>CM030903.1:19584971-20302471 GCA_018136845.1 Heterotis niloticus | reverse complement strand
TCTGCTGCTCTTCACTCAAAGGTTCTGGACCTACCCACAAGGATGGCCACCAGCAGGCCTGTCACCCTCTGCTCCTTGACCTCCTGGATGCGAGGCTTATCTCCAGGGGCCACAGCCTTGCTCATAACAGTCAGAGCATTGGCGTGAGTGACCGAGCGCACAGTGGCAGCGGCCAGCCAAGGCAGCCCGAAGAGTGCAGATATGCCACCCAAAGCCACGATGATGAGCAGATCCAGGTGGAAGCCAGAACCCTTCACAAGCATCCGCTCCTTCTTACTTATAATGAGCCTGGTGGAAGAAGATGCATCAGTGAGCAGGTTAAAGGGTGGGGCCAAAAATGTACAGTAGATGCCATACATTCCCGCCAACCCTTTGCATCTGAACTGTAAATTTCCTATTGGCAAAACCACTCATATCACTTGCAACCCAAAATGTGCACAAATGGCAAAAATACAGAATTCAGTATCCAAATCAATATCCTGCTATAACAAAACCTCAACGTGTGCAAGACTAAGCGTGACAGAATGTGTAGCACGAAGGTGAAAGTGCTGGTTTAACCCCTTTATTTGGGAATTTGTGAACATTTTGTGTCAATTATTTCATTTACCTCTTAAGTATGAATTTACATATGTCTGTCTGATGAAAAATTAAAACCAGTTCAAACATTTTTCAGTTTGGACACATTTTGATGCATGATATCAAATGGCATCAACAGGACTGAAAGAGAGAGTGGTGCATTATGGGAAGTGAATGCAATTCTAGACACATGTCTGTTGTCTATATTGGGTGTGTTAATTTAATAAATGGCCCAAGTGACACGAATAGTTTTTCTTGTATGTATATATTTAGCAGAATATATGTACACATTTATAAAGTTGTTAGCAATAAATGCAAGGTGTTCAGTGGATCTCTGCTTAAGTTTATTTTTGTCCCCTTAGAGAACTGATCAAGTTACAAATGGAATTTACCCTGGAGCAGTAACTTTGGCCTTAGTTTTCAGCATGAAACTCCTGGAATATTTGAACATGGTCGGAAGCAGCCAGGTAACAAGAGTGCACTGCAGTCGTGTCTCAGCTGTTCTCCCGATAGGATTGCATCTTGTGCTTGTGTTCAAACGACTCTTCTCTTCAATTGGTATGTGACCATTCTTTTTTAAATTGCTTTGTTTATTTCATGAATTGTTATTGCTTTCATTATGTAGCCAATATTTTGTTAACGTTTGTTACAGTATAGAAGATGATCCTTAGTGGACTATTATATATGTGTAGGGGGTTTTGGGATGGCCTTGGAATGCATTGTTATTTTTCCCCCGTATTCAAAATAATGGAATACAGGCTCCTGCTGTCTAAAAATTTACTAAGATATGTTTTCAGAAACAGATTACATTTGGATAACAAGGGCTACCTACAGTATAAATGTTCCTGAGGAAATACTGCCAATGGGGCAGAGGGAAAGGGTGCCAAAAAGCAAATATAGGCAGAGTCAATGGTAACACATCCTGTCCAACACAGAACTTACACTGATGCCACTACCTAGTATCTGTGCATCCTAGTACTATACCCTGGGACTCCTGTTCTGCACATCTTGCTCCTGAAATTGTCATGGTGATGTAGGGAAATGGGGGGGGGGGGGGGAGAATGGGCAGTGGGACTCACGAGGTGATCTGTGTTTCCATGAAAATGAGGATAAAGACCAGCATGGCAGGGAGGATGCTGGCTGCCATCATCCAGATGGGAAACTGTCCATCTGAACCCAGTGGGTTGATCAGCCAGCCTCGCTTTTCTGGACTGGTCACAGAGAAGCCACGGGGGACGCTCAGTTTCTGCACCCAACACAGAAAGACACCATGGTCAGTGGCGCTTAGAGGAAGAGGGATTAAGTCTGACACAAGCGATTTTATTTAATGGTGTAAGGGCTCAGAGGACACTGAACAGTTCATTTTTATGTGTGGAGGTGTGTGTCAGTATGATGCAAATAACTTATGTTAACAGCAAAAATAAGGTGTGCTTCAGCCATACACCACTGGTACCAAATATGAGGACTGCAGTAATTACTTGTCTCACCTGGGTGTAGGTATCATCAATGCTGTAGTCCACCAAGACCATGATGAGAATGGCAATCGGCACACCAAAGTCTCCGATAACCCTCCGGAGCTAAAGTCATGGGAAGACAGCAGACAACCAGGGTTCAGTAAAGAGAAGGGGAGAAGAAAAAAAAAAAAAGTTACAGCTGTTGTAATTCACAATGTCTACTAAGAATTTCCTGGACTCACCCTGCCTGGGAAGAAGGCGCTGTTCCTGAACTTGCGCAGGTAGAAGGCAATGAAAAATGTCCCTGACATCAGCACCAAGGACAACAGGGCAGTGTTAGGCTCACCCCGGGTTCCAGCAGGTGTGGCAGCAGTGGTTTCATTGCCTCCATCTCCATTCTGTAGTGTGCTGTTGTCTAGGGAACATCGCTTAAGAGGGTGCTCCTGGAATATCTGGGGATCAAACACAAACATTCTGTTTCAGTCCGCCTGCTGTTAAGTGGAATTCACCAAGCCACATCTTGATCCCACTTAGCATGAGCTTCTTGGTTACAGAGACCTCACTCTGCTTTCCTCACCTTGGCCAGCTTGGAAAAGGTTTCATAGATGAAGATGAGGGAAATGAGGAAAGCAAAGATCTCTTGAGTGAAGCGCGACACAAAGCGCACCAGGAAGCTCCCCTCAAAAGCCACCATGAGGACCACGATGACAATGAGCCACAAGCCAATCCAGACTCGCCCTGTCAGGTACTCCATCTCATTGGCCTTGCAGAACTGCAGGAGTGACACACAGAGGCAGCTTTCATTGTTTGAGAGAAAACTAAAATACCATTTCAAGAAGCTTCAGTTATTAGGAATCTGATCCTGTCTCAAGACACCAGCTTCTTCAGAATGGAAAACTAGAGGTGTATGAATGATTAATACCACATTAATAAGGAGTTATGTACATTAGAAAGTTGCTGATGCCTTTCTGGTCAACAATATAAGAGATGCCAGAGGGAGGTAGTGAACGGGAACTTACTGAGAAGAAGGCCTCCTCAAAAACCAGCAAAGGCCCTGAGAAGCCCACCACCAGAAGGGGTTGAGCACCCAGCAGACAGAAGAGGATGCCCTGCATTGCTGTGGCAATGATCAACTCTGACACTCCTATCAGCCCATCCGTCTTCTCCCCTGAAACGGAGAACCATAACGGTCAGTGTGCCGCCTGCAAGCTGCAGCCACACAGTGGAGGTAAAGAACAAGTGGAAATAAGTCCACCTTAAATCCACAGCTGTGTTTAAGGTCCATTGCAACACCATGGTTGTTTCTTCCTCTGGCAATAACTGATAAACACATTAAATCCCAGGGCTCCCAGGCCAGAACAAATAACTTTCGGTAAAAATAAGATTCCTATCCAAATATGGTTAAATAGTTAGATCTCCAGCATTCCCAGTCCAAAAGCCGTGTCAAGCTAAGCAATATGGCAGGAGAGGAGAATAGCCAGGTTTGGCCAACAACTAACTACAGTGCAAAGTCCAACAATGCATAAAAAAAGCAGGCATCAAATATGCCACATTGTGTAACTGATGGTTGTAAAGAGATGTAAAAGAATAAGTTCTCCACAAAATACAATATCCTCCCATTATGTATTAAAATATTTCCGAATAATAACGAAAGTTGTAGTAGACTAGTTACAGTGCTATTAAATCTTCTGACCAAACTCGTATTTGTGCTCTGCCAAAAAGCCCATTCACTCACCCAGCAGACCCCCGAATGTGATGGCAGGGGAGAGGGCTGCAAAGTAGATGAAAATGACTGCTGCCATGCACTGGGCATTCAGGGCGTCTTTGAAATCGCTGATATACTTGGGGTAGCGGCGGCGGGCATCTCGGATGAGCCCACCAAAGGGCTGTCCTGTCCGCTGGAGGGGGTCATCGCTGGGTTTGAAGGGCTTAAAGAGAGCCTCTGTGCCAGGGATAAAAGTGGTTAATTTACAGAGTGCAACACACTAAACATCAATAATACACAAACAAATAATTTTAAGGAAATTATGTTTTGGGAATATTAATAATTATCCTTGCTATCCTACGAGTTGTGCAGGAGCTCAGTCACTGTAGAGTGTAAAGCTAGACACCCCTGTGAACTGTCAGGATTCACATGAGGGATTCAGGAGTACCTTTCTCCTCAGGGCTCTTGGGTTCCTTGGCCAGGAGCTTAATCTCCTGCTCTTCTCTCTTGCGGAGCATCTCCCTCTGGAATCTGGCCACAGAGCGTAGCAGTTCCTCCCCACCCACCTCTGAGGGGGGCAACACAATGCTACAGTCCAGGAAGCTGTTGATAGCATTCAGCAGGTCTTGTCGCTCATCTGCCAAATAGGCTGCCTCATGGAATTGCTAGAATGGTGGGGAGGAAGCTGTAATCCAGACGCCATAGCACCATAACATCATGTACAATGTTTGCACAACCAAAGGACACGGAGTCCCCTCTATACCATGATATACTCACCTTGTCGGACATGAGAGTGGAGATGGAGCGCCCAATCTCATGGTAATCCATGCTGGTGCTGGGAGGCCCAAGCAGGACGAAGAGGAAGCGGACTGGAATTGGTACCTCCAGAACAGACTCAAGAAGTACAGCTTCCTGCAGTCGCACAAACGCCATCGTGGGCTGCTCCAAAAAGTCCACGCTTCCTGTAGAGATGATGGTACACAGATGAATTTGTAGACCGCCACTGGCTAGCAAATGAAAATGTGCCACATAACCACAAACAAGTGCAGCCAGCACTGAGTTTCCTATATCCTAGCAGCAAAAGATAACTCCACACATTCAGACCTTCAGCAGTGTAAGACTGCAGCTGGGGATCAAACTCACCAACAAGGACAACTGTGGCCTCAGCATTCTCAGGGATCTTCTCCAGCAGTTTCAGTTCATGCTTCGATTTAGACTTGTGCATGCCCACCACTGGGATTGCTTCTTTCTGCAGATATTAGTTCAAAAAAGGTTTGACACTTAAGTGTTACCCATAATCTCTAGCATACAACATACAGTACCAGATGCCACAAAGTAATACAGAATATTTCCAAATACAAGAGTATGTCTGAAATTGTAAGTTACAGTAATTGTCAAAACCATTAATATCAGAGTCTGAATTAGGAAAGAAAATTTAACTACAAGTAGTTGACCGCGAATCCAACACTATGTCCAGATCAAAATATGTGATCAAAATATGTCAGTGAAGTGTAAAGCCAAGTTTCATTTTTTTCACACCATTCAGAGACGCACCTCATTTTTGTCAACATCGATACGGGTATCGTTCTCAGAGCCAGACGACCCCCCACCCATCAGTGGCTCGGTAACACAAGGCTCTGACTGCGCAATGTGGTTGCTGCTGTGATGGTGGACCATCAAGGATCCCAGGCTGGACGCCGAGATGTTCCTGGGAAATGCGTGCTCTTTTTCATCACTCGGGTGACTGGGGAAGGGTACAGAGATACAACATGTTGGTAGAAACAATAGCAGACAAATGATAGCAGTGAGACAAAACTTGATTATTACTATAAAGTACAGAAAAGAAGTCTCCAATTAGCATGCTGCAACTGAATACATATGAACAGCTATGGGTGTATAATGAACCACAAAACTAAAAAAAGTTGCATTCTCAGGTCTTGATTATCATGCCGAACCCATATATTTCCATTTCCTCACCTGTGCTTCAGCAGTAGTGCTCTGAGCACGTTGGCCCGGTCGGCTGCTGTGATCTGGTCCGAGATAATCATTTGCTCCACTACCTGGTGGGCAATGCCAGGCAGGGTTTTCTGGTCCAGGTCCAAGAGTACTGCCCCTGAGAACACAGGGTACTGACCATCACACAGGGTATGGAGGTGGGGAAACTGACGGCAGATAATTGTAGCATGATGTCATATTTGCTGGGACAACACCAGCTGATCAGCACAGATTATAACACATGGGGGGCATCATGAGTGTTTAAAAAAATTGAATTGTGCAACCCATTCAGTGAGCAATTATAAGTTCAGCTGGCAGGGAGGTTCTTGTACCCTGCAGGACACGATGTTCAGTGTTTCCAGACCTTGTCCTTCCTAACCAGTCTCTCACTATGTGCCAAGTATTCAAATTCAATTTTTTAAACCAGCAGATCTCCATAAATTACTAGTGGCTACATTTACCTTTTTATCCTTGGTTGTCACAAATATTACTCCACTAATGAATGATAAAAACATGCTCTGAAAAAAAGAAGTGATGTTTTGGTAGCTTTATCTTTGTCTCACCATGAGCAATGGTCCTGCGGAGCTCCAGCAGGCTGCGGAAGCTCAGGGAGGCAACATGGGGCTTGCCCCAGCGCTCAGTCTCTTCCTCTACATCCTCCTCAAACTTGATCCATCGAGCCGTTTCCCTCCACTGCATCTCGTGGTTCTTGTCCATGATCAACTCGTTCAGCTCCACAAACACCTAGGAAACGCACGTGTGCACAGATACACATGGAAACAGATGAGAGAAGGAATAAGCTGACAGTATACATTGAAGTGTTTGGTGAAGTAAGGAAATAACATTAGAAGGTACAAACCCTGGAGACTAATGCCACCTCAGCCCATTTTACCAACAGCGAGCTATACCCCCTGTAATTTTTGCTGTTGCCAGTCACAAGACTTCTGCATCAGGCAATTCCCTCATAATCACTTACCTAATTTCACCTCTCCATTCCACACCTGCAACTATGGTGTCATCGATGTTTAAAGTACCCAAGCAAATATTCCAGATACACCATTCTACTCAAGGGCAAAACCCTCAAGTTGCAAATAGATAATGTACACTCAATTTTACAATTCTACAGTAAGTTTATACTGATATACTTTTGCAGAAACCTCAGTTTCCCAGCAAGATGATTGCTCTTCCTAACCTGTGTGATCAGACTAACAGAGGACGTGCTATTTAAGAGCAGTGCACCGTGTGTGGTCAGGGTCCCACACAGCTCAGGTGCAGCCAAATAAGTCCCAGCCTTTTGTGTGAATGTAGTCGGACCCACCCTTGTCCTAACACTGGACACTAGTGGGATTTCTTCATTTGCGTCAGATCACTGATTTCCTTCACACCTTTTGTATTCCTTGGCTCTAAAGTTTTGCTGCTGTAATCTGGCATCTCCTTGCAAACAGGCTTTGAGCAACCTGAAAACTACTTCCAGAAACCAAACCAAGGCAAATTAATTCAACACTATGCTGAAAAAGTGTAAAGTCAAAGCTTTGACTGTTGCATCCAAGTTCTGTTTGCTCATGTGTCAAATGTCACTTTCAAAAACATTCTTTTAGCATAAAGTAATCCTGGTAAAATGCTGAATATTGCTTACAGTTATCTCTAAAGTCAGCACTACAGACACAGCAACTTAGTGAGGAGTGAGTGCAAGGTGATTACGCACACGGTCGGTGTCCTAGCATCCATCTACAAACACTGAATTATTCACCGGACAAGCTGGAGCACGATTAATCCCTATCCTTAGCCATCGGTATCCACAGACAGGGCATGCATGCTACTCTAGTCAACCATCTCTGGCAAGCCTGATATCACTATCCATGTTATAGAAGAACACCATGCAATGGAGGTGCAGTACAATGTTAGGAGCACACACGTGCTGGGTTTGCAAGTCTTGGTCCAATACAAATAGCATTCCAAGTGGGGCATCCAGAGGCAGTTCTACAAACTGGTCCATGTGTGCTCCCACCACATATAAGCTCACCTTTTGGGGCTGTACCAAGTGGTCAAAGGAATCCAATAGGATCATGCTGCTGGCCTGTGAGGACAAGCAGTACACAACCACTGGCTGGAGGAGTGACAAAGATGAGGCACATGGAGATCTCGAAACCCAAGTGCCCACTAGAGTCTCACATTCACGAGATGGGCACAACTGGCTCAACACGTATCTGTCATTTACCAGGTCACCAGGAACTCAGCTAAGGTAATGACGGATTTCCCACCGTGCCTTGGTGTCCCGTTACACGTTTTCCTTTCTTTTGATTGTTTAAAAGGGAAGATGTCCCTCTATTCACGTTAATCCTCTCTCTACACATAAGAGAGGGGCATGGGTCTGAGATGTTCAAACACTGGGACAGGCGTTCTCCTCAGTGGCTACAGACCACACTCTGCGTAGGGTCTTCTCTCTGTGACCTCACACTCCTACAGCGGGCGTCAGTAAATTTTTAAGGTTTATACAGCTTTTTGCATGCAAATCTAACTTGCTCTTTGCCATGGTTCATATAACACTGACTGACAGAAGCAGACCTGACAAGCACCGTTTACTTGGTAAATTAGAAACACAAGAGAGTGTCTCTGATGCTCTGGGCTTCCTCACCTCATGTGGTGTGCGGTCCAACTTCCGGCTGCGAGTGCTAGGCTCCTTGTGGTCCTTGCTGATGTGCACCACGTGGCCTTTGGTGCTCTTCCTGACCAGGTGACGCCGAACACCAGGAACATCCTCAAAGCGGTGGCCTGGGTGGAACAAGGGAAGGGGACAAAATCTTAGTGACCACAGGAAAGACAGAAAGTACAGCTCTTTCAAATGGAGTTAAACACAAATTGAGGATTCATATAAAAGTATAAAAGACCAATGATATAAGGGGGGAAAAAAGAAATCATATGTAAAGGAAACCCAGTGGTGGGGTTACTGGTGTTAGTGGGTACATAAACATACTGCTTCTACTGATCGTGCTTTCCCCACTTTACCGGCCCACTGTCCAACCTCCACTACCTTACTCATTTTATCCAACAACCAGAATCTCAGCATAAACAGCAAAAGCTAGAAGCATTCTGCCTTTGTCCTCCTCCTAACAGCAAGGGGGACCTGCATTACAGGGTTGGCTGAGCTCCATGGACACTGGAGGATGGTGGAAGATCAAGAAGCGATAAAGGCACTACTTGGGAGAACAAATGAAACTCTGTTAGAGCACTGTATATTGCCATGCCACCTTTTTCAGGCATTTGCAGGGAAATAAGGAATGAGAAATTTTTTAAAATCTGGACATTATTGGATATGGTTCAGGCTCATGCCACCTGTAAACTGCTTTTGGGACTTAATTAGTTGTGGTTAGCTTGAAATCGCAAATAACTTTACCGTCAGTTTACGATTGCTGTATATATTTCATGAAATTATAAAACAATTAACATAATGAGCCAACTTCCAGTCACAGAAACAGAATGAAGCGACCATCTTTGGTAGACCACACCTATATGTTAAAAAATAGACAAAATTTTACATCTACTCTTTTAGCAGAAGCATTTAAAGGTAACTTACAATTTTAACCTGCTTAGAAATTATGTACTACATATGTATAGCTAGGTATCCCCCCCCCGCATACTGGAGCAATTCATCGTAAGTTCCTTGTTCAAGGATATCACAGCAGGGGGATAGGAGTCCAACCTCCAATCTCCAAGTCTAAAAATGGCAACTACTACACTATCTGCTACTAGCACTTGACTTACAGCGTACAGATACGATGCATCAGTTAAACCAGATAATGACCAATTTCTTTGACTATTAGGAATAAAACAGTTAGCAATCTCAAGTGAGCAGTTTTAACAAGTCTGTACCCACAGATACAGCTGCTCCTTGTATTCTCACTGGCCTGAACTGTCAAAGTTTAAAGAATTACAGAACACTGGATGTAACTGAAATGGACCAGATAACCAGGAGTTATCTACAATCCCCCTCAAGTAACTGGAATATAGCTGCAAATGCTGGAAAACATTTAAAAATCTCAAAAATATAAAATTTGATAAAAGAAGAATTATTCATAGCCGTTATATATTTACCAACTCCCATTGCAGATTGATTTCTGAATTTCCTCCATGACAGTATACCTTCCAGGCCAGCTAACTGGTATTGTCTTCACTTGACTTCTTCACAACCTTATTAGGAGCCTAGCCTATGAGCTGTGCTCCTCAGCTCTACACTTGGCCCTGCTAAGGACCCCTAACCTGGTCTGCAAATTGTCTGTGTGCTGCGGGATTTCTTTTGTCTTAGGGTTGCAACCTCTCACAAAACTCCCCAATCAAACTGTTAATTTCTCTGCCACAGTAAATCTATTCACCTCATTCTGTTGGTAAGCCCATCAAATACAGAGCTAATCAGCTACAATCATCCAGAGATACAAGCCTAAGTACGATCAATAGCTTAAATGATAACATCAAGACCACATTAACAAACCCAGTTTCCTAGTAGTTTAGAATGACCAAAATCAGGAACCAGATAGTGAACCCCAAGCAGGTGTTAGTCCAAGGTTAACCACTGAAGGATTTTATAAAATAAAAAGTAGCCCAAGTACTTACTCAAATTACATGTCTATCTCCAAAAGTAAATCAAGTCTGCTCATTGTTTTCCCAAAAGAACACTTTGCTCCGTTTGTGTTAAAGTGGTCTTTTGTTGTGTGGAGTTTAAATGACCAGCACTCATATAATTACGCCTCAACACAAAGGAAAGTACAACTGCAGTGGGCAGATCTGACTGCCAGCAAAAGGCTGACATTCTTACAGCATGAGCAGCTTGGATAAGAGGGAATAAAAGACTCCAGTTGATTTGTGGTCATGGAATTCTTGAAAGCACTCAATTAGCATTTCATCAATAAATAAAATCAATTATATCCTCTTGTACTGAGCATTTACTGAATCTATTTATGGTTAAGCAGAAAAATAAAAAGTATCAGCATAACAATTTTAAAATTCATATATACAAAAATTACTACAGGTAAGCCTTTTAGGATTTTAATCTTTGACTAACAGCAGCAAAACTGCTGTTTGCAGGAACAACTTCCATCTCTATAATAATTTTTGGGGAAGATTTAAAATGTAGAACTCTGTGACAAGACTGGCTGAATTTCTAAGAACATGGGCACTGCAAGGCCACAGTGTCAAAAGCCTCACTGGGTCACAATTGGACAGCTATTAAATTCTCCATTTAAAATGAATTATGGATGTCACACTACTCTCTGGTGACACAGGGCTTATGAAAAGACTTATGGCTAGCTAATGACACTCACTCTTGATGCCATCTAAGTCCACTGTGGCCAGCATCTGCGCTTCGCTCTCATCTGTGGGGATACGCTGGTAGTGGGTATGCTCAGCGGCAGTCATGTTCCCTGTGCGACGCCGCTCCTGCAGGTCATAGCTGCGCCCTCCCTGATTCGCCTTCGAAGAAGTGGATGGGGTGGGCGAGGTGGGGGAAGGTGAGGTGGAGCTGGGCACCCCACTGCTTCTTTTTGGACCAGCTGACACCAGGTTACTGTGAAGAACACAAGAGACACAGGTAATAAGAGACTGTTAGTGGCCTGTGACCATGATGTGGAGCAGAGCCGACAGACAGCTTAACTCAGGGTAGCTTTAAATTTTGGCACTAAAGGAAAAGGTGAGACAAGACAGGTAACTCACTCAGTAGCTGTGGAATCTTCTGAGATGGAGGACCCTCTAGCTAAGGCAGACTCAGGCACAATTTCCAGCTGGCGGGGGGGTGCATGGCTGTCAGATTTGCCAACAACAATGGTGGAGGGTTCGTCATCTTCAACAAAGAACTGTGGGAGCAGAGGGAGGTGTCATATGTCTATGCATAATAGCCATAAATGGCAGCCACTGGCACGTTTTTAGCTCGGTTTTGGTTCATAACTCAGGCTATGTGACCTATCAACCAAATCTCTAAAGAAAAGTCTGAGCTTCAGCTTAGTTTTAGTGAGTCTTTTTCAATATGTCATGGGATATTTGAGTTTTAGTCCCTGGAGACTGTACCTGCACCTCCTGGGGGCGCATATCACTGTCCGTGTCGGGTGAGGTAAGGAGTCCCCCTGCTTCATGCTGGCTGCAGGATTCCTCCTCCACCTCTTCCTCTTCTTCATCCTCCTCGATGGTGGGGGCACTGCTAGCTCCCGAGCCCCTTCTCCGGGCTCCGGCCTTCTTTTTCTTGCTACCCTTTTTCTTGCGGCTCTCAGTGGACAGGTGTTTGGACAGGGGCTGGTGGATATGATGGGAGGAGTGGCGGTGGTCTACAAGGAGTATTGAGGGTGTAAATGTCTCATCCAGGCTCACATCAATACCATCACTCTCCGATAAATATCGGCGATTATGCAGTGTTATGCATCTATTCTTATCAATAATGGTAACTGAAATCAAACTAAAAGGAACAAATATATTCCTTCAGAGTATAGTTAGGAACACATGAAACAGGGTCACATTTAACAAACTGACCATCAAAGTTCAGCCCATAATTCTCACAGTTCAGGGCAGCAAGCAGGACACACGTGAGAACATAAATGATTTCCCAAATGGATAAACTCACACTCAAAGTCCTCCTCATTGTAAATGCGGTGCTGCTCATCTGGGATCCGTGGAGCAGGGTGCAGGATCTGCTCAAAGCGCTCCACACCAAGGGCCTTGTTCAGGTCCCCCTCTTCTTCAACCTCTTGCCGCGCACTGCGGGGGGGTGAGGTTGAAGGCTCTGGCTGAGGGGGAGGGTTAGGAAGTGAATGTTACCGTTACGCTGTGTGGATGGTCAAGCCTCTGACAGTTAAGACGTTACCCCAGCCATCATTTAAATACACGACAGCAAGTGGAGTTTATGCAGTCTCTGATCCAAAATGACGAAACATCATGCGCTCAGATTTGAACCTGCGGAGGAAAGCATTTCAAATGAAATACTAGACAGAGGATTCCAAAATGGTTGTTATGGTAACAGCTAATGTTTCATTCCCAATTAAGTGGGCAGAAAATTAAGTACAACAAACTGAAGTTGGGAATCAGAAACCACACAGATATTGAAGTCAAAGTTGATTAAGGGCTGATGTACAGTATGTGGTGTGCAATTTTCCTCTAAAAGCAAAAACCTCAATCGTAAATGATTGTATTCTTTTTTCTATGCATCACTGAAACCCTCCACTAGGGGGAAACAGAGCAATGACATTCAAATCAAGATAAATCGTGCAAAGGCAGTCTGTTTCACGGAAGGTACCGGTGTAACACCTACGTGTTTTTAAAAGGTTTAATCGCGTTAACAACCTCTCAACATCTATACTATTCAGCAGTGTGTTGCTGTGGCCACAAACTGAGACAACAGGAGCAGCACTGGTTACGGATTCTCGTGGTGGTCAGCTAGATGGAGCAGAACGTCCTGCTGACCGACAAAGGTGCATCGTGATAGGAGTTGGTTTCACAAAAAGATTCCTACCCTTTCAACACGTTAAAGATGGCCTTACCGCCAGAATTATCTTTTGGCTCTGGTGAAGAAGTGTTTGGAGCTTCCTAAGCTCCTGCTATGCATTCAGAACTACAAAGATGAGGACAAAATCAGCCATTCAAAACCAGTCAATCGCTGCAGCCAAGATATATATTAATGTGTTTAAATACTACAGACAATCCCAGCATCAGAGGTCATAATCAGATTATATGTCTGTGCTGCTAATCAATGGATGAATTAATCAAGCAGTGATGTAATTACACAGACCATGATGTGAAGAATGTCTGAAAGCCCTTCCTATTGAATCCATAAGCTCTGATATCACCTTAGCAGCTGGATCAGGTTAATTTAACCCCAAAAGCCAAAAGGTTCATTATTGTACAAGTTAAACTCAGGGAACCATATGGTCCCAAGAAACCTCAATCAGACAGGATCTAATTCTGCCTGCTATGTTAGTAGCCTGTGATGTTTGTCCAAGTTACCTACATTTGGTGGCTGTAAATGGCTGCAATGGCTTCCCTCTAACAGGAGTGGACTGGCTTCAATGTGGTCACAAATGGCCTAAGGCAGCTGTGAACCAAAAGTGGTCAACTTATTTGCACAAATTACATGAGTGGTACACAAAATCCTTTAAAAACCAACTTGCCACTGTGACAACAACTCTCCAGATACACAATGGCTGAAGTCTTTATAAAGCTCCTTCATTATATAAAAACTACTTATATAGGGTCCTTGTAAATGGAAGTATCCCTCTCGACACTCCGTGATCACTAAAGTGCAAGGACAGTGTAAGCCTCTCAGGTGGGCAAAAAGCCTGGACATCATGCAAAAATGAAAAACATACAGGAAACGTGTGTGTGCATCTGCATTTTTACTCATGGCAACAATGAGCCACCACTGCGAACAACTGTAGATCAAATAAAATGCTGAAAAGGCCACCATGCTGTGTACACCCTTGGTCTTCACTGTTTATGCTATCCAGTGTCTCCTAATGGATGCCCTACTACCCAACACTAAGGGTGATCATAATATTTCAGCATGAAGAACAAACCAGGACACATGGGGACATTTTGCTTTCCTGAGTGCAAACAAAGGCTGTAGGTGGATCTAAAAGTGGGAGGACAACCACATTCCAGAAGCATATTTGACTTTGCAGGATAATACATATAAAAGAAAACACATTACCCCAGTCTTTAGCAATGTAGCAATTATTTCAAATAATCTCTCCTGTGCTTGAGAGCGTTTATATTTTCCTTTATTTCCTTCCATGGTTAAAGACAAAAGTAGAATCCTGATTCAATTAATTAAAAATTCATGACATTGAACATCACCCTTTATCTACGTTTTATCTCAATTTTTACATTATTTCAATTTGATAATTAGAATTCATGCTGAAACTTTCCATTTTGTATTACATTAAGGACTCAGGCACAGGGAGACAAAGGTGTCCATTCTTTTTCAGAGGATAGCACGCCCTGAAAGGCTGAGGTATCAGAACGCCCTCTAAGGCTGTTCCCAAAGGCAGTGGTATTTTGATCCTGACTTGCTGACAAAACGATAACCATCTGTTTCAACCCTGCCAAATTTCAGCAATTTCACAACCAGCATTCCTCCTTGCCCACCACCAAAATGAAGGACCAGCTTCTGAAGCTCAAATTCATTTTCATCACTACCATTTCAACCAACACAGAAGGCATGTAAAATAACCAGGAACCGCTCACTCAGTTTTAAAATATCCAATTTCTCCTTAAATTCTTCTCTCCCAGGCTCTTATGACCTGCATTCTTACAGTCCTTTACGAATGCAGAAATGTAATGCTCCCCCGCCCCTTTGCCCTTCCCTGCATGTACCCAAAAGTACAAAGGGGTCAGGTTTAGAGTTGCTCGCATCGGAATGGGACGAACCGCTGCTGGAATACGACAAACGAGAGCTGCCAACTGCACACTGGCAAAATGAAGGACACACCCAGACAAATCATATTTGCATTTCTCCATGTGCTTCTTTCTCCCCTTACCCTACCTTTTAAAGAATTCTCTTAAACACATCCAGACACAGCCCTCTTATACTACCCCTTTGTCAATCCTTGCCCTCTGCATCTCTTGAGCTCCCCCCCCCCCCCCCCCCCCTTTCACATCAGCAATGTGCCCCTGGCACCAGTCCTGGAGGCCTGAAGCATGTGCACTTTTGCTGCACAGATATGCATGTCTGGATATGACTTAGAAGCCACATATGGCATTGTTCTGACAGGAACACCAGGCACTCAAAGGAGGTGCTTAAGACATCAGATTTTGTTTCATGTGTACAGGAAAAACCATGGTACAGACAAGGTACAGTCATATACTGATGAAGGAATGTGGACAGTATGTAGGTTGTTGTAAAGTTTGGTTTTAAATTAAGAATAGCCACACTGACCTTCCAAAAACCTCCAATTATTCTACAAAAACATAAAGCAAACTACACAGGCATCACTAAATCAGGTCATATTCAGAACAAAGTGTCCAAGAAGAAGCTAATTACAGAACATAAACTATCAGCTTTTGCCATCTTGTAGCTGCTCCAGGATTGTAAGTGATTATTAAGAAGCTTTATATCCGCAACAATTCAGCTTAAGCAATTAAAGTTTGAATAGGCTGAATGATAGCCATGGTACAGTTGTGATTAAATTCTAAAATGAGTACTGTACATGCAAAGAAGTGACTAACCATATTTCTTATTATGCAACTCATGGCCAAATACTCTAAATCCACCTGGCCTCTAGGTTGTATCCAGTTCCACCCAATTTTCATTTGCTGTAATAAACTATATACTCACCAGTAAACTGGGTTATAGAACATTTTATTATAAGGATGATCAGAGGTCAAATTCCTGATCACACTGCACAGGAAGGAGAGACAATTTGAAAGCACTGCCTTAACATCGGCCAAATCAATAGCTAATGTCAGTCCACACAAATTCTGGAAGAACACAGAGCATCTTTTCTTAAAGAAAAGTAAGGCCACTCATCCAGAAACTCTGCTGCCAGTTCACTCAGTAACAAGGCATTACACAGAGGAAGATCTTTCACACAATGCCATGGTGTAATAAGTTCTGTGAGCAGCAAGCAATGCAACATCGTTTCAGAACCTACCACAGCTTAACCTGAGGTGTCTTGTGGTAACTGTATTTTCTGTACATCACCTTAGATGAGTTCTTCAAGTTCACAACATGCTCCAAAACGCCACTGCTGCACTATTAAAGCAGACATTGAAAGAAAAAGAGTTTATTGTTTGCCTCTGTGGGACCAATATGATAGTCGGGATTTTCCATCACCTGCTCTCATCTACCTGTGGTAGCCTCTTTTAGCCTCATGTTTGCAGCTAGCATTAGTTTAATTCTGCAGACCCATGAATGTTGTACCAGTAGCACAGAACTCAGCTAAGTAGCACAGAACTCTGCTCAGTCAGACTCTCTAAGCATTACTGTTAGCCAACTCAAAAGACAGCACCACACTCCTGCCATTTCTGCAAGTCACTTAAACCTATTGGTCTCCACAGGATGCACCTGCACAACTTTCTTCCTCTTCCATGTCGATCCTGTGAGCAAGAACTAGCACGTAGACTACTCATCAAAATCACAGTGAGTGGTGTGTGTTAACTTGGGAACTTGGGACTGAAGGGTCTTCCTGCCAAGTCTCCATTCAGCCCTCACTGTAAACAGATGCTCTCCGGCCTGTGGCTAATCATTCTGGAGACAAGCACCACATTGCGCTGGCACAGCTACAGGAAGGAAACAGCTCAGCTGCTCACATTGGCCAAACCATGGAGAAACCCCAGGACTGTGAAGATCAACAGTTGGATAACCCAAATAGATGCTTCACATTTTATATATACACTGAGGTGTACAGAAGAGAATGCATATGATTCTCTTGGTAGAAAGGGACTTGAGAAAATATTTCATTTTTTTCTACTACATTCCTAACTTACTTCAGTGGTAAAGACTTGAAAAGAAATTCAACCGTGAACTTTGCTAAGCACGAGGCAACTATGATGTTATTTAGGGGTGTCCTTGTGCTTACATGTTTACCATGTTTGGCTTACCTTCATTATGCTGTAGCAAGCATGATTTTAGTGCCATGCTTGCTACAGCAAGAAAATCCTTCTTGGCTATATCATTAAC
Source organism: Heterotis niloticus (assembly GCA_018136845.1). NCBI lineage: Eukaryota > Metazoa > Chordata > Actinopteri > Osteoglossiformes > Osteoglossidae > Heterotis > Heterotis niloticus. The sequence continues at coordinate 20,285,091 of CM030903.1, read as the reverse complement.
CATTCAGTGTCAAAGCTTTCTCTCAACCTTAGCTGTTAAATTTTTCTTTTTATAAAAAAGTCTTACTAAATGTAGACCTTGAAATTCTTGCATATTACAGCTATTGAGACAATTTAATGAAAGAAATTTCACAGTTGGTACTTCAATTTTGTTTCTATTCTAGTATAAGTTGGTCAGATACAAAAAGTAAACATTCACCACTAGACATCCTGCATACAGGATGTAACATTGGTAAGCAATGCAAAATCTTTCATTACAGCTGAACTATTGAGCTTCTGGAGATTTATTTATTTATTTATTTTTCTTCAACAAAACACTCACCTCTACTCCATACAGGAAATCCATCAATTCAGCTACACAATTTCAGTCAAAAAGTGAAAAGGTCCAGAAATGCTGTAATATTTACTTCAAGATCAGAAAGATGGCAGATTTTGAACAAACGTCTTTTTTCTTCTGTCCTAAAAAAAATTTGAAAGATTTGCTCTCATGACCTTACTTGACCCTTCTCACATGTCCACAGAAGTCCAAAGCAGATGTAGGATGTAGCTACTAACCAGGTTTGTAACAGTTCTAAGCAAGCTTACAAATGTTTTTCACCATGATCCAGAACGCCGACAGCAGCACGTGCCCTGGGATCAACACAGCAGGCCACTCCTCATGCTCCTACCTGGTTACTGTGGCTAATCATTAACTGAAACTTTGCCATGTATCCAAGGGGAACCAACTGCAACTGACATTTCCAGACCAGACCTAACTGCCCCCAGTGGTTTACAACATACATCTGTGCAACCAGGTTTGCTCGGCCTTAAATTAGAAACCAATAAACTATACAAGGAAAGTCAACAGGCTATATTTGTACCACCTTTGTCAGTTTATTTAAAGTTAAATAAAACTTCAGTCCCTGGTAGGCAGTAAGAAAAGGGTTACATTCCAAAAAATAAATCCATTTTAAAGAACAGCTTGAACAGATACTAAAAAAAAAAAAAAAAAAAAACCATAATCTACATTACAGTGCCTATAGATGAAAATGTGCAATCAATAGAATTTAACATTACATTCAGCTTCTACACAGTTACCCATTAGTTTCTGCATAGCACACCAACTACATTCCTGTTAACAGATTTACCATTAACACTATGATGGCTAGCTTTGACAACACCCATCTGTATTACTACTTGTATCCTGCAGCAGAAAGAGTAACCTGCAACTAGGAATTCATTTACTGTAATTTTGTACCAGAACTTATATGTCCAAAGAAGACATGGGCATGCACGTTCAGCATACTGGTGTACACCATGATTCTATTTATTTTCCTAAAATCCACAACTGACCTGAAACTCGTATGTCCACTAGGTCAGTGAAATAATCCATCTGACCAGAGACGGATTGTAACCAGAGACAAATCACTGTAAGAGTGTTCATAACCATTACTACTACAGTGATTTGTCTCTGGTTATCAACACCTATGAAACCATGTGAGCACCAATGCGGACGCTCATGTAAATTTGAGCAGAAATAGAGAATGAATGACATGTTATTCAGAGCACAGCTTTGCCATAAGAGCAACATCTGTTGTGCAGAGAGTCAAGATAACAAATAAAAGAATCTCAGCATGAACGCTCTGAAAACCGCTCACCTCACTGGTTTACATCTCATTGTCTGGCAGTCAGGGCCCAGATAGAGATATCAAATTAATCACACAGTGAAAGCAGAGGCAAAGCCAGGGTGGTTTTCCAAACCTGCAATTAGATCATCTGATATTTCCATTGGTAATGGAACAGTGACACTGGATGACCTGTGACCATAACAGTTTCTGCAGAAGCACTTCTTGGCACATTGCTGCCCAGCACTACCCTTGCAGAGGAATATGCAAATATGCACACCAAGCAAATAAGCTGGATAGAGAAAGAGCCCTGGCATCAGCATTCAGCCCTGCCCAGATCTTATCCTCAGGGAGTTCAGGTTTCTGCAAGACCTCTGTATATATTTTATATGTAAAAGCCTGGGCAGACTCTATGACTTAATAGAAATTTCTAAACTACACAGCCAAGCCTATGCATGAGTTTTTTTTTTTTTTTTTTTGTTTGTGATCACTCCTTTCAGTGACCCAAAAGGAAGCATTTTACCAAGAAGCAGCCAACACATTTATACATATAGTATGAAGAACTGAACAGCACTAACATGGGTCAGTAAAGGGCATAACAGATTTTTAGTTGTTGCAAAGAGCCATACTCCTGCACAGTTAACACTGAGGAAAGTTTGTTTTTGGTTAAGGTCTATTTGAAAGATGTTCAGCCCATCAGTGACATTCTGAGATGGTACCAAATAGAATATACATCTTGTGGCTGACTGGTTATACTCTGTTGTGTAAACCAAGTCAACATTTTCAGCCTTTAGTTTGGCATTTAACCTCTAGTTAGGTGGTGTCATTACAATTTCTTCCATCATTGATGTTTTATAGGAACCATGCACTATGTCCTGCTCAACCATCCCACATATAGTGTAAATCAGCAGACTTCAAGTTACAAGACTGTTCTTTAACCACTACACTAACCTGACCTATTGTGAAATGGCCTTGTCAGCCAGGAATGCAATTTAAAACCACATTCTCCTATATGTTGTAAGGAATTAAATGGGAATGGGGTAGACAAATTGCACAATGCAGTTTTAATTATACAACAAGTGCATTGCTCTTTGAAGATGACTGCCATCCTTCAGATGACCTGTACTAGATGTAAATACTGTAACTGTGGCAAAGCAATGCATTAATAATACAGACCAGTTGCATTTATATTTTGTCGAATCTGTCAGCAGAATGTTAACTTCACTCAGATGCAGCATTAATCAATGTCTTCAGATACAAATTAAAAGGAATGCACAAAAAACAAAAACTATGATTTACTTTGCAGGTTTCTTCCAATCCCTTCAATATCAATGTCAAAATGAGCCACTGTTTACTTAGTTTATTTGTTAGTCTGTTGGATAAGTTGTGGGCCTCAGAGGTTGTGTCCAAAGGTGAAAGCAAAAGTCAAACAAATGAACAGAAAAATTAACATCTTTAGTGTTTAGCAAGGTATTTAACCTGAATATTGCAATAAATATACTAAGCTGTATAAACAGATTAAATCTTAAGATTGCTTTGAATATATGCATCTCCTATGCAGAGCTAAAATTTATTTGCACAGGCAATGGACAAATATATAGACATTTCAAGGCTAGTGCTACAAAAGAAATAAAATGTTTTGGATCCAATGTGTTAACTGTGTTACACAGTGAATGCTGGGTTGAAATTTCCATAGTGATGACTTTCACATGCAGATGCAACAACAGAGAGGCATAGATGGTGAGGAAAATAACTCTGGTTGATGGTTGTCCCTAGCATACTCACGGTGTGGACGACAGAGGCCACAGCAGAGCTGACATCATTGGATCGCTGGGGGTTGCTCATGGCTCCCAAGGGGTCTCTGCAGATCAGTGTGCTGGATGGTTGAAGAGGTTAACCCTTTTCTTTCTCACTCAGACTCAGCGGGGTGCTTTTGCGCAGCATAACCTGAGAACAAGAACACAGGCCATCAAGAAAACATCAAGGCATGGATCTGTTGTGCAGTGTTGAATGGAAGGGTATCTAAAAAGTATTCATTTTCTGGTAACAGCACTTCCAGTACAATGTGCCAGGGTACTTGTGCAATGGCTCAACTTCAGAGAAAGCCAAGGCTGAATGAGCTGAAGTGCACATTATCCTGATAAATACCAAGGAATTCTATCATTAACTTGAGTAATACTACACAAAGAAACAGCCCATTTCCGAGTTACACAACTAGCATGTTTGCACAGCAGGGCCTGGTCACATTGACAGGTACAGGTGAGCTGCTGCTCCTGATGGCCCAGAGGTGTACCACAAGTGCCAGCCCACCAAAAGGCTGAATAAATTCTTTCCATTTGTTCACCTATTTCTGCAGTAAGCCCTGACAAGTTTTAAAACAACAGTACCCATGTTGCAATCCATTTCAAGCAACTGTCTGTATATTTAGACATTTCATTATTTTCCAAGACGAGTGGTCTAACATACCCCCCCTACTCACACAAACAATATATGATGAAACACATGATTACAAAGAATGGAAAGGCGATTATTGTAAACTCTGGGGCTAAAAGGGAAAAGCCCCTTTCTAGGTGAATGTGGGTGACTTGCTGCAAACCACATGGTCAAGGTTTGCAACCAGATGATTCCTGCAGGTGTTAAGGGGGCTTTAAAGGTTTAACTCCTCTGCACAGCACCACTTTGTGAGAACGGTTGTCTCTCCCAAGCCGCCTTATCCCAAAGGAAGCACATTCTTTGTTGAATGCCAGGGCTTAGTCATATCAAAGGCCATGTTAATAAAAAGACCTGGGCCTACCACATACCAGCAAAACAGTACCAACAAGAGATAAGGTGTGTCTTTTTGCTGTTGTTTTCAAAAAGCTGTGAAATATTCAGAATCAAATCCTGGTTAAGTGATTGAGACTGCAGAGTTTTTTTATAACATGCAATTTGCAATGCAGTTCAACTCAGAGGTGTTAATGTTGACTTAGTTCTAAAACTTGTAAACTTACCAGTCCATTATATTACATTGGATGGTCTTTGCTACAAGGACACCATGATCTGGACAGAGCTCATCTTACTTTGCGTGATACTGTTGTCCTGCAATACATTTACTTCTGCACATGTTGCACATTATTATACTGTATATGTATTTTTGAACAATTGTCATTTCTGCTACCCTGAACTATTTCACTTTACCTATTTATTTTCATTGTTGATGCTAGTTGGTTCTCAAAAGAATAATTTTGATCCTTTGTTTTGTTTACCATGACGCTTCAATTCTCGGCTGACATTAGTCAGCCAGGTTTTGTTATAATAACTTATGTGTAGCTCAAGTTCATTGTGGGAAGATTGAGGAGTACAAAGATTAGAGAGACTGTTTGGAGGAGTCAAAGCGAGGTCACCCTTTCTACTACAATACTGTTGGTTAAACAGTTTTGTTTCTTCTTTCAATATAGTAGTATGCATTGAAAAAAGTGACAAAGGTGTGTACCAACTAATTTTGGTAACAATTGCTACTGCAGTTCACTGTCTCAGTGCGCCTGTATTACTGATGGTGATGTAGTATGTAAACTCGGTGTTTCATTCAAGCACAATTTTAAATCTGACTCGGGGTGTGGAGAGTCTTCATGCTCTCCCCATGTTTGCGATCCAAAGACATGTCCCGTAGAATGAAAAAGTTAAGACCATTTTTGCAGCCATCCTTACCAAGAAAACCATGAGCAAACCCTACGTGTTACATTGATCTTAATGGTGCTTTACTGAATTGAAAGTCAACTGTAAAGAAAGCTGATTTTTAGCCAGCTTCTGACTCCCATCTCTCACATGACTTTCTGGCCCTCAGTAAAACATAAGTCACCCTTTAAAACTCATCCACACCTGTGGCTTTCCCCTCTAATTATTGCTTCTGCCACATCCCTTTCCATTCTTGAGTTGACTCCACAGGTATGCTCATGTCTTCCAAATGGGACTCTTTGCTTCCACCCTTCTCCCATCTCTGCCTATCATTTTAATGCTATGCAGTGTCCATCACTAACTGTACACATTGAGGTTACCCTTGACAATCTTGACATTCTGAGTTTCGTTGAGTTCCGTTCCAGTGGAAAAACTCTGCTGATCCTTTCGGGTGATTCCAACATATGGTTATTGCCTGGTTACCATTAGGTTAAGGACAAAGCGTTCCCAATAATTGCACTTTGTGCAGCAACCAAATGAATGGGTTAAGTGCTTCCACTTAAGAGGTCATATAGTCTTAGCTAAACAGCTGGGAAATGGCAGCATACTGCAAAAATTCATTAAAATTTTACACATTAAAAATAAGGATTCAAGGTGCTAAATTCATTTACAAAACCTAAAATACCTGCAGCATTCAAGCACCCAGACACCCACACACACCACCATTTTATGGCCCAATAGTGTGACTACAGTTTTTAATAGACTGATAGAAGACAATTGTTGTACTACAGCAATCTGACTGTTGTTGATGGAGCTGCTGCTGAAAGCTCCAGTGCTGCATTTTCTTGCATGTCTGAGTTTTAATTAAAACGTTACAAATGAGGGCATAAAGAGGCACATTAGTGAACATATGGTCCAAAAGCGGCACTGTTGCAAAAGTCTATCACTGACTGTAAATTATGTTTCAACAGGCAACGTCTGTACATTTACAGGATATTCATGCTGATAGGCTTCTTGTTCTTTTACTGTCATTTAACCAACAGATGGGGCAAAAGTATTCTTACCCTTCCACTTCATCCCAAAAAAATTCTCTGAAATAAGTATCTGGTATCCACTACTCTGTATGTCAGATTTAATAGAACAAAAACTGCTTTTGATTTATGATTTAACATATTTTAAATCAAACAAATGAAAATGGTGTAGGCAAAAATATTGGGGCACTTAACCTTATACTTTGCAACACAACCTTTGGAGATGATTGCAAGCAAGCACTTTCTGTAGTTCTGAATGAGTCTACACTTCTCCACAGTTCTTGGTAGTTTGGCCCACACTTTCTTTCTGGGAACAGCAATTCTGAAACTACAGTACTTAATGATTAGTAAAAATTAAAACCAAATTTTCTTTATACACACACACACACTACATGATTCATCTCCATGGTGATTACATGCCATGTCATCAGCCTCCATGGACTATTTTCCAGAGATGGTCTCTGATGAAATATTGAAAAACATTCCACTTGATGCAGCAGATGCATCAGCATGGAGCAACTGTCAAAGGAGCATATGGGAATTCCAATATGCCAAAAAAGGATCATAAAGTGAAGTTTGTGTATCTGGTGCAAACATGTAACAAACTTTATAAGGAGGGTAAAGGAAAGGCCACTCCCAAGAGCAACAGACTATAGATAGGGTTCCAGTTGGTGTACAGAATGTTATAAAACTACCTGAAGAATCACAGAAAATTTTACGGAACTTCACACACTGACAAAAGGAAATTAAGTTTATATGGTGTTTCTGCAAAAACTCCTGCGACTGAGTCCAGGGGAAGCCAAATCAAGTACTATACTGTAAAAGACTGACAAAACTTGAAAGTCTGCAAACTTGCTGAACTATCTTATACACACCGAATTAACTTTTAGCTTAAGTTTGTTGATAATGCAATTTACATGATAAGAATTCTCTTAAAGACTTAAAAAAAAAAAAACAGTAGTGATTTTTTGACCAAGAATTCAGTAGATCAGAGTATTCCAAAAAAAAATAAAATAAAAATTTTATTTAAAATTTTTAAAAACAAAAGTAACTGAGTGCTCTTTTTTGAACTGCCAAGCACCACACAAAAGTGGTCCATAAGAACATACCATCAACTTGAAAATATTTATGTAACTCAGTTATATTTAAATAACCTTGATGACAAACAGTAATCGAAGATGAAAATGTCTGCTTCCACCAGAGTTCAACAAAGCCAAACTCTCAAACTACGCACCGCCTCAATTTCAACCAGAATATTCATGCCATATCGAATGTAAAGCTACACATGGCAAAGTATTCTCAGTATGTTTCAGTGTGGTCACCTGGGGGGGGGGGGGGGTGGAAGGGGCAATGGGGAATTTTAGTCCTTGTCAGCTAAAAGGAAGAAAGAATACATGAGTCAAAAAGCAGGTTTCAAAACAAAGGAAGGAAAAGGGGTCAAGATTCAAAGCTTCTCCGGTGAAGCAGAACAGATGATGTCTTAGCAAGATGCAGTAGAGGGGTATAACACCATCCTAAACACTCCCCACGGCAAGCTCAGCTGATGTTCCTTTCAGCTACCTCTCAAGGTGACACAGGAGTGACTCAGCAGACTCCTCAAAATCAGACCAATAGCCTGGCTGAGTTATTCCCAAACTGCTCAGAGACCACCTTGTCTTCCCATTTCAAAGCATAAAAGTGTGTTTACGTGGGCGCACACACGAGCATGCACAATTCAGGGATTTAATTTCACCGTGGATACAGGGGGATTAAAGTTTCTTTTGCATGCTCTTCTTTGATATGACCCAGTGTCAACATCTTTATATATGACACTTCCCAAAAGAGAATTTGTCCTCTGTCATATTGCAGGAAGACATTGGACAAGTCTGCATTTAGGCAAGCTGTCTCTATAAAGTTAAAAATGGAAAACTGCCTCATATCCCTGCAGTCAACAAAAATTAAGCAGACAATTCCTCATCCTTACCTGATAATCATTTTTAATGTCTCCATTCAGAGTTAAATCTCACAATTTATAAAAGACTGATTGTTGCAACTGGAAAATCTTATTAAAAAGGTGCCAAGGAATACAGTGTTGTAATCACAGTGAAGTGCTTTATCAATCCCCAAAGTGTCAAGAATAAAAATACTGATCATAAGGCACAAAGCTGAATAACAGAAAGGAAACCTACCATGGGTAGTACAGTTGCATAGTGGGTAGGGCTGGTGTCTCACAGTTCCTGTGCTGCACGATCAAACGTGGGTTCGGATCCAGGTCAGTCTGTGCAGAATTTACCTATTCTCATGTTCACATGGATTTTCTTTGGGTTCTCTCAGTCCAAAGACATGTGTTTCAGATTTCACAAGCATGAGAACACTACCAAACTGCATAGCTGCTGACAAAAAATCTGTCATCTCCCTGCTGACTGTATTGTCACCTCCAAGCAGGGGAAGGTGACCAGACCCCCCAGGAAGGGAAATGCCTGAAGCACAGGCTAAGTAGTGCAGATGGAAAAAGAAAAAAAAAAATGAAAACGTAATCTGACTTACCTTTGTGTGCTTACTGCCGAGGAACTACTGGGGACATCGTAATGCAAAGCCAAAAGCCACTGTGAAGGGAAAAGATAAGGAGCAAAATACAGGGGAGGGTAGAGTGTGACAGGGGAAGAGAGAGAAAGAATGATGATTGGTTAGACTGCCAGGTTCCTCTTGCCAGCTCTGCTCACAGCAAATGCTCTCTCGCTCACTCAGTCCACACACAATGAGTCTGCAGGTACCCACTGGCAGCTCAAACCTTCCTGCCCTGGATTATGTTTCCTCCTCTAGCCCTCTGACCAGCATGTGACCAGGGAGATGACTCAACAGTAAGGCATTGAACTGAAGATCTGAGAGACGCACGCACATACCCACACGCAACCATAGGATAGCTGACACAATCTCACATTTTCACAGAAACAACGGATAGCATTCTTGGGATGCTGGTTAATGAAGTGATCAGAGGGTGCCGGATATCTCTGCTTCCTTGGCAGTGGTGACACAGGGTCCTTGACTATGGACATTACCCACAGAAACAACCTGTGGTATCAGCCCCCAAGAATGACAAAAAGAACAGATGCAGATTGATTAATAAAAAAAAAGAAAAGAAAAAAAGAACCCAAGAACACCAGGTCTCATAGTACGAGACATCCTGTATGGAACCAGGCACTATGGTCTCTTTCTTAAGCTCCCAGTGCACAGCAGTTGTCAGATGGATTTAAGACCCATGCAATCCATGGTGTACACAGTACAGCAATGACTCAAAAGTTCTGGGTGTTGTACGTAGCATGGTGACGTAATGCTAAACTGGCAAGCGTTAAGCAGCAGTGCCCTGAATTCAGGTTACACATGTATGTGGCTATGTATATACAATGAGGGCATGTATTTAATAAACCAAACCAGTCACTGTATAGACATCATTTCTGACAGTCAGACGATGTGCCCAGTGTCCTGAGGGCCTCAACAGATCTAACAGGCATGGATGGACTTAACTGCAATTCTACAGTTACTAAGGTGCTTCATCTGCTTTAATGCAAAAAACCAGCTCAACTGCCCTTTATTGTCCTCCTAGGTAAACAGGCTCAACTGGAAATAACCACATTACCAAATTCTTAACAAAATAAGGTAATAAAACAACTCCAATCTTTCCAGCTCCTTTGAACAGGAATAAAGTTTACAACCTGGTCATCCAAATAATGAAGTACAATTTAGCATTTACAGCTCTGCAGAGAAAACATCAGGTTACATAGAAACTTAAAGAGCTCATGGTATTGTAATTATATACCAACAGTTCTTTTTTATTACAGGAAAAAAATAACTGACCAGCACTAAGAGTCACATACGAGTTCTTCAGCATTAACACCTACCTCAAAGGTGGAAGCTGAGCAGAAACCTCAGGTCTTATACTACATGTGAGGACAGTTACTGCTGTCTTACCAACTTGCTAATTACACTGAAAAACATAATATAAACATGTTGCTTATATAAAACACACATAATGTCACCCATCCTAGGTACTTCACACAATGCAAACACACTTTGCTCATCTGAAGTGAGGGAAAAGATGAGAAAAAGTCTGTGTGGAGGAAAACTGCCCAATAACTGTCACTTTCCAAACACACGGCACTCGACAGGGTTTCATCTGAAATGCTAGCTCTTAAAGCCTGCAGCTGGCCAAGGGTTTGGAAAGTATTGCAGGAAATACACAAGTTGTCTGTCAGTGGACTGAAATGGCAAGGCCTTCCCATGGTCACTACAGATCCCTCAGAGTCTACAATTTTAGGTCAGAAAAATGGTGCAGCACGGACAAACTGCTGGTGTGCAAATTGAGTTGATTTTACAAGGAATATTCATACAATTCAAGCAGCAGTGACTAACTGTATGCACACAAAACTACCATTGTGTGGAGCAATGAAGTCACTTTCAACTGCACTCAGAAAACTGTATGTGAACCTCCATCATTAGATTCAGTGTTACTTGACCATTCCAATTCATACAATTGAAAGCAATGTTAATATCACTCACAAAACTTTATTTTAAATATTAGGTAAATATATAGGGTTAGAAGAAACTGCACACTATATATAGTTTGTATAGCTTCTCTTAAAAACAGTGTTGCATTGATTCATGAGCTGGCTATAACAGCTCATATAGTAAAATCAAAGCTAATAGGAGTTAAGATTGATATTAATCCACTTCATGTGGCTTAAAGCAAATGTTACCATTACATAGTAAGAGAATAGCTCAACAGATTATATTGGTTGTTATTTCAAATCCTGTTATTTTATTATGCCTTCAATATGTTGGTGAGACAGAATCTTGGGTTACACCGAAACCATTCAACGCAGAATTTTGCCACAACATGAAAATATCCGACTTACAACATCAGATGTGCTCTTTCTATTATCACCTAGGGTTTTGTGGTATATGCAAATCTAGTGAACTTGGAGAAATCACTAGTTGTGATCTTAGTTATAGGTCTCCCTTCTGAGAATGTTCAAAGCATATAAAGCTATGGGGTTTCCCATGTCACTAAAGGTACTTTAAGTCCCATTTTAATTTCTTACCATCTACCTTGGGTGCCATGAGTGAGAAACATATACTAAGATTCCATTAGGATATTACTACCATCCTATTAAACATGCTAGGAGGCTATAGCTAGAACCTGGTTAAAGTCATCCTACAACCCATTTACCAACAATAAACCTCTAAAGAATTTTCAAAAAAAGCAACACTAAGCATTTTATTACTTAATCACATTTATCTTCTAGATGTCTGATTAATAAAAAGACATGTTTATATACCACTGGCAGACAATACTGTAAATTGACTATAGCTCAATTTTAGTTTTCAAAAAAAAAAAAAAAGTAGGTGACATTTGGACTTCATTTTTGAATGGAGGACATGCATTGTAGTGAAAACTGTTTTTCATCCTGCATCATGACAAAAAGTAAGAGGCCATCCATGTCAAGGGCAGACATGTTTTTCCCTAGAGAGATAAAGGCGCATATGTCAGCAAAAAAAAAAAAAAAGAATCAGTCCCTCTACATTACTCAGAGTGTATAAAAACAAAAATGTTTTGTGTATCCCAAATAAGTACATGAACATTACTTTAACAAGTACATATAAACAAGACTTCCTAGTACTTCACTGCACAGCTGTGACTGTACTATAGTACTCAACACAGTGCGTACAAGGCGCATGCTGCACAGATGATGTTATCCTGGTACAGGGTCATGGTATGACAAGTTCGAGGAACAGAGACATCTAATTTTCCAAAAACAAAATAAATCTTTTGCCAGGTTAATGCAAAGGACAAGCTCAGTCAAAAAATACTAATTAAATAGTTAAGCAATACTTGGCAAAAATGTAAATCCAAGATTAACCTTTGAGTTGAATAGGTTTCAGAGGTCCACAACCAAGTGGGCTTATATTTTGATGACATGCATGAAACCAAGTATTGTACTACTTCTCTTCCTCAGCCCCAGTTCTTCTTTAAAAGTTAATAATCAGCAGAAAACTCAGTTTTCCCTTTATAAATCCACGTTTTTCCATCAGCACAAATAACTTCTAGATAAAGTAGGATTCAAAAACAATTTCCTCATCAATTCACAACACCAGGGATTTCCCTGCCTACCTTAGTTTAGGACAGGCTGCCTAAGTGCTCCCTCTCTGACCTAAACTGAAACCTTTGGATTTTGCCCACCTAAATCTGGAACAGCCAGGATGCTTAAGTGATTTCTGATTCTTAAAGCTATAAATAGGGTTCTGCATTATTCCATGCTCCATTGGTTTTTAATAATTCCAGCTGCAGCAAAACCAAATCAAAACAGTTCCACTGTCCTAAGTGATCATGCAAACCTAGATTGTCACTGAATCACTCATGTTATCACAGCTCACTGAAAGGCAACAAAACCACAAGGTTTTTAAAAAAAAAAAAAAAAAAATTAAAACATATTTCAGAAGATAACACAGGGCTGAAATGCAACCAAAAACATAAATTGGCAATTGATCATTTTTATGTAGTTGCCATGTGGTAACTGACCAAAAGTATGCCTATTAGTTTCCCATTAGTGTGAGTTTATAAACTGTGGTTATTTTCTTGCTTGCTTGTTTGCTGTTCAATGCCATCTGAAAAAAGTCTGGTATGAAGCATTGCGTGCATGTTTAATTTAGTGCTCCAAAACAGCATATCCAGTTATGATGGCTTAAAATTATCTCCTGAACTTTTTGCTTGCGTTACAAAACACAAACAAAGGCCAAGTGAAAAATTTTGAAGTTCTTTGAACTGTCTCCAGTCATGCTGGTACAAATCATAAATAAATAAAAAAGAAGCTAAACATGGCAAAAGTGGAAAATCTAAAAATGCATGATTGCATAGGAAGAAATGCTGTATTAAAGATAAATAAAATGACAAATGTAAAAAAAATTTTTAAAAAAAAGACAAATGAAAAGATACAGAATACATAGATGTGCAAAAATATTATGTAAATGTGCAAGCAAACAATACTGGTCAGTGATCATTTTAGTAGTAGTAGTGATTGGCCCTAAGATGTTGGACTTCAGCAGCCTGACAGCCAGGGATAGAAAGCTGTTCCTGAGCCTGGTGGTTTTAGCCCTCTGGCTACAATACCTTCTCTCAGATGACAGCAGTGATAAATATTAGAGAGGTTGGGAGGGGTCTGCAGTGATGTTGCCAGCTTTTCTTTTTCCTTTTACTTATTGTTGGTGGATGGGATGGTGAGTAGTGGAGTCCTGTTGATACATCAGGCAGTCTTCACTACACAAAAGCACAAACACTAAGCGAAGCTTGAAAAGTAAATTACATTTCTTTTATCACAGATTGGGGCACAGATGTACCTGGCCACAGATGTACCTGGCCTAAATAATGTTACTGCATACTAGATACATTTCTGCAATTGCATCAGTAAATTATTTTCTTGGATTAACTGGACTTGAGCCCTGTCAAGGTGCACAAAAAGGATTGTTTAGTGATGTTGATCAGATGTTTCCAAACTGGTCAAGAAGAGGAAGTCTGTGCTTTTGGAGCAGATGGAACTAGCACTAATATGACTTCTAAAGGTAGAGTAGGTGGTCTCTTAAAAGGGGAGATGGAGGAACTCATTCTAACATTTAACTGTTTGCCACAGAGACTGGAGCTGGTTATATTGAGTGTTCAAAGATGTCTTTCAGCAATTTCCTTACTGAAGTTGTGTAGGGAAAAGGAAAAAAATAAATCAGTTGGTTTCTGGTGTATTTTATTTTAGGGCTCAGTACTACCAGTTTTTTAAGTGTTTGTAAACATGCATATTTATGGCAAGCGAAAAAGACACAGGCTCACATTTTTGCTTAGGAGCTACTGACTCAACTTTTTTTTTTTTTAGTATGGAGCTTTGCAACAAAAGTGAAGTCTGTTCACAGTATGTCTAAAGTCAGTGTTGATACATATATACATGCATACACACATACATACACATATATATATATATATACACACATATACATGCATACACACACACACATATATATATATACACACACACACACATATACATATATACACATATATATAAAAAGAAGTCTATGATTTGACTATTGATTAATGCATTCTTTAGCCCTTATGGTTTTAAAAAGGAAAATTAAGTGTTTTTACAAGTATTTTACTAGATTGTGAGTTCTTTTTATGCATATTCTCCTGTAAATAAAGCAGACCATGTCGCATGGCTGCACTGTTGTTGTGGCTCACTGGATGGAGCTGTGATCAAAAAAAAAAAAAAAAAAAAAAATCTTAGTATGCAAGCCAGCAGGATGAGGACACATGAATAAAGGACACTGCAATGGTGTCAACTGGCTACTTCAATGGAATGAATCAGACTACACAACACAGAGATGTCAAACAAACATATCCCTTGAAGGCCAACTTTCAATGCAATATTCTTGACAGTCCAACAGCAGAAAGCAACTTAACTATATGGCTTACAAATGTAGGCAAATCTAAAGATAAGATTAAAAAAACTGAAAAGCTGCACCACATTCATAAGCCAGAACACCCTATATATAATCAAACAAAACCTGACAGATACTTTGTCAGCGAACTGAAATCCCACATTTGCAATTTTCTACATGCCTTCCAATCCAGAGACATGAATTTATAAATACATATAACTAAATGCTAGAGTGCATTATTCTTGGTCCTAGCCTGGTTATTTTAGTCTTAACCCATGTTTCATGTTTTACTATAATTATAAATCTTCTTTGCCAAACCTCCAAACTGCATTTTCCCTTACAACCCACCAGAACACACATTAATCATGAAAAACTAGACAAAACTGCACACTGACACTATTCCTGGCTCTACACTACTTACAGATGGGAAAGGAAGGAGTATTTTGAAAAGAAAGAAAATACTGTGACTCCACAAAGGATTGGGGAAATTGCAAAACTGCATTACCATATTTCCTTTCTGATACACAATTGCCCCACAAAACAAAAGTAAAACCATTACCTGAACACCTGTCTTGGTAAGAATGCCACTTGCCCATGAGGATCTACCACAGAAAAATGACAACTAAAGCTGAGTACTGGACACATTTCATACACATGAAGTACAACCTCTTTCAGCCTCAGAGTGGAGATGCAGCATCTGAACTGTCTCTATGGAATACTATTATAAATGTAACACTACAAAAGGAATTGTTCATGCTCCCCTCCCAAAATGGTCAACAAGATTTCAAAAGTTACACACCTCTTGCTTACAACTCCAAAAGTGGCAGAGATTTCAATATTCATTACAACCAAAGTGATCACTGCTCACCATCCTGAACTCCCTCTAATTTTTTACTAGTAGTTTTGTTGCTTAGCTGAAACTATATAAATTGGGAGCAGGAAGTAATATATGAACTGGTAATCTTCAGGTTACAAACCTGCAACTTAGCCACTGTGCTCACTGCTAACCTCAGACTGAAAACCTCCCGGTCATGCAGTGGCTCCATGCTTTTTATTGCTTAAATACAGATTTCGTGTCACATCCATTACCATCGGCCAGCTCTGTTTTTGAAAGTAGATTATGATTCAGTTTACATAAAAGATGCTAAAAATGTACAAACCTAATCTTTCAGGTCAAGAGAAAAAGTAATTAAGCATGAGTATACCAAAAACTTCAATAACAGACCTTTTTTACACTTATGTTGGTCAGCTAGTTTTAAACTAGTACCACAGATTACAACCTGTATTGCATAATAAAAAGCTTAGTAAAAGAAAGTTGTACAATTTATAATTCTGTTGGAAGTACGAAAACATTAGCATTTTAAGCAACTAAGTTAAACTGCTAAAAAGTCTGATAGAAAGCTTTAAAATGTAAAAGCAAAAGGACAACTGCAATTGTTTGAAAAAGGTCTGGTAGCAAAATACAGATACATTTTTCATACACACCCAACTAAACTATTTTCAGACATCTTGGGTTACCATTGCCATAAAAATGGTGAAAACATTTTACAATCTTGGGATACTTTTTAAAGAAACTGCAAGTACAAAAACTCTAACAAAACTAACCAAGCACAAATCCAAGCGGTCTTCCTTCAGTGCTCTTGTGGCTGCAAGCCTTACAGCTGGCCACTGTGTGGGTCTCCAGCAAGCACAGCGAGTGCTACACGCTCAGATGGCTTCCTGTCCCCAGTCTTAACAGTGCTACGGCGCACAGTCTGTTGGAAGGGCACCTATATAGTGCCACGAAACTGACAGGAGCGTAATGTTTGTGTTCCCGGAGGGATGGAGGTGGGTGGGTGGGTGGGATTAGCTGGGGAGACTTTTGTTAATCCACAGCCTGAGGTAGTGGGGAGCAGCCAAGGGGAGCCCAGCAAGGGAACATTCCACAGGTATGGCACATGATCAGCCCCCACCCACACCCATATCTCACTTTGCTTTTCTCACAGCATGGTTTGAGACCGCCTGTGTAATGGCATACTCCCTCAAACCAACTTGTGCGCACGCATGTGGGTATGTGAGTGTGCTGCGGCTGGGAAGTGCACCTCTTCCACGATCACATGATGTAATACTCTCCTCTTGTCCCGTCTCCACAGGAACACTGGATAATTGTGGCTATGGGACTCTGTGTCACAGTAAACATTTAAATCCTCATCTGTTACCCTTGACCATGAGAGGCAGGCTCAGGCGGAGGTCCATCCAGGCCACTCGGAGGCCAAAATGCTGACCCCAAGGCCACCTGACTGGGCTGAATCGAACTGCATGACGAAAGTCTACTTCATTTGGGCTTGTGAAACTCAATGCAGCAGTACTGCGGTAAAAATCTTTGCTAAAAATCAATGTGTCCTTTGTAACCTGTAATAGGAACCCAACATTGTTTCAAGAAACCCAACAAGTCTGAAGTACCAGAAATTTTCCTTGTGTAAAAAGACTTACCAGCATCAAAACTCCCTTGTGCCCCAGCTACTTGAGAAAAGATAGCATGTTGCAGATTAAAAAGAGTTCCATCCTGCTTTACTCCTGTTCTATTATACAATTTCCTCACTCAACAATACACAACCTTTCCTTACCTTCTTCCCTTTGCTGTCAGAGAGATACAGGGTAAGTACTTATGGTTGTAAATGCATACAATCATAAAGTCCTTAAATAGAGCCTCTGTGCTTCAGCACAGCAGTGGGCCAGCTTGTTATGCTAGTCTAACTGCTTCAGTAATGCAGGTACTTTGTACTGTTTTGTTCATAAGGGAAATCCAAATTCTATGCTTCTCTACCTACCAACCTACCACCTTCTACAACCTACCAAAGCCTACAGAACAACTATGTTTCATCTTCCATTGAATATTTTAGTGGTGATTTGTGAGGGATACATACAAGAATTTTAGAAAGTTGTTCAGGGGGTTAAATACTAGAAGGAATCTCTCCTCTGTTTAATCCCACCCTGGTTGTAAAAAGTTCTGAAAGTACACCAGCACTCCTAAAAGTCATCTGTGGAGTAGTGAGAGCTGCAGGTAACATGAGCTAAGCTTGTGATGTTACTGCTGAGCAAATGGCTCTAACCTGAATTACAAGAAAATGTATAAAATGTGTCAATTTTCAACAAAGCTAAAAGAAATAGAACAGTTCCACACAATGCAGTCAGCATATGCATCTGATAATCAACACATCACACAATCCAACTGCACATGCTTGTACATCCCATGTCTAAATCCACAAGATACAAATCAAGCTCTCAAACTGCACATGACCTGTTCCATGTACAGCGCTGCAGTGCTGCCCTCATTGACTCGGCAACTTATTCTTAGATGGAAAAACGGCAAAGGAGCCCTTCAGCGAGGTCTGTGAGTGCAAACACAAAACCACAAAGAACAGTGCATCAAGTCTGAAACTTCATGCATGTAATTTTTGTCCATGGACCATGTGGAGAGGAAAGTCAAGGCACTAAAATGGAAATGTTAAAACAGCACAAAACACTATATTACTAGCTAAAGCTACCAAGACACACCGAAGAGGTTTAGCATCAGATAGTTAGGCACTGGTATAATATGATTTATGCCGTCCAGCACAAAAGGTATACTATACTTAATGAGACAGACAAACAGACAGACAGACACACTCTTACTTTTAGATGAATGTTGGTTTCCAGCTAGGACAAAACAATTATGCCCTTGACCCATACAGTGCACCAAAAGAGGGGAAAAAATTGAGGGGTTTTTTTGTATTTTTGTACACTGGTTACAATCTAAAACAACAACAATTCAAAATTAATTAAGTTTTATTGGCCCTGTGGGAACCTGTTTAAGAGGATTAATGTCTCTTAGAACCCTCATGCGTTTCCTTGAAAGAAACTCAACTAAAAGCGTGCACCTGTACAGGAAGCACACTAAATGACTGCCTAGGGTAAAGGTGGATGTGGAACAAGTTCTACACATTCTTTGAATGGCTTCTAGTCCTGATTTGTAATAACATGGTTTTGCACAATCCAAAATCTACAACCTTGTAGGAAGTGACCATTTCCTGTCCACAACAAGTGGAAGACATACTGAAGGCAGCCATGATCAAGCACCCCCTGAAGTCTTTGCCAATGCCAGCTGGAGAGAAGCAAACAAGACATGAAACATGTGAGTTGGCAGCTCTTCAGACAGTGGCATGCTGAGTTCCAAGAGGAGGTGGTCAGACTGAGTAGTAGAACTGTGAAAGGTAATAAAGAACAATGACAAGTCCCTTCCAATGGTAATTTATCACAATCTGTGGTTTCCTGGGTCTGTGAGTAAGTCTGCACCCTCATGACAACCCACCCCAATCCATCATCTGTCATGCTGTAAACAAACAGCTGCCCAGTTATGGTTCATCGTTGTGTTAACAATCCATGGTGCCGGAAGGACTGTGGTTGCCCAACAGGGCTGTGTCCTCCTGTCACGTGGGGGGAAATGAAGACAGGGTCAGAGAAGCCAGTCTGGATATCAAAGCCCAATTATTCATGCAAGGGATAGCCTGTAATCACTCCAAAAGCAGAAGCCATATCAAAGCTACCTCTTGTAAGAGCACATCAACTGGCAGCAGGAGATGAAAGCTTAGAACCCTTTCAAAGACCAATTTAAAATGACACGGCACAGATAATAAGCAAACAGTACAGCTGAAAAATATTATTCCAGTATGGAAAGGATCGAGCCAATTTCATAACTACACAAATCAATGAAGGTGATGCACAAGCAGGGATTGGACTGTGGCCTACAGTCCACAGATACAGAATCGCTAATGCTCTTAGTCAGGTCAGTCATTTCCTAAACAATACCTGGAGAATTTGTATAGATAATCATGGAAGGATCAGAACAGACATGGGGCTAGCCAAGATGCTGCAATAAAATGTCAGAAACAATTTGTACCATGGAAATTGAACTAAAGCTAAAGGCTCCTATACAATCAATTTCCCAACTATGACCATACAGTTGCGAAGCAATACTTGAAGGACAAATAAATAAAACATTATACACTTAATAAACATGCAAATGAGCAGAAGTCAACAGCAATCTTTAGTTTGGCTGCAGCAACAGTGATGGGATTTTGCTAAGGTTGCTATGCAGTGCCACACATTAAGCCTATGAGAAGCCTATTTGAAAGACACTCAGCTGCACTGAACCAGTTGGATCAAATTTGTGCCACTGTAAAAAAAAAAAAAAAAAAAAGAGCAGCTCAACAGCCAAACAGGAGGAATGAACTTCTATTCACAACTACAGTTACCCCCCCATGAAAGCCACAACAAAATGTTAATTCAACCCTCAGCTGACACTTTTATCCAATTTACAGTATTTGATCAATTTATACAAGTGAGTATTCTACTGTATGAATTCAAGGAAATTACCCTGCTCAAGTACACTACAGCAGCTGAAGTGAGAGAGGCATGGAAAGGAAAACTTTGGGTTATGAATCAGTACCCTTACTACTGCACTACTTGGTGCTGAACAAATAAAATTATCAACATTAATATGTTTAATTTCCAGTCAGTGAAAGGTGGTCCATAACATATTCACCTTTGTCCTTGGGACATATGCCATTACTTTTTCTGCCTTAAGATTTTTTCCCTCAATTATATTTCAAGCTAGTGTTCTCTATTGATATCCAGTAGAATGAAGAGGTGGCTGAAAAAACACTAGCAAAGCCCCCTTAGAGCAACACTTTGCTGTCTCCACAACTTCCTGTTGTTAATCTTCCTGTACGTTAATTCAAAACAGGCTGCACGTGCAGCTCAGGATATCTACATGTAAAAGAATGTGGCCAACCTTCTCTGTACATACATAGTAGGGAGGGTGTGAACAATGGCAGATAATTAATTTAGACAAGTGTTCCTCAGATAAACTTCAAACATGCTTTGTTAAGGTGTATTGAGATTCTGCTGAGGCTGCAGAGGATGGCCACATGTCCGACAACATGGTTACAACTATACTGGAACTGGTAAACCTTAGCTAACAAGAGTCTTGGGAGAGCCTTAAGCGCATATACATATAAATGGAGTCTCAGAGGGACCTTGGGGACCCATAGAGAAGATTGTTTTGCAAAACCTACAAAACAGAGCTATACTGATTACCCAAGGGGGAGAGGGAAAAAAAAAAAAAAAAACCTTTTGCCATGAGGTGACATGTCAAAGACTTAGGAAAATATAGCGATTTAAATCTTGGAGTCAGACCAAAACAAAAGTGTTCATTCTGCAACCCTGGTCAGGGACTATCGCAGATTTAATGATACATCACACAAAATACAGAACAAATAATTATTAATGTACTACTCAGTAACTATCATGTTCATGTGACACTTTGTAAATGAAAAATAAGTGTATGAGAAAGTTAAATATTTTGGATTACACTACATAAAGGGTCCAGAGAAGGTTTGGAGGCCCGGTCACTGTTTGAATAAACAGTGTGATACAACTGATTTGAACGTGGCTTGATTATTGGTCTCAGTTGTACTGGTTAGAGGATTTGAGAAACAGCCAACTTTGTGGGATTTTTTCAAACTACAGTTCCATAACTATAATAAGAGTGCCCTTATTTCACTGCAGTAGCCTATACTGTCCCATCTGTCAAGCCAACTGAGCATCCTTGGGATGAAGTGGAATTTGATGCCTACAGAATTAATGTGCCATTTAAAAAAAAAAAAAAAAAAAAAAAAAAAAACTGCATAAAAAGCAAAACTGACAAAAAACTATTAACAAAGGACCTTATGGCAATGGGTTGTATAGTATTTTACACTGTAGATTTTAGTTAAAGCAACAATTTTGATTCTCATCACATTCAAAGAGCTCACTAATTTTATATATATTCTTACTGAACAGGAGTACTACAGCAAAAGTGGGACTCAAACTAGTGATCTTCATATTACAATGGTACAGGTCTGATCACAATACTAGCTGCCAGCTATGAGCAGGTCTCATTTTAACCAGCATTTCTCAGCATCTGCACCATGTACACTTCTCTGACTAGTTCAGAGCAGCTCAAAACCAATGAAAAACTCTGGATAAAGTACCCAGACCAGATTTTAATATCCCAACTGTTAAGTCTTAAGGCTTCTAACAGGCATGCAGATTTAGAAGTCGCAGCAGCCAGCAAAGTTCACTCTGCGACTGAAAAAACTATTACAAGCATCCTGAGCACACCCATACTGAAAAACAACAGAACAATCCAAATCATAAGATCCTGAAAACAGCAGTTAGTGCACAACCAGTATGACCAAAATATTCAAGTAATTCTAGGTAATAAGTTTTAACAGTTTTAAGAAGTTTTAAGATTTGCAGATGGTGTAGAAATTTTGTCATGAGCCCATCTTGCCCCCAAAGCCCAGACTTCACATGATCTTAGAAATAAATAGGATGTGCATTACTCTACATTCAACATAGCTGTTCTACTTTTTGGACATGGTAGGCGGTGGTTTTCTGAAACCAGGAGAATATAATAGCTCCAGCAGCTATGCCTGACCATTTCCCAAGAATCGGTTTACACAAACATTTTGGTTCTCTGTAGGTCTCCACTCCAGGGTGAGCACCTGCTCATACAAGACGTGCAGAAGGTGAAGGAAAAATTGAGAGACGTGCTGCAGCACACAGGCAGTGAAACTGATCTGCTTTTTGAAATATGATGTCAAAATAATGAAAACTCTTCCTCTAGGGACTAGCTTTGGCTAAAGCTAACAAGTTTCACAAGAAAGATTCAGACTTAACAAGTAGAAAGGGTGAAACAAAAGAACTCACTGAACTACACTATCAGCACCATCCAGGAAGATTATCTCTACTACAAAGAAAGCAATCCATTAATTCTGCACAGGGTTACATGTGTAGCCTCACGTACCAAACATCTAATCCATAAATAACATAAGCTGCTTCTTGAGGGCAGAGATGGAGGCATGCAGCGCAAAGACCCATGGAGTTGCACTCTTTAGTCCAACCACTTCCCTGTAGAAAATCATATACATAGTCACAATTTCCAGTTTCTCCTAGAAACTGTATGCACCCACTGTACTTTAAAGACTGTTCCACAATTCCATGGTATATGCTCAGATATAACGTTTTGTAAGTACATCCCCATTTATATTTGTCCTTGACCATACAAAATACAAAGCAATGCAGTGTTTATTATTTTTAAAGATTGTTTGTGTGTTTGTTGGTTTGGCTGTTGCTGTTCGTTTGTTTGCCATTTCTCATTCACTAACCTTTAACTTCTATGTATATTCATTTACATTTTATTCCTTATTTATTTTTCTTAATTTCATTATTTAAATTTCTTATATCTTATTATATATCCTATTTTCTGAGGATGTCTGGAAGCAACACTTTTCATGGCCACAACACTGCTATGCTGCTGTTAGTGCACCCATAACAAATAAACCTTTGAATTGCAGCAGACTGCTATTGCCCTTAGATTGAATAAAAGGTATTTAAGTTAACACATGTAGAACATTTTGCATAATAAAAAACCCTTTTGTTACCAGATGAGATATTTCAAATGTGTACAATATGTGCTACAATTTCAGTCATTGCTTAGAAGTATCTAAGTTTCATAGTTTTCCAGTTTCAGTTTTAATTAACTTAATTCACTAAGACTCACTCATGTAACAAAGCTGTACACTTTCAAAACCATGTGATTATCAGTGTCTATTCAAAGTTCAAAGAGATTGTTATTCACCTACTGTACAAGGTTTTGATGTTTGTGCTAGCCAGTCCCACACCCTCAGAGTGCTAAAGAGGTAAATAATCATTAAATCCACATGCACTCATTCTCAAGAATGTCATGCTCAATGGCTTTAGAAGATAGGAAAACTAAGCAAGCCATCTTCAAAATAAGATACTTCCCACACGGATTCCCTAACAGGTGCTTAGGGAATCAGACGGAGCTACTGGAAAGAAGGCATCACCAATGCATAACACCAGGCTCCATCTAATATCTTATATCACAAAGGATGATCAGATTTCAGTAAGAAAACAATGGTAAATTTAAAATAAAGAATCAATACAACACTAAAATCATGTCTTCAGAGGAATTTCTGACTTATTTACTAAAATCCCAAGACCACTCAAGAATTTTTTTTTTTTTAGATGTTTTCCATAGTTTTAACAAAAAATTCACTGATGAATGGATGACAAGACACTTCACTGCACTCAGCTTTGTTCTGCTATTGGCCTGAAACACTAAAAAAAGTAAACACTCAGAAGTGTATAATAGATAGATAGGCATAAATTTATATGCACACACAGATCATATAAAATGTGTTATTCCTAAATCAGTCTATTGTTACAATTAAAGTTATTTAAGAACTCCAGTTGAACAAGTTTTACTCCTTACTAGTATAGGAATAAAAGATGTTGGTGTAGGTGAATACATTTCCAGTCAAAACAGATTTATAACATTTCCAATATCTGTATTGAATATTCTTTTATATGTATACAGTAGACATAAAATTTATCATAAAGCCACAGAAATGTTTTGTATGCAATTTTGTTCTTAATCCTCAAACATGGTATTTATTATTTATATAAAAGCAAATTTAAAAATATGTATATGTAGTCCCAGTTCACAGCACTATCGCAGTGTCTGCTTTCACTGGGGCCACTTGCCTTATGACCTGACCAACTCTGTGGCTTGCATTGTCAGTGAAAAGTGCCACCTGCCTGTCTTGTGTCATCCCAAAGACTGGCCTTTCCTTAGGAAGGTTGAAGGTTTCGTTATGTGAAGCATTCAGTTTCATAAAACTTGTGTGCCTAACATTAGAAAAAAAATAAATAAATTAAAAAAACACGTATGCCGATATAGTTATCAGAAAATTCAATGTCCATAATCTATAATTTTTCCACTCGTTTCATGGAAAGTCTCCAGGACAATAAATTCTAAACATTAACATGCCCAAACGGCTGTGGAAAGTGACCTGAATTTATTCCTGGCATTTCGGTGATGGTGCTGATGGGCCTGTGGAATAACTTCCACTCCATTAGTGATGCTTTCAGAGCTTGCTTCCACCTGGGCAGTACAACTGCATGGCTGACGGTGGAGCGGGGTGTCATTTAGTGATTCCTTACAGGGCGTGTGCCAGACACTTTGTCCTGATAAATTACAGCATTTTGGCAGAAGTCCAAAACTGTCTGAAGCATTGGTTGCCACTGATACACATGGGGGAAAAAGCTTTCTATTTGTACAAATTATCTCCTTAGATATTTCTCACATTGTGGAACAATGGAACTTGTGTTCCTTTAAAGTAAACAAAACAAAACCTGAAAACACATGACAGTAAATGAAGTGTTTGCACAACCCTTAACGCAAAGTGGAACAATGAAAATTGACTATTTACTATACACTGGCTTGCAACGAGGATAATATGCTGACATTCAGCATACAAACCTTTTCTTGTAATTACTGTATATTGCAATCAAAAACAATGTTAAAATGGGAACAGACGGTACCCTTAAAATGACCTTTCGTACTTAATATTTAACGTTATTCCTCTCAATCAACACACCAACATCAACATGTTCAGAGGCACAAACTGGGGACTGAGAAGGTGCATTGGGAATATAGTGCTACTTTTGACTGGGACTCAAATTGGGGGGGGAGAGAACACACTTGTCAGTGCTAAGAGAGACATATTGCCTGGGCCAACCCACTAACCTGTGGTCTTATCAATAAAAAACCCAACAGATATAATGAATTAACTTTATGACCAATTACTGGTATGGAAGCTAAAATACCAACACAATTTAGATAGCAGTTCTCATTAAAACAGACCTTCAATCCTGAAAACACAATCCAAATACATGTCTGCATGTGAATCAGAGAGAAAACGTACACTTTGTTTTTAAAACAGATTTTTTATCATCTTACATGCTAATATGTTTTCATAATGAAATTCAGACTTAAGCCATCCTGAACATACATCAGGCAGTTATTTCAATCACGCTCGTATCGCATTGTGGAATGACTGCTGTATTAAAAGCATATTTACAACAAGAACAAAAAACATTTGCTCAATAATGAGTAAAATGCACTTATTTTGGTTGTTCACTTGTAGCATGGAAAACAAGCACCGGAGAATTAAAAAGATGGGGCTTAGAAGTCTGGAACCATACTAAGAACAGAAAAGTAGTCAAATGTTGCCTGAAGGAAAGCCTTTATCAAGAGTTTCTTGCAATGACAAAAGCTTGGATGTGTCACCTAAAAATGGTGACCTGAAGGATTATGATTCTTGGTATAGTATAAAGTGTTAATCCATCCTGTTGAATTCTTTACCCTTCAACCTGTCCACCTGAGCTCACGGCTAATGAGGCACACAGGGACCCTGCCCCGAACGACACTGCTCCTCCAACCATGACTGCTTGCTTATACCACACCAGCCACAGCTCGATTCAGCCAGCTTGAACCAGAGGAAATAAGCCAAACGCAGAGGTAGGGGCATAAGGTTGCCCAGACCACAGAGGGAGATAAATGGTGCTTATGCAAAAGTTAATACCATCTGGAAGGTAGCTGGAAGGAGTACAGGCTCAGAGCAGAATGATACAGAAAATACAAGTCCTGGAACCACCTGCAGACTCTACCGTGCAAGCAAACAAGGATGTAGGTAGGACTACTTGTCCAAAGTTACCCAGCTGTTGTGCAAGCAGATCTGTTTAAGTAGTTACCCAGATGCGTTTCAACATGATGCATGGACGTCGATTTCTATTGCTTTTGCTGACGAGAAACATTTCAGTTCCTCCTTTTTTTGGGAGGGGAGGCACCAACACTAACATCAGTTGAAAGAAGTACAGATGATTGACTTCCACTATTCATTCTCCACTTCTGAGTTTTTACACTGATTTCTCATTACTGTACAAAAAAAGTAAACAAAGTATGTGCTGATGGCTCCACAAAAAGTGCTGAAGAAAGCTGAGTGAAGCAGTCAGGACTGGTGACCAACTAAATAGGGCATTATTTACTCATTTATTGGAGTACCATGTAAAAGCTGTTCCTCATTATTATTACTCTGCACATCAGATCAAATGCATAAAAATTTGATGAAGCATTTTTTAGTATACTGTAATGACCAAGAACAGCAGAAAAGTTCCCAGCATAGTGACTGGCTGTTTTTTTTTGTGCCTTATTGAACATAACAGCAGTTGCCTATACCTAATATTATTATTCCAGAACCAGTGGAATCTTGCCAAATCAAAATACATGGGCAAAATGAAAGCAGGACATATTTTGTTCAGCCCAAAGGAAATAGGATAGGGGATGAAAAGATCTGAAGAGTGAATTGATAATTTCCAAAATTTAGAGCCATCAACAAGAACATGTCCAAAACCTACTTAATGAACACCCACATCAGTGTAAATCTGCTGTATTTTGCCATTTGAGACTCCCTTCTTTTAAGTAGCTCTTCAAACAGGACAACAAGAATGTGAAGAGAAAAAATTGGAAACGCAAAAAAAGACAGAACAAATAAAGGAAATTTAATATGTGGAATAAGTCATCTTCACTGCTTTGTTTGTAAAGCTTTAAAAGACTAATATTAGGGAGAATTTCATTTAAGAACTTCATTCAGGGCCTTTTTCCTGCCTGTATTGACATCCTACTTTATATCCCACAGGATCAAAGAGACATTTATTTTCAGAAAAGAAACTGAATCTAGCACTTGTATCACAACTGAAATAGTCAAAAAGTCTCTGGCAAGTCATCAGACCCAGGAACCCAAAAAACATGTCTTAAAGGAGAACCATTCACTGCTTTTTGGTCCTGCTTTGGACCAAAAAGTTTGAAGTTTGACTGGACCAACCATTTTAGCATTAAGGAACGATTAACAAAAAAGAAAAATGTCACACTGATTGTTTCATTCCAAAGAATGAGAGTGCTTCCTCATTTACTGGCATTGCTTCCGTGCCAATGTGGGAAGAAAGTTTTTGTTTTGGGTTGGGGTGGATCAACAACATGGTGAGGCTGCCCATAGATTTCCACTTCCCTCTTCACCGCAGAACTAGTAATTACATCCTGTACTGAAGTCCAGATAAACAGAGGAAGAACACAAATTATTCTGGAACAAGGGCACAGAAAAGTGGTGTATGTGTTTCCATGGTTTCACACCCAACACCACACTGTGAGCCACAATCATCCTGTTACCGGTACTAAACTACTACTCATCCTGTTTAACATCTGCAATATTTTGACACTAAAAACTCAGTTAAGCCATCGTTGTTTGCATGTGTATAGACGCCCCCTACGGACTGAATAAAAAGTTAGTGGTTCATATTGCTTGTTTTCCTGTTCTGACCCACTGAACATCCTGTAATTTGGGCCCAGTTCATCAAACCAAAGGCACTGGGAAATTAACTTTAGGAGTAGCAAAGTATATACTTGTATGCATCTTAGGAAGGTGTTCAGCAGATTATATTCTGTGCAATAATTACATGGTGAGACACTATAACATCCAGTCACAGTACCTGGGAAAGAAAGACTACACGCAAGCCAAAATGCCCATTACAGTTAAAACATTTTCTGTACATAGAAACTTTCCTAATGTCAGGGCACTATAACAGAATTTTTTTATTACAATATTATACCAGACAAGGAAATAAATTTACCCCTAAAAGAGGTAACAGCAGTCAACCACTGCAAGAGAGTTTCAGCTTTGTAACATAGAATTTACATAAGGTCATTTAAGAATTGTAAAAATACTAAGTAAGCTAAGCAAGTACTTATACAGATGCAAAATCCCAGGGCATAAGACAAAACACACCGTAACAACCAGTAGATATTACATTAATATAGTGTAAAAGGTACATATGACACTGCATTTCCTCTAGATATCTTTTCAGCCATGAAGGAAAACTATAAATTGTCTCATCTACTGTAAAATTTGGCTGAGAGTGGCCATGATAGAATTGCATCTTCCTATATGGTTATCCAAGGGTTACAATGCTAAAAAAGCATCTGTTACTACTGCATTGCTGTGCAGTTACTGTGCAGATGACAACTTCAGAAACTAAACAAATACTGTGATGAACTTTAACTTCATCTTTGTAACCATCCAAGCTTGCTTAATAGATAGGAAGCACACATAAATCTCAAGAAGCAAAAGCCATTTGAGAAAGTTTTACTGACCATTTCATATGCCACACACCAGGGGCTATTTTCAGAACAGGGAGGTCCCAAGTTACACTTCCTTCCAACCAATGGCATTGGTGAGGAAGGACCATTTTAATGAGCGGATGGTTGCCCAATCAGGGTACGAATTCACCAATGGAAAAAGGCTATGATGCAAAATGACTCATTTGGATTTATTGACTTCTGACAGACATTGTAATTGAGTATGCGTTCAGTGGGCTGAATAGCTTAAATAGTAATAAAATATTTTTTCCTCCAGTTACCCAACAGCAAAGGTCAATGTAACATGTTCAAAAGACAAAAACACTACAATATGCTAAAAACACTGTTAAATAGGATATTGTTTTTGGAAACTTCAGAACTGTAAAAAAGTTCTTTAAACACCATTTTAATTTTTCAAAATGACTTCATTGTTTAATTGAGCCCCTGTGGTCAAGCAGGTAAATATAT
The DNA here is from genome assembly GCA_018136845.1 of Heterotis niloticus. Classification (NCBI taxonomy): domain Eukaryota; kingdom Metazoa; phylum Chordata; class Actinopteri; order Osteoglossiformes; family Osteoglossidae; genus Heterotis; species Heterotis niloticus. Next base: position 20,255,756 of record CM030903.1, on the reverse strand, counting down.
TTTAAATACACAGGTAACATCATTTGTGGCTGCATTATCCATATATTCATTCCCTGTCTACAGTTTCCTCCCACGTTTACAGCCAGGCAGTTTACAGAGTACGTGTTAGTAAAGTGAAACTGTTCAAAACAGGCTGAACAGGCAGAAGTGTACAGCTATACACTGCATAATAGGTTCCAGATTAAACAAAACCTTTAAGGTAACTCAAGAGAATTGCACTGTGTGCAAACAGTGACTTAAACTGTAGGGCCAAAATCCTTTGAAAGCATGGGGTTCACCTTCCTAATATAATAAACCTGACAAACTGCTGAGCTGCCTGACGTGGTTTCCATATCGCATTTGGGTTGGCTTGAAGGTGTGAAAGCATGACATACAGCATGACTATCAACCCACACCCCTAACTTAATCTGTCTTTCCAGTGTCAAAATCCCTTCCAATAACAGTACTAACCCTAAAGATACACTGACCTTCAGAATGAGGCATGAGAAGCCAAGACTAATTTCTTCTATTCAGTGCAGGAATTACCATAAGACATACCTTTTTTTTGGTCTAAGAAATGGAAACACACATGAGCTGGACGCCACATGTCGACTACAGATATGATCAACAGAATAGTGAATTCCTTCCTTACTTACTTTCCACTAGGACACACCCTGAACAGCAAAAGGTGAACCAGATTAAGTTTCTGATACAACACCAAAATTGGAAAGAGGGAACAGAAAATGTAAAACAACCAACTATTCAAAGAAAAAGGAATAAAATGCACAGAACAATGCACTGGATCCAAAATTACCTACAATTATCTGATTTCTATCTCAAACATCTAGTGCTAAAATTCATTCAGCAGATGCCATTTTTCCATTTTAAAATGTTATCTGCATTAAATCAAACAACATACATAAGAATCCATTGTTTATGAAGCTAGTTTGAACTTATGTCATCTACAGCATTAATCATTCAATAGATTAAGATATTAATGTGATATTTTGTAAGAAGGCTACCTCAAACTTGTCAAAAGTCTAAAATCTTGAGTTGCTGGTATATGATGCAGGATACTGGACAGGAAGATTAGAGTATGAAGTTTGTGGACTCAGGCCAGGTACTTTCAAACCCACTAAAACCTTGTCTGCTAGGTCTAGTCACAGTCAGCTACGCTACGTAAGGGCTTCCTAGCAAGAGAACAGATTCTTCTACATGTTTAAAGTCACAGTTTTTGAATCATAGAACCGTCTGCACCCATGGGCCAAAGACACATCCCTGAATCAGACCAGGGGCTGCATCCAGCTGTCAAGGTCTATGCCCTCATCCATCCCAATACAAGTAATATACTAAAGCCAATGATTACAAAAGATAAGAGAAAGAATTCATACAGCAAGTTTTTTGGTACAACCTAACTCACTGGGGCAAACAACACTGTAGGATATGACAGGCTAGGACTTTATTCGCATACAGAAGCTCACCCATACACCAGGTTGAAAGAAACATATGACCAACAGAAGACAATTCCTATAAATAAGACTAATTTGGACTATCACCAAGTATAATCCACCACGAATAACTGGCATGGCTTGTAAATGCTGGCAGTTTTCTGGAAGTCCTCCCTTCCTAACAACACTAATGTTTGCCTGCAAGTCCAAACAAAGACAAGCTCACTCTGGTTCCGTGTAACTGGGTGACATGGTGCACCCCACTCACAAGACAGACAACACTGCCAAATTTTTCCATGCAGAAATCAACTCAAAAAAAAATTTTTGTGACTCACAGCTGTTCAAGCCCTAAACCACCACAAAACGGGAAACAAATTTAACACGCACTAAAACAGGTTCTGGCATCTTAAGTTTCTTCAGCTGTAAAAACAACAACAACAAAAAAAAAAAAAAACTATCCCTTATCTTGAGTAGCAAAGATTTTTGTTACTCGAGTCAAGGGGTTAGTAACATTTAGGCAAACAACTTCTAAAAATCCCAAAGTAAAAACTGCAAGCATCCAAGATGCCATGTGAAATGCACAGCTGGGCATATAACCAATCTATTTTTCATAGTTTAGTAGAGGCAGGGGCTGGAATAAAAGCTCTCATAACCCAAGACGATCACCAGGGTTTGAGTGTTGTCCAACAGTGCCCTAAAGAAACTATTCATAACAGTGCCCACACGTGTCCAACCGCAGAACAGGCGCAATCCTTTATCAAGCTCATAATACCATACATATCTCAGGCAATTGTGAACATGTTTATTTCATCACAGAACAATGCTTAAGCTCCAAACTTCTCTCATTGTGAGAAACTAACATTAAGCTTTTCAAAACAATTCAAATACATATCCCTTCGGTGTCGCACGGTTAAGGCGGGTCTCATTCCTCGTCCATCGATTCCCTAGGGCTGAACTGTTGAATTCAATGCGAAACAAACCTGGGGTGCGGTACAAAGAAGCGCTGAGCCAGACCCAGCAAGACCATGAGGACATGAAACGCTTTGGTGCACAAATCCAGAAACTGCCAAGAACCACAGAAACCAGGAACTGAGAGTGTCTGTGTTTAACAAGTCACCCAATGGAATGGTCACACACTGCAGAGGGGCACCATCTCCTGTTGCGCCAGGCCGCAAAGTGAATGAATGGACTTCAGACAGACAGAGGTGGAAACGACAGACATGTTTAAAATGGTCAGTGTTAAGTAACGGACGCAAGAAGAAGTAAATGGACAAAAATGACATCATTGCCGGCCCTTTATTAAGGTAGAAAACTTCAGAGAAATGCAGTCAGCTGGCTAGCAACCGGTTTTCACGTAGAAAACTAGCAAAACGTGAGACAAACGGGGTTTCCAAGCATCCCTCAGCCGGTGACCATCCGTGTCCTTTCGTCGGCTCCTCCTAAATTCCAACAAACCACACTTGCAACTGTTGGCTTAAAACGAAGTACGTCGCCGTCCTTTTTATCTGAAAATGCGGTGCAGTACCTCGTCGACCGCGTCGTGAATTTGCCACACGACCACCGCGTTTCCCCTCATTCACCCCCCCCCCCTCCCTCCCCAAACCTTCCAACCAAATTTCAACTTCTTCCCCCTGGCTGCCACCCATTTTCAACTTTTCCTGACCTTAAACTCGTCACTCGGAGGAAGGCGCTTCGTTTTTAAGTCAGGGAAATGGCGTTTGAACCCCTGACGGAGCTCGCTTAGAGAAACTCAGCCGTACCTGAGAATTCCTTTCCGTCGCTCGCCTCCCCGCACGGCTTTTCAAACACCAACTCACGAGAGCGACGACGGACGCTGCGTGCGCGCTCACGAACGGGATGCGCCAAAAAAAACGCTAGAAGACGGTCGGCAGAAGGGCGGGCGGGAGGAGCTACGTGCGCGCTCACCAGGCAACCGGGCGCGGGCACGTTAAAGGGAAACAGAAGGCGCGTTCCCAGCCACGTGTTTGCGAGGCGTTCCACAGCCAGCCTCGACGTTTTCTGCTGTAGGGATTTCACTTTTGTCCACGTTTTAGAACGCTTTACATCATTTTGATATCAGTTTTTCCTCCACGACAGAAAAATGCGACGCATTCATCGCGTATACGTAAATCGCGTTTGTTTATAGTCCGTTAATTTGACATTAAATTTACTGTTGTCCTTTTTTCCCCCCAGATAAACCGGTTTATTAAAACAACATGTGTTATTTATTGTACTGGATCAAACAGCAACGTGGTCAATTACATTACTGTAATACTGTGTAAACGGGCCTGGAGAACAACAGATTCTCCCCTCAATAATTTTAACTCAATCCTCTCTCCATAATTCTACATTAACGCGTTATGTGGGATTATTGCCTATTTTTTCTTATTGTTTAAACGTATACTTTGCCTGGCTGCCCCATTGAGTAATAAATTAACAGTATGTTTGGTGTAGATACACTTTTAGTAGCTATTTTCACTGGCTTTCCTATTTAATAGTCGTGCACAAGTACTCAAAATCTTAAAAGTTCATGTGAGAATCTATGATACAGCTTAAACATTATTCTTTATTTTATTTGATTTATACAATTGTTATATATTCATGAATTATAATTGCCTAACGAGGATTTTATAAACGTCTGCTGTCCTGTGTGTAGCGCCCCCTGGTGTCCACTTTGGGCGATGACACGATAATACAGGTCAGAACCTGGAAGGTTCAGCTGGGGTAGAACGGGTAGGCGGTCCCGTTATCCAGCACCTCTCCCCCAATAAGTTGTGGAGCTACATGACAAGCAAATTGACTTTGCCACAGAGCAGGCATCCCACTGAAGATCTCCATAATCTATTCTTATACACTGTCAAAAAAAAGTCACTCCCTGGATTTAACTTAGTGTTATGATCTGGGGTTGCTTCAGTTGGTCAGGTCTAGGTTCGGTAATGTTATGTGCCCAAAAATGAGGTCACCTGACTACCTGAAAGTACTGAATGAGCAAGTTTTTAAAGCAATTTTTTCTTCCAAGATGACAATGCCAGGATTCATGGGGCTCAAATTGTGAAAGAGTGCTTCAGGGAGAATGAGAGAGACATCATTTTCACACATGGATTGACCACCACAGAGTCCACACCTTAACCCCATTGAGAATCTTTGGGATGTGCTGGAGAAGACTTTACGCAGCGGTCCGACTCTCATCATCAATACAAGATCTTGGTGAAAAATTAATGCAACTGAAATAAATGTTTTGATGTTGCATAAACTTATCGAAATGATGACACGGCGAATGCCAAAATCGAAGCTAAAGGCGGTCCAACAAAGTAATAGTGCGTCACTTTTTTTTTTGGCCGGGCAGTGTATGTTGACAGGCTTTCCTATAAAAGAAATTGTATAAATTTTCATAGGTGACATCAGAATTGCTGCTGGGATGTTATTTTCAAGAACGCCACTATTATTTTATAACACAGACAACAGACATGTTCACTTCACAGTACTCCCAAGCTCTATCTTTAAATAATAATTTACACATCCACATAAAATAGAGCTTTGGTTCACTAACAGGCATAGACCACTGAGGTCTCCAGGATCTGGACACTGGGGACAGTCCAGGAAATATGCTTTTACCAATAATTTTTAACTGTAAAACAGGGCCAAGTCAGATCCACACTGTCAGAGCCTCAGCCTTATGTGTCACAGCTTCAAAGATGAGCTGAGCAGTGTATATCATTGGCTGTCCAAGACTAACCTACTAAAAAGATCCTCATAAAAACATCAATCACATCAAAACACATTTTATAACACATATACAGTTGGTCAGCCACAACACTGCTGTGAAACACCATTTTTACAAGGGGTAGATCAGGAGCCTTCCCGGAGCTTTACTCTCTTGGTCCTCATGCTCCTTCTTCCTCCTTCTTCCATGAGGTACCTTCCCTCCTTCCCTTTTCCATGAGGTACAGTTTCTGCCTCCTCTTCCCCCTTCCCTGAGTTGATCTTGCTTATTTTTCTTCACAGTTTGGGTTGACATCTTGGTTGAACTCCAGAAAGGGGTTCTGGAGCAGAGTAAACCCACAGTGCTTCTGTTGGCAGCAGCTGCCCATCAGACCTGCGCCGTCTGACTACCCTCCTTGTTGTTGAGCTCCTTCAGCCCCTCCTGGATGTTTTCCACAGCCCTGCCATCACCCGCTTCCTGGGCCATAGCTAACGCCTCCTGGTAGAGACGTGCTGACTCTGCCAGCTGGCCTAGAATGGGGGGGAAACATTCAGATGTTTGGCTACGGGCTTCGAGCAACATGTCATCTTCCTGCAGTTCAACCCTACAGTTTATCCAGCTGATTTGACAGCAGCTCTGAGTCAAGATACAGTCTGAAGCAAGCCTTACCCTGGTGCAGCAGGATGCCGGCCATGTTTCCCAGAAGCACGTGTTGTTCGGTGTAGCCCGTCTCCTTGCCCAGCGCAACTGCCCTTGACACCTGGCGCAGCGCCTCCTCGTGGTAACCCTGTGCATCCAGCACGGTGGCCAGGTCGTTCATCAGCACCAGGCTCTAAACAAGGAGAGCTACCATCCATTGCCCAGCCCGGTGAAATGGTCCAACTTTTATGGCTAATTTGCCCAAACCGGTTAGCTTTAGCTTTAGCTGAAATGGTGGCACCCTGACCTCCAGCCACATACCTGTGGGTGAGTCTCCCCCTGCTCCTCCTGGCAGATCTGCAGTGCGCGCTGGTAGTCACTGCGCGCCTGGTCCAGGCGATGCATGGCGGTCAGGTAGCGGGCCCGCGAGTCCAAGCAGAGACCCAGCAACAGCCTGGTGTCCTTGCGCTCCTCATCTGCGAGCCGGCAGAGATGCACTCTCACACACTGCAGCCTGGGCCGCGTTCCTCCAAATGTATGTGGAAATTACTTCCACGTCTGTCACAGGACATTAACATAAAAGGAGCATGACCGCACTTACTGTTCTTTATATGAGCCACAGTGCCCCCAGGATCAATTTCAAAGAAATGACATGAAAATAATAATGCAGAAGTAAACAAAACCGAATGCAAGGATTACAGTAATAATCTGGTGGGCACCAGGAGGCTGAGGGTCTACGGTGGAAAATGACACCCTGAAAGCTTCTATTTTTAAAGTGGGAGGAAAACCCGTCAGCGGAGAAACCAGATTGCTACCTGTGAGACTGTCATCAGAGAGCTCCTTCTGCTTCTCAATCTTAGCTTCCAGGGACTCCACGCAGAACCGGAACCCATGTTCAGCCAGCTCGTGCCTGTAGGAAGAGAGACAAGAGGAACAGGTATCCAGGCCACTGCATGCTTATTAGCAAGATGAAGTGGGGGATAAACACACTAAATAATGAGCAGCGTGCAAATTTCCCAGCATTCTTTTCAGCGCTGGCAGGTTCTCTCTTGAACCTACCATTATGAGCCAATATGTGCCTGTGGGAGTGCTGTGGCGGCACAGGGGGTAGTGCTGGTGCCTCGCAGCCCCTGGGCTGAGGGTTGAGATAATGGGGTTGGCATGTTCTCCCCGCGCTTACAGGAGTTTCGTCCGTTTCCGCTCACAGTCCAAAGACATGTGTTTCACGTGAGTGTGCGTCCGCCCCATCCAGGGTGCACCCTGCCTCACGCACTGAATCATGGGATACGCTCCACACCCCTGCTACCCTGAACTGGACAATATACGATGATGAACGAACGATGAGCGTCTCGCAGTAATAGATGGAGAATTACCTACATGCCATGAGAAACGTTCTTCATCCCTTATCAACCACAAACAGAAGCTGTTCAACGGCACCGATTTTGCACTAAGATCGAAAACCAAGACAAAAATCTTTAAAAGCTAAAAAGGAGGCAACTCACCGATCCTGAGACCCGTAAATACTGGCCAGTTTCAGGGACATTTCAATCACCGCATTGTCATCCTGCCACACAAAGAGGTAGGAGATGAGACGACATGGAAGTGGTCAGATGCAGGTATACGGTATGAAGGAGAGGTGTGTGGTCACTCGCCTCAGGAGCGCCCCCAGAAAGCATGAAGCTCATGGCTGCTTTAAACAGCTTCTCAGCCTGCGGAGGGCAAAAGGAGAGGCGTCACTCAGAGCTACGGCCCTCAGGACAGGACAGCAAGATCAGACCTCTGCAAAAAGATACTTCACGTACATTGGGCAGCTGGCCTTGGATAAGAGCAAGGTTCCCCATCTGGAAAAATCATAGCACATCAGTGACCAGGAGACAGCTGGACTCTAACACAAAGCCAGACTTCAGTAACCGAAATACATTTAAATTAATTTGGAAACTCTACATCACTTTGGCACCTTTAACCTTTAAAAAAAAAAAAAAATCTATCTGGAACAGTCCGACTACATTTTTTAATATCATCTGGGGTTTAAGCATCATAATAATTCTGTCTGCTCTCTGGTTTGTATCAGCATGGCAGAGGATTGTGGGTAATCTCCACCGTTCTTGTACAAAAACGCGCGACGACGCTGTGCTGCGCATCAGCCGTACCAGGGCGTACGTGTAGATGATGGCCTGGGTGTTGTGGCTTTGGTGGGCCAGGCGGACTGCATGGTGCAAGAAGCCATCAGCGGCGTCAAATTCTTCTCGCATGATGCTGAGCTGAAACACAGTCAGGAGACTGGGGTTGGCCTCTTGAGCGCTTTGCTGAGCATTAATTGGCTGTGGAAACTAACAATACCGCACGGTTGTTTTAATGGAGAAATTTAGGGTTCGGTTAGTGCGTGGGATTCAAACGTGGGTCCCTCAAGTCCGAAGGCAGCCGTTGTGACCACCACACCTCCTGCTGCCCACCCACATCAGAACTGGAGGGACTACATTGTTGAGTAATCGCACCATAACCTCACGCGAACCCCAGACGACGTTTGTACCTTTGCCCTCTTGAGAAGCATTATGATCTCATCCTCTTTCTTCTTAGCTTCATCCTCCTCATCACTGGTGCTACTGAAGATGGAGAATGCTGAGGGCAGGAGGGAGAAGAAGCCAGAGTCACTCAGGTGACTAAGATTTGGTGGGGAAAAAAAATATTGGCTCGCTGTTTAGTCACTGGTGTGGAGCAGTGCTTCTCGCACACGTAAACTCAATGGCCATTTTATTAGGTACACACGGCAGCTCACCCTGTAGAGCGACATTGCACCTGGTTGTGACCACGCAGGGAAGGTTTTGAGGTTCAGTTACTGCTTGAATGAATGTCGGAGCAGACAAGACATGTGATACAAGTGATTTGGAATGTGGGTTGACCATTGGTGCCAGTTGCGCTGGCTGAAGCACTTCAGAAACTTTGTGGGATTTTTGCACGCTACAGTTCCACAAATATGAGAGTGCCCTTACTTCACTGCAGTAGCCTGTACTGTCCCATCGGTCAAGCCAACTGAGCATCCTTGGGATGAGGTAGAGAACCTGCAAAGCTGACAAACGGCCAAGGACAAAGGACTCTGTGGCAATACATGTAGCGCCTTGTTGCTGAATCGCTGCTCTTCTGGAGTCAACAGAATCCTAATAAACAGGTGCACCTAATAAAATGGCTGGTGAGTGTATGCTACGTAATTCCCCAACATCATTTATAGGCACCACTAAATAAAACTGAGCATTTAAACTTGAAAAACAGTTGATACAGAAATTGCACCAGAGGACACAAATAAGTGATCGTACGACCCCCAACCCCATAGTGAGTTGGTCTCACCAAGCGCGCTCCACAGCACACATGAACGCGCGCGGTCACCCCTGTTGCTGTTTTCGGATCGACCACGAGAGGGAGCGCTCCACTTCTCTATACATGACCTTTCGTGTCCGGCACGCCACGCCGCTTCCAGCCGCGCTGGGGCCCAAGAGGGTTCCCGGCGCGGGCGGTAAGGCCGCCCACCGAGAACCGCTCGGAGCCCCTGAACCCGGGTTCGGTCCAACCGCACCGGCCGAGACTGAGCCGCGCACGTCGAGAGAACGCGGAAAAAGCAGTGGGCCGCCATGTTGTATCACAGGGTCGCAGCCCGGATCACGTGACGTGGTGAGGGCCAATCAGAGCATCCTCTGGATTTAAAGGGGACACGCGAATGACGGCGGCGTCGCAGCGCGGGGGTCCCCGCTATACGACGCAAATGTGGCCGAAGATTTGCGTCTCACGGCGAAGAATCATACAGAAGAAATAATGAAAAATTGAGATTAGGACAAAATTCAACAAATGAAAGCCAGGCAGACCTTTTCCATATTTTGGAGTGGCGCCATAGATTTCGTTTAGTTTACTTTAACGAAAAAAATAAAATTAATTATATAAAACGGCCCGTCGTGCTGGTCTACATTCGCTACCCATTGTTTCACAGGTTTCAGGTACCTCAGTCATTGCGTCTTAATATCTTTTACCTTTTCTGTTTTTTAAAATTCCACACCTTAAGCATCCCACACCTGGGGGTACAACTGTTTGTACCGTTTTGTGATGCGAGGCCAACGTGTGATGTTTGACTTCCTAGTGGATTTGCCAGAAGGTTTGAAAGCATCTTCTCTAGACCTGTGATCAAGTCCAGTGCAGCAGGTGGCAGTGTAGGAGAGGTACAGCCGCTTAAGAAGAAGTTTGTTTCTTCCTGGTCAAGAGATCAGGCTCTGCTCAGCTGCACGGTTACCAACAATGGGAGGCCGGCTGCCTTGACACCGAGATCAGAATGGAAATGCAACCCCAGCCAAAGACCTAGCATGTACTGTTCTGCCAAATATTTTACATGAAGCAGTAATAATAATCATTAGTGTTTCGTAAAACAATTTCTAAAACGATACCATCGGAAATACGACAGCAGGCAAATGTGTTGTAACGTTTCCAACAGCATTTTATTTTATCAACAGATGAGAATACAAAATATAAAGTTATAATAATATCAACAGTAATACTGTCAATGGCAGCCGTGATTGTTGGGGGTTAAGGGGGACACTTTACTGCCAATAACCACTGAGAGAACACGGGTCCACATGGCACACGGAAGGGGGGGGGGGTGGCCGCCATTGTGGGTCATGCACTGGAAACCAGCACTGCACACAACCAGCCAGTCGCGGGGTCACAGCGGCACTGGGAGACCTGGAGATGTACAGAGTGTCCTGTACCACGCAGAAGGTGTGTGTGGACATGGTCGGGTCTTGCGCCGCAAAGATGTGTAATGCACTCTTTAGATACACAGGAATCAACTAGAAAAACTACAGCAATAAGGGGGAGATGCATGGAGGGGTGACACATCAGTCACTGGAGAAACTGAACAAAGTCTAACAGAAGCCCAGGAGGATTTTCCCAGTTGCTCCTTTCAAAATCGGTTCAGATCATTGCCGAATGCCTCAACCCCTTGTGGTTCCACCCTCTTGTCCTCACTCGGTTTTTAGTGCTTATGTAGATAAATGTAAAATACAAAACAAGTGAATCCCCAGGGTGATACCTCATTATCATCCCTTTCCTACCCAGCTCAGAAACGTCCACATAATGAACATTGCAAAAAACCACGACAAAGCTCATCTTTCATGCATCGGGCACATCAAACGTTTAGTTATAAAAATAATAAATAGTCAAAAATACCGCTAACTCTCCTCACTTTCAAGTATGGTCCCATTATTGAAATTACAAATAGATTCATGGTATAAATACAAATGAATAAAGTTAATATTTTAAATAGCTATAAATATGCTGCAACACTGGTAAGGGGTATAGTTAAAAGGTATACGTTAACGTTACAATGATTAAGATTTTTTCAGAATTTTAAATTTCATGAGTAAATATATCAGGGACTGAACACTTTCAACTGCTTAAGACTTTTTAAAAACAGAATTTGCAAAGGAATGGTATCCACTTCAGCATCAGTAAAAGTGTTGCTGTCCAAAGTGTACAAGGCATTTAATAAAAATTATTCTACTGGTTAGCGAACAGACACCAATTCGTTTTTAAAATTCTCATTTTAAAGCAGGGGTTCTTAGTCTGAAGTCTTTGGACCATTTGGGGGTCTGTGGTTCCACTTCAGGGTTGGGAAGCATAGTCTCATTTTAAAAAGTAAATGTAGTTTAGGGTAAGAAAAAGTAGTCAAATGCTGTTACTATCCATGACATAATTCTGTGTGAAGGTAATAAACTTCAGGGTAATAAACAAGTGCAATATTTCTTCTGGATTTATTTATCCACATTTTTTAGGTGTCTTTAGCTTTCGTTGGATTATTAAAATGGTCCATGGCCTCAAGAGCCTCTGCTCTAAATTAAGGCCCCCTTCTTGAACATGACAGCACCAAGCTAGCTAGGAGCCTGGAGTGCTTTTTTGAACGGTGTAAAATATTTATAGACCTAGAATACCAATTCACTCAGCATTCAATAGCTTCAACCAAAGTGCTGACAGAGAGGGATCTTAAGATTTTCAAGACTGTGCTCTAGCTCAGGCTCTTTTTTATGTTTTGTTATTGACAGTTTGCCTATGACGTGGCAGGGAACTCAGACTGCACAAGTTCATCCACAAGCTGTCCTGACTGACCATCTAGCCTGATCTCCGGCAGCTGCTCAGGGTGAAACACTGTTGCTTCTCTTCCTGTCCAAAAACCCTACTGCTGTCTCCACCCCCCACCCCCCCAAGCTATCAAGTTGCTGACATTTACATTATATTTATTAATTTAGCAGATGCCTTTCTCCAAAGTGACATACAAGTCAGAATAAACAACAATGCATTTCACCCACAAAGAGATACAAAAATGCAATTCTGGAGGTACAGTCACTGAGTCCGCTGCCACCATTTTTGTAAGCACACATTACAGCAGTATCTGTCCCTGGCTTCTGTGTCACATTCAACTACAATGCAGTTTTCAAGCAACAAAACAACTCTCTGTCCCAATAAAGTTTGCAAGCATGGGAGCAACTATAGCACTCCAGGGGTGTACCTGTTCACACGTCCCGAGCTGACGTTGTTGTTATGCCCAGAGAGGGAGACATAAGAATGCAATGCCTCGTCTATAACAATCAAGAAAAATAAAGAAAAACAAATTTCAAAAATCCAAACCCACAAAAAGACGAGCTTACAGACTTAGTACAGCAACTTGTAATCCTTATTTTATAAATTTAACAAGCCTTTCTCCTGGGTTCAGTAAACACCTTCTGAAATGCTGTCCTTTGTCATCATCACGCTATCATATGTACACAAGCTAAGAGGATTAGGGAAAAAAAACTTGTGGAATAAAAGAGAACATCTCTGCTCAACTCCAGATGACTGCAAACGTGCTGTACATCTGAGAATATCCCTCATAATCATGAGCTCAGAAAATAAAGTTTGGTATCAAAACAAAATTGTACTGGTGCTCAGTTTTAACAGTCCACATTCTGCCTACTCACTTGATGTATATACACAAAGCTTACATTTCAAAAGGTAAAATAAACAGCAATAGAGAAAGAAGTAGCAATCTACAGTGGAGAGGTATCAAAAACCCAACTGGGCTTCTGGGATAATTGAACAATTGCTTCAAATAGCACCAGTAGGTTTGACAAACACTGTCCCAAATTGTCAGCTAGGCAGGTTACAAGGGCCACTCGCCAAGCAAACCCCCAAGACGAGTGGTGGCTATGGTCTTTTGTCGAGTTTCTACTGACAGCCTTTGCCCAGGATTGCCAATTGAGCCCGATCTCGTCATGTTTAGTTTCTTTCGATAGTGCTGCATTTCGTTTTCAGGAGTACATTTCCGTATCCACTCACTCACGGCTTGTCCGGTGCCGGGTCAGGGTGGTCCTGAGCCTGTCTCATAAACGTAGGGTGTGAGTCTGGCTGCAACCCCAGATAGAACAACAGTCCATCACAGGTTACTCACACATTCGTATCACACATGCAGACAGTAAGCGCAATATACAACTATCGATCCACCTGAAACACATCTTTGGACTGTGAGGGGGAGAAAAAAAACAGGGCCCCCAAGGAAACCCATATGAACATGGGGAGAACATGCACCCTCTACACAGACTGAACACACAGCTATCTGCTGTGTTACTCTGCTGCCCTTTCCACATCCCACATATGGAAATTTATGGTACACACTCCATTATGGGGTGAACGGTCACTCCCAGTATGACATGTGTCTGTAACAACCCTGAATAAAAACTACACCCTGGTTGCAGTTTTGATGATGACCACAAAACATGCAGGTCTATCGATCAGAAAAGGAACAGAGGGCCTTTTTACAGACACTGTGATCCACAAGGGATGTAAACAACTAAGCTTTAGCTACACAACACTGAGAGACTCTTTTTTTTTTTTTATTTTTAGCAAGACTTTTTGTGACACACATCAAAGTTTGTAACGTGTATAGACTCTCACACTGGGGGCGTGCTTATTGCTTAGAGATTTCAGCACATCTTTATTTGGTTTTCGGCCTGATCTTTCCGTTTTGTCATAAACTTGTTTCGGCTGTGCATAGTCGGTCAGTAAGGGGTTGCCAGTGTTACTCCCACCGGGTGCCGAACCCAAATACTTTTCTACGTGTCACTGAAAACAACCCAATTAGGAGGTTAGGTGCTACATAGAAACGTCCAAGGGACGACCAGGGCTGATCCACCAGTCAAGTTCATACAACAGCGACCGCAACGTTGCCTAAATTCACCCCAGATAAATAGCAAGAGAGGAAAGGAGGGGGATTCTGGTTTAAACGTACATCTGTAGACTTCATTGTTCCTACCAGCTGCAAGAGGTCCTGCGAGGCTGAACCCAGAGGCCACAGAGAGAGAGAAGAGGGAGCTGACTGCAGGATGCAGAGTTGGGACAGCTGTGGCGAGCCCAGAAGCATCCTGCTAAACCTGGGGAAGATGCCTCAGTGACCGTAATCACTGGGCCTCTCAAAGAGGCTCTGGGATAAACAAAGTGTGGGAAGGAGAAGGAACCGGGGGCAGTCAGTGTGAGGAAAGTATAGTGTTTACTCGCGGCTCCCAAACAGCTGCAAAAGGAAGAAGAAGATGTAGACGATGTCCATGTAGAGGCAGAGAGCACCAAACACATGCTCTTCTGGGCTCAGTGAGTAACGCCTGTTTCCCATAAGGAGTTGCACATCAAATGCCAGGAACTATGAAGGTATGAAAGAGACAAAGGGAGAAGAGGGATTTCTGTCAACAGAGAAAGCCCAAGATTTTGTTATGGAAAGTTTAGTGGTGAGTTAATCGGGACCCATGCATATCATAAGAGAGTCATCAGAAGAGCAAATGGGTGAACCTTGTCTTACCAGAGTGAAGACCAGTGCTCCCAGTCCAGCGTAGGCTGTCTGCAGCCAGGGAATCTGCAAATTTCACAATCTGACTCAGCACTGGACCAAAACAAACATGCATGTGCACACAGCACTTCACGCACCCTTAACACTGCCCATATACAGCATTGCTCAACTAAATATCTGAAGTCCACTCTGTCACCTTCATTACTGACAAGTGCATACCACAACAAAACCCACCTGAGTAAAATAAAAACAGGTTTTCACACTACAAAAATCAAACCTTGACCACAAATCCAACCAGCCTCAGTTAGTCTTTGAGGAAGTGGTTGTCACTCACGTATCCGAAGGGTGCGGTGAAGATGACCAGAAGTCCTGTCATCATCAGCACCATCATGAGGGAGAACATGAGACCATGGCATGAGGTGAAGTCGAACTGCAAAGGGGAAATGTGTCCCATGTTCAGGCAATAAGTTAAACTAAGACAGGTAAGTGAAGTTTTAACAGGTAAGTAAATCATCTAACAATATATTAAAGGCTACATTTGGCTATTTTATAAGGATAAAATATATGTGTCAAAACTTGCTATAGGCTCTTGGCGGACCATATATGATGGGTTTTCAAACTAATCCAGTTCTCTTTGTTATTCATTTAAACTATTAAATCTATGCAAAAAATACACCCATTAAATACTGCTTCAATTACGTGTCCAGAAATAAATTGCTTACGTAAAAATGATTTCATAAAGCAGCTATAAAAAACATCATACAAAGTATTATATAACCATAATGAAAAACGTTGCATAAGTGTAATTAGGGCATGACATGACAACGAGCATTGGTATTTATTGAAAAATCAAAATGATCTATGAAAGGTGTGGCGGTACTTCTTGTTCAGCTGCTACTTACTTTTGTTTGGAAACAGAAGAGTGTGACTCCAAGGCACACCATGGCTGTAATTCCCACACAGAGGAGCACCACCCGGGTGTTGTGGTAGCTATGACAACAAACAAAAAACAGGTGAATCCATCGAACTGAGGATCCTTCGAGCACCTCAAAATGATAAACAACACAAACTGCCACTGGCACCAGGGTGGTTACCTGGCCAGCATTCCTGCCATGTAGGACATCGCAAGAGTCTGCAAGTGGAGGAGACAAAGACAGAGGTCACATTTGCACGCAACCCAGTCACGATGGGTGTTTGACATTTTACACATTGATAATGAAGAGCAGTATGTGAACAGGTTATTTCTTGTTTAAGTTTAAAAATTCACTTACAAAGATTCCAAGGAGGATGATATTGGTGGGGTACCGCCGTCTATTTTAAAAAAAAAAAAAAAAAAAAAAAAAAACAGAACAGAACATGTCAGCTTAAGAGTTGCCACTTACTGATCACTGCTAAAAAGTACTAAAGTTTAATGAACTTCCTCCTGATTCTACAGGGCTGCATGACATGGAGATCATGTGCTCTGTATAAAGTATATACTGTATGAATTGCAGGGTGTCTACAGCCAAGTGATAAACTGAGCTAGGCTCTCCCACAGCGGTCTCTGGTAAAGAGGCCCAGGGAACACAAACTGGGTTATATTCTGGCAGAGGGGTGACATGAACTGGGTTCTCGTTCTTTCAATCTTCACTGTGAAACTTCTTGGTTTCCCAAGCACAAACAGGGCTCTTGGTGGCAGGAAGTGGGTGAACAGCCCTCTCTACAGCATGTTCCCCTACACCCCACAGAATAAAAAGCAGTAGGTGAACATGAGGATGTGTGAGGCTATATTCACCCCTACTGCCTTGGCTCAAGAATTCGGCAAACAGGAAGCTGCCTTTGAATAAACCAAGAGGAAAAATAAAAACATTTAGCGCTGAGCAAAAACAAGAGCTTACAAAGAAATTAAACACTTACATAATTATTGAGACATCGCAAAGAACGCTCTACCAAGCTGGTGAGTCAAAAGTGAACAAATATTTCATCAGCTGACTAATAGGTGGCACAGTTGGTTGGGCTGTATGGGTTCGCATTGAACCCATTTTTCACATGGGTTTCCTCCCACAGTACAAACATAAATAATTCAGTTTAATTGATGTCCCTACATTGTCTGTATTGTCTGAATATTTATGAATGCCACCCTGCAGTGGACTGGCGTCCATGGTGTACTCCTGAGTGAGTGAGTAGTTAACTTGTATTCTTAGAATAAGGAAAGGAAGATTGAATCAACAACAATTCTCCTCATTCCTGAAAAATGACACTTTTTTTCTGAATAACTTGAGTTCATATCTCTTACACTCAAGTCTGTGGGTTGTTGTATCTTTGCACTGTACTTAGCGCACTTCCTGATCCCAGTTCTTTTCTTACCGTTAAAGTGCAAACAATGCCTGCACCTTACATTTTCATTAATATATTGCTTTTCTCTCAAGCACTTTACTGAACTCAGGGTAACATCCTTGACTGAGGCCCTACAGCAGGAGGTGGGAGACAAACATTAATTTGTCAGGTGCAAAGAAGTGGCTCTAAGCACTATACAACCTACTGCCAATTTGTGATCATTTGTTTTCTGTTACCACAAATAACAGCAACAGAAATCTATCTTTACTTTGATCCCCTGGCACATCCCTTCGTATCATTCAGAGCCTTGCTGAGTCACCATATGTCAGCCCTGGGAGGTTGGCAGCCTGAGTTCACTCACATGAGAAAATCTGGATTCATTTGTCACTTTTAATCCTTATGGTGTTTACAATTCACATTTTATCCAACACAAGCTCAACCACTTGTATATATAAATTTAAACTTTACTGTTAGTCACGTTAAGAATTGGCACAAAGTTAAGATAAGCTACTTGGCTTTGCGCCACCCACTATTAAACTGCTTTTTTGTTAACTGTAATAGTCCATATTTTCATGTACTAGAATGGGATCGTGTATGATCATATATTACACTGTTGCATTCGCTCTTACCTGGCGCTTGTACTGCATACCAGAACCAGGTATGTTCCCATGAAGGTGATGCTGAAAGAAACAGCAAAGTGACAGTACAGCTCTGATCATTCTCGACATACAGACATCTTCCAGGTAGTCTAGTCTGAGTCTGTGAAATGGATCTAGTTGTGGAAGATCTCAGGCAAATCTTAAACCTTGAGGTACACTAAAAGACACGAGAGGTGAAATGGGCTTAAGCTGACAAATAGAGTAAAACACTTCTAAACTTGGATGTTTTTTGCTGTCAGTTGATTGCAAAAGGAGTACACACATCCACTCTTCATACACATGTGTCATGGCCTGCTTGCCCAGCAGTTAAGGGTTACTTACTAAGAGGCAAGATAGAGGATGCGGTTGTATCGTACAAACTGCCTTACTTGCTCACTGTGGGACAGAGAGAGAAAAACAGTATCAATGTTATTGACTGGTGAGAGTAAAAAACCTGAAGGCATAAATCACATTAACCAAATACAGAATTCACATAGAGAAGAGATTTCGTGGCCAATTCAGCAAAAGAAAAAGTGGAGGACACACCAAGGCCCATTTCTTCTTGATTTGTCCCAAAAACCTTTCTGTACAAAAATATCTTACCCCCAGTATAATACATTTAGTAACTCTTTCTCTTTTGCCAATATACTCTATAAACAAAATTAATATTTTATTAGAAGATGCTAACAGAGTGGAGATTGCAGTTCACTTTCTTTACCACTGTTACTGCAAGAGTAGAGAATGTCTCAAAAATGTTCAGAATAATAATAATGATGATGATGATGAAAATATAGCAACTGTTGGTTTCGGCAGCACCTCTCACATTTGTTACTTTCAGTTCGTGCTATAGTCTGTTTGTTTTACACTGTTTTTACAACAGATCTATGTGCCTTATTATGTGCTTTATGTTCTTTGTTTTTGGAACACAAGGCAATTTGTCATGCAAGTAAAGTATTTCAAATTAAGCTTCAAAAGATGAAAAGAAAGACAAAAAAGATGTAAGGCTTTAGCTTCTATTTCCCATAATATCATTCATTTTCTCTAAGTACTTCCTTCTAACCTTTGTCGCTCACAATACATTCCATAGAAGCATCTGAACCCCAGGTAAAACCTACTATAACCTACTTGCAGTACAGACTTAAAAAAATTATCTATAAAATACATATATTTTGCATTCTACATAAAATAAAATAGAAATGGCTGTGCACTACAGACTTTGGTAGTACACTTCACCTGAAACTGATACACAAGATTGTTCCATAACTGATGAGGCCACAGCAAGTAAGAGAAAATAGAAAAGGCACCCAATTCCAATCAAGTAATACTAAATTTAACTAATTCGCTTTATAACTTGTTCCTTTAATTCTCCCTTCATGGGGATTGACTTTCTGATCCACAGCATTTGCACCGGCCCCCACCGAGCCACAGAATGTGGGCTGGTCTGACATCACAAGTGAGGGAGCTATATCGAGACGGCAAAACGGCCCACATCTTGTGAAACATTAAAAAGCAGTCCTTGAACAATGACAACTCCAAGGGGATCACTGTTGCCATATGAAATGGAAGGGGAAGATAGATTTCCGGGTTCCTTACCAGAATGTGAAGAGAGCCACAAGCCCAAAGGTCACCATCAGCTGGACCATCAGGATGGCAAACACCTAAGGAGAGGGTCATTGATAATCAGCAAAGTTCTTTCCTCGGGAGGAGGGGGTCCACACTGCTGTTTAATTAAATGTCCTGGGTGCGCATCGTACTTGGAGCAGAGGCGAGAGGGTCACTGTTAAAAACCACCCAGAACTTCATGTGCTGACAGCACAGTTTTCATTGTGACTATAGTAAGAAATAAAGTATTTCCATTCATTACATACTCACAAATTAAGTCTTGTTGTCTATCAGTACTTGCTTGCTACTTCCTTCCATCATCAGTTTCCTTAATTCTGTATCGACACCTAATTGAGAACAACTGTTCTAAACATGCAAGCCCTACAGAGAGAGTGCCCTCTCCAGTTGATCTTGTACTGAACCGCTCCATCCCCCATAGCATACCCATGTATCCTCCCCAGTTCTTTCTAAAACAAGAACAGACAAAAGCTGCTAGTTTTCATTCCAATCCACTCCCCTGGATGAAATGGCATTATTATTTATTATCTCTGCTATCTGTACAGATATACTGACAATAGGTAAATATGGGGCTTGCCAGCAACCATCAGGTTATAAAACTGTGACTTGTGACCTAAATATTTTCTCTTCCCACACCCCATTATTGCTGCAACCCTCTTCAGTATTGTACTTACTTTAAAGTGTAAAATGAGTCAAATTCTGTCTCCCTAAGAAATAACCTAAACAATAACATTTGAGTACAAAGAAAATTACAAATGTTGTTTATAATGTAAAGAAAGAATAAAAGGAATGTGGCTAATTGTGTATTGAGGAGGAGGGAAGAGATCGGTGTGACAGCCCATGTGCACTACCACCTTGCGGACAAACATGCGTCGGATGTTCTTGTCCTCCCAACTGTTTCCACTAAGCCCGTCATAGCTGCCACTGGTGCTGGGGTCCGAAAATGGCGAAGACACGTCAGAGGCATAAGGGTTGGTGTAACCAGGGCCTGACAAAAGAAAGGGATAAGAGAAGACTATTAAGAGTAATTCATTAACACAAAGGAAGACCTTGTGTGCATAGCACTAAAGGAAACAAACAGGAAAAGGACAACAAGTAAGAAAACCAGAAAGCTGTGCATCTGCTGTGAAAGCTGTACAGGGTGCCAGTGGCCACTCACTGGGGCTGGGGTGCACATACGCCCAGCTAGGGTGGATGGGTACGGCAGGTGGTGGTGGCATGGGGGTTGGTTGTGTGTTGTACAGAGGGCTCCTCATCCCTGGCTCCTTGTCCCCGGCTGTGGCTTCAGCGTAGCTGGGCGGAGCGGCTGGCAGAGTCATGGTGGCAGAAGTGGGGGGTTTTGGCAGTGGAGACAGTGTCCTGAAATGAAATGGAAGAGGAAACAGTGGGGGGTCTTCAGTTTCTGCCAACCTTAAACACAGAGTCTAAGATCAATAATCACCAAAAACACAAAATACAGTAACAAAACAGCAACAGAATAAAGGAAAGTCTACCCACTTTTTCATGTTTGCTCTTTACTTACTGCTGCTGGTGCCATTATATATATATGTCAAAGTATCTTTGTGGGAATTGGGAACCATGGCTTTGTTTTCAATGGTTTTAGCCAAATAGTTTAATAAATCCATGGCATAACCCTAAACGTTTCTTCTGCACTTACCTTCAAGATATCCATTAGAAACCAGCATTTATGTCAACATACAAGTAAATAACATCCCTCATGCAGGTAAAATTGCAGGGAATGGTTTTGAGTCGGGTGCCTTCTTTCAACTTCACTTTGTGTGCAGCATTTCTGAGGCATATTTCCCTATTCCTGCAGTGCCCACACCTTGGCAACAGAGCAATACTGATTTATTCTAAACTCCCCTGTCCCTCTGCATTTAACCTATAATGGGTGCTCTTGCTTTCAGAAAGTCCTCTCGCTGCCTTCCTGTGACTACTGCCTATCAAATATTTAATTTAAAAATTCTTGTAAGAAAACTACACTGATAAAATCCTAAGATTGCAATTAGGTTCAAACAATATGATGTGCTGGAAAAATCATCTCAGTGCATAAGCAAAGGTTTCTGTAAAATCAGGATCCAACTGCTATGCTAAAAGACCCACGACCACAGAGGTGTCAGTGCTTTTCCTCTTACTGCTTCTTCCAGAACAGCCACACAAAACATGAAGTGCTGGTCGGACTTTGACGTAACATCAAACCACAAAAAAAGAAACAAAGAACAAATAAAACCAATGCACTCATTTTCCCTCAACTGCAAGCATAAAAATTATAATTTTGTATCCAACAAACAACTAGTTCTAGTGTAAACAATTTACAAGCTCTTTCAACCATTTCTTTCTTTCAACCGTTCATTTGGATCTTAGCTAAAAGAACCCAAATGACCCGCACTGTAATCCAGGCAGCATCATGGCTGTTAAAAAATGACCCAATTAGTCATTATAGATGTCTAATAACCACAGACTTTGCTCATGGGCAGGGTAACATGATGTTGGCTCAGAGTGCCTCTGTTAAGCTTCAGAACAGCTTGTTCAGGGTGTGACAAATACAATTAAAACCTGGGTTGGATAAAGGAACACAATTCAAAACAATGGTATACAGAAATGGAGATCATGAATAAACAACCATATACAACTTGTCTAATATTAACTGATATCCTAGCAACTAGGATATCCCAAGCAGCTGAAAGACACCTGGTGTGGATGAGATACCAGTGTATTATTAAGTTGGAATACCTTACATAATTTTTTGTAAGAATATGAAAAAAATTTATACCCATTACTTCCACTTCTTATGTTACAATTTCCAAACCCCTACCTTCTTACATTCATGCAGAACATATTCAGGCAGCACTACAAAGGCAGTAGTCACACACTTCAGAGTTGCTGAAAGTGGTCTGACAATAAAGTTACCATCTTCCATTATTACGCCATTGCACATACCTAGCATAATATGGTAAAAAGAAAGCTTACCCTCTTCCCGTTCTAGTTTTACATTCTAGGTTACAACATACCACCATCTAGCCCTCACCAAGCAAAACACAGGCCTCCCTTATGTAACAATTGTAACTTAAACCTGAAGATGAATTCTTGCAAATAAAACTCATTTACTATTAATTTAAAAAGGACAAAAAACACATTCACCCATTTTCTTCACCAACTGTAAAAATTTCTGCTTTACCTTTTAAATCTGGAGAAAATCAGCTTTAAAACCAAGGGCAGAGTATCAGAACTATTATGGACACATTTAATTCAAGGCTGAAGACCCATGTTAAAAACTGCTCATATGTAATATATTTGACTCCTCTGTTTTTTTTAATCCCATTCCCCGATCATAATTTATATTACTATTATTTTCTTTTACAATTTTGTTGCCCTTGGAAGGCACAGTGGTACAGCAGTTACCAAAGGTACCTTACAGCTCCTAGCTTATACATTCCAACTTATCTGACTGAGTGATGACCTTGCATATTCTGTGTTTGCATGAATTTCCCCTGAAAGTTCCAGTTTCCTCCGACAGTCCAAAAACATGTTTTTCAGGTAAACTGGTTACTCTGAATTGCCTCTTGTGTGCATCTATACATCCTATAGAGGGTGTACCCTGTGTCACAACCTATGCTTCAGGAATCGACTCCAGACCGTTGCAGCCCTGCACTGGAAAAATTATTAAATTAATAATGAATGAATTCAGTTGTTCTCTTATTGTTTCACTCTTTAGTTGTTGAAATTGATTTCGCATTTCTTTGCTTCACAGTTAAAACTCACATATCTTTATTACAAGGCTCTTTGTACAGTGTATTAAAATTATTATTAAAATATTGCTATAATACTACTACTACTAATTATTATTATTATTATTATTATTATAACACTACCTTAAGGGAATTCTTACAATGCATTTACTTTAATCACTCACAATACTTGTAACTTCTCCACTGAACTACTGGTAAATGTGATAAATGAATAGTAAATCAAATCACAAAAGGTAATTCTTCATGATATATACATATATGTAGGTTAGGCTTTCCTTTATCTTTTCAATGTTTTGTAGCTCATTGTTTAATCTCTTTGCCTTATGAATAATTTTTTATGATAGATTATGATTTCATATAATGACAAAAAGTGATCAAATTTCTGAGACCTGCTTGCAAGCAGGACATAGCTGCTAGACACCTGAGATAAGCAAGGGAAACCACGCTATCCATGGGAGGGAGCCTGATCATCTTGTGTGGGACCTCACCAAGGCTTGAGATTTGTGTTCTTCCAAGTCATTTCTTTTAAATTTGAGATGATATGTGAATTTTGTGAAATTCCAACTGATCTGACTGAGTGATGACCTTGCATATTCTGTGTTTGCAAGAATTTCCCCTGAAAGCTCCGGTTTCTTCCCACAGTCCAAAAACATGTTTTCAGGTAAACTGGTCACTCTAAATTTCCTCTTGCGTGCATCTGTACAATAAATCAATACCCGGAAGCCTTGTATGAAAAGGTGAACACAGCACACTTACAGAACCCCTTCGAGCAGCAATAAAAAAAATTTCTTCTGCACGAGTCAACTCTTACATCACATTGCAGACATTCTGACCCACTCCTTTTTGCAAAAGCTGCTTCGGAACCTGGGATAAAGGATGCAGGCGGTTGGTTAGGTATCTCCTAACGTGTAAAATATTACGGAATATCAAAGGCAAAGATTTGGTTTTCAGATCTATGCATATCAAGTGGGAACCTGAGGGCAGATCAGATTGTGTTCCTTCTCAATTCAGGAAAGCATGCAGGGGCGTCCTGGCTGTACACTGCTGTGCCACTCACGCCATGACAAACACACACACACACACACACACAGAGCAGCTAGCACACGAATCTTCATTTTTCCTGGCAGACTCGGCAAAAACCTGTTTTCCGACATTAAAAGTGTAAGTAGCAAATTACGGATTATGAAATCTGTACTGCTGGTGTTTCTTTGCAAATAAACTGTAATAAATGTAGCTGCTTGGTTCTGACTGACGACAGAAAAAACGGCAATTTAGCCGCCTGTTGTCGACTGAAAAGCCACCTACTGAGTCCTCAGAGCGACATGCAACGAAGACAATAACATGATTTTAAGACACGAAAATAACGCCGCAGGAAGACATCTCTCGTGGAATGTAACAGAGAAAGCGTGTAATTAATATCGCTTTTGAGAAAGACGTGTTATTTTAACTTAAAGGCCTTACCTGCTAATGCAAAATTTAGACAGCTAAAAGGTGTCACTGAAGCTCGGGGGGGGAAAAAAAAGAAAAAGAAAAAAAAAAAGAGAGCTAAACCACACCCATTCGTGACGCACATCCGGGGACATGTCAGCATTATGGGACATGAAGTTAAAATTCAAATCCCCTGCGCGGCGAGCATCACATCCGAATCAATACAGCGCCAGGAAAATGTAGATATTAGCATGGCAGAAAAATCACTGTAAATCTGCAGACGAAGAAATAATTTTTATCATTTCTATAAGAAACATCAGAATAAAAATGCTATCTTAAAGCCTTTATAAATAATAACCCTTTAAAATATGAGTAATAATGTAGGCCTTTTTTCATTCTCCTCTGACCAAAGAAAAAATATCAGTCAGGGAGCTTTGGTGGTCCCTGCATGTGCTGGAGGAGAAATCACACAGGGTGCCAGTAGTAGCCCTGGAAGTGGAGTGTGAAGGTACAAAAAAAGAGGGGCACAATGGCTGCTCACCTCCATTGCTTTTACCACAGAACCCTACACAATACCGATAAAGAGAAAGTGGAAATAATGTGGTATAGTTGAAAACTATGGGCAGCTGTCATCACATTTGTGAAAGGAATGAGATGCTGGGCTTGTTGAGAAGGAGTGGCAGGGTGTGTTTTTGAATTCTTACATAATCCACTCCACAGAAGAAATCCTGGACAATATTCAAAATAAATGTTTACCTTAATTATTGTAAAAAATAAGGGCCATATCGTGCATATCGGGGGATCGACAATTTATTATCCATTAAATTATGAATTTCTGCAGTCAAAAAAGGTGCCAGGAGATACCGATGATGTTCGCAATGTGTAGTTCTTCAATAAACAGGAGACGGATTTCGAATGAATGAGGAAAGTGGCCTTATGGTCGATCGCGGGTCTTAACTCCCTGGAGTATTATTAATGAAATGCAACCAGGCTGTGGTCTGACCGTGCAGAGCAGCAGAGTTTTGCTGGGAGAGAATCTGGTCGACGAGGCAGCCCGAGCACAACCAGGGAATTTATAGCGGTGCCAGCATGCAGAAAAAAGATCCAGATCTGATAAAAGGTAGAACTCCCGAGTGGTGCTACTGAACATCGCCCGGTATCAGGGCACACTTAAACGCAGCTCATAGCAATCGGTTTTATTTTGCAGATGTAGAAATCTGAACGGACGTCACCACGAGTCTCAGCAGAAAGCACCCCATGGAAAGTTCACAATCATCTCCTAAGCTTTTTGAATATTTTGTCAGTTTGGGTGTGTATTATTTATATTTTTAACCTTTTGTCACTGATCTATATCTCACTGGTCCTTAATCCATAAATATATACGTAACATCCTAACCAACAGTTAAACCTTGGTTTCTTGTAAAGGATGAAATAATAAGTAAATAGCAACTGTCTGTGCATATACAGCACACAGGAGACAAAACCAAGCGTTAGAAGGGGCGGCCACATACGTACATACATTGGCCATGTAGTATGTATGCTACCTTTCTCGTGTAAAATTACTTTGTAAGTAAATCATACATAATGCATTCAAAGGCAAAAAAATCCTAAATGAGGTATATACTTGGTGGTACAGCAGATAGTACCCGCGGTCAATTGGTGTGGGAGTGGGTATAGATTCCACTGGCTCTGTAGAAATTGAATGGAGTATCGCCTGAATGCTAAGCACTTTCTTAGACGTTCCAAATAAGTTGGTGACTCTGAGCTGCTCTTGTTTGTGACTTTGGCCTGTGCTGAACTGGTGTCTCATCAGGGTATAACCTGTCTTCAGCCCTGTACTTACAAAACAGGCAGATTATATAATGACCAGACTAAACTATCATTAAAATGGTTGTATTTAGGTACATGTATGTATGTTACTTGTGTATGTACTGTTAATGTGCTGTTAGACAGGTGACCACCACAGAGCTGGCTGGCCATGCCAGTAAAAAGGAAAAACAAAACATATACTATAATTTTGTAATATACACTGTATGTATATGGATATGTATATCTTACCAGACTTTATTACCCTTACATTAATAATGTATGCAGCACCATGTATGTGTGTGTAATGTCTAATTTTTTAAAATCGATTTTTACATTTTCATTTGCTCAGATATAATAGCTGCTGGCTCCTGTGATTGAATCATGATTGGCACTGATAACAGCATGAGTGGTAACTGTAGTAATGTGACCAATAACAAATTATTTAACTTTAACAAAATTACTTTTAACTTTAATACCTTTTAAACAGATTTAATACAGTGTGTGTGTGTGTGTGTGTGTGTGTGTGTAAGAGAGAATGTAAACCTGGGCATGTGAAAAATCATCAGTGTCTTGTACCTCAGTGAGGTGTGTGTGCATGTGAAAATCCATCTCTGCGTATGACATCACCAGTCTTATGAAAGACCAAATTTTAAATTTTCAAACTGGTCGCAGGTAGCCTTTTTGAGTTTAATGAACTTGACTATGCAAAAAACCTCATGGGTGTTTTATATAGGTTTTTTACATTTTATATGTGATGACCAAATTCTAGATTGAGGTCTAGAGTTTGGATTATTATAAAATGGGTATGACTAAGGTAGAAAGGTAGAAATTATGGTTCATAAAGAACTCTCTCAATGTGAGTAGAAAAGCATAATACCGCTGCAAATGTAGAACAATGCCCCAAGATGCAGGATTAGAGCAACACAAATTTGATGTCTAAAACCAGTTATTGCCATGCAAATGAGAGTTTTACAACATAATCTCTGGCTGTTCCTTGGAATTTGGCACCACAGTGATGGGGAATAGAGAACAGGACATAAACTGACCTGTGGTGGGAACTCTCTCCCTGCCTTCTACATGAGCCTTCCAACACCCTGGAGAAACCATACAAAGATATGAAACTTCCTAGAATGACTCAGCAATGTAATGTGAAGAAAGAACAGCATCATTCTTGTTATAAACGACAAGCTCATATAGGCCAAATAAGGAAGAGAACTATGTTTATTTGACTGTTATATAACCGTGATGTTATCATGGAATTACTCATCATAGCTTTGAAACAAAGCTTCAATTACGTTCTAAATGGCAGCTGAAAACTAGAAAGAAATACCAACAAGAAATGTGTGTCAAAGTAAAAAAAGAATAAATCAGCCTTGTCGGTTGGGTTACTACGCTTTTATTAGTTATTTGGAGTCGATAAAAAGTTAGCTAATAAATTTTGCTGTGTTTCTAATTTGAAAAATTGGCTCATTTTCATTGTGGGGATCAACCCTTTGGCAGCAGCTACAGCTTTGCGTGTATCTACTTTTTGGTTTCCTCCATCTCTCTGCTGTAGAGGGAAGCATCAGTGTACACCTGGTTTTGGAAATTATAGGAGCAGTGTTTTTATGGTAAATTCAGGCTCATTGTTTTATTGGAAAATGAATCTTCACTTCATAAACGGGCATTTGTAGAAAAAAAAACAGGTCCTCCTGCAAACACGTTCATAAATTTATTATTCGGTAGCTAAGTGTCAAAACTGAGAGAATTTTTACATCGTCTGATGAATTTCAGTAAATTTTAACATTACTGCCAGCAAGTATGGAATCACGAGCACATTCGTGGTTTCAGCTATGAGATGCAAAGTTAAATAATGAAAACACTTTTTTTTACATCACTTCCTATACCAAACCATTGTTAGCTAAAAATAATAGCTAAAATAATAAATTATGTAAAGGCTTGACACAGTGTAGAGGGTTTTTTTGAAGATACTAGGACTCAGAAAATCCCACACCGATATATTTTGAGCAGTTTTATTTTCCATTTTATTCATACTTTCAATTTTACAGCTACTTTATAATCGTGATTTAATTAGACAAAGTTTTCCTAATGGGTTTATCATAGGAATTATAGAGCAATAAACAGGAACATAACACATTTACCTTATATTTACAGTGTTATAATTTTCCTAAAAATGTCACACAGAATGCAGATGTTATTATTATATTAAGCTACACTGTCTGCCCAAATTTGATCATTTATATACATAGTAAATTACAGTATAACAAGGTAAATATAACAGCTAAATAATAACACAAAAATAATGAAAAGGCCTAAAAAATATATGTAATAAATAATATAATGAACTTTTCTCCTCTCATATATTAAAACATCACATGTTTAACTAGATGGAAGGTGAGTTGAGACAATGAGACAAAATTCATCAGGGGAAAGACCACAAACGAACAAATAACTGTGAACAATGGTCATATTAGAACGCATTGCAGATGTTCATACAGCGGTCGTAGTTTCAGCCAGAGCGTCTTCGTGCTGAAACTCACCGTTGGGCACGAGCTTACAGAGAGTTAGAGACATGGTATTGCTTTTCTCATTTTTGATGCTGAAGGCTGGATAGATGGCTGACTTAAACTTGACAAAGAACGTGTGTAAGACGCACCCAGTGTCCACATTGAAGAACCTCAGCAGCCCTTTGCTGAAGTCCAGGAAGACGCCCAGTCGCTCAAAACGGTCCTGCTCCCTAACTATTTCGATTTCGTCGTCGTGCATTGCAAACAGCATGCCATCATCTAACTGCAGGACCCACGATGTTTTGTCTTGGCCCAGAGACTTCTCCATTCTTCTCTTCTTCCAATCTTGGTCCACAACTCCCACTGTCCACCCTGTCAGGTTCTTCACTTCCACCTCCCAGTAATGGCACTCAGCAGTGAAGGACTGGGTGGCCAGGATGGTGGGTGCAGGCTCCTCTCTGCGTTTCGCGTCCTTCCTCTGCAGAGCTGAAGGGGTACACTGGACCGTGGTCTTGTCCATGGAGGTCTTCAAGTTTCCAGTAACGCTCATGTCATCGAAGGTGATGTTCTTCGCAACTGTAAGAATCAGCAAATACAGATACTTGCAGGAAGCAGGATGATCTTTAACGCAACATTACTGTCTCCACTGTTACTGTTTAAATTGCTTCTGAATTTATGTTTCAGTTGCTACAACTGTCTACCTTGCACAATGAAATTGCGTATCTGCATTAGAGGTAAAAGTCAAACCAATGCCACAAAAATGACAAATATCTGCACAAAACTTACATTCCCAGGGTCTGGTCAGGAAGTCCTTGCTTTTTTGAACGGTCTGGGTGACTGAATTTTCCAGCCCTTTCAGCCTTTTGTTGTCAACATGGATCTGCTTCTTCAGGTTTTTGTAGAAATCTTCCATAACTTTGACACTAGCAAGGAAATAGAATGATGCTGATTTGTTTTGTAGGAAGAGAACATTCTTTCATGTGGATCTCTAATCTGGGATTAAATATTGACAAAGAGGGAAGATTCGTGATATCGAAATAAACTGAATGTATATAACTTTTCATAGCAATGAGACTGATAATTACCTTGTGTCAAGTTCTTTGATTCTCTGTGAAAAGAAAGGATGATTTTTAGATTGTAACTCTACACAGAAAGTGTTAACACAGCAGTGGTTTTATTATAACAGGGCAGCATGGAGACTGACCAGCAGAGAAGCAGCGTTGTCACCATCCAGGCTGCTCTTGAGCTCCTGCAGCTCCTGCTCAATGTAGACAATCATCTGCTGGTTGTCCTCGTCCTGCAGAGCCAGGTTATCCAAACCCTCCATCAAGCTCTCCTCCTGGGCCAATAGCAGCCTGAAGGCCTGCTGCTTGTTATGGTCCATCAGCTTCTGCAGCTCCTGGTACTGCTTCTCCAGGTTCCTCTTGGTTTGCTCAAACATCTCCTGTCATAGAAAAACATTGCATACAGGTTAGGACAGGCATCAGTAGTTGCTGTCCCCATGTGCTGGTGACAGCATATGGACTTCTTCTGATTTAACTGGAACTAAGAGTTTCCACAGCAAGAAGAGTAGATGTTGCACCTCAGCATGTGCCTTGGCTTTGGCCACATTGGTCTTGGCATCAGATTTCTTCTTGAGGCTGGACATAAGCTGCTTGGACTTTTTTGTGACCTCTTCCTGCAAATACAAACACAATCAATTCCCAAAACTTTTACAGTATATGCAAGTCTATCTACTTATACCGTACCTGCACGTACAATTAAATATTTCAGTGACACTGAATAAATTTTAATACATTAATAAAATAGCTGAAAAATGCAAACAGTAAGGCTAGAGGAAATTTCACACATTCTTTACAATTACTGTACAGTTCTAAGTATTTTGTTCTTGCCACCACTACCAAACTACAAGTGTTTCATGCAATGTGAACATTTTCCAAAAAGTGTGAGTACTTACAATTTGCTTTTGGAGAACATCCTTGAACCTGGCAAGATCGTGTCCGGAGTGGTTCCCCTTGGTCAGACACTCGTCGCAGAGGCTGTCGGCACAGCTTGTGCAGTAGATCATCAGCGGCCTGAGGTGAGCGCGGCAGGAGCCGCTGGGGAAGGGAGCGGAACCCAGAGGGGGGGATGAAGAAAGGCGGATGGCCGTGAAGATGGGCTTCGTGAAAACCATCTCCGGGTGTTCGTGCAGATACAGTCAGAGAGGCAGCAAACACAGATGCACTGTGATTTAAGTCTCTCTGTGCATCTGGCCACTATTTAAAGGTTCAAGCTAGGGCGTGTTTAACTTCTTGAAAAAATCACATTTAGGAGCATAAAAACCATTCTGGAGGAAGGTCTGCTTTTTTTTCCACCACCCTTGTCACACCCACCAGGCGTGTAAACCCTTTGTGCTAAGTAATTTGAATAAGACGTGCCCCATCTTATCAGGTCCAGCTTATGTAAGAAATACAGTACTGTATTTTCACCTGCTTAAATTTTATCAACAAGCATTCAGGAATGCAGCGTTAAGGCTTTAGCTTCACATATAACACTAACAGTCATTTTACATTGAAATGTTGTTATCCTTTAGGAAAAACACGGAGGTTAGAGACCTCAGTGGTGGGAGGAGAATGACATTAAATGTTTAAATACTGACATCAAAAACATTACAATCTGTAAGGACTCAGATCAACATTTGCAAAAGAGTATTGTTGAATAACTTGGCAGGGCAACGTGTGAACAGCGTACAGGTTTCCCCATGGATTCGAACGCTAAACCCCACCTCAGCGTGCGCAACAGACTTCGGCTCAAATTAGCCGTGTACGTAACTGTTATGATTGATGGGTGACGGTGGCACTGGAACATGGAAACCAAGTGTTTATGTGGGTAGGTCAAACTACAACAACTTTAATTGTGCTGCTTCACACATCCAGCTGTTCCACACCCCTATCAAGCAGTGAAATAGGGATTCCACCCTTGAGGGAAACACCTTAAAGACAGCTGGACTCAGGTTCAGCACCAAGTGAAGAAACCTGGGCTGGTAACCTCAAGGAATTAAATAACTGGTAGATGATTTCTTCTAAACCCTTGAACTTCGGCAAGTTCTACTGCTGCTGCAGCAAGTCCTGACATTTCAACAAGAGAAACTGCCGACTTTCAGCTGCTCCCATCAGGGGTCGCCACAGCAGATCGGCTTGTCCGCATAGTTGGTTTGGCAGATTTTTACACTGGATGCCCTTCCTGACGCAACCCTCCATTTTGCCTGGGCTTGGGACCGGCACAGAGGTGCACCCCCTTGTGGCTGGGTTCGCACGAACGCCCAATGTGGGGCTCGAACCCACGACCCTGAGATTACAAGTCACATGCTCTACCGACTGAATTTCAACAAGAGAAACTAAGACAAGCAAATTATATGGTCTGGGATCTGCTAAGTTTTCTGCATCATGATCACTGCTCCCAGAAGTACTACAAGCCTTACAAAGTAATGAAGACAAAAGGGTAAATGTACAATTTTAACCTGATCTTACGTGTCTTGTGCTGACTTCATGAAGGTAAATGAGTATGGAAGCAGTGCCATCATCTATCTTGAGACAACTAAGTATGTAGGAACTTATGGAAACTGAGCTACGACTTCATGTACCATTAGACAAGTCATGCAGAACAACTTAAATCCCAAAGTAAAATGCAAAAATGTTAAGCTGGAAAATGTCACATGCTATTAACCAGTAGCTTAAGGTTAATGTTTTGTTAAACCTTTCCTTGCTTAATGATTTTGCCCCTTTTGTGTGCAAATGATTGCCTAATTGATGTATGGAGCCGACCGCTATTCAGTTACGTTGGTGAGAGGCTGTGGCTTAACCCAGCAGTTAACTGAAAGAAAAAAAAAAGGGTGTGAAATGACGTCAGGCTTTACAAATGGCATTTTTGAATGTAAGGTGTGACCAACAGATGCGAAGATGAGTTACAGCAGGTCTTTTCCACAGAAACCGCCCTTCTTTAGAGGACACAGAAAGGCAAACAAAGCTAGATTCCAAAGAACCACAAAGCAGTTTCTTAGCAAGTCCCTGCAGCAGTTGTATAACAGTTTTACTATTCGACAGATGTGCAATTAAGCCAAAACACCAGACTGTATATTTACTTGTTTATTTCAGACAAACCCATTATTGCAAGTATGTTAAATAAATGAAAATAAAAGCTCTAAGAGTGAGCAAACAAGGTGATTCGGAGGGAAGAGAAAAAAAAGGAAAGAAAAAAGAAAAAAAAACATTGATGAGTCCAATTTTTACTGCTTCTGATATGCCAAATAAAATCAAAGTCCCTAAGTGCATGAAGTGTACAGTGAAGTAACTGTCTGGAGGGACCGATGTGAACCGACTGCAACGAACGACGGAGATGCAGAATCTTGAGACGGTGCAGATGATCAGCAGGACAACAGGCCAGGTATAGTGAAAAATTAGAAGAGGGACCTTATTGCCATTTGTGCATGCATCTGAAAAACAGCTAGGAGACTGTGGGGAGTGAGGGTCCGTACAGAATTCCACCACGGCGGTGCCATCTGACGGACCTTTAAATGTCATGCGCCTGCTTGTCAATCTTGGACTTCAAGTGTTCCTTGTATGCCAAGATGTCTCTGTTCCACTTGGTGATAGTCTGATTCTCACAAACCCAGATTTCCCGAGCAACCTGGGGAGAAAGACACAAAGATAGTTAAAAACAAAGGAGACTGAGTAACTGACAACATTCACACATACACTCAGGAAATTGGGACATTGAGGACTAATTTGAGGGCAGCACTTTCCAAGTAACTGACAGGATGATGCATCATACCTGTTGAATGAGCCTGAAATCGTGGCTGACCAGCATCATGCCACCTTCGAAATCATTGATAGCATCAGCTAGGGCATCAATGGTCTCAATGTCCAGGTGATTGGTGGGCTCATCCAAGAACAGCATGTGGGGGTTCTGCCATGCCAGCCAGGCAAAGCAGACACGACACTTCTGGCCATCAGACAGGTTCCTGATGGGGCTCACCTAGATGAAAAGACAGGGGTCCAATGTCAAATTAAGGTTAAAATTATGTATGTAAAAGGGGTGGGGGGAATAAAATTTTACAAACATTTAGTTCAGCTCACCTGCTGTTTTCCTGTCAGTCCATAACGGCCAATGATCCTCCTCATCTCTTCCTTCTCCTTGATTTCTGGGTAGCACTTCATCATGTACTCCAGGGGAGACAAATCAAGCTCCAACTGCTCTGTGAGGTGCTGTAAAGAACCCATAAAAAGGCAGTAAGTTCTCAAGCCAAGAAACCAATATTTTTCTAGTTTGCTCACATGCAATGCTTTAATACAGAGAGCTACTCAGAAGTTTATGCAAGTCACCATGTAGAACTGACTATTCTAATTAAGACTTTTGCAAATTCATTATTTCTAAAAATATTAAGAGTTATAAAACAAGTGCACCACAAATATTTTTCCAGAAATTTTAAAGCATATGCGTGCGAATTGAAGCTGATATACTATATATTTAACGTCAGTAAGAGATGGCTATGGTTTCAGTGGCGGTAAGGAAGTACTGTGGAATTACCGGGTTTCCATTACCTGGTGATATCTACCAATCTTCACGTGAGAGTGTTTCCTGATCATGCCATCAGTGGGCAGAAGCTTGACGGGAAACAAGGAAAAGAATTACATATATTTTTTGCAGGCATTTTCTCTGCCTGCCACTTCAACAGCTGAAACCTGAGCACAAGCAAATTTAGAATACAAAGATGTACTTAAGTGCAATTTAATCAGTTTGGGACTTTTTTCTTACTGTATGAATGCATACAAAATGAATACTGCCTATTTCTATTCTTTCCTGGCATGATGATCAGTCCAGTTTACAAATGTCCAATTTCAAAAATAAGTTGAAATCATAAAATGAGGAAAAAAAAAAGTTTGACCCGACAAATATTAGAACTTGCCCCTTTTTGACAAATTTAGAAAGGCCAAAATGTACATACAGACAAAGAAGGACCTACCTCTCCCGCCAAGAGCTTCAGCAGTGTGGACTTCCCAGCGCCATTGGGGCCTACCAAGGCTACTCTTGTATCCAAATCAATACCAAACTCCAGGTTCTTGTATATGTAGGGCTAA
Organism: Heterotis niloticus; assembly: GCA_018136845.1. Taxonomy (NCBI): domain Eukaryota; kingdom Metazoa; phylum Chordata; class Actinopteri; order Osteoglossiformes; family Osteoglossidae; genus Heterotis; species Heterotis niloticus. Next base: position 20,220,956 of record CM030903.1, on the reverse strand, counting down.
AACATCAAAGATCACCGGGAACAGCCATCAAACCTATGTCCTCAACACACAGAACATGCTTTAAAGTCCTCCACCTCTGTGGTCAATGATAAAGGACTCACCGCACTGTCAAAGTATCTGAAGCTCACGTTCTGAACCATAATAACAGGAGGGGGAATCTTCCCACAGGGAGAAAAATAAAATGACAGGGTCTGGAGAGAAAAATTGAGAACATTAGCCATTGTCAAGGAGACCAGTGTCAACAATTTACCCTTCTCACATAGAAGTTTAAGCTTACAGTTAACACCGATTTGTCAGTTTCACTGGTAAATCAAATCGGTGCTTTGGTCTTTTTTTTGGCAAAGCACGACCACATTTGCAATATGGGGGTACTAAAATTGGGCCTTTCATTATAACCATATATAACTGCCAATTGCAGTAAACCAGGTAGTCTGACAACTGCTTGGGGAAAAAAGCGCCACCATTTAAGTTATACAGCACCCTAGGATAACAAGTAAATAACTTTACAGCTTCAGGATTATTAATTATTTTGATAGTGACTAGCAGATATAGAAACAGACACTAACAACTTAGCAGTTAAAACACCTAATTCCATTGAAACCTTTGAAAACCTGGGGTGACTCAGGATCCACACAATAACCACAATACAAACCTTGTCATTCACAACACGCTCAGTCAAGCCTGACGCTACCATCTTCTGCAGGGTCTTCTCCTTGCTCTGCGCCTGTCGAGCCAGCTTGGCTGAGCCATGACCAAAGCGGGCAATATAGTTCTGGAAAGGATAGTTAGCAACAACATGGATGGTTGTGTCACTGGGAATGCATAAATGTATTTCAGACTGCACAACTGCAGCCTCCAGTGGCAACATTATCCACTTAAACTGTAAAGCAATACTGTGACCTGATGTCAGCAAGCAATCAAGCAATACCACAGTTAGCCACATGGCAGCACTGCATACCTTCATGTGTGCAATTTGGTCCTGCTCCCAGTTGTACCTTTTCATCTGATTCTCTTCAAGCTCCTCCCTGGTTTTGACATACTGATCATAGTTACCCTTCAGTACAAACAAAGAAAATATAATGGGCCTCAAACTAAAATATTACAGCACAAAACCAATAGTTTAAAGGAAAGAAAATCTCACTACATAAACAGTAGACAACAATCCCCAGAACAACAGAAGAGCAACTGCCAAAAATGTAAAAATGCTTTATAATCCTGTTACAGGCTTCTGAATGGTACACATATTTTGTAAAGCAAAGGAAGGAACTGTCTGCTGCTGTGCAGGTGGATCAGATAAACGCTTCGGTCCGTTTTTTTCATTGCACCGCCACATTGAGAACACACTGCTTTGCAGCGGCACTACAATTCGGCCTTTTGTTTACATCATGACACCGCTGCAGCCAAACAGACAGTTGGACAGAGCTCACAAGTGCCCATTAGGTGAGTGTTCACAAACCTACCAGTTATGTACATGTTGGTCTGCCTCCTCCTCAGCCTGCTTACACAAATAACAGTACCCTGCCTCAACATACCGTATAATACTTTAGTTTTCGTTGATGGAGGTGGATGATGTTGGTGCACACCCCATTGAGGAAGTCTTGTGAATGGGAGATCAGAACCAGAATTCTTTTAAACCTGCCCAGAAAACAAGTCACTTAAGATTTACAAACTTAGGAAAAATAGGGACAGAAAGAAGTATACTTTTTATGCAAAGTATAAGCAGAAATCAAAATGGGACTGACACATTCAGTCTTGGACCAACTCTTCATAATGCTGCAATACTCCATGGACCAGAAAGCCATTTTACCATGGAAGCTTCAGTCTGGCTCTGCTTCTTGAATGACCCCTCTATATTAATGATTTGGACTGACTCACTGTCTCAGCTCCTCCTCCAGCCACACACAGGCATCCAGGTCCAAATGATTGGTGGGCTCATCCAGAAGCAGCATGAAGGGCTTGATGAAGAGCGCTCTGCAGCCACAATGGCAGAGGGTTGTCATTCACACAAAAACATACCAAAAAAAATTCTAAAGCCAGTCCAGTCAGAGCCGTATAGATCAGCCATTCGCTTCGGTCCTTTTTTGTCATTGTGCCGCCGCACTGTGAACGTACTGCTTGGCAGCGGCACTGTCATTCGGCCTTTTATTACATCATATCAGAACAGCTCCGACTATATTAAGCTGTAAAAAAAAAAAGGGCTTGTAAGGTAGCACTAAGATAAACAACAAAGAGCAACAAAGGAACAGCTTGGGATGCTCTTGGACACACAAAATGTGCTTGCGTGGTGAACTAGTAACATACCTGGCCAGAGCAACGCGCATCCGCCAGCCTCCACTGAAGTCCTTGAGCTTCTTACGCTGCATGGCAGGTGTGAAGCCAAGGCCGTGGAGGATGCGGGAGGCCCGGACCTCAGCTTTATCAGCATCCAACTCCTCCAAGCGCTCGTACAACTCCATCAATTTCTCACACTCCGCTACAGAGACAAAGACAATATAACTAGAGACTCTAGTACATTGGTATGTCAAAATGCTGCAGTATCTTGGCTTAAAAAAGACTTAATGCACAATTTTTGTCTGGTTAAAGGAAGCACTTAAAAATGTACCTCTCTCATATAACACTTCACATGATCAGCCCAAGTGAAGCAAACATCAGAAAGAGGGATCAATGTGTCACGCCTAGGAAGCGAGACTGCCACTACCACTGCAGCCCACATGGAAACGTGACATGCATCCTACGGGAATTAATAAAAATGCACTAAAGACAATGCAAATTCTCTTTCAAAATTAACGGAACTAAGTGCCACCTGTGGTTTTTCCTGCCAAAAACGATTAGATTGCCACAAGTCTTTGTGGTCTTAGGGAGCTACCAACCTCTTGCTCCAATGGAATATTGCGCTAGTAGTAGTAAATTTTTCCTATTTGCATCCACTCTTGGTATTTTTTATTCCTGTTATTCCAGCGTGTTCTGTCACTACTCGCACATATGGTACTGTAGCCTTGTGGAAGGTTCTTCGGGCTCTTGAGTCTTGAGGAATCACTAAACTTTTATCCACTCATTAAATCATTATTTGATAGGCAATGTTCTCCTCAAGTACTGGCATTCAATTTCAGATCAGGTTACAGACACCCATTACACCATAACAGGACGATAGTAATGTCACTTAAAATTAAATAAAACCTCTATGTGCCACACAAGGTATGCATCTGTTCAATTTCAAACCTTTGTGCAAGGGGTAATATATCACCTTTATGTTTTGCTTTTTCAAAAAAGGCTACACATTCAGGAACATGGTGTGCATACAAACTCACAGTCCTCATGAGCAAGTCGCTCTGCTTCCTTCTCCAGCAGGATGCGTTCCTCGTCAACGTCCATGACACATTGGAGGGCAGTCTTCTCGCTGGGGGGCATCTCGCGGGTCAGGTGATAGATGTCTATGTGCTCAGGGATGGGAACTTCACGATGGCCCATCGCAGACAGTAACATGGACTTGCCTGAAAGAAGGGAAAAGGCATGCACTAGATGCGACTGTCTTCAAACTATAAATTGTCAGTAATCGAAGTTTTCATCTCCAAGTTGCTTTTCTCTGAGAAAACTATATTTGTCATTGTGGAATCTAAAGTTTACCTGTGCCATTGAGACCAATGAGACCATAGCGGCGGCCTGAGTTCAGCTCCAGGCTGGTATCGCTGAGCAACTCCTGCCCATGGAAAGTCAGGGACAAGCTGCTGATATGCACATCTGTGCTATTGGGGTGGGATGCCAGGACACCTGTCACCGCTCTCGCCTCAGTCTTCTTTAGCTCAAACTCATCCAGCTCCTTAGTGAGGTTGGTCACCTCTGCCATAAAACACAGTAATTTCTTTGAATGTTGAAAACACTGCTGCCCTAGAACACCAAGCTTCAGAAAAATACAAAATATTACATTATTTTTCATGTCTACTGCCTGAATCACAACACTCAACCCAACCTGAGAGGAGTGAACAGATACAACACATCTCTGTTCGTGCTGTGAGCTGCTCACTTCATTTTGCTCTACAGGCTGTAGGCTTTGTGACATTTGATGATCAGAAGACTCCAATGACAGCCAGCTAACTACAGGCGTAGTTGCCGTTAGCAACAAAGGGAGGATGACCCCCACTGTCTCACATAGCCAACAAAATGAGACCCAATGCCAGGTATGTAACCATTTACATAGAAAACCCAGGAAGCTGCATATTTGATCTTTGTTTTAACATTATAACTTATAGAAAACATGATATGCTGCTCAAAATAATGAGTAAAGATAGATAAGAGTCTCAAAAAACTATGGCCTCTCACCATTGTCTGCTGTCCCATTCTCTTGGCACTCAGACTTCTCAGCCTCCCCGTTCACCTCATCTAACTTTTTGGTGCGCTGGCGTGCCTTTGCTGCCTCCTTCTTCTTTGCTGCCTTCTTCTTGGCCAGATCGGACGGCATGGTTGCTGACCTCAGGACCAAAATATCCAACCAGAAATCGACAACCTGTGTGACAAAAAGGTCAAAGCTCAATTTCCCCCCCAAAAAATTGCTATACTATTGGATCATCTTTCTTCCGTCTGTCATGATGCAACTGTATTTACAGTATTTCAACATCAACTGTCAACTTGCCGATTCCTACAGTTCTGATTAACCTCAAATCATGTCGGGTTTCCATAACTTGAGCTTCCATTCCGAAATTTAAGCACAGAGCCTTTATTTAAGCATCTGAATCAGCATAAGGAAGACAACATAATGAACCTGGTATAAAAATCTCAAAAGTGAATTTCAATGTCTATGCAACCTTTCTAACTAAACTTCTCCTACATTCCTTTAATGACTTTTCATTTAAAGAGTTGATCTTAAAAAATAATAAAGGTGTTGGTGGCCTAATGTCCCCCTACAAACAAATGAAGATCAGGAACTCATTCACAGACCAGTGATCCCTGTCCTGGTCATCTGCTTGTCCTCAAGCACTGAAGGGACACATTCGCAGACGCCAAGACAGCCATACACCGCGTTTACGCGATCTTTCCGTATAAATAAGCCCCTTCCACTTGTCTTTACAGCTTCATGCAAACCTAGAATAAAATTGCAAATGATCTATACGGATTCACTTTATTAAAAAGGGTGCTGATTAAACCAGCCAACTCGGACTGAGCAAAAAAGAGACCAAATTTGATCTTTAGTATTTATAGGCCTCAGAAGCACTGGAGTAAATCACCTTTTATAGGCGGTTCACTAGGGCGTAACGCCATACAGAAATCTCATCATAAATGTCTTACTTCAATGGTTATTGAAAAAAAAAACTGACAAATACATTCGGTCTGCCGTCCGAATCCATTAATGTATAATATAATAATTAAAAGAAATATATTGAAGGTATGGTTTTGTCTCCCACAAGGCCCAGCATCCGCTTCGCGCGGTGCTAACGAGTTAGCAAGTCACCGCACACACTTAAGAGTTCAGACATATTCACGGAGTAAATTCGATACATTTATACAAGGGAATCTAATGAAAGCGGTGCATTTTTTGTCAGAAATCAATCCATTACGTGTTATATTAATAAAAATAACTTTAAAATAGCCCTCCTACATGAGTACCGCATTATGATAGCTATTCAGTTAGCTAGCTAGCCAGTTAGCCGGACTGCTGTAGCAAAAAATAAAGATTTTCTTTCACCTGGAAGCCAATGTGCGTCTTAATACATTAAGTCGGTGTGACTTTATGTTTATTAATTTGAGACTGTAGAAAAGACGAATGAATAAGGAATTTCCTACCTTTTTATCTTGACGACCGGCGACACGAGAAGGAAAGAAATACTGTAGCGCGTGTCTGTAACACCGGCTCGCAAAGGGAAAAAAGAGGAACCTGATTGGTTTAAGTAAGACGCGAGTCCGGTGACTTTACCGATGCGGAAGTATGGGATTTGTAGTTTTTAATCAATTTATAAACGAATACTTAAAAATGGTTACTGCAAAGGCCAGCAAAACGACAATGCGGGTTCAAGAATTACACATATCGATTACAGAAGAAAGCAGATCACTCTGGAATGTTTTTTCATTCTATTTGAAAGTGAGATCAATGAGAAACACTTTGTTGTTAGAGGAGCACCCTTGCTGACGTTTGCAGATGATGTGGTCCTGTCAAAGATGTGGTTCATCTGGACTCATAACTGTCCACAAAAGGATGTGCACTTCTGAGTGTGACACAGTCACAACAAAGATGAGGACCTCCAGAAGTGAGATCACAATCCCTTCCCAGAAAGGGTAGCTTGTCCTCTCAATGTGTGAGGGATCGGTTGCCCCACGTTGGGTGCCTTAAAGTACCTCCCTGACCCTTAGATTGCTGTGGTAATGTGAATGCTGTGTGAGATCACTGTGACGGCAGAGTTCTGTTTCCCATCCCGCCTTATGACCTCAAGCTTTTATTAAGATTTAAAAGGTAATTTTCACAGCAGGTTGACTACACTTCAACAGTTAGATAAACCCTTCAAATAAAATAATCTGGCCTCCTAGTAGGGATGCCCTTTGTGTGCAAGGAATCCTCAGGGCAGACCCAGGATGCAGCGGAGAGACTTTTTCTGCAGGCCAACCAAAGATGTGCCTGGCAGTTAATCCAGAGAAAAGCAAAGTAATGATATTTTACCATTTTTTATTATTATTTATGCAAATATGGTGTTGATGCATGCATAGTGATGCGGACAAAGAAAAAAGACTCCCAAGTTCAGCAACTGACAGTGCAGCACAGTGTAATATCGTTGCGCCCTCCTTTATTAAAGGTAAAAGTCTCGATCTAGAAATGTAGTTATTTATATCGAACCCAGAAACACAAGGTGACACCATAGACCACTGCTGTGGAGAGATGGTGGTGAGCTTTACTTCTTCTGTTCTCTCAAGGACCTTCAGTGTAATATCAGGGAATGGATTGAGGGATAGGTTTTTTAAATTATTTATACATTTTATCATTGTTCCCTCTCCGATATGACATAACATTTACCCATGTATATAACTGGGTAGTTTTAATGTAGTGCAATCCAGATTAAATACGGCGTGATTTAGAAAGAACTGAAAACTTTCATAAATTGTTTACATGTAATATAAACCAATATGATATATTAATCATTAATCGACTTTTTTTGAGATATGACTTTTGTGTTTTTGGATTTGAGAGTCAGTTTTACAATCTTTTTAATATGTAGAGGGAATGGAATGAAGACTGTGATCAGTTTGGGAAAAGAGGAAGGGCTTTCTGCTACTCTGGTTGTTCACTGTACTGCGCAGGGAAGCAGGAAGATGGACGCAGTGGACCTCGCTGTCCCAGTCTGAGACACTGAAGACTTATCTACTAGAGGTTTGAGGGACGTCGGGTGAGGTTTGGGAAACATCAGAGGAGATGTGAGGTTGATCGGAGGAGGCTCGTCTTCTTGCCCGCATCGGCGGCGGAGACGGACAGCGAACCACGACGTCCTCGGCTCGGTCGCACCTCCACGGGGATTTTTTAAAATAATAAAACTACGTCGATGGAAAGACTGCAGCGAACGCGGACACATTTTTGTTCATATGAAACAGTTTCCTCTTTTTCATCGCTTGCGAATAGTCGGAATATCCGCTTTGAGCGGGTGTAGCGATAACAAACGTGCGAAAAAATATTTTTCCAACTGCGACTTTTGGACCTTTATTTAATTATTTGTTGCAACGTTAAGGAATGATTTGCCGAAAAAATATCGCAAACTGAAATGAATCTAACGTAATGTGATCGCTTCATGTCCGCAACCGTGTAGCGCTGTGAAGGACCGGGACTCGTCCTTGTGCCACAAAAATGTCGGACGTTGAGGTACAAATGAATAAACGTGTCTGATGCGGAAGATTTGTCTGTTTTGCATTACATTGAATGTCCCTTAAACGTGGCCAAAACTGCGGTTTTATTTAGTGAAGCCATCGTTGCGATTTTCGGGCCGAGATAAAACCTTTAACGCGAAGGTTTCGGGGACGGAAAGGGCGCGCGTTCATGTGACGCGGATCGAAGGACAACGTTTTAGTGCGCAAACCTTTTTTTTATTTGTGCTTAGAAATGGACGTGAGATGCGTGAAAGCCGGCGTTGCGTCTGCGGGCTCGACTGCTAAGGCGGCGCTCGACGTTTTCCGATGAACCGGGACCGTTTCCTGTCGAGGACGTGCGCGCAGCGACGGAAACGACATCGTGCGCGTTTTTCTGGCCAAAGCGTCGATCGGAGCCGTTGCGGCGGCGTGAGGGGCGGCGGAGCGAAGGGTTTGTTTCGCCATCGTGGACATTTTTCACCGAACGCTTCGACCAAAATCCCATGAGGCTCTCCAGGGGAGACGGAGCTCGTAGCGGCGAACGCGAGGCGCTGTTTCCCGGGTACAAAAGAGCCGGTTGAGGCGGTGCGACGACAAAGATGCGTGTGTTCTTGCCGTGAACTTTGCGTGCTGTGTGTGTGTGTGTGTGCGTGTTTTAGACCCACGGGACATCGGGAGACACGTGTCCCGCACGCAGGCTGTCCCCATGCGCCTCTCCGCCGCGTTGTCGCTCTTCCGGCCCGCGTTGCCGTTAGCGCTCGGCCTGTCGCTGGGCTGCAGCCTCAGTCTGCTCATGGTGTCCTGGACGCAGGGCGACCCGGACCGAACCTGCGGCGACGAGTTGGCCAATGGGGGCTTCTTCCCCGGCAGCCACAGAGAGGACCCGCACAGGGGTCGCGGAGGGCACGATGACGTGGAGGACTTCCAGCCCCGCATCGTTCCCTACCACAAGGACCCCAACAAGCCGCACAAGAAGGTCCTCAGGTGAGCACCTGGGCCACCCGGATGGATGCATGACAGCCACACACCTGGGCAGCAGGGAGTGTGGAAGGCGGTGCTGGCATACCTGGGCTGCGAAGTTGGACATAGGTTTGAATCCAGCGCAGTTTGTGTGGGGTTTCTGCAGGCGCTTCCAGGTCAAATCCCACCTCCTGCTACAGTGCCCTGGAAAAAGCTCCTTCTTAGCCTGAACTTCTCAAGGAATAATAACCCAGATGTGTAGACGGGTAAATAAGGAGCTTAGTCTGGGGTATTTGAGAGCATCGGGCAAAGGTGTCGGTTAGAGGAGTAAAACTGAGGTGCTTTATTTATAGAACAGGGTAATTCTGAAAATACTCCATGGTGGTTTCTGAGGACTGAGTTCACATCCTTTTTATAACAACCTGGTCAGGGTTGAGTGACAAACATGCAGAGGTGCGTTGGAGATCTGCTGGGGGGTCACTCGGGGCCCCAGTGAGGCCTCCCCCGGAGTTATCGTGGGAGTGGGATGTGTGCACTAAATCATCCAGGGAGCTGTGGCGCCTTGTTGCAGCCATACATGGGAAGCTTCTGTGAAGTTTTGTCCTGGAATTCTTCATCTGTTTGCGATTTTCAACGGCTTCTGTGATGAAAATGCGTTGGTTACATTTCATAATGTTGTGGACCATTAAAAACAGATGCCCGAGCACTGTTTATTTATTTATTTTTTCAATAGCGGCTCGTGTAAATAACGCTTGAAAATTTTGTAGCCTGGGTGTGGCGTGCGATGGCTCGATCGCTGCTTGCCAAGCCGTTCATTGCCGCGTTTTCATTCGCGGGTGTTGTGCAAATTTCACACAGGCGAGCGTTTGACACGTACCATCATGTGGCTTGGCCGTCTATGCTCCAGTCAGATTAAACGTGCTGGGTTAGTCTGGAAGATCTCACCGTGTTTGCTTGGGTGATGGAGAGTTCTGCAGACGCTGGCTCAGATGTAGCGCTCGGCAAACTTATTCAACGGCTTGATTCTTCTGCTGGTGTGGAGTAGTTGAAAAAGACTGAGCATTGCTGTCCTATAAGTGGACTTACTGTGTATTATTAATTATTTCATATTGCAGTCCTACCTGAAACTTTCCTGGTTTTTGTAAGGGAAGGCGTATAGATGGGCTGGAAATTTAAACATCTTGAAGAAGAGAACCCACCATTGTGCAGGGCCTTCCCATGAGTGAATGCAACTACTGGGACCCCCAGAGATTCATTTTTCTTCCTTTTTGTTTCCATTGTTGCCAGATTTTTGTTTTCCTCTCCTCGGTTGACAGCTGGCACAACTAAGCAGCCTAACTCTGGAAAAATTTGCGCTCTGCTATTAACGTCTCTTTGTGCTGCACTCCGGGTCACCCTGGTGAGAGGAGTTCTGTAGTTTAAGATAAGTTGAGCTGTTTAAATGGGTGCTTTGAGTATATGGCTGAATGGCTTTACTTTTCCCTGTCGTGCACATTAGAATAAATCATTTTAATGGAGGTTTACCGAACCCTGTAAGAAGTACCCACAGGCCTGCATGCAGATTTTAAAAACTGCCTTTGATACAAAGGTTGTCTGTTCACGAATGCGTGACCCTGTGAACTCGGTGACACCAGCTTGAAGGCTGGCCATTAACGCCGTGGCGAAATTTTAGGATTAGCAGGTGGCTCGCGGCAGCGATTTGGCCTCATCCAACCATTTTGTGACTCGGTGGGCTGGCAGGGTGGGGTTTCGAAGGGAACGATCTGGGGTTCGACCTCAATCTGTGCAGCGAGAGCGGTAGATCACCGAAGCTATGTGGAAACCTTAACTTGACCGTGACACAAATGCTTTGGAAAACTGGCACAAAATATCTGACTTCAAAGGAGTCCCACCTTCTTATGCGTAACAATACTGAGTAACCAAAAAAGCGAACAGAGCAAAACATCTTGAACCCCTGTAGCAGCTGAGCAAATACTCAAGTGTTTTTTGGATGTGGACCATCTTGTAAAAGCATTGCTTTGTGGGATACTGGGGGAATATAATACAAATTTTTACTTTAAAATTAAAGCAAAACTAATTTTAGTTGTAGAGAATTTTTTTTTATGTTAACAGGCTCACTTCATTGTCTGCAGGACGCGGTACATTCACACGGAGCTGGGCATCCGGGATCGTCTCCTGGCGGGGGTGCTGACCTCACGGGCCACCCTTAACACCTTGGCAGTGGCAGTGAACCGCACCGTGGCCCATCACTTCCACCGCACCTTCTTTTTCACGGGTTTACGCAGCGCCAAGCCGCCACACGGCATGGCAGTAGTGGCGCACGGCGACGACAGGCCCGTGTGGCTCATGTACGAGACTGTGCGCCACCTGCACCAGCACCACGGCAATGACTACGAGTGGTTCTACCTGGTCCAGGATGACACTTACACGCATGCCGAACGGCTGACCGAGCTGGCCGGACACCTGAGCGCGGGGCAGGACCTCTACATGGGCCGGGCCGAGGAGTTCATTGGGGGTGAGGAGCGGGCCCGCTACTGCCACGGTGGCTACGGCTACCTGCTCTCCCGCAGCCTGCTAGCTCACCTGCAGCCTCACCTGGATACGTGCCGCAACGACATCCTGAGCGTCAGGCCTGATGAGTGGCTCGGCCGCTGCATTATCGATTACTTGGGTCTGAGTTGCAAAGAAGAGCACCAGGTAAACAATTTACATTACCAGACTTATTAATATTAAAAAACACTAATACTCTCATGCACCATTCTCACACCTTTTTTTTCATATCTGTGTGGATGTGAGGCATCTTGCTTCTCTGTCACCTTTCCCATCCATTGTTTACACAGCTCTAATGTCTGCAGGATCACTGACTTCATGCTCTGCTGGCCAGGAGCAGTATGATTTGCCTGAGTTGCCAAGCTCCATTTTAAGAACCTCCATTGCAACATGGCGGACCCAAGGGGCCAAACAGAGACCGTGATAAAATCCAGAAATTGCACAACAAATTCAGCCCCGTCGACCGCATCTCACAGACAGGATCGTGTGACTCAGAGGTTGCGTTTTGTTTTGCTGAGTCTCAGAACTCGGGTTTAAATTAACTTGACGGTTATTACAATGAGGTCAGAAATAAGTTTGTCGTAGAAGCAGTGAACCAAGGAGACCTTGCATATAAGAGAATGTCTCTGATGCTGAGAAGGTGCACATTTTTGGCATGTTACATAATTCCAGGTTTTGGCTGAGTGCATTTTTGTCTTTAATACTGAAGGTGTGCGTGGTCTGGTTCGATTCAGTGGGCGGACTGAATGAGCATCACCAAGTTGCTCAGATCTTCAGTACATCCAGCTTTCCGTGCACAGGCGAACACTCGGCCCATTCAGCTCGCGTCCTTGTAGTAAACAAGACTTTGGGCTGCAGCACCGCGATTTGTTTATGCAGTCTAGACATCTTGCCAGACACTACGAAAAACCGGAAGAGCAGGATCCGGGGCTGGCGGTGCCCTGTGAATGTCAGCAGTGTAGGCTGTGCAGCTGCGAAGCACAAAGAGGGATGTTGCGGTGTGCCGAGCAGCTGATTTCACACTGCATGCTGGGATGGAGCAAGCAAAGAAAAATATTCAGCAATGATGTTAGCAACACACATTGAAATTATTCCCTGCGTTGGATTTTTGTTTGTTGTCAATTGCAGCGGTTATCTAAGTTTTCTTGCCTGGCTCGTGTTTTATTGCAGGAAATGAAGTACAACTACTTTGAGCTGAGTAAGAACGGGGACCCAGAGCGTGAGGACAGCCCTCGCTTCAAGAACGCGTTCACGGTTCATCCCGTCTCTGAAGCTGACCTCATGTATCGCCTGCATAAGCGCTTTAGCCAGATAGAGCTGGACCGGACGTACAGGCAGATCCAGCAGCTGCAGGTTTGTGCCTTTGGCTCCCTAAATTGTTTGTGTAGTTATTTACCCAAGTGGCAATAAGACGCTGATCAGGGAATCTTGAGTTGCGCTATGAATCCAGGTTTAATAAGACTAAAAAAAGACTAAATTGTTGGTTGGATTGTGGGTGTTGTGCAGCTACACTTCCACAGGGTTGGAGAGGCATGGAGCTTGACCTTTGGACCTTGTTTAGAAATTCCTCCCCTTTTTTGTGTGTGTCCTGAGCAGGTCCAGATCAATAACTTGAGTGAGGTGACGCCCGAGGGGAAGGCAGGTGTGACCTGGCCCGTGGGTATCAATCCGCCGTTTCGACCCAAGACGCGCTTTGAAGTGATCAGCTGGGAGTACTTCACTGAGGAGCATATCTACGCGTGTGCTGATGGCTCACCCAAATGCGAGCTGCGTGGGGCAGATCGGGCAGATGTGAGCGCCGTGCTGGAGACAGCGGTGGAGCGGCTGAACGAGCGATACCAGCCCCAGCTGCGCTTCCGCAAACGCCGTCTCCTCAACGGCTACCGCCGCTTCGACCCCACACGTGGAATGGAGTACACTCTGGACCTGGCCCTGGAGGTCTTCACCCAGAAGGGCCACAGCCAGGTGATCGCCAGGCGCGTGGAACTGCTTCGCCCCATCAGCAACATCGAGATCATCCCCATGCCATATGTGACCGAAGCCACCCGGGTGCAGGTCATCCTGCCTGTCACGGCACGCGTGCAGGACCACGTCAGCAATTTCCTGGACATGTATGCAATGAACACACTGGACACCCATGACAACGTGCTTCTCACCTTCCTGTTCATCTACGACCACTTTGATGCACAGAGAGTCAGCCAGGCTGACGTGTTTGCCGGGATCAAGTCCATGATCGGCGAGGTCGAGAAACGGTACGGCGACGTGAAAATACCCTGGATCAGTGTGAAGACAGAGGTCCCATCTCAGGTCAAGCTCGTGGATATCATCTCAAAGAAGCACCCTGTGGACACACTCTTCTTCCTTGCCAGTGTGTGGACAGAGGTCAGCGGCGACTTTCTCAATCGGTGCCGTATGAACGCCATCAGCAGCTGGCAGGTCTTCTTTCCCATTCACTTCCAGGAGTACAATCCAGCGATTATGTACCGCGAACAGCAGCCTTCTGCAGCAGCGTCCTCCTTCGCCTCTGAGGGGCTCCGCGACGGCCACTTCGACCTCCACATCTTCGACGAGGCCTGCTTCTACAACTCCGACTATATGGCTGCCCGCTCTAAGATGGCGGCCGACATCCTGGATAATGACGAGCTGCTGGAGAGCATGGATGTGTATGACGTCTTTGTACGCTACTCCGGACTGCACGTATTTCGGGCCGTGGAACCGGCGCTGGTTCAGAAGTACACACGCAGGGACTGCAACCCGCGTCTCAGCGAAGACGTCTACCATCGCTGCGTCCTCAGCAACCTGGAGGGTCTTGCCTCGCGCTCCCACCTCGCCATGGCGCTCTTTGAGCAAGAACAGGCCAACAGTACCTAGATTTCTTGCTGCTTCCCGCACCGCTGGATGCAAAGAGCTGCAGATTCTCCCGGGATCAGAACCCTGGAGAGAAAGCAGTATGAAAACAGTGACCAGAAGTCATCATATGAACCTTGAGATGTAGAAACATCTTGAGATGATCTTAAATGAAGCCGCTATACATGCTAAGGCTACTCATTGCTATTATCGTCAAAGGACCTTTTGAGGCATTGGCATTAAATAAACTGATAAAATTAAATCTGATATCGCGACTGGATAACATAGATTTGTTCCCCATAACACAAGGGAAAGAACTTGCATTAGTTTTGTAAAATAAGCTTTTTAAATTTTATGAAAGCTGTAGATTTTAATTCATCTGTACATACACAGCTGTGCTTTGGTGGCTGTAGCAGGTGGCTAAACTGAGGAAGGTCACAGCTCATAATGGACATTTTAAAATGGTCAATTTAAAGTATGAAGTCGCTCTTTGCTGGAGCCCACGCATTTAAGTCGAGAACAGAGGAGCTCGGCATGCAGGAAATATGGCCGCAGCACAACTGCTCTGTCCTTGAAAGAGCTTCTTCACTGCTTTCCTGTACTGCTTTTGAAGGTACGGATCAGTGCCTTTCTGGCTTTTCTGCGGGGTATGAGCTCAAATAAAGGACTTAATATCTTTAGTGTCAGTTCCCTGTGCTGTAAGTGGATATAACTGGTGAGTTTTGTAAGGAATCTGGTTTGTTGTACAGAAACCTATGACAAGGCCTTGAGGAGAAACACTTGTCATATACGGACTGGGGGGCTGTACACACAGGTTGCATTGTCTCCAGTTTTACTAAATCCATACATGAAAGTCCTCAAAGTGGAAAATATTTCATTTTCAACAAACTGCAGCCCAGGCCGCAAATAGCTAGAAATGTTTTATTTTCTTATTTTGTACAGCCATAAAGATGTTGTCAATACACTTTAAATGGATTTAAAATGAAACAGATCAAATGTATAAAAGACCCTACAAGAACAGTGAAGACCGGGGTCCGTGCCACTCACAAAGGGGCTCAAACTCCAGGT
This sequence comes from Heterotis niloticus, assembly GCA_018136845.1. Lineage (NCBI taxonomy): Eukaryota > Metazoa > Chordata > Actinopteri > Osteoglossiformes > Osteoglossidae > Heterotis > Heterotis niloticus. The sequence continues at coordinate 20,205,716 of CM030903.1, read as the reverse complement.
GCTGCGTGAGGCTGAAGAACCCAGTTAAACAACAATAGCAACCATGTAATGCATTTTATGCACCTTTTTTTTTTTATTAAGATGTAACCTACAGCACAAAAACAAACGCTACGCAGGCTTGTTGCAGTGGAGGTGTGTGAGAAAAACACGACATCACCATTGTCCACACAGTGAGTTGCTGTTCCCCACCGTTCTTGCAGAGCAACATGGTTCCCAGGCCTTTGTGGCTGGAGATCTGACCCCCAGCACACATTGGTATTTGTCCCTTTTCTACAGTCCCTCTCCCAGGTCACCTGGACTCTGATGAATGCCCACAGGAAACCCCTGAACCTACAAGTTTCAAGATGGCAACCGCAAGTTGCCAGCGAGCAGGTTCTCACGCAGTCAAATAGCTTTGCCCTACATATCCTAAAACATCTCAAGATGTGTTGTGCCCAAATGTGGCGTGACGTTCTCCTGGGACACCCCTCAGACTGTAAGTGGCTGGGTTCAAAGTGACCGCACTGGATCGGTGCAGGACAGCAACACAGGTAAAGACAGGAAACCTCGCGTCCTTGTACCACCATGTCAGAAGGTGACATTTTTGGTTCCACGTTAAACAAAGCGAGTGAGTGGGCTTGGCCTAGGAGGCAACGTTCAAGGTAGTTCTGCTGGCTCCTACTGTTTCTCGGTGAAACTGAAGGAAAGGGCGTGGAGGTGTTTGAACACAAAACCCAGACAGTATCCACACCGCCTCCACCCAGACCAGCTGTTCGTGGTCCCCGACGCAGCCTACACAGACTAACTTTGGCAAACGCTACTTTTATTTACATCCAAGCTGTCTCAGAAATCACAGCTTTGTTGTATTATTTTTTGTTGACCTTCCAACCACAGTGTCAAGCTATTTTCCATTATTGAGAAGGTTAAAGTTTCGTACTGCGTACAATAGGAAGAGGAGGTGGTGGCTGAGCACAGTGTATTCCTGCATGTCTTTGTACCACGACAACATTTACACTCTCACCCAGACACGCCAGTGTTCCACGGGGAGATGCGACTTCGAAAATTTCCAAGTTGAGGAAATCTAGGCAGCACTGGGTGGTCTATGTGGGAGAGCAGTATGTTTCCCAGTCATAAACAACACAAGGACACCGCTGTGCCCAGGTACCTTGACCAACACAACTCTTCGTTCTGCTTGAGTCAATCGGTCAACTCTCAGACCCTAAACAGTTCAGCAAGGGCCTCACCACCAGGTAGCAAGGAAGGATGATGTTCTTATCTCCACGCCATCACATCTTCGCTTCTCCTGACCATTGAAAATCTTTATAAGGCCTTCACCACCCAGCTGACGTTTCCGACCGATTCCTCAAGAGGCCTCAAGAGTTCTCCACGTCCCTTCTTCATGCTAAAAAAAGTTTGTCCTTCTAAAAAAAATTATAAAAATATTTTCATGCGACATGCATAGGTTTAAAAAAAGACAACTTATTTTAGAGGCAGTGGGTTTCTTAGTTTTTCGACAGCTTTTTTTCTTCCACAGGCATTTTCTTGATAGAAAACAAGTAAACACGTTTGTTTTTACAGGTAGAAGTACAACAATTAGACAGTAACAACATTCAATAATGGAACTGGTTCAAGTCAAGGCACCTCCCCTGCATCAGTCGGTTGAAAAAATGAAAGCAAAAATGGGACGGCAGTGTCTGGTGACGCTGCAAAACTGTCCTCATTCCCTAAAGATGAACGTTTCTTTTTTTTTTTTTAAATACTGACTACCCCCTCATTTTAATTCCATACTTGGGTGGAGGACTGATCTGATTTTAACCAAAATCCTTTTGGGCCTCTTTGGAAAGCATAGATAAGCTGTTATTATAACAATTGGGCAGCGGACATGCAAAGGGAATGAACACCCAGGTCATACCTGCCCTGTGCAGTCAGCTGGGTTTTGTCTTCCCACACACACCCGCATGGTAACTCGCTGATCGTCACTTTAGAGCCGAAACCTGTTGCGGTACACGGGTGGCAAACCCAAAATTCCACTACTTTGTCTCCGTTAGAAAAAACCTGTTGACCGCTATTCAACCGGCATGTTTGTCCAAAGCAACTTACAGCGTAGAAGCCACTTAAAAAAAAAAAAAGAACTTTTCAAAAGATCAATTCAGGACTAAGTAAATACCTAGAGTGCTGCTGCTGTCTGCATCCCATCTACAAAAGCCACATTTCCGCCATGCATTTGTAAAATGCCAAACGTGCCCCACCATCCCTGTGAACTTGTTCCTTTTCTTCTCTCTTCCCTCCATCTAACCCTGTGCACTCCCTGCAGAGTCCAGTTCCACAGCCTTCTGCTGATCTGCAGAAACCAAACCACTAAGCATGCAGACCTTAAAAACACTCTCAAAGCACCAAGACTGAAAAGAAGGAGCTCTCGAATTTACTGGAAATATAAAAGTCATTCTGTGACCTACAGCAATACTAAAAACGCACTGTACGCTGTGCAAATCCAAAATTAAACCCCTTAAGAAACACGCAAACACAAGTTCCGTTTCGACCGGGAACACTCTGGTCTTCAACATAATTCATCATTTTCTTCAAATTTCTTCAGCTGAGCACATTATTCATGTTCACAGTCACAGTTGATGCTGCAGCATCCACACGGCCAAACCATCACTCGGTCCGCAGTACTACCTGGCGACCGAAGGACTTAGTTGTAGCTTTTGCTGGTAACACAAACACTAGAAAATTATTCAAGAGCAACACCAGAGCAAAAACAGGGCGCTCTGCTTTTATACCAGCAGCAAACCTGCTGTATTCTTCATTGGCGGAAAATCGGAGCTTCCTTTTCCGTGCATTGGGCACGCAAACCCACTTGGGAGGGGGTCTGGCTGTCTTAGACATCCCCTGGCTTAAAGCACGTAACAGTGTTAGGAGCTGCCGCATGCATGAGTGGTGACTTTGGAATTTCAGCTTCCTGAATAACAAAAATTGGGAGCGTAACGTCAGTGCAACATTAATAAATACACAGAAACGCTGCTAAAGTGTTGTGGAAAAAACGCAAAAGAGGACATCAGTGTTCTACTGGGTTTCTTCAGGGGCGGATTTTCAATCTTATTCCTTCATACAACGGATACGTAATAAAAGTCTCAGTTTGTCAGTCCTTATTAACACTGATAATTCCACATAAATTAATTTACCACATGTAATGACTGCAACGACGGACAAGGTGGAAGGAGACCACCGGCACACAAGGATATTTTCCCTGGCAAAGTGTAACCCTCTCGTAGCCAGGGTGAGAAATAAGACAACATCCACAAAAACATCTTCAGAAAGGTTAAAAAAGAGCCACCACCACACACGATGCAATGCGCCACACACTCCATCTGTGACACCGCTGCTGTTAGCTCGTGTTTCTGTGGTGTGCGAGCAGACTTGTGTGAGAAATGTGTCGGCTCGGCGAGGCCTTCCTACACCGACACCGCATTCGGTACCGTGTATTCTTACAAGACACAACCAAAGTAGACATTTCTCGCTATCTGCGATTTATACCACTCAACATCTTTGGCCTTGATGCACAGGTTTGTTTCGGTGTGTGTGTGTGTGTGTGTGTGTGTGTGTGTGTGAGAGAGAAAATCTGGTGCGTGACCAGAACCCTCGAGGCCACGAGGCCGATGGCCTGGGAAGGTAGGCAGCCTGTCTGCGGTGCAGTAGCAACAGTAAGTGACAGAGGGGTTGAGGGGGTGTCACTGCTTGCAGTATTCCAGCAGAAAGTAACCATGGCGACATGCTTTCAGGCCAAGGCTGCCCTGCTACACTGGCTCCCTCGTGTGGCAGGCAGCAAATACTGCAGGATAACGCCACACTCCCTACCCCCATGGGGTTGTCTATTGCTAGTTCAAGAGAGCCCTACGTCACCTTGAATCACCACTGCTGGACTGAATTTTACCTCTGTACATAGTCCAAGCGGGCAATTCAAAAAGGTAGGCAAAACAGAAAAACTTCTCATCCTCCTGTGAATTTTCCTCGGTGGTGCAAATGTTTTTTTTTTTTTGTACTTCTACCTCAGTGGTGCTTGGCACTGACACCGATGCTCCGATGCTAACACCGTGGACTCTGTAGTGGTTGCTCTCTCATCTGGTGCAACAGCTTCTGCGTCTGTTGAGCTCTAGGTCAAAGTCCTGAGCAGCATGCTTTGGGACAAAGACGTGAATAGAGAACATGCATCCCGAGAGAAACTGTACAGCATTTACAGGAGGGCTTGGATTTGGGTACTTGTGCAGGTGAGATGTTCATCCGCTGAGCCTCTAGGAAGTTGTGCAGAGGTGGATGAGTGCGGCTGTTGACGGTGAGGGTTTTTTTCTCAACAGAGACAGCGAGAGGGTGCTGCAGTACAAATGTTACCTCTAGGTTCCAAAGACTGGGGGCAAAAAACTCAACACCTGCTACACGTGATTGTTCACCGCTTGTCGGAGACGGTGGAATTGATGGAGCAAAGACGGGAAATACTGAAAGGACAAGAAAGGTGGGCTAGTGTCCAGCAACAACTGCAAGTGGTGAGGAAGATTACACCGCTTTCTCCATGTTGAAGATCTGAGGGTTTAGGTGTTGCGCCCAGCCAATGCCTGCTCCAGTTCTTGTCTTCGCTGTTGGATCTGCATGGGAGGATGGGATTGAGGGATGGCAGTGACATTACAGTGGTCAGTGTGCTGACAGTACAGTGGTCAGTGTGCTGACTGTGAATTTAAGAAATCCTACCCTTCCCCAGTTAATCCGGACAGAACTCAGTACATTTACAACAGGCCTTGTGCAAACAGAGTATGTGGAGGCCGAGTAAATTCCAAGCTCTTATCCCAAAACAGAAGGCTTGCTTAATTCACACATTTCTTTATCCAGATCAGGATCATCTTCTCACCTTGCAATAGAAGTAGCGGCTGACAGCTTCCTGTGACCAGGGCTGATTATAGAATTCAGCTCTCCTCTCCTCCTCTGGGTTCCCCACCACGTCCGTCATGACCTGCGGCCGACGATCAAGCAGAAGGAATAAGAAAATAGCTTAACCTGCAGAGCTGTTTGTCATTTCATGTGCTCTTAAGCCAGACGCTAATGTTCAGGATGGTTCTGAATACTCTAACGCTGTGACATCGGTCTCCAGGTTGGCCTTCAATGCTACGCTACCTCTCGGGGAGCCCTAGTTCAACCCATAACTTGCCTTCAAGTCCCTGCTCTGGGATTTGAGCCAATCCTGAATGTAGCCTTTGGGGTCCTTGGAGAAGCTGAGCATGAAGTCCCTCTGAATCTTTAGCTGGTTTATTGACTCAATGGTCTCATGGATCTGGACAAAGAGACAGGGTAATGAGAAATAATCAGATACGGTTTTAGCAGAAGATAAAAGCTGCACACGTTCCCATCCTCTGAGGCAGCTCCGTAAGGACTAACCTTGTTGTCAAGGGACGCTATCTCCTGCTGATTGGCTGTGGAGAGCAGGAAGCTGCTCATCTGACTTTTGAGCGGGTCTTCTACCTCCACGTCAATGTCGTAGCAGGCAGTCTTCTTCTGATCGTTGGGATCCACACTGTTGAGATCCAACAAAAAAGTACTTAACCATTGCACCTTATGCCTCACACTCATCTCGTGCTTAAAGCAATGAGCCACACTCAAACCTGACATCAACAGCACCACACACATCATTTACCTGTTGTTATAGAACCATGACCTATCTGGAGCAAAGGTTCTGACACCCAAGAGGATGACTTAGTTAATAAATCACCAATGAGAAGAATAACAGATCTAGGACATGACTGTCCTTTGTTGTTAGCGAAAACTTGAACGACTTGTTAAGCTGGGCCAATAAATAACCCAGCCCTGCTTCATTAAATCATTGCTACACGCAATGTTTTGCGTCATGGTGGCACAGCACGATTGAGTTGCAGCGGAGCCACCAACTCTTGGGGTGCACCTACCTAATAACATGGTTGATGACAATGGGATCTGGGGGTAAGAGCAGGTTGGTGAGGCGCTGAGGAATCTCAGAGAACTTCAGGCGCAAGCAGTCAAAGATCTGTGCCAGGACAGGGAAGAATTTTGTCCATGCCCACAAATAGCAACCGACGAACACATTTGAATAACTACCCAAATATACCACCGCCTTTCATTATAATTTTTCACATGCTGATCAGCATTCCAAAATAAAAAGATGATGTTAATGATGATGTTGGTGTACCTGCTGGAAATATTTGTCACAGTTGATGTACTCCTTGTCATGGGCGTCCTGCAGCTTGTTAGTCTTGACATATTGCCAGAGTGCCTGGATGATGGCCGAGCGGCTCTGGGTGTGGATCCCCAGCAGACGGGCAAGCCGGGGGTCCAGCTTGAACTGTGGGGGCTTAAAGAGACACAGCGGTTCTCTTCAGGCCCCCTGCAGCTTACATACGCTGGGCAAGCAGTATCGTAAACTATTAATACTCCAGCAGCAGATATGTAGGCCTTCAGCTTTGCACCTATCTTTTTCAACAGCCCAGATGAACAAGTACTCTACTCCCCAAGTTAGGGAAATAGAAAATGCTTTGCAAACTTGAGATAAAAACTTTGAATGCCTCACTTGTTGCTGGAAATAATCAATCTACTGTGAGCTCATGCTGGTGTCAGTGATTAAACCTCAGGGAGAAAGTAAGCATGATAACCAACATAACCTTGAGATGGGTAGGACCAAAACTCTCTGGTGCCCTCACCTGGTAGTCCAGCATGAGCAGCAGAGTGCATCGCACACTCACATCGCCGGGCCGTTTCACCTGAAAGCCGTCCGTCTCCTGTGTGGTCGGGGTGCGGTGCCACTGAGAGGACAAAAATCAGAAATACCAAAGTGAAAGGTGCAGCGAAATATCCACATTATAAGGTCAGTCTGCAATCCCCCAGTTTTGTTCCCCATGTCTACCTTACAAACAGCAACCTGCTCCTTCACATTAAATCTTTCCTTTTGTTAAACTTTTTTATTACCCTGAACAGTAAATGTAATTATTTTCTGATAAAGCTACTACTGTATAAGCACATCCTTCCATCCTGCATAAAAGATGTTTATAATATATTTCTAGGACTTCAATGATGGTGTCCAAACCCCACATTCAAATGTAATATTTAAAATCATAGAATGTCGTCTGTACGGTGCACTAGGACTCACCTGTGCAGCACATACACTTTGGGAGATGCACTTAAAATCCTCCAGCGTGCACGAAAAAGAACGGTTTGGTCACAAGAAGTCACTCCAATTCATTCAACTTGCTTGGACATTAAATGACCACAACTCTTTACGAAAATCTGAACTTGAGCGATGTGTGTAAGTGTGTTGCCCCCCTGCCAACACCTCGCTGCGTGTGGGATTTTCCACTGAATGTTCCACACTCTCCTGTCTCTGCCCAGCAGCGAGCAGGCGCCCTGCTGAGGTGAGCTAGACTGCAGGCCACCTGCTGCCTCCTGCCTCGCGCACGGCGATGTGGGAGAGCGACGAGAAGCCATCGGCCTCAGCGTGAAGTCTGTCTCACAAATTTCGGTTAAAGTGACTAATGCAGGCTTTTGTGGAGTTTCCATGGCAACTGCAAGGACATAAATGAAACCAGCAGAGCGAGATCAAAGGTGGTGGTGATGAGAAGGGGCCGGGACATCTGATGCCCGCCCATGAGGGTTGGGACAGTTTCTGGGTCTCGGACCACCTCCGGCCTGGGCCATTTTAATGAGGTGGAGCGTTGGTCAGACTGTTCGCTTGTTAAATGTCTGAGTTTGAGTGACTGCTGACCCCCAAAGCAATGCAACGGTAAATTGGGGGCTGCGTTAACAATACCCAGAGAAAGCCAATGACAAACCTGGCTATGCTGTAATAAGGACTGTAACAATGTAGCCAAAGACTACACACAACATGCGCAACACACGCAGTGGTTTTGTTCGTTTTAAGTGTGTGTGTGTGTGTGGGGGGGGTATCACATACTTACAGATATTGTATTTGGCTGCAATAATTTGATAACTTTGCAACAGTATTTTATAAATGTCAGGATATTACATTTCGTAGTCGCCACCACGGTTTCTGAAGGCAAATGAAAGCAATGCACACAACATTTCATTCCAGCTGTGACAAAAATCAATTTTCATAGGCTTACTAGGTTTTTTCCCCCCATGGAATGAAATAAATGAGTAAAGAATATTATTATTCATATCACTATGTGCTATTTACTAGCCAATTATGGAGGACTCCTGAAGGCTGTTTTTCGGCAACACTTTTCTGTGCTTTCAAAGTCATTCGGTCCAAAAACTGTTCTACAAATACTGCCCTCGCACAGAGGGAGAATAAGGTGCAGGGGGAAATAATGATCCACAGCAAAGGCAGGCAGTGCTGGGTCCCCTTCTGGGGATCACTGGACAAGAGGGTGTAGGGCACTGTGTTGTGAGTTACTCAGGCTCTCACAACCTCTCCAACATCCTCACACCACCTTCAAACACAAATACACCGCACACTGCTGTTGTTCACTGAACTTGACCTGAATTGGCAACAGAGCTGAACAACAATGTTCAGCAGCAGTTTGCATTACAGCAAAAATACATTTTCTAACAAGAGATAATAAACTTTCTTGTCGCGTTATAACATGCCAGGGTGCAACTTAAAAATGTTTGGTCCTTCCTATCTTCTGCTAGATGTTGGATTTTAAAGTGCTGGTGGAGGTGGGAGTGAACTGACACTGATTTTTTTTTCCCTGGACTGCAATATGGTGTTGAATATGGAGTGTGGGTGACCAAGCTGTTCGGTGCTCACCTCCACCAGGTGGTTGTCAGGACCATACAGATCTTTGTCAAGTTCAATGACCAGACTCTTGAAGAAGGAGGAAAACTTGCGCTTCTGTTTGCCAAGCTGGGATAGAAGGGAGGCAAAAAACCAGGAGGTCAGACGTCCTATGGTTCTCCTGACAGCCTAATCCACCGCCACCTACTACCCACCAAAGTACAACTGCTGTATCAATCCACAGTCTGAGCTGGCTGTGACAAGCCATTTACTGGGATCATTCTTGGATTCAATAACTGAAATTTAAATATTCAAGTTTCCAAATCCAAATCCTGAGGAGCAGCGGCAATGTTGCCCTGAATGCAGGGCTGATGTTACCTCAAGACAGGAATCAGTTTCATGTAGTTGCTCACTGTAGAAAATCCCAGAGTTATTAAATTCACAGTTAGCATCACTAAGCTCTAACCATAGCATGAACGACGCCTTCCACACACACACACACACACGCGCGCGCGCCTACATCTGCTCCCAATCAGCTAAAGACAAACCAAACCAAAGTTAATGCAAAACAAAGCAGCTACATCCATTTACTTCCAAGATCCATGTTCTAATACAAGAGCAACAAAACCATATTACTAGTAAACAAAGTCCTGCGCCTCAAGAAATGGACATAACTTATTTCACCTTAAGGTGTCTGGATGCAGTCTAGTTCAGACTAGACAAAAATAAAAACATTCACTTGTCTGTTATTCTCGTATTGTGAGGGGTCTCTTGATCCTATTCCTCCAACATGACACACACACACACACACACACACACACACACACACACACACACACACACATTCTGGCACAGTGGATTCTAAAGGGCTTCAAAAACCCATATGAGAACTCCTACTGGGTTTCTGTGGACCATTTAAAAAGTCTACAGTTGTTCATAATAAATGTGACCAAAAACAGTCTTATTTTTGCAACTACATGACATGTGCTCAGCACATTACACCATCCACAGTACTGCATACTGTACAACAGCCAAGTGAAGAAGCATGGGGACGAATCAGGATAGTTGTTGCGACACCTTTATTTGAGATGAATGAGACTCACATCATCCAACAGTTTTCCCTCAACGCGTAGTTCCCAAGATGCAATGCTCCCATCGGAGTCCTCAGCGTCAGGCTTGGCAGGATTGAAGGTGTTTGAGATGTACAGCCTCAGCTTGCGCTTTTGCTGCGGATACAGGAGAAACATCTCTGAACATGAAGGCATTCCTTTGAATATTTATTCATGCTGCTTCAAATGGTCGTAGAAATACTTACATACATACTTCATAATGATACTGTGGAATGCATGCTAGCTCAACTCAACAAGTTGAGGAAGAGAAGAGGAGGATGTGGGGAAACGCAACATGTACCTTCATTGGTCTTTTCAAGGCTTCCTGAATGTCCACACGCTTTCTCATAATGGTTTGGTCCAATTTCCGCTCAAATGCCAGGAGGTCCATGTATGCTTGGGATTCCGGGACCAACTCTCGGATCTAAAGTTTTGGGGAAGTTTTGAGTTAATTCGTTAACGTTATAAATAGTTACAATAAAAGAACATTTCACGACACTAAAAATGATCCTTTTGACATTTTGTTCTGCCAGTTGACCGTTCAAATGACACCACAAAAAAAAAAGGAGAACCATCCAATCAAAAGGGCAAACTGAGAAACCGGATGACATCCCGCAAAAAAAAAAAAAAAAAAAAAAGCTTCAGCGCTCTTTCAGCATTAGCAGGTGTTGCCTGCTTTCCCAGAATCCCTCTCTCTCACGGGACCCAGAGAGAGTCACCGAGACGGGCTTTACATCTCGGAGGGGTCCGGCGTTTCAGCACATTTCATCACCCTCCCCGTGTGGCAGTCGTCTGCTCGCTCTGTGCAACAATAAGGTCTCCATTTGCTCCAGACATCAAACCCCTGAGATAAATTCATTTCTCCTCTTAACATGCAGAGCTCCTTTCATTTGCACAGTCTGAGAACATCTCCGAGTGACTAGAGCGCAATGAGGACGCTCCAATATAATCCCGCTCTCAGTAAAATACCGGGACCTCACGTTCAGCCATAAGGTTGTTAATAATATGAAACACACCTATCGCAATTGTTTCTTCAATGACGGGGGAGAAGGAATGACAACACCCTATAAACCTATTATTAATTCAACAGGTAGCTACCGACAAAGGCGATGGCGACTCACGAACTTCCTGCGAACCACTGTGCTGTGGCCTTGCCACATTTGAAGTGAACGAGCAACAGTCCTGCACGGAGGCTAAGAACAAGGTTCCTGGGTTTAAACCCCAGGCCTCTCGTGCAGCTCCTGCAGTCTGTGTCCTCTGCCAACCCGGCCCCAGGGCCCAACGCCAGAGCCCTCATCGAAGAGGACTATGCTGGTGCCAGAAGGAGGTAAGCAAGCGAACAACCGGGGGAGCCCGGTGGAGCCGAAACCCCCGCCCCGTAAAAAAAAAAAATAAAAATTACAGATACGCAACTGAGTGAGGAAAGATGGCGAATTTACGATCGTGGCAATAACAACAGGTCCGTGCGGCGCCCTGCAGCAGCTTTTGCAACGTTCACCTACAAATGAGATGCCCGGCGCTTTGTGCACTCTCCTGGAATCTGAATCGACGGACCACCTCTTATTAACAGTCCCACGGTCGCCTAATTCCCTGGCATTGCCGAGTTTCCCCACACGTCCATCCTTCATACGCCCCCCTCGTCCATCCCCCAGGATTCACCATTCTCGCCATGGCTGCTCACGCCGAAACGGTCCAGCAAACGCCCTCAGCGTTTTCCATCCTGCCGAGCGTCCCGCCCGGCCCACCTTGAAGCCCCTGCGTCCGGAAACACGACCCCGCCGTTCCCCTGGCACGCGGGCAAGCAAACCAACAAACAAGCGGACAATAAACGACAACAAGAAACCAGCTCACCCTCTGAGGAAGAATCTTGTCTGCCATTTTCCTTCTCTTGGCACTATGGAGGGGGAAAAAGGACAGAAAGAAACAAAAAAAGAGAGCACGTTACTATGGTGACAGATAGCAGAGTGCACAGGCCATCTGCTAAATTACTGGGACACATCCAGACATTGTTCCCAGCTGTTTGCGAGTATCCAGAGAAGGCGCAGATTTGAGGAGGGAGTGCTGGGCAGCGGCAGACAGGCTGGCAGGCGCTTGTAGCGCGCCGTCGTACCGCGAAGCTCAACCACCGGAAGCCACTGCAACCCAGCCAATTTATTTTCACTTCTGCACGGTGCTTTCTCAATTTGGATGGATTTCTGAGCTGGGGCTCGCCAGCATGCGTGATGGTGTGTGTGTGTGTGTGTGTGTGTGTGTGTGTGTGTGTGTGTGTGTGTGTGCGCGCGTGTATATGTGCGCGCACCCCTTTTTTCCCTCCCCCTACCCCACCTCCCTCCCTGCCCCAACCCTTTATCCAGTTTTCCGGCGGCTTTCCAGTTTTATATTCAAACTGTCTTAGTCCATTTGCTGCCGGGTTTTGGCCAATACCATTTTCGGGGCTCACCAGCTTCCTTCTTTGTTCTCAGTTCAAACCTGTTCACCCCAGCAGGTACTGTGCTTCACCTGTGCGAATTCAGTTCCTTGCTCGTGTTCCCCATTCGTTCTCTACTTACCTCCACGTTCAGCTTTACCTCACAGTCACAAAGCAATGCACTGTATGAAGGAGGAACATCCTACGTCATCTCCAGGCACTTTGGAACGGATGCGGCAGAGTGCTGTCTGAGGAACCGCTGGACTGACCAGATGAAATTCCTCTGTATGCCGGACCAATCATTTGGCACATCCTACTAAGTCACTCAATGCTCTGGAAGCATCTTCTACACAAACAAGTAATGTCTCGATACTGTAAATCAAACAGGATGTCCCCAAGCTAGGCTGGAGAAATGGTCACACCAAGGCATCCTGGGTCTACAGATGTGCCCTTGGGGATGTCTGCGAGTCAATAAATGCTGAGCCAGTGAGGACAGGATGCGCTTGCCCTCTATGCTTGATGGAAACCTCTCCCATGATCCTCCTGGTTTCACCGCAAGCCACAACTCCAGCGGGAATGGAGCTCGTGGAGGTTGCTGAAGCAAAAGGCTCGATATTTGTGATGAGAAAAGCTGAGAAACTGCTCTTCTGAGACAACCGGTCTTCTTGGGTCACTTTTAAACAACCACGATGATGAGATTTAATATTGAGAGCAAAGTTCCGCAATGACAACAACTGTCTGTGTCTGCTGAAGCCAGCAGAGAAAAATCTTTTTCATAGCTCTGAAGACATTTTGAGGTTAAAGGTTATGAAATGAAAGCTCAACAAGCCTAAACTACAGAAAAAGTAAAGGCAGAATTCTACATCCAAGGAGAAAACAGTAACAGTACTGATATGAGGCCCAAGTCTAGACAGTTCTACAACATTATTAAGCAAGATCTTAAAAATGGAATTTCAGCTACTCAGCTCCACTTTCTCCAGAAATCAAAGGACAAAATAAATACCATTCATTCTAGTATGAAATAAGACAACTACACCTTCAGCCAGGTGTCCCTTCAGAAGTGTGACTGAAATGCTAAACAGCTCACCACGCTGTCACCGTGAAAGTGGCCAAACCGTGATTTCACTCGTACCTTAACTTACGAACACAACTGGAACCAAAGTCTCCACAATTCAGAGCTGCTGATCTACCCACTACTTCTTCTTTTTCTTCTTTCGGCCGCTCCCGTTAGGGGTCGCCACAGCGGATCAAAAGTTTCCACTTCCTCCTGTCCTCTGCATCTCTCTCCGTCACCCCCACCACTTGCATGTCCTCCTTCACCACATCCATAAATCTCCTCTTAGGCCTTCTTCTCTTCCTCTTGCCTGGCAGCTCCATCCCTAGCATCCTTCTCCCGATATATCCCGAATCTCTCCTCTGCACAAGTCCAAACCAACGCAATCTAGCCTCCCTGACTTTGTCTCCAAACCTGTGCTGCCCCTCTAATATACTCATTTCTAATCCTGTCCATCCTCATCACATCCAATATAAACCTTAACATCTTTAACTCTGCCACCTCCAGCTCTGCCTCCTGTCTTTTGCTCAGTGCTACCGTCTCCAACCCATAAAGCATAGCTGGTCTCACTACGATCTTATAGACCTTCCCTTTCACTCTTGCTGGTACCCTTCTGTCACAAGTCACTCCCGACACTCTTCTCCACCCACTCCACCCTGCCTGCACTCTCTTCTTCACCTCTCTTCCACACTCCCCATTACTCTGGACTGTTGATCCCAAGTATTTAAATTCATCCACCTTCGCCAACTCTACTCCCTGCATCCTCACCACTCCTCTGTCCTCTCTCTCATTTATGCACATGTATTCTGTCTTAGTCCTACTGACCTTCATTCCTCTTCTCTCTAGAGCATATCTCCACCTCTCCAGGGTCTTCTCAACCTGCTCCCTACTCTCACTACAGATCACAATGTCATCCGCAAACATCATAGTCCACGATGACTCCTGTCTGATCTCATCTGTCAACCTGTCCATTACCATTGCAAATAAGAAAGGACTCAAAGCTGATCTTTGATGTAATCCTACCCCCACCCTGAAAGCATCCGTCACTCCTACTGCAGACCTCACCACTGTCACACTGTCCTTGTACATATCCTGTACCACTCTTACATAGTTTTCTGGCACCCCCGACTTCCTCATACAATACCACAGCTCCTCTCTAGGTACCCTGTCATATGCTTTCTCTAAGTCCACGAAGACACAATGCAACTCCTTCTTACCTTCTCCATCAACACCCTCAGAGCAAACAACGCATCTGTAGTACTCCTTCTCGGCATGAAGCCATACTGCTGCTCACTAATCGTCACCGCCCTTCTTAACCTAGCTTCCACTACTCTTTCCCATAACTTCATGCTGTGGCTGATCAATTTTATCCCTCTGTAGTAACTATAGCTCTGCACATCACCCTTATTCTTAAAAATTGGTACCAGTACACTTCTTCTCCACTCCCCAGGCATCGTCTCACTTTCCAAAATTCCATTAAACAATCTGGTTAAAAACTCCACTGCCATCTCTCCTAAACACTTCCATGCATCCACAGGTATGTCATCTGGGCCAACAGCCTTTCCATTCTTCATCCTCTTCATAGCTGTCCTAACTTCCTCCTTGCTAATCCATTGCACTCCCCTATTCATAATCCCTACATCATCCAATCTTCTCTTTCTCTTGTTCTCTTCATTCATCAACCCCTCAAAGTACTCTTTCCATCTGCTCAACACACTGTCTTCGCTTGTGAGTATGTTTCCATTGCTATCCTTTATCACCCTAACCTGCTGCACATCTTTCCCAGCTCGGTCCCTCTGCTTAGCTAATCGGTACAGGTCCTTTTCTCCCTCCTTAGTGTCCAACCTCTCATACAATTCACCATACGCCTTTTCTTTAGCCTTTGCCACCTCTCTCTTCGCCCTACGCCTCATCTCCTTGTACTCCTGTCTACATTCTTCATCTCTCTGTCTATCTCACTTCTTCTTTGCCAGCCTCTTCCTCTGTATACTCTCCTGTACTTCCTCATTCCACCACCAGGTTTCCTTGTCCTCCTTCCTCTGTCCAGATGTCACACCAAGCACCTTTCTAGCTGTCTCCCTTACCACTTCTGCTGTAGATGTCCAGCTCACTGGTAACTTTTCACTGTCACCCAGTGCCTGTCTTAATTCCTCCCTGAACTCCACCTTATAGTTTTCCTTTTCCAACTTCCACCATTTGATCCTTGGTTCTGCCCTCACTCTCCTTCTCTTTTTGATCTCCAATGTCATCCTACAAACCACCATCCTATGCTGCCTAACTACGCTTTCCCCTGCCACCACTTTACAGTCTACAGTCTCCTTCAATCTGGCCCTCCTGCATAAGATATAGTCCACCTGTGTGCATCTTCCTCCACTCTTGTACGTCACCCTGTGTTCCTCCCTCTTCTTAAAATACGTGTTTACCACAGCCATGTCCATCCTTTTTGCAAAATCCACTATCATCTGACCTTCTGCGTTCCTCTCCTTGACACCATACCTACCCATCACCTCCTCATCTCCTCTGTTTCCTTCACCAACATGTCCATTGAAATCCGTTCCAATCACCACTCTCTCTCCCTCAGGTACACTCTTTGCCACTTCATCCATATCACTCCAGAATTCTTCTTTCTCATCCATCTCACACCCAACTTGCGGGGCATATGCACTAACAACATTCATCATCACACCATCAATTTCCAGTTTCATAACCATCACTCTGTCAGACATTCTCTTCACTGATCTACCCACTACATCGCAATAAAAAAAACCCAAAAAAAACAATATAGCTTAACACCTCAATTTATGAATGGGTTAAAAACATCAAACAAAACTATAATGAATTAAAACAATACTAAAATTCAGCATAATTTACTTTCAATGGCAGCTCATATGAAATATAGTCTATAGTGGAAGCACAGGGCATGAGGCAGGATGCAAAATGAATGTTTATTTTATTAATATTTAACGTGAAGCAACACTGAAGTCTACTATAAAATACCTGAAAACTAAAACACACAAATGCTCACCTATCCTCACCCATCTCCTAATCACTCTACTGCATTCTGCTTTATACACTGCAACACAGGGCACTTCAGATGCCACAAGAGGCCCGAGCACTGGAGAGAAAAAGATGGGGATTGCAGTCTAATGGGGGATTGCGTCTCACCTTAAAATCCCCACTGCTTCCTCAGGGAAGCAATCGATTCCATAATAGAAACGTTTGCCGGTATCAGATTGCCGTTAAAAAAAGTGTAATAATAGACACTCCATTTATCAGCTGGGTAGAAAGTCTTGAGTACTGGTTTAATGAGCAAAATGCTGAATGAAGTCATTCCTGTTCAGCTCCCCCTCTTCCCAATACCATCTGAGTTTTTATTCTGACTCCGTTTGGCTGCCCACTAATGGCATGCAAGCTATTCTCACCGCAACAGGGAGATTATAAAAAACTGAAGGATGGCGAAATTGGAAATGACTGCATCTTCCAAAACTGGTAACTTAGATGCTTGTAACTCTAAGTACAAGTGTACAACTGGCAGCAAAAAGCTTCAACCCAATCAACTATCACAAGATAGAGGAGATCATAGACATCTATGGTGGTTGTATGACGGTACAACACACAGCAGATCTGTATAAACTGCAAAACTCATGTCAGGATGCCGTCAAGCAGTTATTGGTCAATAAGGTCCCGTACCTTTGACTGGATGGGAGAAAATGACAAGGACAATCCCAGGCTTAAAAATGTTGAGGACCTCACGTTTCCTGTGGTGGGGAGCCGTTCTGAGAAGGTCCTCTTCAATTTTTAAGCAAAACGACCATTCAAAATAGCTCCACATGCCATCAAGCAGGAAGGTATCCTCATTTTCCCCATCATGCCATGCTGGAAATGCATGCACCCGAGCACACTGGAAATGTCTGGAACGTGAACTACAGATCTCATGACTGAATCCGAGCACTTATTTCTTCTGAATTTCCATTCAGACAAACCAGGGGCCTCTACCCTTTATCAAACGGGTACCTCTCAATCAATATATTTAACATCAACTTGTTCCACTTCAAAAATAATCCACAATCTGTATAAAGTAATCAAGTATTGTGTTTAGACTGCTTTATTTAAAACTTTATAAGCAATAACTATAATCACAGCTATATTTCTGCCGAGAGAAATTGTAATGATTGAGGGTCAATCTGACACACACACTGCGCACCACTGCCCCCTACTGGTTGAGGGGAAAAAACGCATGCGAGTGGGTCCTGAATGTCCAGTGACAGACGGATCTAAGGGGAGTGCTGGTGTCTGGGGCCGGGTAGGAGGGGTTGGGGGGGGGTGAGGATGGGCAGACCAAATTAAGAGCACGCGATCAAACTAACATGCATCAGAATAAACTCCTACTTGGATCCAAGCGTGGGATCTGAAAGGGCATCTCTCATGTCCATCTGCCTTGTTGCGATCTCATTGGCTCCAGGGAATCCCACTGGTTTCCTGAGGGTTGATGGGATTTGAAGCAGCTCCGATTAGAGGTGGACGTGACACAACGGAGGCAAGCAGGGGGCCAAATCACACACTCAATGGATGTGAGGTCGACTGCTGTGATTTTGTGTGTGTGTGTGCGTGTGCGTGTGTGTATACAGTGGAGGTGTGTAAATCTCCTAAAGGGCTTCATTCAGTTGAGGGTATCATGGGTCAAACAATTTTCTGGGGAAAAACAGAGGACACCAACTTCGCTGGGCACACAGACAGACATCGAGCGCATGGTAACAGCAGGACAGGATGCACTGGTGACCTTTAACACTCAACACCTTTGATTTGCCGACAAACTCCCACGAGAATGTAGGGTTATAGGCCGACCGTCCAACTTTATAAGCACAGGGGAGGAAAACTGCTGACGGTCAAACAGGTGGCCAAAAGGCAAAAGAAAAACTGTCCAAAAGAATTAATAAAGGACATGCTGGGTGACAGAGTTGGGCTCCACACCAACACAGGTGACCTTTGACTGGGTGGCCCTTAGCCAGCTGGCTGCGCACTGCCACCACCAGCAAAGGCAGTGAAAAGAGTGGAGGACGGACACACACACACACACACACACACACACACACACACACACACACACACACACGTCATCACTCAGAAGTCCCTGGAGGCATGACCGGTGACCGCTACAAAAATGTGATCGTCATGCAATGTCCTTTGAGGAACATGGGAAACAGACAAGCGCATGAAACACAGGAAGACATAGGAGGACGGACTCCGAAATGGGGGAAGGAACTTTGAGCAAGCTAAGCTGAAGATGATGACTTTAATTCAGAAAAAGGAACTGAACGCAGTTTCCCCCTGGACACTCAGCTTGCTTTCCAGGAATCTCCTCGGTGAATTTTGCCATTAGAGCACTGTGCATCTATTGTGACCGGTGTTTCACCACTGGCTTGTTTTCCTCCAATGGCCCATGGCTGAATTCCTGTATAGTCCCTAAAGATTAGAGCTGTTTCTCAAGGGCCAAGTGTGGACATCCCATGAGGCAAAATACTTTTCAGAGTTTGGCTGGCGCGGAGTCAGAAATCATTTTTTGTCTTGCAGTGCGAGTATGTGAAACCCTGACTGTAAAACAGAATCAGGAATGTGCGTCACCTGATCAGCAGAGGCCAGCAAAATATTATCGATCACCTTGCAAATGGGACATCGGTCTGGGATGCAGGTTGCCTCCCCCTGCACTGGGCTGTGGGCAGCGAACAAGAAGGCACGCAAAACATATCGAACACGGAGGGACTGCGCTAGAGAAGACGGAACGGGGTGGACGCAAAGCAGTGCAGAGCAGAGAACCGACTGAACACTGACCACAGCAGGCAGGCGTGCAGAGACATACAGACAGACAGAGACTGAGAACAGGGCAGCCATCTGCTCTGGTCACCCATGACCCAACAGACTAATGGAGGAGGATGGCTCTCACAGACTCACTTTCTGGCCCGGTTTTGGACAGCCTGCTGCTGGACCTGCTGGGATGTGGCAGGGCGCTTGCGATTGGGCTCCATCACTGGGTTGGGAAGGCCAGGCCGTACTGAGGGGCTTCCTCCATACGGGGGCCCAGGGGGGCCCATGGGGGCACCCTGGTGGGGCATCCTGGCTCCAGAGGGCATTCCTGGACGCTGGAAGGAAAGAGAGGCACCTGAGCATATGGACACATTTTCAGAAACCCAGGTAATGGTGCGCATAACGGAGAATTGTCTGTTCTTCTAATCCACACGCTTCCGGGTCAGAAATGCAGATGAGTTATTTTTTAAAGAAATCTGATACCCTGTGGCAACGAATTCCGGAGCACCGGAGGCAGCGTGCAACTGGCTTTTTCACGCCAAGCACATGCGTTAATATTTGAAAATGCTATTTTCCTGAGGACGACGTAAATTTAATCGATGGGAGACGAGGATGACGGGAAAAATGGAAGACAGTGATTTGCGCGACAGTTTCAAAACTCACCCTCACAGAAGAACTCTGCATTTTCGGAACCAGACAACTGCTTTGACAACTGCAATACTTAAAAGATGTAATAAATACTGTTCTTTTACACAGCAAATAACGGGGTGTAACCTACATGCTGCTATATAGTATTTTATATCTAAAAAAAAAAGCTTATGCTCTGGACAAAACTGCATGTAACCATGGAGGGAAACATGAAAAAGGGAACAACAGTCACTGGATTTGGAACAGGAGCCTAAGAGAGAAGCAAATCTGGCCAAACCTTTAGTCAAACAGCTAAGAAGTAATTACACACCATGCTACGGTGTGGTTTTATGAGACCGACTTATTTCTGAACTGCTGGACACAAGTTACGTGGAAGCAGCTCTTTGGTGTGGACATTACTGCTCAGTCTGCAGGGGTCAGCGCTTGGTCTTCCAAGCCAGCAGATGTTTATGGTTTCAGGTTTCACAAAGCATCTTGCCCTCTGCCATCCCTCATCATCTCCAGCCGGCCATCTACTGACTGGGTTCTACTCTGAGGAAAGCCCCGTCAGTGCGAGGCCAAAACTTGGAACCCAAAGAGCTTCAGTCAGCCAGTCTGTGCCTGTGCGTGACAGAGGTCCCCTCTCAGCTCTTGGAGAGGCAGTAGCACGTTCCTCTGAGAACCAACAGTGCTCACAAAGCTGGTATGATCACACCATACAAGCACCAGGAGAACAGTAGAAAGAGGGCTGTAAATCGCCACATACTCGCTCTTGGCCTTACGGGATGATACACACAGACATACGCAAACACGGCCTCGCGCAGAGGCAGGCTGGACAACACAGGACCGTCACCGAGCAAAAGAACGACACTTTTGGGGTTAAGAAACAAATCTCATTTAGTCAATGAATCGTCATTCACAAAAATGGGACTTTGTTCCTCAACGTAAACAGTCACGGCTGTTGACACTGCCAGTTTGCGGTGAAGGTCTTGACCACCTATGTCGAGCGATTCATCTCGTAAACACGTGCACCAGTCCTCATCTCGGGATCATGTCACACTTGGGAACGGCTGACACTGTAAACATTTTGAAGCAAGTTGGCTTGAAGTGTTTCTTACTACTATATACTATTATTGTGACAATAATAAAAGCTTACAGTTGTACAAGATATGAATCACAGGAGAGTTTAAAATAAAACACTGCGCCGCAGTTAATACAATATCAACCTACAATAGGACGGAAAGTCCATGGCCACTACAACGGAATTATTACAAAAGCAACTGACCAAGAGCACGGTGTGATAAACATGTTGATTTCTCTTTTCCAGCTTGCAAAAAAAAATTATGCAATTTTGTATCTCAAATCACAGGGCAACTGATACTCTCAACGTTTTTTTTCCTTGCCGTACAGTTGAGATATTATGCATGCATTAAAAATTAATACGTTGGATTAGTCAGATTGTTTTACTATGCACGGCTAAATCCAGCTTCTAGGTTGAAACAAAACGGCGGCTTCAGAACTCGTGGGCGTCGGGGTCCGATTCCCGTTGCCACGCCAGCCCCCACCCCCCTCGGAGCCCCCTCACCCAACAGTTCCAGAGGGTTGAGGCAGTTCCCAGCAGCCCCGATGCAAGGGAGGTGCCGGGACTCGGGTTACCTTGAGCGGGACTGGCCTCTCCCCCAGTTCCATTGGCCCTATCTGGGCTGAAGAATTCACAGTGTCTGGGCGCCGGGCCAGGCCGCACCAGCCCACCCAAAGGCCTCGGCAGTCTGATAATTACTGGGAGCCGAGGATGACAGCTGCACCAGGCACGATGGCTCCTGTCCTGCCCTACACTTCTCCTCTGCCCGTTTCTGGAACAACGCGCATGAAAACATATGAAAAATTCACTCACATGAAAGTCAGCACAGATGGTCCCCGACGGTAAAACATTCTGATGTGAGTCGTAAAGAAGAACGACCAAGGGAAAAGGTGTCTCCGAGTGCAAAGCCCCTGAGAGTGGCTTGTTTTACAAAGCCTTTCTTCCAGCGCACGCGCTCCTAAAACCAGCGCTAAAATGGGTCACCGAGTCCCTGATCTGCGTCTCCACGGTAACTTTGCCATCTCCGCCAGGGTGGAGAGTCCTTACCTGTCATTTCACGTGCCAGAAAGCAGGCGGGACTCTCGCTACCATCCGTCTCCCCAGCGGGAGGAGGATGAGGGCCGGAGCCCAGTGTACTAACAGCAGCCAGTGAAACCCAGGTTCTCATCTGTCAACACCCCCAAAAGGTGTGCACGTGATGGATGATCCCAAGGCGACGCCAATAACCCCTACTACCCTTAAATGGCACTCAGAACATTCAATTTATAATAACAATTATCAATTCGCATCTAACGCATTTTAAAAGCCACGAAAAACAGCGGACCCTTCACAAAGAGATTTAAAAGAGCATTTTGCCCTCAACTTGGAAAAATAAAGCAGAGCGTTTCTGTATGAAGTCTGGTGTAGTCGGGAGCCCAGCGAGCAGGAAGCCCCCAGCAGAGCACCCCCTGGCACACACCACCCAGGGGTCTCCAACGTGGTGTTGGAGCGGCTTCTCTGCATGCTGAAAACACCCCGGTTCCTCTAGCTGAATGTTGTCTTTGTGGCCCCCCGTGGAATCCCAAGAAACGCCCCTTGTGGAAATTTAACGGAGGCAGCAGGTAGAACAGTGGCTGCATTTGAAAGACCTGCCTGGGTCCCAGATTCGAATCCCACCTCCTGCTGATCAAGGTACTTGTACTTTACCATGAAGCCCCTTTCTCTAACCCTGAATTGATACCATAAAATTTACCCACTGGTATAAACAGCTAATCATTTACAACCCTAACATACAAGTTGCTTTGGAGAAAAGGGTCCATCTATTTATTATAATAATAATAATAATAATAATAATAATAATAATGCATCTCTGCTGACATGTGGCACAGCTGACCTCCAGAGTGTCAGTTTGGTGGTCAAGCTGCCAAGATAACAGACGCCGGGGTGTGTGCGGACACCACTCCTGCAGCGCCCAAGTGACATTATTATTCAGACAAAGTGTCCCCCCCCCACGTAGCAAGGACACAAACTCGAAACCGATGTCACGCAGAGGTCAAAAGCACGCACTTTGACCCTCGGTTCTCCGAGTGACTGATGAGGTGATGAAGACGTCCCTGCAAAGCGAGAGCAACGGTGGGTCAACGGTGCATTAACCACCACCTGGGCTCAGCCTGTCTCCAGCTGGATCCTTAACCAGGACAGAGAGCACAGCGTCCTGAGGAAGACCAGCTGACCTAGTGTGTCCAGCAGCGGTCCAACCCACAAGTTTGCAGATAGCAGAGTGCCGGACGATATCACTCCCGCAGCACCTCTCACACAAGGTCACACACGGGGGGGTGGAATCCAACACGCTGCTTCCCCAAATACTTCTAACACAGGCCTGTTGACACAACAATCAAACATTCCTTTTGGTTTTGTTTTTGGGTTCCGACGGCAGAATGTCGTCATGTGACAAGGACGGATTTTCGATGACGCGGACACGCACGCACCTGCAGTGTATTCAACATACCTTTGCACACACACAGGTTCTGAAGTCACAACTTAAACTTAACATCGTAAGTGGTTGACAGAAGCAAAATCTGGTCCTTGGCTAAGATGTTTATGTCTCTTTATGCGCAGTTTCCATATTTCTAGGCGTTTGTTGACCCAACGAACGCGGCACCCTAACGGATCTGCAGCTGAATTTGCAGGCCGGTGTCCTCCATCTGAAGAGCACTTGGAGAGCTTTTTGTCATTACTTCTGCCAAGGTTAAGATGAACTGGAAATCTTCACCTGGCCTGGAAACCGATACTGACGGAAGAGCTGTTAGGAGTGCTGTTAGCACGAGCGATCGGCACACAAAGCGCTGGCAGAGTTGAAGCAGATCGCCATGGTGACAAAGATGCGCTACACCAACAGTCTATGTCATTCCTGTGTGTTGGCAGATTTTTACATGCCACTGCTGTGTCACAGATCACTGCACAGGTTGGAAGGGGGGCGATGCAGGACCACCACCCACAGAGACACTTAATAGTAGGGGGTGTTCCCCCTTTACATTTAAACACTTAGCAGACCCTTTCCTGCAAAGCGGTGCACAACACGGGACGCAAAACTGCATTTCTCAAAAGAAGTCAACAAATATGAAGGTGGTCGTGAGAGACGGCGTGGAGCTGTTAAATCAGGAGAGAGATGTGGGTCTGGAACAGATGAGTTTCAAGACCCTTCTTAAATGCTGAGAGGGATTCAGCAATTCCGAAGAAGAGAGGGATCTCATTCCACCACATCGGAGCCAAAACAGACAATACAGACACTTTGGACTCCATGTGAGTGGAACCACCTAGCAACCAGAGATGGAGGAGCGGTGATCAGGTCCTCCAGGTATTGGGGTACTGATGCTGGGCTTGCATGACCACATGGCGGTGATACAGAGGACCAGAAGCCCTTCTCCTCTTTCAAAGGCGTGGGTCACTGATGTCCCAGCAGGAACTTCTCAGGCTGCCACGTGGAGGTCAGAACGGGACTCTGGACATTGTGTGGTGTTATTTGATTTATTGGGGTGCTGACCCAGCTAATTAACATGTCTAAGCAATATGTATTTTACAGCAGCGAACCACTGGCTCTCATGTTTACAAATGGTCTCCGCGGGGAGCACGTCAAACGACCCAGGTTCATGGGCCAAGATTCTGACCAGATGGACCGCGGGGCTCAGCTCAGCGTTAGCGTGGAGCAGCGACAACGCAAACTTTCAGGGAACACGTCGAGCGCAATGGTGGGATCTCGCCCTCTGTCCGGCGACGGATGTAGAAATGCCTCCAGAAGCCCACAGGAAGTCTGGCTTTGACGCTACTTGCAGAGTCCACGGAGACCGGAAGATCTCCAAGAACGAGGGACCGAGGAGATGCCGCGAGGGGTCTCCGACCGCTTCCCCGACATTCTCCCATCGTAGCACGTGCGTTTCTCCTCATGCGCCGGGGGAGCTCTGGAAAAGCCCCCTCAGCTGAGCCAGGGGCGGCGTCCACATAAAGGGACCCCGCGGTGCTGGGCTGAAAAAAGCACGAGCGTCCCTCAACCCGGAGTCCCCGCACATGACCATCTGGGGACCTGCTCTATCCAATTGGCACGTGAGCCCGAGTTCTCCTCAGCCAATCAGGGCGAGCGTACCGGGAGCGGGGGGGATCAGGTTAAAGCGGAACCCCCCCACCCCCGCCCCCTGCAGTGACACACGCCGGCCTCTGACCCCTACAGCCCCCAGCTGTCATTCCCTCACTCGGGTCCCCAGTCTGACGATCCACCCCCCCACACACACCCGCCCGCTGGGGAACCCCCCCCCGACCCCCCATGATCCTACAGCACCCACCCCGCGCACTCCCTCCACGTCCCCTCCTCTCGGGACGTTTCTTCAACTAACATTAAGAACAATGAGTTGGGAGGCGGCGGCCTCGGCGACCTGCAGGCAACCTTCACGGCAGAAGCCCCCGGTTCCCGGGATGTTCCGGTTGCCTCGAGCTCTCCCGCCCGCCCCACATGCACACGCGCGAGCGCGCGCTCACGGACGCACGGACGGACGGATGGACGGGGCGCTCGGCGCTGCCCACGGCCGCCTGGTCGGTACTCAGCCACCCGTGCACGAGGAACTCGAACAGTTTGCTCTTGGTGGCTTTGCGCGCCCCCCGCCTGTCTCCGTAGCCATTTACGCCCCCCCGTGCCGGCCCTCCCTCGCGCGCTCGCCGCCTATTTTGTTTTCTGTCGCGCCTTTTGGCGTCTCCGCAAAGCCCCCCGCCCCGGCACTGCACTTTCCCGTCTCCTTGAGGCAGCCGCTCGGCGAGGCGTCCCTTTCTCCGGCCTGTCCCCCCTCTCTCTCTCTTTCACTCTCCCTCTCTCCCCCTCTCTCTCTCTCTCTCTCTCTCTCCCCCCCGCCAACTGCTCTCGGTGCCTCTCACACTTTTTTAGTTGCGCTGCCTTTCACGAGCGTGGCGGAGGAGAAGGGAAGGGGGGGGTGGGGGTCCGGCAGGGGGGTTCTGGCTGGCCCACTCTCCCGCCCGTCCGTTCGCCTCCCCCCCGCGCAGCTGTTGCATTCCATTGGTCGGTAAGGGGCCGGCGGCGGGGGGGTGTGTGTGTGTGACCGAACTTTCGCTGCGAACGCGGGTCCCCGAGGCGGCGCGCGACCGACCGACCGACCGACCGACCACCACGGGGGCCCCCCCCCCGCGGGCGCTCGCTTCGCTCATTCTCAAAAAACGGGAGCGCGGCCGCCTTAAAGGGCCCGCGCGCGCTTTTACGCGCGTCGGCTCCGCAGAGCTTCCCAAGGTTGCCATGGCTCCCACCGCATTCTGCCGTCCCCAAGTTGCACCGCTGCGCCACACGAGCGCGTTTTTCTGCTCCTGTCCAGCAGTCACCTTCTGGCAACAAAACTGGACAGCCGACCATTATATGTACAGTACGCGACCATGACATGAATACTGGGCATAAATCGTAAGCAAAAACATGGGCTCGGCGTGGCAAGTTTGGATCGGACCGAATCGATTCAATATTTTATTATTCTTTTATATACTTTCGCCCGAACTTAACCCCAACCGTCACCGTAACCCTCACCCTAACCAGACTTAAGCCCGGGGACCATTCAGCCCCAGCCCTGGCTGCAGGGACCCTGGACGTCTGGTACCCCAGGAAAGAGGACCAGAGGTTTTGCCGGGCCCTGAACTTAAACCCAACCCTCACCGTAACCCAAACCCATTCTTTTATATACTTTCGCACATTAACCAGTTAGGCTTCTCCAAAGAAACCTACAGTGGTTACAATTATTTACCCCTTCATACAGTCAGGTAATCATATTAAATAATAAAAGTACCTTTATTTAAGGGCACTACAGTAGAAGGGATTCGAACCAGTAACCTCAGGGGTCAGAGGCAGTGCATTACTTATGGGCACATTCTATAAGTATGAATGTAACTGGATTGACTGATGGTTATTTTACACAATCAACTATAATGGCACAGTGGTAGAGTAAGTAGTGCTCCTGCCTACCTCACAGCACTTGGATGGGTATGGGTTTGAATCCAACCTAATCTGTGTTTGTATGTTCTCCCTCTGTGTGTGTGTGTGTTGATGGACTGCCATCCCATCCATCTTGTGGTTTCTTAGTCTTACACCCTGGGATGGGCTCTGGACCTCTGCAACCTTAACCATGATGATGAATGGATGTAAAGCATATATTTACATTTATCTACTTACACTGTGCAAAATAAATACAAAATAAGTACAACTAATTGAAAAAACTGCCATTTCTATATTTATTTTTCCTGTTCCTCTCACATCCTCCCTCTCCACCCCTTACACCCCACATGTGTGCGCTCAGCTTCTTCTTGGGGGAAATGGGGATAAGTAACACCGACCTCATAGGGGATCAGCAGAGAGTAAAGCAGGTGGATGCTGGTTCTGTCCCCTTGACAGCCTGGGTGACTTCCTAACATAAACAGGTGCGAAAGGGGCCCCGAACACCAGAAGTGCGCACAGGTAGAGTCCGGCTTTCTCAGGGGGTTCTAATGGCTCTGCAGGGTGCCAAGTGGGGAAGGCTGTGGAGCTGTAACCAGAAGGTCGAGGGTTCGAGTCTCAACAGGCAACACTGCTGCAGCACCCATGAGGAAGAAGATTGCCATGAACTGCTCCCGTGCTCCGGGGACGTATTGAGGTCACGTCAGTCAGGCTGCAGTCCACTGTGAGGAAGAGACTGCCCCCTAGTGGGCACGGGCGGAACTACTAACAATGCACCCCTGTAGTTTCATTCCACCCAAAAGCAATCTCAGCTCGCTGCACTGGGGAGACCTGTCCAGACCCCAGGTTCGAATCCCACCTCCTGCTCTAGTACCCTGGATCAAGGTACTACTTACCCTGAACTGATATTTAAAAAAAAAAAAAAAAAAAAACTATGAATCACCGTGAACACGGCGTTTATTTTAGAACGGTCCTGCAGTGTGGGCAGCATGACGGACCACACAGTGGGAAGTGGTGTCTTGTTCTGACCCCTAAGCTGAAAGCCAAAATGCTGAAGCGAGAGGCTCCATCTTCACCCTTGACAGCGCTACGCATCCGAAACGAAGGAAGCAGTGACACAACCACAAACCTGAGACCGAACAAACTTTTGGTGCAGACAAAAGGTGCCGCGTCAGCGAAAAATACATCATTTTTGTGTCCATCAGGGCCTTTTACGGGGGATGGAGGACGTCCGAGTGTCAGAGCTGGAGCTACATTTTCGGCTTGCTTATTTCCATACAACATGCAACACCAAACAGGGTGACTCTGTCACTAAAGCTGCAAAATTACCGCAGTACTCTAGTACTCCTGTCCACTGAATTTTCCTTCATTATTCTTTAACTGGGATTCTGACTGTACGCATTGTGCCACTCAGGACAGTTTCCACACTATTATTCTCATCGACCAGCTGCTTTGAGGTTCAACTGCCGGTTAAAGGTTGTTACAATTATTATACAATTTTTGTAATTAATACAAAAAATATCAGTGGGGGGGTAGGGGGCAGCAGATGTATCCCAGCATTGATGTTCAAATATTATTCCTTCCTGAATACGAAAAAACTTCAGACTTCATTTTTAAACAGAGTTGAGCATCAAAATTACCATTTTAGCCCAAGAAATTTTGACAAAGATGCCATACAAATCCTGCGTTTGGAATTTCCACAAATGCACGACAATTTCTCTGTGAGTCACAAACTGTATTTAACATAAAATTAAATACAAGTTGCTGGCAACTAATAAGGCACCGGGGCAACAGCATTAGCGTGTTGCTAAAGCCTGTAGGTAGAAACATTTAACACCGTAATCAAACAGTAGTTAAATTTTATCCCAAAACAAATGTTTAAAAAAGGGAAAAAGAAACAAATCCTTGACCTGCGTAACCTTGACAAATTGAGCTGCGGTGCCAACAAAAGGTTGTGTGAAGGAGGGCGGGGCGACGCGGCGCATGTCGGAACCCCCCTTGTCGGGACCCCTGGCTCCTGAGCTCAAAAGCCAGCAGCACCAAATGGTGGCGTCCCACTCGGCAGGGAAGAGGGGGGAACTCGGGGCTTCGTGCGGATTAACGGTCAGCGGCAGCTGCGCCCCACCAGCTGGGGCCTCTCGAGCCTGTGGCCGGGACGCAGCCTGGGCTGCCGGTTCAGAGGAGGGCAGCTCCGGCACGTAGGCCCATCCCTGTAGGGGCAGTGTTCGGGGTAGCAGCGGGCATGCCCAGTTTGGGCATTGCGTGTGTGTACAGTATGTGTGTGTATGTGTTGGGGGGGGTAGCCTGTCCTCTCGTGGATTAAAGCAGCAGGAACACCCGGCCGATCAGCGATTAGTCTTCCGTCCTTCAACCCGCTATAGGTAACCCGGCTGCTGGTTTGCCATACGGTTACCGACATGCACCCGCTTCACACACACACCACCCAACCAGCGGAAGCGACCCCAAGCAGAGGGATCGGGGTCTCAAGTGTCAGGTCACATGAGCTGATGGAGAAATGCGAGATTCACCCGCCGAGGGGGCATCGGGAGAAGGAGGACAGCAGCTGGCGCCATGCAGCTGTTACGCGCCATGTGCTCCGATTGCACGGACTGGGTGTGCCGTCAACACAAGCGTCTCCAAAGCGATGAGCGGATGGACGAATGAACGGGTGAACGAACAAATGAATAAACGCAAAGGTGCATATCCTCGCACTGTTAGCATCGAGCCGCGAAGCTGAGGCTTTGCTTCCGCGTAGATGAAGAACAAAGGCCCATTTTCTGGGTACGTCGGTATCGAGGCAGACGGTTGTGGACCTCGTGAACTGTAGGGTCGGGAAAATTATGAGGGCAGGGAGGCCAGTTGCTGTGCACCAGCGGCGGCCATTAACCAAACCACAATGTGCTTCTGAAACCCAACTCACTGCTCAGCGCTTGGGCCTCACCGGGCTGCTATTTCCTGCATCAACACCAGGGGGCACTGAGAAGGTCTCGCGCTTACATAAATCCAAATAATCGCATTGTTATCTTGCATGAATGGCTCAGTGGAAGCCCACATGACCATAAAAAGCCATTTTTTTCGAAGCAGTTTTAACAGTGGTGCAGAATTAGGATCCAGAGAGAAGAAGCAGGCCACACTTTGACGCGCCCGTCGACTTGATAGGACCTGGACCAGACTCCATGCTGCGACGCAGAGCCAGGCCTGGGCTGGAGAAAACAGGACCGCCCGATGCTCCCGACGGAGGTGAGCCGGGTCAAATGGACCTGGAACACTCAGGTTTAAGCTCGGCCCAATGGTGGGGTAGCTCTCGGTCGTGTGGAGTCTCCTGGCAGGCGAGAGAGGCGACCTCATTCTGTGCGGCTGGGAAGTGGAACTAAGCATTTATGTGACATGACTGTGAAAGTGCTGCTGTAATTCAGAAATAATGCTTTTTACGGCTATGTGGGCTTCCACTGAGCCATCCATGCAAGATAACAACCAGTACAAAAAAAAAAAAAACTTCCACAAAGTTAAAAAACACAAGGATTAAAGACTACTGGCCAGAAGGTATCATAGCAGATCTTACATTCCAGGCACGTAGGTTTGAATCCTATCTCCTGCTGTAGTTGCCTAGACCTTACCCTGAACCGTAAAAAAATAAATAAATAAAATGACCCACTGATGCAAATGAGCAAATTATCATAGTCTTCCATACAAAGATAACAGTAACTCACTTTGGACAAAGGCATCAGGTAA
This sequence comes from Heterotis niloticus, assembly GCA_018136845.1. NCBI lineage: Eukaryota > Metazoa > Chordata > Actinopteri > Osteoglossiformes > Osteoglossidae > Heterotis > Heterotis niloticus. The sequence continues at coordinate 20,175,229 of CM030903.1, read as the reverse complement.
ATAAAACATATAGTTATAATGTAAAGGAATCAAACTGCTTACGAAATCAGTTTGTAAGTTGAGACATAATAACCATTAATTTGTTTTTTTATAACTACGTTTTATATAAGGGGTGGTATATAATGTACTGTATATATAATAATTTTTATATTACATGGACATTTCATAAATAATAATACAGCAATGTAATAATCGTGAAGTAGATGAGATTACATGTGTGAATCCCAGAGAACAACTTGAAACAAAGATGTAGAGACGGTGACTGCAGACAAGAACGGGTAACGGTGCCACCGGCCACCTGGGTGGCTTTCGGGTCCTTGTAGGTCCCTCAGAACAAATAATAAAAAAGGCTCAGACTTGGGCGGCACGTTGCCAAATCGGGCCTCCTCACACTGTTGCTGATGCCCTCATTCAGGCGTACGCACATGTTTATTGTGTATATAAATTCTTTTCTCAACCCATTTTCCCCCATGGGTGATAACTTTCCTCAGACTCAGGTCTCCTACTACACACCTAGGGGTTTGATAGTACAGCGCTGTATTTTTGCTGCTCCTGGGATGGTGCTCTTCTGGACTGAGACCGATGTTGTCATTCCTGGGATCTTCCAGCTTAGCGGTCACAGTCCCAAGTGCTCCTATCACCAAGAGTACTACCTTGGCTTTCACCATCCACATTCTCTCCAGTTCCTCTCTCAATCCCTGGTGCTTCTCCAATTTCTCACATTCCTTCTCCCTGATGTTTCTAGGAATCACCACATCTATCTCCTCCTTCTCTATCACCACTGGTTGGGAAGCCATTACCTGTTTCTCTGTCTGGATGTAGAAGCCCCTCAGGATCTTGGCTCTGTAGCTCTCCAACACCTTCTGCGGAACATCCCATTTAGACTCAAGACTGTCCAGGCTACATTCCAGTTCATCCAACGTGATGCACGTCTAGCCAAGACCCAATTATACTTGCACTTTTGTACTTCTGCTAAGTGACAGTGCCAAACACAATGAAATTTTCTGAATCTGCAAGCACGCGCAAGAAGGGAGTGAGTCAGTCTGCTGCCATATGAGCACAGCGATTATGCTGGCTGCTCAATAATAGAAATCTCTCCAAGAACCCATATGCTGGCTATGTTATCTATGCCGATTTATTTTTTACTTAGAAGATGTTTTTATTTCAAGCATCACTTACAATATTTCCCACCCACCCAGCTGGGTGCATTGCTGAAGCAATATCACTTGGTCTATGATGTGACCCTGCAAGTTTCTGGCTACAGCGGATGACTGCAACCGCTGCCACTGTTGTCAGAATGTCCAGCAATTCAAGTTTATCTTATCATATGCAAATCTTCTTAAAAAAAAGAAAAAAAGCATACAGCAGTACTGTTTTCTAAAGAATAATTTGGTTATTTGGACGGCACGGTGGTGAAGTGGGCAGTGCTGCTGACTGACAGAGCTAGGAGCAGCAGGTTAGAAATTTTTGTGGAGCTTGAATGTTCTCGCCTGAGTTCACGTGGAATTCCTCTAGGTGCTCTCATTTCCTACCATCCACAGTCCATAGATGAGTGTTTCAGACCACCAGGCTACTGCACTGCCCACTCCGCGCGCACGTGTGCGTGTGTGTGTGCCTGTCACATGGATCTGTTGTGTGGATGGCTGGATACTTGTAAGTAGCTTAATGCCACACATCAGTGTTAATTCACCTTGGATGAAGGTGTCTGCTAAATACAGGTTAGCAATGATCATGGAAAACAAGGCCATCACTCTTGGAAGAACTGTGCTGCATATTTAAATGCACAATATTCACAGTCAAAGGGGTTTGGCCCGTTTCCTTCACCGAGGAATAACTCCCGCAGTCTCTGAAGTCCACTGCCTCTGCACCTTTAAACAGATTAAATTTCCTACAGGTCTTCAGACTTTGGAAGGAAGCCACATTATAGCAAACACCCTCGAAAGCGCTTCCTGTTTGCCGTAGCCAAGACAACCAGCTTTCTTTTATTTCCTATTCCTGAAATTTGGAACAGTGCAGCACCAGGGAGGCTTTTCTCAGGAGCCAAGAGAACAGAATGCCATGGATTTCAAAGAGATTTTGGATGTAGGACACGGATACCCCCCACGTGCACGCCTCCCTCCCTCCCTCCCAAGTGATGTGGGACACACTGACACTCCCCATTTGCCTCTGGAGAGCATCAAGGTTTTCCATAATTTCCCATATATTCCCCAGCTGGCTGTGTTCCTGGAAAGCAGAAACCCAGACTGTAACTAACGCGTTCCTAAAAATATCCCAAAATCAGATGTAAGACGTACGATGATGCTTTCACAGAGTATACAAAACGTTAATTTTTGTAAATTCATTTAGCTGCTGCTTTTCTCAAAAGCAATTTGCAGTGTTGATCTATTTACCTCGATTTACTCATTTATACCACAGGGCAATTCTTACTCTATCAGTTCTGCATAAGAGTGGCATCCCTCTACTTAAGGGTGTAATGCGTTCTTGGAAATCGGCTCGCACGGTGAAATCTCCCAAGTCATAATAACCATCGTGTCAAATGAGAAGAAAATTTTTTTTAAAAATCAGCCTCAAATTTCTTTGTAACTCAGCAAAGGGTATTAAAAAATTTCACTTGTAAGTTAAAGACTCGTAGCTCGAGGGATCCCTGTACCTGGATCAAAGGCACTGCGGCATTAATAGCATTCGATCCTGGGTCCTTCAGGAAAAAGGTGCGGCTCTAACCACTGCGCCACCTGGTGGCCCCAGCACTGACGCGTCATTGACTAATGTACAGGTGTCTTGCTGGCCGACCACAGTGCTAATGAGACACCTTGTACCGTGATACCCGCGTCCTCGTACACGTGCACCGCGGTGGCGTCACCCCACGTGTCCTCGGGGCAAATTAAGCCCGATAAAAGGTCCACTTAGCTACTTAAAGTGTGAATCGAGTCTCAGCCAGAGGAGAGGGAATAGCGCCAAAGCGAAAGCCATTTGTTAATGAGGAGCGGCTCACAGCCTCACAGCTCAGGCAGCCGGCGCTACACGGGGTCTGCACCACACGAAAGGCACGTTCGACACAGCAGGGGGTGGTGGTGGTGGTGGTGGTCATTTTTGGGTTCACAGCATTCCTCCAAACGTCACCTCTCCATCATCTCAAGTGATCGAATAACAGATTGCCTGCCTCCACCCGCACGCTGCCCCCCAAAGGTGCGCCAGTTCTCATATCTCCATTCCCAGCAGACCCTTTAACTCCATTTTAAAACCGCTCATGTAACTATGACAACATGGAAAATGCATCCATTTCTTTCCAATTGCTCTTATTCGCCTGTGCTGCAGATAGTTGTTCTGTCTCCGTCTCACCACTTATTGCCAGAGGACCTGATGTATATTCATATTCGGCAACAACCATTTTGTAAGGAACGCTTATGCAAGGAACAAAGAGCATATGCGCGCCTATTATTTCATATACAAGCCTAAAGCTTCGAGTTAAATGCTACGATTTTTCACATTTACAGCCTAGTTGGAATGAGGGCCACACAAAAATAAAGCAACTGAATTTTGCCACACATTTTTGAACATTTTGTTCCCGGTTGTTCTGCAAAATCAAGCCTTTGTTTCGGAGGACATAACAGAGCATTTAAGTTAGGCCAAGGTAAACATTTCCCGGCGCTGTAACCCCAGGTTCTGTATGTAATGACCGGTCACCCCTGATAAAACCGATTGCGGTTCATCGATTAACCCGAATGAGCATCTATCGATCACTCCACTTTCCACACGACGGGGAATCTGTGCGTTTCACTCCGCTGTTTGGTTCTGATGTCATCAATGTAACACACATACACACACACACACACACTTTGGACTGTGGGTGGAAACGAGAGTACCTGGAGGAAACCCATGCGGACGCAGTGAAAATACGCAAACCCTACACGGGCCGAACAGGGATTGAACCCATGTCCAATCGTACCCTCCAGGGGTTGTTAAACAGCCCTGGCTGATTTTCATGAAAAATCAGAAGTCTATGAACCCCTGAACGAAAGGCCTGACCTACAATCTTCCCTCCACTTGACACGATGTTTGGTATGCAGGGAAGAAAACCACATTCCTATACTTCTTTATAACTGAAAGAGGAAGGAAAGGCCTCTGGGAGACTGAGCCCTGAACGTTTTGGCTGTTTTCGGGTGTGCGTGTTGACATTGACTGAACGTTACGGATAATGTGGGAGCCCCTGTCTCTGCAGTACTCTGTGGTCACAAATCCCAATCCAGGGCTTCCACAGGTGGGTCCACGAGCATCTGATCCCACCGGCCCACAGTATGGAGTTGGCAGTGGGGACAAGCGGCCAGCACCTGTGCCCAGTGGGTCTGTTTCCATAAGCCAAAAACTCCCGCTGTCAGGAGCGGATTTTGGAAAGCAAGCGCGATGCAGGTAATCCTGGGTAAAAACCTCTGGCTCATCACATGTACACAAAGCATCTGTTCAAATATAGAACATTTCAGCCTTCCAGAAATATCCACCTGTATTGCAGGAAAAGCACAGAAAAGTGAAAATATCACATAAGCCCACACAACCAACTACAGCCTTTCCAAAGCACAGGTAGAACTTATCGCTCCAACATGCACCTGGAGAATCGAGCAGGTGTTTACGGCCCATACGGTAAGCGTGGTGCATGGAAAAAGTGTCCAAGCAGCTTTGCTGGATATGGACGTTGGTTGAAGAAGCGAAACGGCTTGCTGTTTCATACACACTCCTGCCCAGGTTACCAACGGGGGGCGGGCATAACAACCCCCCAACTCACTCCTTTCAAAAGTCACCTAAGCTCTGGAAGACATCCAGGCAAATCAGACATGACTAAACACTGGGTCTGTCCTGCCCTTCAATGTCTTCTTCCTGTCTGATCTGCAGTGGGAAGTTTTCCCCTTTTCCCCGCTGGCCTCTTCTGTGTTCAAGTGTGCCCTTCCGCTCCTTTCTTCCCTCTTCTTCTTTGTCACTCCCGACCTACAATCCGACAAGCCTGTGAGGTGTGAGAGGCTTTGTGGACGGCCCAGTGGGATCATGGGAAGGGGGCTTTGATGCTTGGGAGGTGCAATGAAAGATGTTTGGTGCAGTGGAGGACACAGAGGGGATGGTTAAAGGGGCCGCCTTTAGTGCTCAGTCATCCTCAATGTATCTGCTCTGTCTTCAAAGGCCGTGGTAAAGGAGTTGCGGTTCTTCAGGGATGTTGAGCCGTGACCAGACAGCTTTGGGATGGAGCACCAGGCCGCGGGCGCCGTTCAGCGAACCGTGTTCCCAGGCGACCGCTGACACTGATGAGAGGCCAGGAGCCAGCAAGCCACGTGTCCACGAGGAGCCGGCGCATGGCAGCGCCGCTGCACGGCTCCCGCTTCCAGGAGCACAGTGCGTTTAACCCCAGCCTCCGTGTTCAGGTAAAACACACCTGAGCTTCGCTGCAGGACAGCACACATTTTAAAAAAAAAGAAGAAAAAAAAAACAGAACTGTAGGCAGCAGGAAGCACAGCGGAAACGGATCTGGACTCAAAGTCATAGCTGTGAAGAAAAGCCTCTACTTGATCAGGATTCAGCTCTGTTTTTTGGGCTTGGCTGTCCACAGGACAGGTACACTTTACCTGTCCCATTGTATTTTGCACCTTTCCAATTTTGGGACACATAAAGACAAATTTAAGTACATTTCTAGGTTTAAATTGCAATTTAATTGGCAGAAACCCCACACAGACAATGCAATAAAAAAATAACTTCGCAAAGAATAAATGTAAATGCTGTGCTACAAGAGGGATCATGTAATTCTAACAGTTTTTAAAATGGTTTCTTTACAAATTTGGCTTTAAAAATTAAATTTGTGATGAAAGAAATTTCCAATAACTGATACTAGTGTTCCTTTGCTTTATTTTTTGACAAATCTGAATGCTTTTTTCTTCTTCATACACTTCGGCAAAAATGCACAAATGTGTAAATGGGAGATCCCCTGCCACATGGGCTGTGAATAATAATAAAAATAATAATAAATACTACTAATAATAATAATAAACTATATATAGCACATTTCATTATATATTGTTATGTATTTAGCGCAAAGTGCATTGCAGAAAGAGAAAATAGGCTGAGAAGATTTGCAGAAGGTCTCTGTGGCCATCTTGCTCTTGCCTTCTTTTCTGAGGCCCACTTCAGACCTCCAAACCAAGACAAACGAACCAAATCCTGCTTTTACAGCACATTTCCTCCTCAAGATAACGTAGCAAAATATTTTTTTTTCCTTCCAACAGGCCAAGTTAAAGAAAAAAAATCATGCTATGAATTCATTTGAAGAATGCAAGTTAAGAAAAATGATCCATAAAATCAAACGGCTTGAATAGAACAAAAATACATTTTATATTTCTTTCCCTGCACCCAAGTCAGCTTCACCAGGGCAAGCAGGGACCACACTTCCCTTTCTGCAGCATCAGACTCCACCTCTTCTGGGGCCCACCAGTGTTTCCAGGTCAGATGAAGACTCTCAAGAACATCATGGGTTTGTACCTGGGCCTCCTCCATGTGGGGTGTTCCAGGACACCATTCAGCTCCATGCCCTAACCACCTTATCTGGTTCTTCTGCCTCCAGTTTCCTCCTTGGTGTCTGAGCTTTACATCTTCTCACACTAAATTATCTCCACCATCTTGTGAAGGAACATCATTTCTTCTGCTTGTATCAACAATCTTTGGTCACTCCTCAAAGCTCTGCAAAATCCACACTGTTCCTTCTGAATCTGAGCTATAACTTCTTTTTTTACATCTTGATGTTGGTGTTCTTGGAGAAGCTGTGAAGGTGATCCCTCAATAGTTCAAATATGTCCTCCAATCCTTACTTTGGAAGATGGAAAGACACTTCCAAGACACTTAGCAACGTTCAACATTTCTGAAAGAATCTCATCCTCGCTGTAGCCACTACAGAACTGTCTTGCTGTAACATCAGCCCGAGATGTGAACCCCCGATCCTTCAGAACCTTGTTGCGCTCCCTCCTGGAAGGATGGCCCACTAATGGGTTCAGAAGATCCTCAAAGTCCTCAATCCACCTTCTGAAATTATCTCCAGTTAAGGTGAGCACTGCTCCTTTTTTGAAGGGAGTAGCGTGGTCAGCATTCTTCTTTCCTGGACAGTTTTATGGGATATTTTAACAGAACCTTCTTGAGGACATTCACAGGTCACCTTCTGAGGCTCTTCCACACCCTTCCCACATCAAGGCTTCTGTTTTTATAGTCGGTAGCACTGTTGCTTTTTTAGCTTGGTCACCTTTTGGCTAAATATGGATTTCTCCATTACAGTAACAACCCACAGGACTCCTTTAATATTTTGGTCCTTTAGTCTCCAGGATGACAGGGATCGCTCACCTTCCACCCTGAGCCCATTGCAGCAACAACTTCCATAATACCAGTTTTGAGCAGAGTCGATTTATATGGTTTCACGTTCTCACGATGCAGGATAAGATCTTCTGGAGGTGAGCATTAAATTCAACAGTGGCATCAATAGCCATTCCCATGACCTGCTTGGGCCTCTCCACCTAATGCAGCTCACAACCACGTGGTGACAGCTTCACAACCTTCCTCAGCTGTGTCTGGCACTTATGAAAACTGCTCAGCCAACCATCAGCTGTTGCCTTAAGGTGCTCCAGCACTAAGCATACAGAGCCACCTGTCCTTATACGTGGTGTTTATTGTGGTTGGTCCACATCTAACATAGAAGCCTAACAACTCACCAAAACCTCAGGTGCAGATCAGGCTGGTCACACTTCCCTACTATGCCTCTCTGAGTTTTCCTGCTACTTCAGGTACACTGAAATAATCCAACACGATTATGGAGACAGTAGGTGAATCCCTCTCTATCAGCATGTCCACCATTTTGAGAAAGGACTGATCCTCTGCACAACCATTGGACACATAAACGTGCACACAACCATCAGGAGTCATCTCGTTGCAACATGCAGGTGCATCAAGACAACTCTGTCACCCTCTGGAACAAACTCCACCTCTGGGCCAGGGATGGTGCCCAAACCTCCCTGGGGCCTCTCATGTAGGGGAGCTCCAGAGCAGCTGAGATAAAGAAGTCCAGCTTTGCAGCAGGTACTATGAGTGGAGGTAAGACCTTCAAGATGCTTGTGATACTTTCTATACAAGGTTCAGCTCCTTTCATAGCAGCTTGGTGATAGCCCACTTCTCATGAGCAGTTTTCTGTACCTGCCTAAGCTGTGTAGATCTGTCCCTTCTCTATTTGCACCTGACAATTGCTGCTCCTGACCCCACACACCGCCTTGCTGGTGGAGCCCACAAGAGAGCTCCGTTTGGACTTTTCTTGCTGAGCCTGGCTGGGCTATGTTGGGGGTTACCCAGATACCATGCAGTGACTGGTAAACACAGGAAACCCCAACGCAGATGCGGTATTCTTTGTACCAGCATTTTGAACGTCCACAGTAGCAGATTGGATTGCCTTTTTCTGCCTGCTGACCTCGTGTGATCCCTCCGCAAGGCCGGGCAGCGTAAAGTTCACGATCCCAGGGGCACTGAAGGCCCCAAACGGAGGTTGTGAATGACAGAGGGGTAAATATATCAAGATGCTACACCTTTCAATACCATAATGAGCGCAATTAGATCCATTTCCATTAACCTGAGTTACATCCACGATCTCCAGGGCGCAACGTTTCCCCGAGACGCCGCAAGTCCGGCATCCGCATGACACGAACCGCCGATGTACAACACGCGGCAAAGTATCCAGAGGCACGGTCATCAGCCTATAAATCAAAAGCAGCGGCCAAGTTTCACAGGCATCCCCTCCAGGCACTGAGCTCCAGAACTCAGCCTTTCCAGACACCCAGGCGCTGCTTTCAAACAAAGCAGCACCGCGGTAATTTCTCCAAGCTTTTGGCAGAGAGCTGCCATTCCCAGGCAGAGCAACAACAACGCTAAAGAACGGCACCGGAACCCACATGGCTGCGGGCTGAAGACCAAAACTGTCACGGCCTCTTGAGGGTTTTAAAAAATTCATTAAATTATCAGGGTGAAGGAAAAAAAAAAAAAAAAAACACCTTTCCAGGTGTCAGAAAAACACAGGCCCGTGAATGTGAGCCTCGCAGCTACAAGGGGAGCTCCGGCCAGCGGTCATGCGGCCAACGGTCGTGCGGTCAGCGGACACAGGAACCAATCGCTCGCCAGTGGCGGTGTAAAAAGGAAGTCTGGGGAATAGGAACACGGCACAGTGGGAATCTTAGCATTATTTTCTACGCGGTAACAAATTTAGGAGAATACAATGTTTCGTCTTCACATACATGTTTGGTTAAGACAGAACCAATCCATCTCAGGGGGTCCAAGCAGGATGAGGACATCAGCATCAGAGGTTATTTTAAGGTCACTGCTAAGACCTTCTGCCCGGTCACCATCTCGGGTCAGACAGATCGGCGAGAAAGAGGCGAAGGTGGTGCTGTGGAGTGTGGAGGTTCTGGGAATGAGGTGGAGGAAGAGATGGAGCAGGCAGGATGCTGCTCATCTGTGCTGGATATGAACAAACCAACTTGTAAACAGCATTTTGGGGGGGGGGTGTACTAATGTTTATATGTTAGACATGAGAAGATGTTGCATCCGGCAGGGTGGGTTCCGAACCTCCGCTCTGTTCCTCTCTCAGAAGGAGATTGGAGTCGGTCAGGTGGCACAGGGGGCGCGACTGTGTGTGTGTGTGTGTGTGTGTGTGTGTGTTGTGCTCCTCTGACTCTGGGCCACTCAAGGTTAACACCTTGGAAGGAGGGGCAATTTTTTGGAAAATTAAAAAAAAATTCTCTGCACTCGAACCAACTGCCCCGACGGCGCTAGAGATGTGACCGACTCGCTGCTGTCGCGACCCGACACCCGAACGTGAGACAGTCACCTGTTCGCAAGCGCGGTTTACTCTGTTTGTACCCTAGTCCCGGCCGCACAGGCAGGATGCGGGAGCCCCCCCCCCCGCAACCTACACCACCTTCTCTCTCTCTTTCTCTCTCTCTCTTGCTCTCTCCCTCTCCCTGTGGCCGTGGTCGTTCCCGGGTAGGAAGGGCTGTGCAAACCGGGGCCCCGGGAGCAGCTCTCCCCGCAGACCCAGCAAGCGCGTCCCCAGCGGTGGAAGAGGGCCGTGCACGCTCCTTACCTTCCTCTCCATCGCTGCACTGCGGTCCGGGCTGATGATGCAACAGTGGCGCGGTGTCGGTGCGGAGCTCCGGTACTCGACCCCCCCCTGCACACTATGGGCGGCTGGACACGGCGGCCAGGCGGGCAGGCGGGCGAGCGGCCGGACCGTCGGAGCGGGGCTGCGTGTGCAGCACGGAGCCGGGCTTCACGAGTGTCGTCGCGGCGGCGCGGGCGCGAGCACGGGATCGGGAGCGAGCGCTGTCGGAGACGGTCGGGTCCTGAGCGCTTTTAGGGAGCGTCGTCAAATTACCCTGGAAACGCAGCCGTGCAGAAGATGAGAAAACTGCTTTTTGGGTAAAAGCTCACTACAGTTTTACAGAAAAACAAACGAGGTTGTCAACATTTCACTCTTGTTAACCCTTGGATAAAGAAAAGAGTGTTAAAGTATCGCACATTAAAAAAATAAAACGTAGTAAAAATCGAGGGAAGTCATCACGAATCCTCTCTTTTAGCATTTAAGGAGTCTACTGCGACAAATGTCGCATTTACTGCATTTTATCCTAACTATTTTAAAAGCTAAAATGCAGTTTTTAGTGACCCTTAATGCGAAACTGCACTTTTAAACATCGCTCAGGTCCATGAACTTTAGAAGCCACGACGCTGTTTTCAGTCCCTTAACTAAATTATATTTTGCACTTTAGCATCTGAGCTAAAACAGCGCACAATCTCTCTATGAAGACAAAAAACATTTTGAGCCTCCATTTTAGGAACATGGCTCTAAACACTGACCTTTATGCACGAATTTGAGATCATCAAGGGTTTTTTCAGCTCACAGATTTGCCCTTTCAATGTTCTTTGTATTTCAAGACACTTTCAGCCCAGTAATCCACTTGTTTACCCAGCAGGGTCCAGCAGGTGGCGTATTGGTGAGAGCTACTCCCTTTGAATGGCCAAAAGTGTGTGGACACCTGAGCATCACACCTGTATGTGCTTGTTGAATCTCCCATTCCAAACCCACGGGCATTCATATGGAGCCCCCCCCCCCCCTTGCTGCTATAAGAGCCTCCACTCTTCTGGGAAAGCTTTGCACCAGATTTTGGGAATTTCTACCCATTTGGCTACAAGAGCATCAAGGAGGTCAGGTGAGAACGCCTGGTTCACGGTTGGCATTCCAGTTCATCCCAAAGGTGTTCGGTGGGGTTGAGGTCAGGGGTCTGTGCAGCCACTCAGGTTCTTCCACACCAACCTGGGCAAACCATGTGTTTATGGAGCTCCTAACATACAATTTCCTCTACTATGAAACGTTATAAACATTCAGTTTATTTCGATATCACGAATCTTCCCTCTTTGTCAATATTTAATCCCAGATTAGAGATCCGCATGAAAGAATGTTCTCTTCCTACAAAACAAATCAGCATCATTCTATTTCCTTGCTAGTGTCAAAGTTATGGAAGATTTCTACAAAAACCTGAAGAAGCAGATCCATGTTGACAACAAAAGGCTGAAAGGGCTGGAAAATTCAGTCACCCAGACCGTTCAAAAAAGCAAGGACTTCCTGACCAGACCCTGGGAATGTAAGTTTTGTGCAGATATTTGTCATTTTTGTGGCATTGGTTTGACTTTTACCTCTAATGCAGATACGCAATTTCATTGTGCAAGGTAGACAGTTGTAGCAACTGAAACATAAATTCAGAAGCAATTTAAACAGTAACAGTGGAGACAGTAATGTTGCGTTAAAGATCATCCTGCTTCCTGCAAGTATCTGTATTTCCTGATTCTTACAGTTGCGAAGAACATCACCTTCGATGACATGAGCGTTACTGGAAACTTGAAGACCTCCATGGACAAGACCACGGTCCAGTGTACCCCTTCAGCTCTGCAGAGGAAGGACGCGAAACGCAGAGAGGAGCCTGCACCCACCATCCTGGCCACCCAGTCCTTCACTGCTGAGTGCCATTACTGGGAGGTGGAAGTGAAGAGCCTGACAGGGTGGACAGTGGGAGTTGTGGACCAAGATTGGAAGAAGAGAAGAATGGAGAAGTCTCTGGGCCAAGACAAAACATCGTGGGTCCTGCAGTTAGATGATGGCATGCTGTTTGCAATGCACGACGACGAAATCGAAATAGTTAGGGAGCAGGACCGTTTTGAGCGACTGGGCGTCTTCCTGGACTTCAGCAAAGGGCTGCTGAGGTTCTTCAATGTGGACACTGGGTGCGTCTTACACACGTTCTTTGTCAAGTTTAAGTCAGCCATCTATCCAGCCTTCAGCATCAAAAATGAGAAAAGCAATACCATGTCTCTAACTCTCTGTAAGCTCGTGCCCAACGGTGAGTTTCAGCACGAAGACGCTCTGGCTGAAACTACGACCGCTGTATGAACATCTGCAATGCGTTCTAATATGACCATTGTTCACAGTTATTTGTTCGTTTGTGGTCTTTCCCCTGATGAATTTTGTCTCATTGTCTCAACTCACCTTCCATCTAGTTAAAAATGTGATGTTTTAATATATGAGAGGAGAAAAGTTCATTATATTATTTATTACATATATTTTTTAGGTCTTTTCATTATTTTTGTGTTATTATTTAGCTGTTATATTTACCTTGTTATACTGTAATTTACTATGTATGTAAATGATCAAATTTGGGCAGACAGTGTAGCTTAATATAATAATAACATCTGCATTCTGTGTGACATTTTTAGGAAAATTATAACACTGTAAATATAAGGTAAATGTGTTATGTTCCTGTTTATTGCTCTATAATTCCTATGATAAACCCATTAGGAAAACTTTGTCTAATTAAATCACGATTATAAAGTAGCTGTAAAATTGAAAGTATGAATAAAATGGAAAATAAAACTGCTCAAAATATATCGGTGTGGGATTTTCTGAGTCCTAGTATCTTCAAAAAAACCCTCTACACTGTGTCAAGCCTTTACATAATTTATTATTTTAGCTATTATTTTTAGCTAACAATGGTTTGGTATAGGAAGTGATGTAAAAAAAAGTGTTTTCATTATTTAACTTTGCATCTCATAGCTGAAACCACGAATGTGCTCGTGATTCCATACTTGCTGGCAGTAATGTTAAAATTTACTGAAATTCATCAGACGATGTAAAAATTCTCTCAGTTTTGACACTTAGCTACCGAGTAATAAATTTATGAACGTGTTTGCAGGAGGACCTGTTTTTTTTTCTACAAATGCCCGTTTATGAAGTGAAGATTCATTTTCCAATAAAACAATGAGCCTGAATTTACCATAAAAACACTGCTCCTATACTTCCAAACCAGGTACACTGATGCTTCCCTCTTACAGCAGAGATGGAGGAAACCGAAAAAAGTAGATACACGCAAAGCTGTAGCTGCTGCCAAAGGGTTGATCCCCAAAAAAATAATGAAATGAGCCAATTTTTCAAATTAGAAACACAGCAAAAATTTGTTAGCTAACTTTTTATCGACCCAAATAACTAATAAAAAGCGAGTAACCTAACCGGACAAGGCTGATTTATTCTTTTTTTACTTTGACACACATTTCTTGTTGGTATTTCTTTCTAGTTTTCAGCTGCCATTTAGAACGTAATTGAAGCTTTGTTTCAGTTATGATGAGTAATTCCATGATAACATCAATGGTTATATAACAGTCAAATAAACATAGTTCCTTCCTTATTTGGCCTATATGAGCTTGTCGTTTATAACAAGAATGATGTTCTTCTTCACATTACATTAAGCTGAGTCATTGGCTCTAGGAAGTTTCATATCTTTGTATGGTTTCCTCCAGGGTGTTGAAGGCTCATGTAGGAAGGCAGGGAGAGAGTTCCCACCACAGGTCAGTTTATGTCCTGTTCTCTATTCCCCATCACTGTGGTGCCAAATTCCAAGGAACAGCCAGAGATTATGTTGTAAAAACTCTCATTTGCATGGCACAACTGGTATTAGACATCAAATTTGTGTTGCCTAATCCTGCATCTTGGGGCATTGTTCTACATTTGCAGCGGTATTATGCTTACTCACATTGGAGAGTTCTTTAGAACCATAATTTCTACCTTCTACCTTAGTCATACCCACTTTATAATAACTAAACCTAGACCTCAAGCTAGAATTTGGTCATCACATACAAAATGTAAAAAACCTATAAAAACACCCTAAGTGAGGTTTTTGCATAGTCAAGTTCATTAAACTCCAAAAAGGTTACGTACCATTCTGAAAATTTAAAATTTGGTCTTTCATAAGACTGGTGATGTCATACGCAGAGGATGGATTTTCATGCCGCACACACACTCTCACTGAGGTACAAGACACTGATGGATTTTCTCACGGCATGCCCAGGCTTACATTCTCTCTTACACACACACACACACACACACACTGTATTAAATCTAAGTTTAAAGGTATTAAAGTTAAAATAATTTGTTATTACCGCGTCACTACAGTTACCACCTGCGCTGCTATCAGTGCCAACTGCGTATTCAATCACAGGAGCCAGCAGCTATTATATCTGAGCAAATGAAAATGTAAAAATTGATTTTAAAAAATTAGACATTACACACACATACATGGTGCTGCACACATTAGTAATGTAAGGGTAATAAAGTGTGGTGATATACATATCCATATACATACAGTGTATATTACAAAATTATAGTATATGTTTAGTTTTTTCCCTTTGCTACTGGCATGCATGTCAGCTCTGTGGTGGTCACCTGTCTAACAGCATTAACAGTACATACATACAAGTAACATACATACATGTACTAAATGCAACCATTTTAATGATAGTTTAGTCTGGTCATTATATAATCTGCCTGTTTTGTAAGCATAGGCCAGAAGACAGGTTATACCCTGGATGAGACACCAGTTCAGCACAGGCCAGTCACAAACAACAAGAGCAGCTCAGAGTCACCAACTTATTTGGAACGTCTTTGTAAGAAAAGCTTAGCATTCAGGCGATACCCATTCAATTTCTACAGAGCCAGTGGAATCTATACCCAATTCCCACAATTGACCGTGGTACTATCTGCTGTACCACCGTGCTATACCATTTAGATTTTTTTGCCTTTGAATGCATTATGTATGATTTACTTACAAAGTAATTTTACACGACAAAGGTAGCATACATACTACATGGCCAATGTATGTACGTATGTGGCCGCCCCTTCTAACGCTTGGTTTTTGTCTCCTGTGTGCTGTATGCACAGACAGTTGCTATTTACGACATTTCCATCCTTTTACAAGAAACCAAGGTTTAACTGTTGGTTAGGATGTTACGTATATATTTATGGATTAAGGACCAGTGAGATATAGATCAGTGACAAAAGGTTAAAAATATAAATAATACACACCCAAACTGACAAAATATTCAAAAGCGTTAGGAGATGATTGTGAAACTTTCCATGAGGTGCTTTCAAGTTGAGACTCGTGGTGACGTCCGTTCAGATTTTCTACATCTTGCAAAATAAACCGATTGCTATGAGCCGTGCTTTAAGTGCCCTGATACTCGGCGATGTTCAGTAGCACCACTTCGGAGTTCTACTCTTTATCGTATCTGGACTTTTTCTTGCATGCTGGCACCGCTCATAAATTCCTGGTTGTGCTCGCTGCCCCCGGCCGACCAGATTCTCTCCCAGCAAAACTCTGCTGCTCTGCACGGTCAGAATTCACAGCCCTCGTGGCTGCATTTCATTACCCAGGGAAGTTACACTGCGACTCGACTCGCGCGCTACTTTCCTACCATTCATTCGAAATCCGTCTCCTGTTTATTGAAGAACTACACATTGCGAACATCATCAGTATCTCCTGGCACCTTTTTTGACTGCAGAAATTCATAATTTAATGGATAATAAATTGTTGATCCCCCGATATGCACGATATGGTCCTTATTTTTTACAATAATTAAGATAAACATTTATTTTGAATATTTGTCCAGGATTTCTTTGGTAGAGTAGTGCTTTCCTGAATTGAGAAGGAACACAATCTGATCTGCCTTTAGGTTCCCACTTGATGTGCATCGATCTGAAAACCAAATCTTTGCCTTTGATATTCCGTAATATTTTACACGTTAGGAGATACCTAACCAACCGCCTGCATCCTTTATCCCAGGTTCCGAAGCAGCTTTTGCAAAAAGGAGTGGGTCAGAATGTCTGCAATGTGATGTAAGAGTTGACTTGTGCAGAAGAAATTTTTTTTATTGCTGCTCGAAGGGGTTCTGTAAGTGTGCTGTGTTCACCTTTTCATACAAGGCTTCCGGGTATTGATTTATTGTACAGATGCACGCAAGAGGAAATTTAGAGTGACCAGTTTACCTGAAAACATGTTTTTGGACTGTGGGAAGAAACCGGAGCTTTCAGGGGAAATTCTTGCAAACACAGAATATGCAAGGTCATCACTCAGTCAGATCAGTTGGAATTTCACAAAATTCACATATCATCTCAAATTTAAAAGAAATGACTTGGAAGAACACAAATCTCAAGCCTTGGTGAGGTCCCACACAAGATGATCAGGCTCCCTCCCATGGATAGCGTGGTTTCCCTTGCTTATCTCAGGTGTCTAGCAGCTATGTCCTGCTTGCAAGCAGGTCTCAGAAATTTGATCACTTTTTGTCATTATATAAAATCATAATCTATCATAAAAAATGAGTCATAAGGCAAAGAGATTAAACAATGAGCTACAAAACATTGAAAAGATAAAGGAAAGCCTAACCTATATACATATATATATATATACCAGGCAATATCATGAAGAATTACCTTTTGTGATTTGATTTACTATTCATTTATCACATTTACCAGTAGTTCAGTGGAGAAGTTACAAGTATTGTGAGTGATTAAAGTAAATGCATTGTAAGAATTCCCTTAAGGTAGTGTTATAATAATAATAATAATAATAATAATAATAATAATAATAATAATAATAATAATAATAATAATAATTAGTAGTAGTAGTAGTATTATAGCAATATTTTAATAATAATTTTAATACACTGTACAAAGAGCCTTGTAATAAAGATATGTGAGTTTTAACTGTGAAGCAAAGAAATGCGAAATCAATTTCAACAACTAAAGAGTGAAACAATAAGAGAACAACTGAATTCATTCATTATTAATTTAATAATTTTTCCAGTGCAGGGCTGCAACGGTCTGGAGTCAATTCCTGAAGCATAGGTTGTGACACAGGGTACACCCTCTATAGGATGTATAGATGCACACAAGAGGCAATTCAGAGTAACCAGTTTACCTGAAAAACATGTTTTTGGACTGTGGGAGGAAACTGGAACTTTCAGGGGAAATTCATGCAAACACAGAATTTGCAGATTATGGAATGAAGAAAAGAACTGCAGGGATTTTTCAGCAAAACTCATTTCTTTTTAAAACACACTTTAAAACATTTTTCTTTTTAAAAAATACAAAACTCATTTTTAAAGCACAGTGAAAGAAATGTGGAATCTCCATTCACTCCACCTCCTTCCTGCCCAACTTTGCACAGTCTTCTATAGGCCTGATATGCACTGTTTTTATCTACTATATCTGAGGTAAAGCTCTAAACTGAAGTCATTTTCCCCTTAACTTGATGTTTTATTTCATCTTGCATTTCAGTTATTTTTATATTTATAGCAATCTGGTGTGGAGACCCTGGTAACACAAATTATTCCACAAAATTATTCTTTCTTCTGTCTGGTCAGCACTGCACCTACAGGTATGTGGGTTTATCCTTCTGGTCAGCTCCATCTTGACCACCTGAATGCCTGACACCTGTGGAGCGATAAGAAGCATCTGACCATTGCGGCCCAGCACCTGAGTAAAATTTTGCGAACATTTCTGATTCCTGGATCACAAATGTGCATTTTTTGTTGGAGCTTCTCTCTAATAATCAGTATTGTTATGAATTTATGCCACTGCAATGGAAATGATCTACGAAGCTCAAACCCAACTGGCCACCCCTCCTTCCCCCATCTGAGAAAGCAATAGAAGACACATTAAAAAAGCAGAAAATAAACAAATAAAATGCTACTTATTTTGGCCTGAAAAAGTTCCAAGATTCTGCACCACAAGTTCAGACATGATCCTTAATATTTGTTTGAGTTAATTGGAGTCACATCGCCAGATTCATCTGAAAGTTTTTGCAAGATGATCCAAAGGGCCAAAATATCCTGAGGACAAAAAGATCAAAATTTCCTTTTAAATGTTGCTTTGCCAAAAATAGGAAAGAAAAAACAGTTCCAAGGAAAGACATCACAGTTAAGGGGCTATATAAGAAGGTACACTGACCTGACCTGACTGCTTTTGGAAAAATGAAGCATACGGTGAACATCGATCCGGTGCCGTCTCCTGACGAAATCTGCATTCAACTCGCAGATGACAAAGGGAACACCAAGGAGGTTTCATTGAAAGGAAAAGAAACAGTAAGGCTAATCTGTATGTAGATTTATAATAGAAATGAATGTTTTATCTATTAACACCTCCAGGACTTCTGGAAAAAGATTAATATTTATTACTGCGAGCGTTAATTTTTATTATGCCGTTTAGTGACTTTTTAAAGAACACGGCAATTTTTGTATTACAGCAGAATGAGTTAAATTCTGGTACTGATTTGTTTCTCTCTCTCAAAGGAAACTGAATTTGACTTTCAGCCAACAAAGCTGACCATCCAGCGCAAAGTGTCCCTCTTCAGAGGAATCACCACAAGCTTTTACTGCAAATATGTTGATGTTTCCAGCGCCAAAGATGAACCCGAGTCTGTGTTCTACTTCCCCATTTTCGCCAAGATTTCTACGACAGGGGTGACTGCAGAAGAAAAATCAGGCAAGTGGAACGAGAATCTGTTTTCTAAATAAAAGAGGAACCTGGCATTATTTCATTTGCTCTAAAATGTACAAATTTTACAAACTTTATTTCATTTTTACACACCTAATTTCCTTCCTTAATTCGTATCAGTTGTAATATTAATTGATAAATCTACTTGGGGTGTGTTTTAAACATATTCCATTCATCTGAAGTACTTTATTTACTTATCTATCTATCTATCTATCTATCTATCTATCTATCTATCTATCTACTATTAATGTATTTAGGCAAACAACAAAAGTTCACTGATGCGAATGTTCCAAAAATGTGGACCTTTGATATCCAGTTAGTCATGGAATCTGACAGAAGAACGACAGCGGCCAGTGGTTCTTCTCATTGGTTACAGCCATTATAATTTTACTCTGTAGGAAAACTGCTTCGGAAAGAGGATGACAAAGAGTGGAAAGCTGAGAAGGAAATAAAAGGCAGCCTGTTAAGTAAGTTGTTGAGCCACATTGTTTTCTCTTTTAATACAGTTAGTGTTACACAATGGAAGGAGGAAATAACTGCATTATTCTAGGCAGTGTTTGTCACAGATTGTGAGCAAGTCCAATTGAACTAAAGTTGGATTCCCTGATTTCTGTTTTTACAAGCAAATATTTTATTTTATTTTATTTCAAGTTATTTATTATTCCTTGCTGTTAAAAACTGTACAAAAATAGTACCAACATAAGTACCATTGATGCTGAATTTGATGTGTGTTATAATTTTTTCAGATTTTCCCCATTCTTTCCAGTCACTTGCAAAAGCAGAGATTGGTAAGTGTCCACAAGCTGGGTTATCTTTTGGAAAATATTGTCAAAATCAGCAATATCTTTTAGCCATTTGTTCACTCCAGAAATGTAAAATTTAATACTTAACAGTTTGCTGATACTGACTAATACACATGTCAACAGGCTACACTACACATGTATTATTTCAACATTTATACTGAAGGGAACAGAAAAGATCTGGAGATGTTTCTTTCCTTAAACTTGTATTTCACTTACAGAGTCCAGGTGGCAGATGAGCAATGAGGACAAGATTATGACAATGAGTTCAGAAGTAGAACGTAAGCAATGCCTTCATGCAACCATGTGATTTACAAGTGCAAACATCAGTTTCATGATATCGACCAACACACAACGTAGCTACATTTCATTACCCAGGGTGCACTAAGTTACTCTGCAATTGAATGACGCACTGCTCTCCTACCGTTTCAAATTTCTGTCCCTTTTATTAAAAAAATTTATTTGTGAATATATTGCATTAGCTATACATACATTAACATTAGCTGTATCTCTTTTGGTATTTTATTCCCTGCAATTTAAAACATAACAATTAACAGATGTTGATGCCAACCAATATGCAGCCAAGCAGCTAATATGGGCAGTAGCACCACTTTTTTTTTTTTTTACACTTCCTACACTGAATATCATTGCATATGCATTATTTACAACTGTGTTATTTCAAAAATTAAAACTTATTGAATGGAGCACAAGGTGGGTTCTTTTTTGGAAAATATTGTCAAAATCAGCAATATCTTTTAGCTATTTGTTCACTCCAGAAATGTAAAATTTAATACTTAACAGTTTTCTGATACTGACTAATAAACATGTCAACAGGCTACACTACACATGTATTATTTCAGCATTTATACTGAAGGGAACAGAAAAGATCTGGAGATCTTTCTTTCCTTAAACTTGTATTTCACTTGCAGCCTTCGGATTGCTGAAAAGCAGTAAGAACAAGATTATGACAGTGGAATCAAAAGTAAAATGTAAGTGATGCCTTCATGCAACCATGTGATTTACAAGTGCAAACATCAGTTTCATGATATCGACCAACACACAACGTAGCTACATTTCATTACCCAGGGTGCACTAAGTTACGCTGCAATTGCCTTATGCACTGCTCTCCTACCGTTTCAAATTTCTGTCCCTTTTATTAAAAAAATTTATTTGTGAATATATTGCATTAGCTATACATACATTAACATTAGCTGTATCTCTTTTGGTATTTTATTCCCTGCAATTTAAAACGTAACAATTAACAGATGTTGATGCCAACCAATATGCAGCCAAGCAGCTAATATGGGCAGTAGCACCACTTTTTTTTTTTTTACACTTCCTACACTGAACATCACTGCATATGCATTATTTAAAACGGTGTTATTTCAAAAATTCAAACTTATTGAACGGAGCACAAGATGGGTTCTTTTTTGGAAAATATTGTTAAAATCAACAATATCTTTTAGCCATTTGTTCACTCCAAAAATGTAAAATTTAATACTTAACGGTTTGCCTATACTGACAAATACATATCTCAACAGGCTACACAACAGAAAAGATCTGGAGATATTTCTTTCCTTATACTTGTATTTCACTTGCAGCCTTTGCGTTTTCGGGGAGAAGAAGGAACAAGATTATGACAGTGAAATCAAAAGTAGAATGTAAGTGATGCCTTCATGCAACCATGTGATTTACAAGTGCAAACATCAGTTTCATGATATCGACCAACATACAACGTAGCTACATTTCATTACCCAGGGTGCACTAAGTTACTCTGCAATTGAATGATGCACTGCTCTCCTACCGTTTCAAATTTCTTTCCCTTTTATTAAAAAAAATTATTTGTGAATATATTGCATTAGCTATACATACATTAACATTAGCTGTATCTCTTTTGGTATTTTATTCCCTGCAATTTAAAACATAACAATTAACAGATGTTGATGCCAACCAATATGCAGCCAAGCAGCTAATATGGGCAGTAGCACCACTTTTTTTTTTTTTACACTTCCTACACTGAATATCACTGCATATGCATTATTTACAACGGTGTTATTTCAAAAATTCAAAGTTACTGAACGGAACAAATAAGACCAAAAGGTATTCCTTTCCTTATAGCCCTCCTATTAGGTACATATCACAGTGAAACTCCACCTCCCAGGTCTCTCGGAAGAACAATCATTGATTTTCTTTGGTGAGTATTTCTACATCCATCTAGTTAAACAAAATCAAATCAAATACTATTATTAAGAATAAAACTATGCTCAACAGCAGTCAGTCCTATGGTTGTATATTTGCATTTACTTTTTATAGGTCTTGTTTGAATAAATACAGTTCTTGATATTTAGTGCAAATTTTGTGCAGCACATTTAGTTCCTCCATAGTAAGTTTTATGTTTATAAATCTATACATTTAGACAAAACTGAGCACAGGTACATTTTTATTAAAGGTACAACAGCTGGGCTTCCCATTAAACCAGCAGCACTTGGTCCCTTCCCGGCTAGCTCAGTCGGTAGAGCATGTGACTCATGATCTCAGGATCATGGGTTTAAGCCCCACATTGGGTGTTGCTGTGAATCCAGCCACAAGGGGGTACACCTCTGTGCTGGTCCCAAGCCTGGGCAAAATGGAGGGTTGCGTCAGGAAGGGCATCTGGCATAAAAAAAACCTGCCAAACCAAATATGCGGACAAGCCGATCCGCTGTGGCGACCCCTGATGGGAACAGCTGAAAGTCGGTACTTGGTGACAGGCTACTATTTATCTGGCACTACTCACTCCTATCATACAAAATCCTTTTTCAAACATTTAAATATGAGAATGATGATTCAGTACCTTGTTGTCATACAGTTATAAAAGCAAAATTGTATTTTGCAGGTGCTTACTAAAATTCTTCTTTAAAAAACTGACGTAAGTTACTAATCTTTTTTAAATGTCTTTTGATACTTTCTGTTTTTCGGGTCAGTACAGATTTTAGTTTAAATAGTAAAAGGATTTTCCAGTTAAAGAGCGAGCAGCAAAGTGAACTTTGATCAATATGCACTCAGGAAAAGCATACCTTTTGTAATTATTTTTGTGTGTGTTTATATGTATAGTGTAGTACAGTTTAAATATAGTCATTTTTATCCCTATTTCTTAATTAAATGCCCTATAAAACCCTAGAAAATGTTCTTTAGCTATGATTTTAATGAAATATTTATTGTGTTGCAGATACTTATTTTGAAAATTTGTAAATTTGTTGTTTTTCTAGTTAGGGGAACATGCTCTCTTTTTTTGAATTTCTAAAAATTGGCAAAATCAGATCAGAGAAGAAAAAAAAACTTCACCAGATCTTCTGCATTTCTTCACAGGATTGTACCCAGTTCTCGTCTTCCAATCTACGCAAAAGGAAATTCTTCCTTTGAGCTTCCGATAGACCTCTGGTTTGGCCCAAAAAAACTTGGCGACCTGATCAGGAATGTAGCGCTTGTGTAAGTGGAGCGGTGGTAGACACCGCAGAGCTGATCTGCCGCCTTCTCGTACCCATTTAGGTAACAACATTGCGCATGCCAGGGAATATGCTTATAGCACCGGACTGAGATAAAAATCAACTTAAAGTTCTTGCACTTGTAGCTGCGCACAAAGTAAATTCTGGTTTTTTTGTCTATGGAAAAGAACTGTCCAAAAGCAGATAAGGAAACTAAAAAACCTTTGGCGCAAGTGGACAAAACTGGATGACATCAGAAGAGTGTTTCTGTTTCCAAGCCCAAAAGCTGGTAAAAATTACTTCTAATATCTATTAATTTATTACTGTTCTACACTTTCTGCATATTAACATTTAGGAATGGTCATTTTCCCAAGACAAGACATGATGCATTTGTGAAAAACTGGAATTGATCCTGATGCTGCCCTTAAAACTTAAGATGGGTCCCACCCGCATCTTTCGCTGCCTGTTTTCCGCTTCCTAGATTACATCTCCAAACACTGGCAGGAGGACGATTTTTTCGGATGTCTGTTTCTTGAAGGCTGCAACCCAGGAATGATCACGAGGTGCACCGAGGTCCCTCAGAAGATTCCAATTGAGGTGTTAACAAACGTGTACCCTGACATTGAGGAACTCATAAGGGTGAGAATACCCCTGCCTGTGGGTTGAAGCACATCTTATGGGAGGATTTATATTTGCAGTAACGGATCAGCATGGTGGTCACAGATGAAATGGTGGTGTTTATCATGTTATTGCTATAAAAACACACAGGATGATAGAATGGTTTTGTAGGTATTTCACTCATAGTGGGGTCAGCCCATTAAAGGATTCAGTTACAAATTAAAGTCCCCTCAAATCAGTGGGTACAGCACCGACATGATGGTTAGTTTTGCAAAAGTGAACAAGTGGCCCAGGGGTCAACAGTCAATAAAACCCCCTCTCCCCTCCCGGGTGCAAGCCCTTTGGCAATCGGGTGGTTCGACCTTAGTTTTTTACACAACCCTGCAAATGAAGCGATCATTTTTCCTCTAATAGCGCTTGGCCTCTGCGCTCTGCTCCTGGAAGTAAAAAGGAAGAACAGCTGGCAAAACCCACACTGCTGCAATTCAATAAGTTTATAGCAGTTCATGTGCTCAGAAAAATCAGGGAGGCTGTGCGAGAGCTGGACCGAAATCCACTGCTCCCTACCATCTTAAGCCCCCACCCCACAGGTTAGAATAAATACTACCACGGATGTTTTGTTTTGTTTCCCCAGAAAGGTGACATTTATATGGTTGACTATAAAATACTTGATAAACTCAAGGAAGGCGTCATTGACGGACAGCAGCAGTATCTGGCTGCACCAATTGTGCTCCTGCAGGAGAAGGAGGGCAAACTGATGCCCATCGCCATACAGGTAAGTCCGCCATCCTGAACTGCACAGCAGAGCGCAAGTGTGAGACTCAGAGTGTACGAGGGAAGCAGGTGAGTGTCCAGCACATTCTCTGTTGGTTCATTGTTCTAATGGCCCACAAACAGCTGAAACAGGACCCCGGTGAGGACAACCCA
Source organism: Heterotis niloticus (assembly GCA_018136845.1). Lineage (NCBI taxonomy): Eukaryota > Metazoa > Chordata > Actinopteri > Osteoglossiformes > Osteoglossidae > Heterotis > Heterotis niloticus. The sequence continues at coordinate 20,150,495 of CM030903.1, read as the reverse complement.
GTGTTCACACCAAAAGACAAGGCCGAGGCCTGGTTACTGGCAAAGATCTGGGTGAGGAACTCCGAGTTCTATGTGCACGAGTTGGTCTCGCACCTCCTGAAGACCCATCTTCTGGCTGAAGTCTTCTTCTTGTTTATCTACACATCACTGCAAAGCGATCACCCAATCTTGAAGGTACGGGCGATGTTCACAGCTCTCAGGGCCTGAGACATAGTAAGACTACATTAAATTAATCCATTGCATTTCACTTAAAATAACAATGTAAAATACACAAAATTCATTTAATTTACCTTAAAACATCTTGCACTTTTAAAACTCATTGTCCATTTTTACCATTTACAATAGGGCTCGTGTGTGTTCCTCAGGACCACGATTTGGTCTGGAGACCTGCATTTAGAGTTTAAGCTTTTTTTCATTTCAACTTTTGTTTGAATTACAGGTGTGCGCCACTTAATGGCAGGGATACATTTGGTGATTCTGTTGTTGTGGAAACATCTTAGTGTGAACATGTGCTGCATCATGTTTGTTTTGAGTTATATTATTATTATTATTATTATTATTATTGTTGTTGTTGTTGTTGTTGTTGTATGTGCTATAGCCTGTCACTCCTAGGCTACAGGCCTGTACAGCAGGGTACTGCAGGTGCAGTAAACATGAGATGTATGAGGATGCTACTGGCATAAGACAGCACTGTTTTACAGTAAATTTTTTTTAGTAAGTAGTAAGAATACACTTTAAAATAACGATAAAAAGTACAATATAGTAAATACATAAACCAGTAACATAGTTATCATCAAGTATTATGTACTGTACATAATCTTATGGGACCACCATTGTATATGAGGTCTGTCGTTGACCGCCATGGTGTTATGTGGCGCATACCTGTAACTACATTCTTGATCTCTCTTACTACTGGAATATAAACGCTCCATTGAAGTAACCGATTCTGTCATTGTGCGTAACAGCTGTTCATGGCGACTGGAAGATACACGCTACCGATCAACGTGACAGCCAGATCGACTCTCATCGATGAGACCGGGTTCTTCATGCAAGTATGTGTTTTTGCTGTTGAAATAACCTGAACTGGAGGGCTGCACCCATTAAAAACCGAACTCAGCCATACTGTTTAGTTGTGTTCTGGTGTCAGTATGGTAAAGAATCGAGGTAGAAATATCTGTGGAACGGTGGTCAGGTATCCCTACTGTAAAGATTTGGTGATGTTGACAAGTCTGACAAAGTGGAAGGGACTCCAAAGATTTTTATCACCGCAAAACAATCATTGTGAGCTGTCAAACATCAGGCATAACAGCGTAAAGTTGCCTCTGTTGCTGAGTCACCATCACCCCTTGTAGTACACAGCGCTTTGCAAAGAAGCCCTGGAGAAAGTGTTGGAAACTGCCAACAACTTTATCACCTTTGAGAGCCTCTGCCTGCCTGATGACCTGAAGAATCGTGGTGTTATGGAACTGAAGAACTACGACTATCGGGATGATGCCATGGATATCTGGAATGCCATGGAAGAGTAAGAGCTTTAACCCTACTTTCACTGAACGTGTGCACTGCCCCCATGGGGCCCCCTCCAAATATGAGAATGCAACACAGCCTTGGCATAAGTTTATCAGAAAATAAATTCCCCTTTGTTGCCTTTTTAAATGTTCTGTTCTTCCCAGATTCATTAAGGGAGTGGTGGAAGAATATTACCCGGAAGATGAAGACTTGTGCAAAGACCAGTATCTCAAGTGTTTCTTCAGGGACATTTATACCAAGGGATTTGAAGAAAAACTTGGTATTATGAAACATAACCATGTTCTTACCCAACCCTTATTTAGCCTGTGGATCAGTCAACAGATTGTATTTTATTTCTATTAAGATTCTCTTTGTCATCCTTTAATCAGATTTTCCAGCAGAAGTGAAGACCAAAGCCGAGGCTGTCAAGTATCTCACCATGATCATGTTCACCTGCTCAGCCCAGCATGCTGCTGTGAACCATGGCCAGGTAATGTACCCCGCTGACGTCACATACGTACACTGACGTAACCCATCATACATTTCGTGCCAAGTGCCATCAAAAATATTCACTTACCTCTTCCCACAGTACGACATATACGCATGGATGCCAAACGGGCCCACAACAATGCGGCAGCCTCCGCCCAAGTGCAAAGATGTGGTGGATGAACAGTACATCATGAAAACACTGCCAGACGTGAACACGACACTGGAAGCCATGTTTGTGGCACGTTTTCTTGCTCAGGAGCCCCAGGACTTTGTAAGTGTAACCATCTGATCCCAACAATGATCGCTGCTGAAAGCTGAATGCATTTTTTAGGCTTTAGATCCCTTCGTCACCATGACACTCACTGCAGCCGATTCCACAAGCACATCACATCATCTACTATCCATGTGTCCAGTTCCAGCACAACTTCTCAAGATATTTACAGAGGGCCATGTAGGAATACAGATGGTCCCCAAGTTACGATGGTCCAACTTACGAGTTCTCGACTTTACAATGATGTAATAGCAATGCGCATTCAGTAGAAACTGTACTTTGAATTTTGACTTTTTTCCCAGGCAAGCAATATGCGGTATGACAGTCTCTGGGCAACAGCAGCGATCTGCATCTCCCAGCCTGCCACGCGGTTGCTAGTGTATACAACCGATATGCTATTGTTCTGTGTTGCCAGCATTTTTTTGGATTCCCTCCCATATCTACGTTGTTTTTTGGATCCGTCATGTCTACGAAATGCCCATCTGTGTCTGTGTCTCCTGAAAGGGGCATGAAAGCGGAAAGCCCGTAATGACTTTTATAGTAGGCTAGGCTATGATGTTCAGTAGGTGTTACTGTGTGGGCTGGTGGATGCAATTGCAAGACACCACAGTAATAAGCTGAAGTTACGTTAAACTCTTAGCCGGGAGCTAGTGCTAAACATTAGCGATTGGCAGCAAATAAAAGCAGAAGATGCCGCAATTCAAAATAAACAAAAGACACGGTCTTAGTAAGACAGTGGTTGCAGGAAAGTTCACAAGGGACATTGGAAGACTGTGCACTGACAGGAAGTCCAGGTAGGCACTAAATCCCATTCACGATTGGTTCTTACACCAATCTGAAGACTGGGGCAGAGAGACCGTCTACGTTTCGTCACCGAAGCAGCCACAGGCGTGACAGTAGGTTAGGATTAAATGCATTTTTGACAATATTTTCGACTTACGATGGATTTATCGGAATGTAACCCCATCGTAAGTCAGGGACCATCTGTACTGTGTAGGAATGCGAAGGTCATTATTACACGTAATTCTTCAGCTTTCATTACTGATGTCAAACTTCAGCGTCAGCTGATCACTGTTTGTGCTTGGCCCCTTCAGGTGCGCCTGGGACAGTACTCACAGGAAACTGCCAATGACCCCAGGTTAAGAGAATTGATCAAGGCGTTCCAGTCCAAACTGGAGAAAATTGGTAAAAAAATTAACGTGCGAGCACAGGGCAAACCCTTCCCTTACATGTATCTCCACCCTGACAAGATGGAGAACAGCATTACCATCTGAGGGACAGGGCCTTTGTCCCCCACCACCATTTTCATTCTGAAACCTATACTTTGCATCGCCGTGTTTATACCTCTTTACTTATTTTGGTGATTGTAACTCCATTTAATACTAATCATTTTCACATTTTAACCACGGAAGGGATGCATGAACTTGTGATTTATAACTCTTAAGAATTTCTTTTTACTTAACACTTAACTGTATGATTTGCTACTTTGGGGGGGTTTGTTTGAATGCATATTAAATCACTGTTTTTATGTGTGTGGACTGTTTGTGGGTTTGTTTGTCTACTTTGCTTTTAGGTTCATTACTCCATTCGTGATTTCCATCCCTGTTCTTCCTGTGTGCTTCCACTTTCCAAGATCTTCTGTGCCATGTCTTTATTCATCCTATCCAATTGGAATTCTGCCCTCCAAGCAATTCTATAAAATACTCTGCTAGAAGCAGATGCGAAACCTTGTTGCTTGCTTTGCCAATTGTATGCTTTGGATTTTGCTCAAATTGTGTCGACCCCTTTGCCTGTTTATTGACCTTGCGACTTGTCTAGCCCTTGAATGTGTGTATATGTTGGATAGGGTACTCTTGATCAGGTGTAGGGAGTGGCTGCAATTTTATTTCACTGTTTGTGTATGTTTTTGTTAGGTAGTTAGGGAAATGGTTCTGTATGTTTATTCTCAATAAATAAGTTAGTCTGGGTTTTGCTTGCACTTGGTCTGTTTTGGTTGTTATTTTGGCCTGGGCCACTCCTGAGGTTTCACCAGGTCTAAATACACTTGATAAATACAAATTCTCACTTAATACATATCACTGTATCTTTCTTCTATCCCATCCCTCCACTCAATTCCCCTCCTCTCCCCACATCTTACCCATTCTGCTGCGTCCTGACCCTAGACCAGGTCATAACACTGTTGTATTTACCCCCCACAAAAGGAGCGGTGGTTCACACAGTGTCCATACACCATCCATCTCCTGTACCTCAAAGAGTCAAAAGAGTTTATTTGTCAAGCACATGGTTGTGTACCATGTGTTGAAATGTGCACCGATCTGAACCAGGATGACTGTGCGAACAATCTATAATGGAAAATGAAGCAAACACATATCCAAACACTAAGAAGAATAGAGACAGAAACAAGCAGTAAATAGATAAATAAGTAAGTAAATAAATAAATAAATAAATAAATAAATAAATAAATAGGCAAAATGGTACGGAACAGTTAAGGTGCCCTGGAAGGGCAGTGACAGTGGGGGGGGGGGGGGGGGTTGGAGCGGAGTGGTCAGAGATTACGTGAGGGTAGTCATGTCATGTCCGGGTTCAGAAGTCTTATGGCCTGTGGGTAGAAGCTCCTCCTTAGCCTCTCCGTTCTGGCCATAATGCTTCTGTAGCGTTTGCCTGATTTCATCAAGATGAATAGATGGTTGAGGGAATAATAGGTAGAAAACTACAGAAATTAAGGAAAAAACGCACAGTCTTCCTGGAGCGATCAGGTAGGCGTCTGGACGTGGCCGCGCCATTTTGAATCCCAACCTCATACATGCAGGGTAACAACACACTGAAGCCAAATAACAACCTGATCTTGACCAAATGCTCTCAACATTTTGTAGACATTTTCAAATATGCAAATATCGACAAATATTAGATATGTAATTGTTGGTAAAAAAAAAAAAAAAACATTCAATTTCAAACCTTTTTCTGCATTTGCCATGACATTTTGCCATTTTGTGAGTCATTGAAATCTGCCTTCTGCTCCTCTGCCTGCACCTTTGTCACCATGAAGAACTTCTATGCCCAATTATACAGTAGATTTCTTCCACAATGCACTTCACCACAACCACCCTGTTGCGACACCACACTGCAGGTCCCACTATTGAAGCTTTCTAACTTGTTGAACGTTACCTGCTATAAGGAACTAAATTCATCCAAACACAATGTTAGCTTAGATGTAGGTACCTGTAGTCAAAATAATTTTAACATGAAATATAAGAGCATAATTTAACTCAAGGTCAGGCTTTAGAGACAAACACACAGCGTATCTACTACAGGGCTTTAAAATGCGACAATGAGCTTGTTTGACTTTGGCTGGCAGTGACAAATGGCATAACTTCAATAAACATTTGTTGCAATTGCAAAAAAATCAGCTTTGGTATAAATTATTGAGCCATGGGAGGAGTATGTGACCATACCTGGCTTATTGTTGAGATCGACAGTTATAAACAGCATATAAACAATATCTGGTGTCCCACAGTGCCATCATATCCCAGTTTCAAGTACAAGTGGGCCTCACAACCTTCCTTACAAACAGTTGGGATTGGAAGTGTGTTCATAAATCAGGAGACCAAATATGAGGCTGTTGCATATCTCACCATGGTCAGGTTCATTTGCTCAGCCAGCATACTGCTGTGAACCATGGCCAGATAATGTACCCTGGCGAGACCATCACTGCTACGCCGCTTACGTCCACTGCAATAACCCATCATGCAGTTCATGTTAAACGCCTATCTCTAGGGCATTAAGCTTTGAATGGGATGCAGGAATTTTATTTCATTCTTTTATATTAACTTGAAACATCAAAGCCTGTTTTAAATTTGTTGAAAATAAAACAACCTCTTATATATGCCGATTATCCACAGATTCACCAGTCACAAATCTCCACAATGTTTGACCACTTTCTGTTTGCTTTATTATGAATACAATCAATAAAAAGCAAGGTTAAGAGACATTTATTCCCTAGGTAGGTTCTGCAGAAGTCTCATATATAGTTATAATAAATTAAAAATATGCTATAATTTGCTTGTTTTAACATAAATTCTGTACTAAAAACTTTTATTCATAGATTAATCAACCGATTGCACGTCTGAGGTCAATCATCTTATTACTGACCACCGGCAGGAACACCAGCTGTAAACAACGCAGAAGTGAGTTGAATCTGGTCCCACTTTTCTACTCCGTTTCGGTGTATCGGGCGCAGAAAATGGAGCTTGTGCTTGCTCTGCAAACACTTAAAAAAAAAAAAAATATATATATATATATATATACAAAGAAAACACAACTAAGAATAAATGGAAAAATGCAACTTCCAAAATTCATAACACAAGGAACCTTTTCAGCCCACACTGAAACAAACAACTTTACAGAGACACAAAAAACTAATTAGCAGTAAATAAAAGAATGATTTAATAGATTTGTTTCAAAAGCCTTTTTTTCTACACAAAACAGCAGTAATGTCTCTTCCAATCTGAAGCAGACAGTGAATGTGTAGCCCTATCTGGAAGCAGGGGGCTATGCCGCAGAGGGGGGTCCTATGAGTTTCAGTAAAGAGCCAACACTGGCCTCCCTCCTTCCTGACAGGGCCGTTGCCCACCAAAAACAGGGGGGGGGAGGGGGGGGAGAAAAAAAAAAAAGGCTGTACAGGCACAATGAATCAAACTATCTCTGAAAACACGTGTGCAGTATATCTATACATTAGAAAAGAAACTTTAAAAATATTATACGATTTATTCATCCGTGTGATATTTTTCTAAGAGGTTTGTTTTCAAGTGAGACCAACTTCTGAATAATAATAATAAAAAAAAAACTAACCAAAAAAAAATTGACCTCACCCCAATTTCACCATAATTCACTGTGATTGCTAAGTGTGGCCCTTCCGACAATGCAACAGAAACGGATGCTGAGCAGAGAGACCGTGGTAAGGAAAGAAGAATGGAGTCTCAGAACTGGGAGAGAAGCCTGGCACGTTCACGGGGGGCTGGTGGTGGTGGTGGGGGGAGGCGGGTGTTCATCGGCGGTACACCCCAAATGCCACAAAGCTGAAGAATATGGTGATGCCCACCAGGGATGCGGTTGCCGGTGCGGTGAAAAACTGCCGGTACTGGATCTGGAAGTACCAAAGCACGGACAGCATGAGCACAAAGAGGGGCACCATGAGGCTGCCCACGTTGAGTGCCACGTGGACCTGGTCAGCAGCCCGTGCCCCGGCTGGTGCTTGAGGCGTGGCATGCTGCGAGATGTGGCAGTGCAGCACGCAGTTGTCGGTCAGGTTGAGCGAAGCCAGCGTCTGTGTGTCGTCGCGCAGGAGCTGACCCTGGTAGATGAGGCGCACCTGGTGCTCCTGCCCTGCAAAATACGTCCTGTAGGGGGCAGCAAACACACACACACACACACACACACACACACACACACACACACACACACACACACAAAAGGGATCACTTCTGAACTACCCAAACACTCAAGTAAACAAAGATATGAGCTGTCAGTTGCCTTTACAGGCAGATGTTTACACAACGCTTAAAAGATTCAGACCTTACACGTAAGTACTGCAAATGTTGCCACACCTGTCCTGTGATAACACAGATATATATTTTTCTACACTCTGTGAAATTTATATATATATCCATATCCCCATTGCTGAAGACTCACCATAGCTAACATTAAAAAAACCCTACATTTGTATGCATATACGAAAAAATCTTTGTATTTCAGAATATGAAAAAAATAAATGTTTCATTCAAAGGATGAGTTCACAACCTCAAGAAAGACCATGAAGCTAAAATGCAGCAACACTGATGCTAAAAATACTGTCAAATAATACTAAATATCATGTACGTGGGGGAAATGATACTGTCCAGGGCTGCATCTGCACACCCTACTTGCATACCAGACCATATGCTCCACACAAAAGTCACAGGTTATAATTAGCATCATTATTTATTCATGTCACCGATACTTTGCTCCAGAGAAAATTGTTACCTGAAGGTTGTACGCTAACCTACTTGCAATCACTTAGTCATTTTAACAGCTACTGTATCTATCCATCCATGGCATGGGGTACTGCAGCAGGGGCAGGAATCTAACCTAGCAAACTTCTTATTTGAAGGTGTTCCCTTTCATCACTACACCACCTTCTGCCCCTGGGTGAAACAGCTGGAACCATAACACTGGCAGCTACCTGCCCCAGCCTCTCAGACGGCCCACCTTTTGATGTAGCCGATTGTGTCCTCGGGCTTCACCTGGGCCACCCTCTCAGTGTCGTTCAGGAACTTCAGGCGCAGAATCATACTCCTCTGGGGGTCGCTGGAGGTTTCACCATGTGGGGGCTGGCCAGCATGTCTGTCATGGTCAGGAGGCTGATGGGAGGGGCCAGGGGGGGTTCTGTGACCAGTCTCTCTATGACGGAGGCCAACTCCACCAACCTCTGCTGAACCCTGGTGTCTGCCACCCCTCCACGCAGCACTGTGCTCCTCCTCACCAGCCTCACTGAGGGAGTCCTCTTTGGTCTCCTCCCCCGAGTCTCCTGATACTGGGGCATTCTCCAGGGGATTCGGGTCGGGGCTAGCACTCTCTTGGGCAGGAGGGAACCTGTGCAGGGGATCAGGGGTGGAGTTGGAGTCCGGGTCGGAGGTGAAAAGCTGCTCGGTGCGGTCCCCTGTGTGGGTGGAGGCCCAGGCCAGCACCAGGACCAGCACCAGGAAGACTACACCGAAAAGCACCGTCACCTCGTCCCCCACGCCCTCGATCAGAGCCATCCTGGGGGGGCGTGTCCCGGACCAAGGCAACTTTCAGGTAGGCACCTGAGCCACAGGAAGACAGAGAATGTGGATGTTAACCGGGGCAGCCACATGGAGTTGCAGAACAGAAAAACTGAAACTGAGAAAACAGAGACGGAAAAAAAAGTGGTGCAAACAGTAATCAATTACATAAAACGTTACAAAATATCCCAAATATGGTGGATCCTCAACTTACCAACACAGCTGGGATCAGAGTTTTGCACATAACCCAGTTTGTGAGTCCAAAGGCACTTTAACCGCTGTGTCACAACAATAAAGATGCCCCTCCATGTATTTATGGGTTATATTCTGTAAAAAGCCTCATACAGCTATGATAAATATACTCTAATCATTAATCGTATTAACTTAGAATTATATTAAAATTAAGTTAAAATAAAGGTAAATATATTTTGTCTTCAGAACCTCGTACTCAGGTTTGATTGCTGACAGTGACCATGTCTTCCCCAGCTTCTGGCAACATTCATAGTTGTCAAAAATGTGCAGTAAAACCTTAAAAACAAAGACAACCCTCTACATATTTTCAGGATATTCTAATTGTGTACAAACACTCATTACATTAAACATAACGTAAAATAACTGAAAATAAATGTCACCCGAACAAATTCCTACTTGATGTCAACTTTTGACCCACTGAACACACAAACGTGGTTAATATCCACCTGACCACCACCCCCTAGGAACACAAAACAAGACCTATAAAAGCAGTTTTACACTCCTAATCTGCCTTTCAAGCCAACAAGCAGCTGAGTGCAAAAACGCAGGCTGCGTCACAGAATCACAGAAAATATGCTGGTGGAAAAAAAACAATTAAAAATTCACTAGAAAACATTGGCATTTTTTAAAATTTGTGAATTAAAAAAAAAAAAAAGGCTACACGAGGAGAAGACGTATGCTGTACCCAGAAGAAGCCGAGACGCGATGGAAACCAGCTGTCTTAGCACTGACTCATCACAAATAATGAGGTTCATCAATTATACAGGCCGGTCTCAAGATTTCCTCCCTGAGAGGAGCACCCAGTATGCCGAGAGGGTCCTTCACCAAACCCTTCTGCAGCCCTGCGTACGCACAAACAGACCAGGCCTGAGCAGAGAAAAGCCTTAGGAGTCTGAATGCAGGATTAGTGAATGCAAAGCACATGCAGGGCTGCGCGGCAGGGGGGGACCCTGTCTATTCTACAGATGAAGAGAGGGAGTTGTGTAGCCAGGCCAAAGAAGATGCCAGTCAGCCACAGCTGTCACAAAGCAGCCCGGGTGAACCCTCTGTGTGTTCCTCACATCCCATGAGCAGACCAACAGAAAGGAGCCTGCCACAGGGACCACTCGCTCCTTAACACACACTGCAGAAACAGCTTCTTTGTTTCATCATCACACCGTCAAATGTGTTCATGACAGCGCCCAGGTTATATAATCTCCCTTCATTTGGCCTCAAGCCCCGATTCCTACACATCACACAGTGTTGAGCACAACAGCAGTTACCAAAACTTAACAAGGGACAAATTGTGTGGATCAACAACTTTGAAGCTGCAGTAGTCGGGTATATTACAGGAGTCTGCAAACACTGCTCTCTCCTGTTCCAGTGTCCAAGTTAAGATAAATTCACAATTTGATCCATGCAAAAAGCTCAGTCACACAGCAAAAAATGGTTGCCCTTTGTATATGGCCTCAGCGGAAAGCAATGCAAATATCTTGCACAATTGCAAATACAGGTTTCAGTGCCAATCCAGTGTAATGTTGACAGCTGTATTGTAGATAACATGACCCATTCAATTTCCCTGATCAGGAAACATTGTAATATACAGTACGTCCATAAATGTTTACTACTGGAGTGTTTATAAGATTACCAGAAAAGGTTAGGATGGAGATTATACGATATAAAAGGTTAGAGGATAGAGGTTATAGGATGGACTACAAATTCAGACAGGTTCTGCAAAATAACATGAAAATTTTAGCTGAATGATTAACCTCGAGATTATTAAGTTATCTCAGGAGAAATTTTGCATGTTTATTCATATTGTTCTGCATCTTGAAACAGCCTTTGCTTGCAAAGTAAAATCTGTGGGCGTTTAAAATGGGTCACTGGCTTTTAATGTTAATCTCAAATTGCCATAAAAGCCAGCCAATAGAATGAAAATTGAGCTATTGCTGCTATTCTGCAAGGAAGCCACGCACTGGACGGCAATCTGGAGGCAATAAAAAGGTTGTGGAGCAAAGCTGACCCATACAAGACCCAAAGATGAGTCTGGATCTTTCTGAAGTGCCTTCAAGGAGCAAAGCAGGGAGGGAATGCCTTCTGGAGGAAACATGGCCGTCACTGGTGCCAAGAGGCCTCATGTTGCTATAAGCAGCAGCTTAGTCATTTTTTTCCCCCCTTCCTGACACATCCCCCCTACCCAGTATCTTGGCTGAAAGGGCAGCCTAAATCCCCTCCTGAAGACTTGCCAAAGGGAAGTGAGGGGTTTGTGTTCAGAGAGCAACAGTGCTCCCATAAGGAGCCCATGACACAAAAGATGGCAGCAGCTTTCAAGCAGTCCCTGGCAGCACTGGATGCCAGCTGTCCCTGCTGGTGTCTTTACCATTTGCCTCACTGTGCTGCTTTCACACTCCCAAGAACCCAGGTAAACAGTGCCTTATAAAGGAGTGACAGGATCTCTTGTGCCTAGTGTGCAGTGGGACATGCTGAATAGACAAGACACAGTCAAGAACAAAATTAAAGACTCCAGCTCCTAGTAGGCCAGTCCCACAGCTGCCCTGCAGCTTCCAAAGTCTTGTGGGTATAAAGTTGGCCAAAAGCCATTAGAGCAGAGGAAATCAATGCAATGCCATACCCCTATGCCACCCTACTCTATTCCGCTTGCGTAAGCTGTGCATGCCCACAGTTAAGTGGTCACATGGTTAGCTGGCTACTGCTCCAAACATGGTGAAATAAATAGCCATATCAACTCTCAGTGATTACAACTAATGAAGGTAAACAACTCATGTTCAGCAGACATTGTGATGTTCACTCTGCTTTTCATAATAACTACCGCTGGAACCCATTTTCCATCCTTCTCAAAGCTCAGTGTATTTTTTCATTTATTCATTAACTGCTTGTCCACTGCAAGATCACAATGGCCCACAGCCTACCCTGGAAGCACAGGGTATAAGGCAGGGTGCACCCTAAACAGGACACCAATCCAACATACGGCAACCACACACATTTAGTCACCCCAGATACACAGACTAAAAGAAATCTCTATGCACCAGTTGAGCTAAACCACATGTCTGAACTTTAAGGTGAAACCAGAGCACCTGGAGTAAACCCATATGAATACAGAAAGAACACACAAACTCCCTGTGGACTGAACCCACATGTGTGATGCAGGAGCACTACCTGGTGCACCCCAGTTGCTGCTCCAACCTCAATGTAGGTCAGCAGAAATTCTTTCTAGTTAATCTTCTCCAGCTATCCAAAGTTCTGCTGTAATCTTTGGGGGCTGCAAAAAGAAAGCAAACAGAACGCGAGCATAGCTAAAGTTCAACATCAGGTTCAACTTGCAGTGTAGATGTTTGGTTCCTCTACAGTTTCCCTTGTTTATCAGTTAATCAGCAGTCATCTCATCACAGCTGTGAATCGGTGGAAACCACACAAACGTAAGAAAAACAAGGTAGACACAGCCAGCATTGGAGGTTGGATCACACAAGCAAGACCTTCTGGAAATTATATCAGAGCTGAAATGCAGCGCTAGTTTGTCAAATTTTAGAGTGAATCACAAAACCAACTCATTACCTTCTTTTGTCTGGAAGCAAAAGTCATTTCTTTAGCAGATGCTTTTCTCCAACATATAAAAAACTGACTGCAAATTCAGCACAAGCAAAATTTCAACTCAGTGTGATTCACATGAACAGACCACAGTCTGTATTTCAATCTCCATTTCATAACACAGTTTAAGACATTTACACACAAATAACCATGAATAAGAGAGCAACAACACCCTTTAGAAGTAGAGACTTTGCGTACATAACCCGTCAGTCTTTTTAAAATATAATTGTTACATAAATGTAAACAGCATTTAAGTGAGTGAACTGGCCTGTATGAACCTAGAGCAAAAGGCCTTATTATTCCAACTAGCAAACACCTCAGGTAAAGAACAGCCCCTCACTGCATCCGTACACACTAAAAAGACAAGTTTTATAACTCTTTCCAAAGACAGACTTGGTAAATGACGACTGTAAAGTTGAAAAGTCACAGTCAGGGTCCAATTAGCCGTTAGCTTAGCCAGTTTCCTTCATTTCACAACAACTCAGAGACTCACAGCTGCGCTTCGAGCGCCGTAAAAAAGTTCCCCGCGTTGAGGCCAGAGTTTTACCACAACAACGTGTAAGTCTGCGGCACATATTGATCACATTAAAACCCTACTTTTCCCAAATCAAATAAACTTACTGTGAGTGTTTTGAGCTGCATGGTAAAGATCAGTCTCCTTCCTCTGGGCTTCGCACTTCCTGGCTCCGGGAGCCGTGCCGGAAGTGACTCAGTGCTGCTCGCGTGGGATTCTGGGAGATGAAGTTTCGCTCGCGAGTTTTCGGTAACTCACCTGTCAGCAGGTTGGATGAAAAACCTGTTATAAACCTGTTATTAAAACCACAAAAACGTAACCAGAACAGGGCAGGATGGTGAGCATGCACACTGACACGCTGGGAAAAAAAGCCATCGTTTCTGTGAGGTGAACATGCAGAGGATGTGTCAGAGACTGGTAATATCGAGATCTATTCAATTCCTTAAATCCTACTACAAAAGAACTCATTTGCATCTTAATTACCACATTTACAACAGAACTAAAATTTCATCTCAGCAATTTAAGCACCATTAAAATGACCGAGTATCCATTTTGCTAAATAACAAATATAGAAACATTAACTTTACTAAGATAAAAGATATTGTAGGAACACTGTTTCTTGATGCCTATATATATAGTATATTTATGGAGGAGACAATTTTGCACTGGTTACCATGACAACATTTATTCTGTAGTACTGTATTATATATATATATATATATATATATATATATATATATATATATATATATATATATATATATATATATATATATATATATATATATAAATTTACACATAATGTAAATATATATAAAATGTATATATAAATTGTTTTCATGCCTAAATTCCTGGAAAGGCATGATGTGCAGAGGGTGGACCTAGAAGATGACCCCCTCCACCTTTGCAGCAATTCAGTCTGAATTACAAAAACCTTTCAAAGTCCCTCCAGCCACCAGATTGAATGACAGAAAGAGTTTATGGGAAGTTTTGGAGGACAACGTGTGTAGTGGATTCCTCCCCTTTTCTTTCTTCACTAATGGTCCTGTGTCTCGCTGCACACAGTTCAGCACCGTCATGACAGCATTCTAATGACTGAAATTGTTCTGGAAGCAAAGGAGGTCCCACATATTGTTACATACTTGATGTTTATGTGTATTATCTCCTCCATTGTGTATCCTGTTTCGCACCCCACATTTTCAGGATAGGCTACATATCTCCACGAGCCTCTCCTGGATGGGTGATTATAGGTAATGATAGTTTAAGCAAAGAGTCAAAAGAGTTTATTTGTCACTTACATGGTTACTGAGTATACCATGTAGTGAAATGTGCAAAGGCCAACCATTTGGAATCTGAGCTTGACAGAAAAGCTGTACATTCCTACCTGGTGTGTTTAAATGTTAGTTAGTCAGGCAATTTTAATTATCACCCCTCCCCTTGATGAAGCTGTTTACTGAGGAACTCAGTAAACCTTATTAACTCACATTTTTTGACAGTGTAAAATAGTGTAAAATTCACTGCAGTAGAAAACTGTCAAAACCTGCCCCCTGCTGTCCGAGACTGGCATTGCTTTTCAGACAAAATGTGGCTTGTACTTTGGTCACGTGGCGCTGCGATTTCAATGGATCCTTCACACCGTAACATTTGCTTATATAACACTGAAGAAACATTTTGTGACATTTATATCTAAGCAACCTATTACATATAAGTCAAAATCCAGGGTAATAACGTTAGTAAAAATATCAAATAGAAATGTGCATGCTAAATAAAAGCATGTACATTTCACCTGGCGTGAGAAATTCCAATATCAATTCCTTGAACAGCAAAATGTTTGGGTCCGTCTACCCCATCCATGCAGGGACTCCCAGCAAAGCCTTCTTCTTTGCATTTTTACCCCTTTCAGATGGTGAAATCGTCACCCTTCTATTCTCACACAGAGCCACCACCGACTCCCTCGATCCCATCCCTTCTCCTCTTTGACAGGCTGCGTCTCTGCAACTTATTTCTTTTATCTCTGCCACCATGACTCCTTCACTCTCCTCTATTTGCTTCCCATCTGCCTTTAAATCTGTTCACATCTCATTGCTATAAAGAAATCCTCCCTGGACCTAAACTCAGTACAGAATTACAGGCCAGTTTCTCTACTCCCTTTTCTCTCAAGAACACCAGAGTATGGAGCCTACAACCAGTTATCAGTTTTATCTCAGCTACTGAAAGGCAATTTTCTTTAATCTGAATTGTATTTCACTTGGACAAAAGCATCTCATAAATGAATTTATGTAAATATAAATGTATCAATAAGTTTTCCTCAGTTTTGGACAGGTACTGACAACCATTTTCACAACCAAGGGTTAAATGCTAGAAAATCCAAAGGTAAAGGGTCTGAAAGGTGAGGGATAGTAAAGGAAATAAAGTATATCATGTTGTACCATAATAATAAGCAGTTACTGCTGAATTTGATGGCATTTTGTCATCTTCCACGCTACTGTTTTTTCCTACTGAGTTACAGCCCACTACAGCCTCCCTGTTAGTCTGTATAAATGGATGCAGGAACAATAGGATCTGCTTTGCTCAGCACTGGGCCCCTGAGAATCTATGGGTTTCGTGGTGGTTTGCCAATGCTGTGAACTTGTCTGTACCTAACGTCCATGCCAGGAGAGAAGGCGAGTGTGTGAGTTTCTCTGTGTGTGTGTGTGTGTGTGTGTGTATGCCACAGTGCAGTTTCCTAATGGCCCACAATGGCCCCCTTGAACACGTTTCCGTTCCTGCATCTGACAGCACAGTTTCCATCTTCCGGGCCTGCGACACTCCAGCCTGAGCAGGAGAAACATCTCCTTCACCACAGATCCTCTGGAATAAACTAAACAAAAAACTCTCAGTCCAGTTAAGGACAAAAAGCCAAGTCTCTTGGACCACATTTATAGTAAATTATTTTGTCATGACCTTTATTCCTGCATAAATTCTAGAACTCACGGGCCTCAATAAACACATTTTGAAAGCGGTTTAGACTGAATCAGTGTGACCAACTACACACCACTGCATTCTGGACCATGGTGGACAATCATACCCCCCTGCTAACCTTATCCATATTTGTCAAACTATAATAAAGAGTTTTCACATTTTCTTCAGTAACTGTAACAACAAAGCAAAATTGAGGCAAAAGAACATACAATCTATATATTGAGAAACTGCAAATGCTTATAGATACAAATAAACACAGCAGGGCAAATGGCTATAATATTTAGCAGAGGCTTTTGTGCAGCACTGCTGACATTTCAAAAAGTTGGCAAAATCTTCCACAGCTCATCTGATTTAGGAAACAAGATTAAATGGTAACTTTTCTTATGGAAGAAAGTTTAGTCGATTGCAAATTTGCAGGGGGGATTTCTGGTTTTACCACAGTACTAAAGTATACTTTTCCAGTTAAAAGTGTAGGAATAATGATTATTATTTTATTATTTAGTGGACATCTTTGACCAGGATAACCCACAATGTCGAGTCGTACAGTGTATTAGAAGAACAGAGACATGGTCACCTGACATGGGTGTTAGTTGGAATCCTGCATCTTAGTAAAAATCTAAACTATGAACCAAAATAAAACTTTTTCAAAGTTAAACTGTTGGCATATTTTATTAAAAGAGTGACATTGTTATCAGAAATATGCTATGGGGAATATTAGCAGTTAGCTGCTCCCCAATGAGCCCCAGCACAGGCCTAAGCAGACAGTAAGCAGGGATCAACCCTCTGAATAGCCTGGAGAGAGAAGAATGCCTGGAATTTGCAGGAGGGATTCCTGCACAATGAGAGGCAGCGGAACTCCTCCTTCACCCCCCAGGGAAACAGCCGTGCCTCTGTCTCCCCTGGAGCGACAAGCTGATCATGTTGTAGTAGCTAATGCAGGGAAATTGAGCAGGTCATGGCAGATCTGTTGCGGCTCCAATCTGAACAGCATCACCTAATCTTAACCACATCGAATACCATGAATGGCGTACACCTATCCCTTGGTTTATGCCCCAAATCCGTTCCGGACTTAAACTGGGAAAACGTAAATAGAGACCCCATTTCCCACTATTTTAAATAGCAAAAATTATAAACCGTTTCAAACCCCCCCCCCAAAAAAACCCCAACTTCTCCAATTATCCATAAAACAGTGTAAAATACATGTAAAACTACTAAAACATCACCATGACTCTGGCCTACTTTCTTCTCCTTTTCCAGCAAAATATTAGTTCCAAGCTCCTCATCCTGTTATTGATCAACACTCACAAACACCACACACAAGTCCAACTAATCCGGTACAGCACCCCTCCTCTGGTTCTACTGCCACCTAACGGCCGGATGTGGAAATGCAGGCGACTTTCACTCCGCAACACATTTTATTTTTCGAAGAGAATGCATTTCAGATTAAATAAACGGAAAAACGGATTGCACCTTCGAAAATTCTACTCTTGAGCATTTCTTCCATAGCAATACAAAGCCGGTGAAGTGCATTTCAAAAGTGATAAGGTCTAATGTATATGTTGTCAAAGACTTCCTAGCTGCTAAGTGCCGAAAAAGGGGTTCCTGGGCCCGCCGTATCTAAGCAACGGTAAAAAAGGGAAAGACACTCCATGAGGACCCGGTGTTTTGTCGGATCTCAGGTTTCCTGGATTTCCTCAGTCCGCCTGTCCCCCTGCCTTCCTGCTCCGGCCTCCCACACTGTCTGCTGTAACCGGTTCACATGGCAGGCTTTCCCTTTGCTTTCCTGCCCCTGCCCCTCCCCAGCCCCTGCCTCCCCGTCCCGGCCTTCCTGCCCCTGCCTGCCTGTTTGCGGGGAAATCACTGCTCTTTCTCCAGACACTTCGGTCTGATGGTCTCCTCTTGCTCTCGCCGGGCTGAAGATGTCCAGAGAATGACCTGAACATGGTGCTTTGGGGGGAACTACAGCTGCGGATCGACAGTCCTGTGGGTTCAGCAGCCGCAGTCTCGGTAAGTGAACAGTAACTCGCACTGTAAGTTATAGAGTAAATCAGGGTATCAGGCGTGGCTCGGCTCGTCAGATGAGTTTATTTCGAAAACTCTCTCTTTGCATCGTCAAACAGATCGCAGTACCGGAGCCTTGAACAAAACGAAGCGGCATTTTGTTTTGTTTTTAATAGCTCATCGGTGGCATTAAATTCACAAGCAGCCACAAAATGAAACATCTCTTCCTTCCTCTGCGACTTCGTTGAAATCCAGCCAAATTTTTCCTCCATCGGCTGGGCTTACTGACGGTAAAAGAAGGAAAGACCAGTTAACACAAATGCAGATGGTTGCTGCCGTTTGTGTTTTTTAAGATTTTCTCTTTTTTTTTTTAAATGAAAATGACAGCACGGAGAAGATCGCGCGGAAATGATGGAAAACCAGGGCAGATGACACGAATTCGCGGGAAGATGTAAAGAACTGGGGCGTCTCATGTGACTTTATTTCGTGCAGGAGATTTTCCCAAGGTGACCATAAAGTCATGAGATCTTCTACCTCGCGCCTGTCGAGCTTTTCCTCGAAAGATTCTTTATGGAACCGGTAAGTACCCCGATCCACTTCTTATTCTTTTCTCGCCAAAAGTTTTTTTTTTCTTTCTGTGACGCCTTGCCAAGTAGTTATTCTGGATTCAGCGATATGCTGTTATATACAGATTTACCATGCATTTATTGTGTGCTTTATTGTATGCGCGATTCCCGCTGAACATGAAAGCGGGCGTACACTGCACGCGTGCCTTCCAGCTTGCGAGCACGTGCATTCGCCGTAGATTTTAATCCCGCATCACGGGCAAACTGAACGCGACGTTAGAGTCGCGGATCTTTCGAGGATGGGATGAAAGTGAAGAAATCTTGTCTGCTTTTTAAGTTACGGACGGCTGAAAGCCTGGAAGCCTGGAAGCCAGGACGAGCCTCGCTGGCAGCAGCGTGCGGCGCGGCCCCTGTCCTCTAGGGGCCGCTGTTACAGCGTCCAATTGGCTGCTGGAAGCGCAGAGCGCTCGGTGAATGGAGTGACGTCAGCACGCAGATGTGCGGCGCTAGGCCCCCGGTCGCGGAGGGACCCGGTGCGGCCCGCTGCTGTTTCAGCGCTGAGGTTGACAGAACCGTCGTTTGGCGGAAGAGAGGAAACGCGCGTTGGATGAAGGTGCTGCAATAAATGGAGATAACACCGTTTTTTCGCAGCGAAGACGAAGCTCCAGTCCCCTGTGACAAGGAGAGGAGGGCTGCTTTGCACGAAAGCGAAATATACTGTACAGTCGCCTGAGAAAATACTGAGAAGTGCAAAACAAAAAAGCTGAGAAGTGCGAAAAAGGTTTGCGTCAAACCGTTGCCGTCGCGCCGCCGTGCAGCGAACTCCTGGCGGAACGGCGGAGGGAGCATCGCCGCGCGCGCGCGCGCGCCTCATCCTTCCTGAGCCGCGCGCCTGCGTTCCATTGGGGCGGTAGGCGGTCCCACAATACGGAGGCACGCGCGCGGCCGCTTGGTTGCTCGTTCGTTCCCTGCGCGTCCCCGTGATCGGCGGCCGCGGCGGACGGGCGCGCGTCAGAAGGCCGGAGGTCGGTGCGGGAAGAGGCGCGCAGGCGAGCGCCGCAGTGGTCCGAGCCACCGAGACAACGGCGACGTGAGAGGCGCACCGCGGTCAATCCACGGAAGCCGTATAACCGCGCTCGGTTACGAAAGAGCGGCGGCCGCGAGGGGGGCTGCGATCCGACGAGGAGCGGAGAGGGCTCGTCCGGGGGGGTCCGGCGCTCAGGCTTCGGGTTTCATCGGGGTTTTTAATGATTTAGGCTCTTGTGGTTGTTGCCCCCCCTCCCCCATCCTGAAGGATGCCGGATCAGATCTCAGTGTCCGAGTTCCTGTCGGAGACCACGGAGGATTACAACTCTCCCACGACGTCCAGCTTTACGACCCGCCTGCAGAGCTGCCGGAACACGGTGAACGTGCTGGAGGAGGTAAGACGGGGCCCAACAACATGGGTTGGTAGGGGTGTTGGGGGCGAGCGGCAAAGCAGCGAGGCGACCGAGTGTGTCCACGTGACTTTGGTGGCACTGCATGTAAGGATGGGTTGATGAGGCCGGGGACAGTGTCACAAAGAGGGCTTGAGCACACGGACTGTGCACAGGAGGCGCACGGCGGAGCCCATCTGCCTCACACCATCTGACAGGGAATGATCACATTAATGGTTCAATTTAATACATTAAGGGCAGGGAGCCGAGCGATGATGCTCCGCCACGCTGTCGGTTCACAGTGGGGTCCGTATCGGCGTGCCTCTCTTTTTTTTTTTTTTTTTTTTGATGTTCACATCTGGAGGGGATTAACTGTTCTGCCATGGAGGTGGATGTCATGTGGCCTCCACCCCCCACCCCCCCCCTTTAAAAAGGCAGCATGTGACAGAGGTGTCTCCTGGTCTTCCAGTTGGGTTTTTTTTTGCAGCCATCTTTAAATTGGGTACACACATCCTTTTTCTGCATGCTAAATTGTTCTTGTTTGTTCAGGTCTCTGTGCTTCCTGGAAATACTGAACCAGATTGCTGCCCCTCCTGGCAATCGTTTTTCATGAGGGCAGTTAAAAAAATACATCTCTCCAAGCAAAGCAAAATGGACATTTTTAAAAAAAATTTTTTTTTTTTTAGTTTAACAATGTTTGTTTTTGGTGACTGCACTTTTTAGTCTGTCACAAAGGTGATTTGCTGGTAAAAGTGACCTTTCCATTACTCTGCTTTTCATTGATGATGGGGGAGGGGGGTGCACTTTCTTAGAATTTAATAATGGAAAGGGCATATAATTCTGTGTGTGTGCGTGCATGTGCGCTGATTCGGCGATGGATCGGATTCCTGCTTGGGCTGTCCCTCCTTGTACTCTGCGCTCTGGATGAACGCAGCCTTGCATAGGACCCTCATTTGGTGAAAATCTGGAAAAACAAAGTCTTACTCGCTTGATGTTCTTTTTTGATTATTACAGAATAAGAAGAACTATGTCTGCACCTTTGCGGAACCTGGTAGAAATACTATCTTTTTTTTTTTTTTTTTTTTTTTTTTAAATGGTGGAGGAAGTAATAGTGTCAGTCCTTTGAGCTGTTATTTTTTGCATTTAAATACTGCACTGCCTGTACAATTTTGCTGTCTTCAAAACATCGCATCTGCTTCACACATTTCTTACCCCTGTGAAAGCATCGTCATTTGTCTTTACCTGCAAGGACTGAGGACATTAAGCTGTATGAATAAAATTATGCAGCTTGTTTGGCGTTTCTTTCCCTGTGCGGAGAATTTCATTAGAGTAACCTTAAAAATCGGTTACCCCGATTTACACCATTTTTTGATCTTTTGCTGGATACAAAGTCCTTGTTTGTGAGTTAGTCATACATGAGACCCTCCTGTGTCTTAGTTGGAACAGACCTGTTTACGTCTACTTTTTTGTATGTCTATTTTGGCATGTTTACTTTGAGTTTAACATGTCTAATATTGACATTTGTTGGCTAGCGCCACACTGCTGTATTAAATGGGTTTTTTTTATTTTTTCAGATGCTCCCCTTTGGTTGACCCTAATGCTCCAAGCAGTGCATATCAAACTTCTCTTGCTCAGGGGCTGAAGTAAATGTGAGCAGCCGACCCCACGAAGAAGAATTGTCACGTACACATCACCCACTTATTGTCTCAAAGTGACATTTTAGAGAGCTGTTAGTCAAACAGACACTACGATCAGCTGGATTATTGTATGCACTCTAGGTGTGCGTGTTATTAAGAGTGCCAAGTGGCAGGCCCTCTGCAGGATACCAAGATCTTGCAGCTCAGATGGTGTGCCAGCATGGAGTACCACTGTAGGGTTTTCCTGGCACTTTTTAGTTTTTGTTGACAAAGTTCCCACAGTTCAGAGTAATACAATATCAACATCAAATAGAACTGTGTGTCTGGTGATATTTTTCTCTGAGGAGGCTGTGCAGCAGCGGGGAAATTGAAAGTACCTTGGATTAAATAGCATTTCGGTGCTCCATAGAGGTGTATTGCAAAATTTGGCAATGGAAAGCCAAACTAAAATGCACTGTAGAGTCAGACTGGACAGCCTAAAGCCATTTGTAAGAGGCCAGCAGTTTTGTGCCTTATCGGGTGACTGGTTTACTGTTCTGAACTTCAGCTGTAGGAAGTCTTGACAAAGAGTTGAGGAACTGAATTGCTAATGAGGTTCTTGCGCCTTAAGTATCTAACTACTTCTTTTTTTATTTTAGGGCAGCAGGCAGTGTAGTGGTCAGGGCTGTCCCATTCCAGCTATGGTACCCTTGGCCAGAATATTTACCCTGTTCTGATACTGTAAGAGTACTCTCCTGTGTAAATGGGTATGTCACTATAAATTTCATTGTCTGTTATTGCAGATTCCCTTAGATTAAGGTGTTTTCAAAATAAAGAACAATTAAATAATGTTATTTAAGTAATGTTATTCCAAAGAGACACAAATTTTCGCTCTCACACACAACTGATATTTTTAGAGAAAGTTAAGAAAATTGCATTTCTGTGATACTTAATGTACTCATGGGTGCAACCTGTAACTTTAATTCTGCATTCCTAACTTCGACCCTCATGATGATATTGGCTGCATGATAAAGTGCGGTGTTCCTCACTATCCAAACTCTTGCAGTCCGAAAATTCCCTGTAAGGAATTGCAAATTTATCCCAAATTCACTATCTGAATTGAACAGCCACTCTAAGCAATTTGCATCTGAAAACATTTCAAAGGATGTGCTAAGAAAATCCTTTGATTTGTATGTGAGATGAGGTGCAGTGTTGGGAATGAGAAGATAATACTTTAAGGAAGTGGAGCATTATGGAAAGGAAATGCAATTCCAGAGAAGTGTCAGCAGTTTTGGGTGTTAATTGATATTCTGTATGTGTTCAAAAGAAAGTGCACAGTTATGAAATAGTTGAGAATAAGTGCAGCATTTTCAGTCCCTCCTTTTAGTTCCCTTCAGAGACCTGATAAAGTTAAAAGTGAGGTTTACCCTAGAGCAGTAATTTCGGTCCTCAAGGTTTCAGCACTAAACTCCCCTGGGATCAAGAACTGCCAAGAAAGGTAACAAGAATGCACTGCAGTTGTTTCTCAGCTGTTCTCCTGATAGCTTCATGTTTCGTTCTTGCATTGTTTAAATGTACTCTGAATTATTGCCGTCATTCCCCACATTAACTGAAAGATACATTCATGATGTACCTTTAACATATTCTTTCATTGTTTATTTATGCTGTAGAAGATGTTTGTTGCAGTTTAAAAGTAATTGGTACCTGATATGGCATACAACAAACATACCCACGAATAAGTTCATTCATTTTGTAACAATGAAGTCATTGGGGGTTTAAATGCTATTTATTGCACATACATTGTTTGTGGACTGTTATAGTGGTGATTGAGTGTTTTAGTGATATTTGGGGAAATTGGTTGTGGGTTATGGCATTAATATTTTCCCATTCATACTAATGGAACATAGGCTCCTGTTAGCTGAGTTTCCTAACCAACACATTTATAGGAATAGATTAGATTTGGACAATGAAGGATGCCTATACTGTTGGGATGAGATGCAAGAAAAGTTTAAGATTCAGCAGGACTGGGCTTTGTGCCTGGTGGAAGCCCTGCAGGAATGAACGTCTGCTGGGTTTGTCTGTCTTGGAACAAACCCACTCATTGGACAGCACCTCAGGATCACACATTCCTGCTCCTGTGTTTACTTCTCCCTGCGTGTAGCTCGCATGAATCACACTGTTCTAGAACCTCCAGGATCTCTGACCTTTACCGCCTCATAATTTTTGCCCTTTTTTTTTTTTTTTTTTTTTTTGTTTTTTGTTCCTCATGTGATGGTTGTCTAGGGAGGGCAAACAAAGAGATGAAAACAGAACCCTGCATGCATTCCTTATGTTTTCTGTGGATTCATCATGATTCTAAAGAACGTTGCATAAAGTTTGCATGTCACTATACGTTGTGGACTTCTTCGTAGGGGAAGTACCGAATTGAGCCGGAAGAGACATCGGAACATGTAACAATGCAGTCAGCTTGCTTAATGGAGAGCGGCTTTGGAGGACAACAAGAAGAAATGATTTATAAAGAGGGCAGTGTGTGCATTTCCTGTGTGGTCACTGTTTCCTGCAGTTTGAAACCCTTTAGTACTAAATAGATTTTGCAGAGATGGTGATGGATGGGTTACAAAAGATAATGGTTGTGGGGGGTGGGGGGTGAACTGTGGTGTGTGGGGGGTGTGGGCAGGTAACGGACAGTACAGTTCAGGACACTTTAGGCTTGTAGCCACATTGACATGCACCTGTGTGCAAGTTTGGGCGGCCGGTCCAGAAGAATACAGCCTGAGGCAGTTGCATGCTTGAATGGGAAGTGTTACAGACTTTATAGCTTAGCATGTTATTCTTTGAGCTTGATGGGTTCCTCATCTAAGACCAGAGGTACCGCTCATGTTGGTGAAGTGACACAGTTCATGTGTAAGCTGTGTTGCTTTGCTTATTAGGCACATTTTTTTTCTCTCTGTTTTGTGTGCAGTAGTTGTGTAATAACCATGTTGTCTCCATGTAAGGAATTGCAGTGGGATTCATATCAGTTAATTACTGTACTACAGGAAATGGACCAGAATACAAATGCAGACAGATGTCCGAGTGGTTATCGTGCTTCGCCTGTTTGATGTCATCTTTATTCATGATCCTGTTTACAACTTGTTGATAAATGTATTTTCCTGCCATATTCTCTTAGTGCTTCTGCAGTTCAATATCAAGTGGATCAACTGTGTCCAGCTGTTAAATTCATGACTGGGTTGAGAGGTATTTAGAAGTGATACCCAGAGGTGCTTCATCCTTTAGAAACTGTGGGCCAGAATGTGTGTTTGTCCATATTTATTATTAATTTTCATTATTGATATTATTTAACGGCTCCATCTAGAGTTTGAATTCAGATACAAGTGAATTCAGTTTTTTTCTAAAGCAATTTACAATCCATCAGTAGTGTCTTACTTGCGAGAATTGTCTTTTGTTGTTTATTATTTATTTTACATTTTAGTTATGTGTCTGTGTCTGCCTGCTGTTCATATGTATCTCCCAGTTTTGGGTTTGTACACTAAGCTGCTGCTTTAACCATTTATACAGCTGGACAATTTGTACTGGAGCAATTCAGACTAAGCACCTTGCTCAAGGGTACTACAGCAGGAATAGAGTTTCAAACCAAGGTCCTTTGTTAGCTAGTAGACCTGACAGCTATACTACCTGCTGCTCCTACATTTCTGTTCTTACTGCTCTTGGTGAACAGAGGAATCTCCTGTGTTGGATTTTGCATGTCGGGGTTTAGGGCCTCCAACACAAGCTGCAGACCTGTGTGCAGAGCAACACTTGTGCTGGGTGCTGCACAACTTCCCCCAGACAAACAATGTAGAGGCAGAACTGCATTAGTTTTTTTCTTCCTCGTGAGGTAGAACCTTCTTTCAACACAATGTGTTTGGGCTTCTCAAAATTGTAAAAATGAATCTGATTCTGTCCCATGATACCTTGCATACCACGACCAGCGCAGCGCAGATGCACAGAATATTTGAAGTGTGACCATGTTGTCTGATCCTCTGGTTACTTTCTCTGATGTTCCAGTGTGTGGACCTGTTGTCTCTTCTGTAGTGTTTGTGACGTGTCCCTCCTGTCCTCTAAACCCATTGCTCCTCTTGGTTTTAATAGGAAACAGGAGATGAAAGCATTTCGCTCCCCGTTTCAACGTCTCCCCGTTTCCCTTCTGCACCTTTAGAATAGCGATGGTTCAGGGTTTTACACCTCATACATATACACACAGATACTACTGAACTGACAGTGTAAAGAGCAGATAAGCCTAACGTATAAACAGAAGGTTACAGGTTTGAATACCCGGAAGGGTACTAGAGGTGTATTGTGCATTGTTATTGGAATGCATTACTTTTATATCCAGCTCTGTAACCCTTTTGTGTAAGTCAATTGATACTAAAGTGTTCCCAACTCTTTACTTGCTACACTGAAGTTCAGGGGGAGCGATGCACTCTACAGCAGAAGCACAAGTGCACTTACTCTTTAGCTCCATGAAACTGCCCTCCTGGGTGTCTGAGCACTGGTTGTAGCAGTGAGGAGTAGCATGGACTCTGGAACCCGTAGGAATTGGCTCACATCGGTGAGGCTATGGTAGCAGTTCACGTTCTGAGCTTCCTCAGGATGGCCGAGACAGACGGGGACATGACTCTAAGCCGGGTGCCTGATCTGGGTACAACCATTCCCCTGGGGTAGGGCTCTGGGATTAGCCTCTCATTCTGCTCACATATTCAGTCACAGATGGGCAGCAAACATGCACCCAGTTTGGTAGGTGCTTATAGTAGTCCCTTGTGATGGCTTGTGTACACCGGCTTCACCCTCCCAACCCTGGTAGTTAATGCGTAGCAAACCCCACTGTGCCATTATGGCACCCAAAACATTGGCCTGCTAAGCTAAAACATTACATAATGGCTATATTTTTTCTGTGTCAGTGAAGGACTGAAATGGGGACGTCCTTCGTATTGACAGACTGGCGCTCAATAACCTGCTCTTATTGGTGACGATCATCACGCTTGGCAAGTCCGCACACACAGTTCTACGCTGTGGAGCAGCTGCAACTTCATTTGTAGACCACTTCCATATATTGTTCATTCATACTGTGCACATTCATATTACTAGTGTAAAAACCTCAGATGGTTTAGTAAAAGTGGGGCTCCGCCATGCCTTTGGACCGCGATGCTTTAGTTTCTATGTGTGTGTTGTCATGGTTCGGGATATATCCAGCGGTGTGGGTGGTTCGGTGGGTTAGCATCAGATGACGGGGTGGTGGATTTGTTACTTGGGTGAATGTTTGGGTGCCATGGGTTTGCGTGGTGCAGCGTGACGTTTGCTTAGCTGCTGCGCCCCGAGGGGACTTGGCCAACGAAGTGGGTTGTTTTTAATTGTTTCTTGCACTTGTTAAGCACTGAGCCCAGCACACTGTAAACCTTAATTGAACGGGTGCAACTGACATGTCGTGCACAGGACTGTTAATGAAGTGGGGGTGGGGGGGTGGGGTGCGTGCCGGGCCGAATACGCTCGGTGTTGTGTCAGCAACAGCTTTGTGCTCAGTCAACCTCATAACAAAATGAGAACGCAGCCCTCAAAGGCAAAGGTTGGGGGGGGGATGTTATTTTTTCATTTAAAACAGCAGAATTTCATGTAGGTTTCCAAGTTATTTGGTTAAATGCAGAACACCCACAGAATTGGAGCACCTCTCCCCCCCCCCCCCTAGAATTCAACAGCTGATTAGAATTGTAGGTTTGCAAAAGCATAGGACACCGGTGACCAAGTTTTCTGATGCAAAGTTCTGTCAAAATATGTCCCTTGTGTCCAGTTCTTGTAGCTGTGCCTTTGGACCTGGGTTCTTTTCTCGCTGCATACTGGGAACGCTCCCCCATTGGGAAGAACATGCTGGGGGACAAGCTGGCCAGGGTGGCCAAGGGGATTCCACGGTGCAGGATGCTTCATGAACAGCGGCCTCTTGCTACTGCGCTAATGTCCGTTGGTCCCAAGCTCCCTCCCCCACACTCCCTTCCATGTTATTTTGACTGTCACTTTTCTCAGGTCCCTTGGCCTGCTGTTGAATTATGCAGGGAAGTCTGGTTCATTTTTAATACCGAAACCCAAGAGGAGATGGTTCTTGCTTTGCTGGCAAGGCATCTCGGCTGTCCCGCAGCTTGCTGCACCTCCCGGCCTTTTGCACCAGCAACGTGGAAAAGCCCACGTCACATGCAATGAGTGAAGGAGCATCCAGCTTATTACTTAGAGAAATAATCTTCTAATCTTGTAACCTCCTGGTTAGCAGCTCAGCTCCACAGAACCGGTCTGGTAAGGAATTCTATGTGCAAATGGGTAACTTCTGCTACGCAACATTATAGTAATACCAATAACAATGACCGATGACAGTGAGAAAAATCTGAACGTTCGGCGTATCTTTAGAGGGACGGACGTGTTATTTTTTAAATTCCTAGAACGTGGCTGGTCTCCGATTTCCCCGTTCTTGCGTCAGCACGAGCCACTTCTGGGGGAAAACTCATCACTAACCTAATCGCAAGGATAATATAGCACTGGCCTGGAAAGGCGCTCTTATTTCCTTAGCCAAACATGCGCTAAGCTGCATTAGCAGTGGGGAACCGTGATTAAAGCACCGATGAGGACAGCCATATGGCTCTCCTCTCTACACAACCGAATCCCTTTATATTTTTGGAAAGTGAGCGAGGGTTTCTTTTTCTTTTACTGTCCATGGCAGTGCTCATAGCGCTAATTTAAATGGTTTGTCTTTCATGGTGAACGTGCACATTAATCTGTTTCCGGTTGCGATTGGGTGAAAACGTTGACGTTGTAAACAGCGGGAGAACGACAAAGGGTTCGCGTCGACAGCGATGCTGCTCTCGGACATGGGTGCAAGCAGTCCGGAACGGGTCGTGTCCGCGCGTGTGCCGTCCTCGGCGTTGCTGGCGAGAGGCTGGCTCGACACGAACGTTTCCATCTGCGTTTCCTTCGCTGTCGACCATCAGTAACCACCTCCCTTTTTCACGCGCTTTAACAGCGACCGAGAATGCATGAAAGAGCATCGCATCTTATGAAGAGGCCTCGCTTGCGGCGGCTAAAAATAACCGCGCTGGTGAACGTGTGCGCTTATGTAATGGGGGGGGCGAGGGGTGGTGTAGGGGGGAAAGGGTGGGGATGCATTGTGCTGGTGCTGCAGTGAGAGAGGCAGGTTTAACCTACTTTTCCGAGCCAGAGCTCCTCTGTGACAGAGGAGAAAGGCTGTGAGCGTGGCAGCGGTTCAAGGTGCTTCGAGGACCTTGGGATTACCCACAATGCATTTGGCATGTGTCACGAACTCATGTCAGTTCTTTTTTTTTTAACCACTCGCTTGTGGCTAACTTATTTACTTGTTTGTCTTCTCTGAGATTGCACATATGCTATCCAGAGATTCAAAAAAATGTATTTATGTTGACTTTTCTCATCCCAGCAGCTTGTACACTAAGCTACTTACAGCAATTTAGCCGTTTATACATCAGGGTAATTTTTACTGTATCAGTTCAGGTTGTGAGTACATTGCTGAAACATAATTCAAAGCCAGGTCTGCAACCCTTTGCAGACTGCAAGGCAGCAACTTCCATACATCACTGGAAACTTTTTTCACCAATTTGTCCAGCGAGTGGGTCTGTGCTTCTGTCATGTGTCCTGTCCCTGTGGATGTCCCCTTCTGGGTCCCAGTCCAGCCCGTGTGCTTTTATAACCTCTGCGCGGGAGAGTATGATGTCAGACCTGCAGTGCTTTGTGCCCCATGTTGTGCTGTAGTTTGCGAGGAGTCGGGAAGCTGTGTGGGTGCTGATGTCAGCAATGACTCATCCTGCACGGCCCTGTTATGAGGGTGTGGGGGGAAGACGCTGCTTTGACCAGCACGCTACTTTCCTCACAACACTCATTTTTTTGGTACGTTCTCATGTTCTGTGGGGGTAAAGTCTTAATGGCCCTTTTCACGCAGTTGACCGCTGGAATTGACCCAAGCAGTTACTGAAACTGCTCTGGTAATAAAAACCTGATAACCCACTGTCACATGTTTAAATTTTGCAGAAACAGTAGTCTGGGGAGGAAGTGGAGTGGATACTGGAGCCCCAGTGTATAGAGACACTGTTTGGGAAATGGGTCCAGCTCACACCTGGTTCTGGTGCAGATCGTTCTTGGGTGCCACGCCCAGCCACATGACCTCAGTGGAAACTCTGTCTAATATGTGTGACGCATGAGCTTGGTGCCAGGCGACAGTAAACCCCCCCCCCCCCCCCCCCGACTTGTGTTATCAGTCACTTTGTTCTGTATGGCAGTTCCCCTGGGTTAAGAATCAATCCAGCACTTTTATTAATGGTCCTTTGTTATTGATCATGTTCTGCTGGTCACACTCCCCTGAGTGGATTGGTTTTGGGGATCAGAGGGAGAAAGCACTGCACTCACCCAAAATCCTCCCTGACAGATGACCACAGACCCCTCTGAGCTTAATGTATAATTGAATTAATTCTACAGATTACTCACGCCAGTTACTTAAGACCCCTTGTGATGGTAAATGAAAATGCTGGATATAGTTAGGGGAAAAAGGAAAGCATGTCAACTTTTAGGATGGCCGTGTGTGTGTGTGTGTGTGTGTGTGTTGCTCTCGGTTTGTTCCCTGTCTGCCCGCCGCTCTGCCAGCGAACAGGTGTCGTGATGATGGTCGGCAGAACAAAACGGTGCAGGTCATCGGAGCCGCTCCAGGTCCCACGGGGCAGTATTACCACGTTCTCAAATTATGCCGAAGATGTAATCTTGTCAACGGTGGCCTTCCTGTCATTGCGGAGCAACAATAAATGGTGTTTGCTTTCACCTGTGAATCGACAGAGTCAGTGTAGAACCTCTCCGTGGTTCAGTGTGACCCAAATTTACAATGAATGAATTGCCTTGAATCTTATCTGCTCATAAATGCACCACTTTACCGTACGCATCATTCACAAAACTGCTTCCTCTACCTCCAGATGAATCCCCCCCCCCCCAGAAGACCAAAACTGGGTAATATTATGGGGGCCCGAGAGGAGCAGATGTTGTGAGGAGGTGTTATTGAAAAGTCTGGTCTCACCATCATTCCCTCCTCAGTGGAGCTGACCTACTATTGAGTTTACTTCGGAAAAGTGCACTTTGCAGGCTGTGGTTTTTATTATTATTATTATTATTATAGTAATTTGTTCCTGGTCAGGTACAGTATTTTTCAATAGCTGTCATTTGTTTCGTCATTCTGCCTCTGGCCCAGGAAATTAAGCCTTTAACTGACCAATTTTTTTCTTGTTGTCATTTTCATCTTTCAACTTTATCTTATTAAGGTGATTAGAGAGACCCACGGATAATTCAAATCAAATCAATACTTATTGTAATTTTTTTATCAAGAGGCAGTGTTTTTGTTTTTCTCCATATTGAGTCTTAATAGTTTCCCAGTGGTAGTTGTGTAAAGATGACTGTCTGTAATTGATGTCTCTGAGATCAGTTTTTATATGCGGTATGTGGACGCTGAAGAGGAAATGAGCACTACCGGAGCAGAGGGACTGGTTAGAGCCACTTGCGCCTTAAGGAGCCTGGTTCAAATCCCACCTCTTGCTGTAGTACGGTTGATCGCGATACTAACCCTGAACTGATACAGTAGAATGATTGCGATCTGTAAATCGATGCTAACGTTACAGGCAGCTCTAAAATATAAGACTCTTTGGAGAAAATTGTCGATTAAAACAGTAAAATCTTTTAGACTTCCCACGCAACACACTGAGTTGTTAGGTTTGTCACATGGGATTCGATATGGAGCACTGTGTGCATGTGGCCTGTGAATGCTGTTTTTTCTTCTCGACATATGAGCACCGCATAATAGAGGTGGTTTGGCTGAAGCTGCATGTAGTCTCCTCAAGCACTTAAACCTGACTGAACATTGCATCTGATTAGTATTCTGATGCATTTGACAAACCCGTTTAGTCATCGGTGAGTGAAAGCAGACGGGTGCTGATCAAACTTCCACGGCCCACACAAGTTGTCTTGACTTCTGTCCCACACTCCCATCTTGCTGTCCGCCTCCAGCTTGTGTTGATCTGTCCTCCTCCTGTTGGGATCTGGTCCCTTGCTCGCTCCAAACCCTCCACCCATTTTCCTTTTCCCCTGCCATAAGTATTGTTACACTTGAGATGTATCCAGTGATTCTACTGTGTGCGTGTGGGGATCTGTGTAGGTGCATACATACACGTGTGTGGGTAGGTGTGTGGGTGTATGCGTGGAAGAGTATGTGTGTATCCCTTGAAAACGTGTGAAGAATGTGAGCAGTTTGAGGTCTGCAATTTTTTTTCCCCCCTGCTGTTGAGCGTTGCCGAGGGCAACAGAGTTGCTGAGTGATTTAAAAAAAAAAAAAAAAATTATTTATTTTTTTAACACCATTTCCTCCCATCAGATCACATGTAAACTGAGATAGATTTGCCAGTGCACTTTTCCACGTTTTGGTAGCATATCAGCCGAGTTCCCAAGGGGCTGCCTGGCTTTCCGAGAATGTGAGTCATACGGGATGAAGAACTTAGTCATCATCACCTGCTCGTCCCACTGTTTCCCTCTGTGAAAATAGACACGAAGGAGGGGGAAGGAAGTGTCTGTTGCCGTGAGTTGAGTGGTCCTCCCTCACAGTTTTAATGTGCAAATACACAATGTGATCCCATGTTACTTGTCGGGTCCCTGCACATTAAAAAATTGTTTGTGTGAAGTGCAGTTCTCAGTTTTTTGGTGTCAGGTGGTTCTTCCATCTGGCGCTTTGCTGTGTGAATTGGGAAATGGCAGCGTGTTTGTGTGAGGAAATGTGATCGGGGCAAGATGGCGATGCTGCGACTGGTATCGGTGGTTCACTTCAGTTTAATTTTTGTGTAACTCCTCCCTAGATGCTGCCTTGCACTATTTAAAGTGTGTTAGTGTGCATCTGTGTGTCGTAGCTGCAATAATATACCAGTAAAAACAGGTAAAACGTATGGTAAAAAGCCAGAAGGGAACAGAGGAGAAGAAACTAAACTGGCAAGGCTGATGATTGAGAAGTACAACCTCAGGGAGTCCAAGGTCTTCAGGCCTCCTACCTTATGTCCAGTCAGCAGCTGAATTTCATGGAACCTGCACTACAGAATATCAGGGCTTGTTGGTGTCAACCTGGTGTTCTTGTGAATCAGAAGAAAAAAGGAACGGATCTATGTGGGTACTGCTCCTAGTAGACAGACACGACAACTATAGCATTAGTTTATGTAATGTTTGTGATAAATTCACAGTCGTGCTTTTGGATTCTGGATTTGACTTGTATAGATTTTTGATGTTAGGGCTTTCCATGCTGTTGTGGTTCTGTAGGGAGACGCCTTGGTCGCTGCTCTCCTTTGAGCACCACATAGGTCCTAAGATGGAGAGGAGTGTTGATCACCCTTCATTTTACCACCTGTCGCAGTCTGTCTTGGGGACTGCTTCCCTTGCCTTGTGTTGACAGGGAGTCTTGTTGGCAAAGGAGATCACAGGATGGGTGCGATGGGTGAGGCCCTTGGCGGTGAACCAGGACGGCTCCACGAAAAGGCTGCTAAGCAAAGGCCAGGGTCACGCCAGCCGAAAGCGTGTTGTCTGCTCCCAAGCACGTGTTCCTCTTGCATCTCGAAAGGTCGGCCACTCGTTCCCATAGCACTGCTTACCTCACTTCTTTCTCCCCTCTGTGCGAGGAACAGATGGGCATTTTCGTCGCAGCATCGCCTCATTAGGGACATGCGGGCGCGGAGAAATCTTCATTTTGTCACACTGCTAACTGACATTCAGGATTTTTACCTCCCGTTCCTTCAGAAGGGCTGTTAGAACCTATCCCATCAAAAGGATCCTTCACGGTCATGAGTGCATTTAGGAAGTTTCTTTGTATTTCAGCACCTGATGTAGTGGCTTCGATGGATCAGATTTGCAGAGAAAGTTCTTCTCCATCCTTGAAGAAGTGGCTTCGGGTAGGGTGGCGTAATTCTGTCATTCAGAAATGTCCTGAGCCTTTTCTATTTTTTGCATATAAGCGAGGATTTCTGTAGTCTATTTGTTCTGTGTTCATCATCTAGTATGAATAGCCATAAAACATTATGGGGCCGTAAAAGGAGTTGTAGGAAATGGCCCAGATTTTGATTGCATCCCATAAGAGGGCAACAGGACAAACAGACAGACGTTGGACTCGCACGGACTGAACTGGCACCGGGCAGAAAGATCGCACGCAGCCGGTAACGTTTGGAAGCCCAAGTGTCAAGGTATTTTTATGCCTCTACAGGCAGCTAACTGTACTCACGTAGCACTTAGGCACAGAGGCCTTTGTACGCATCCAGATGTGAGACGCATGCGAACGATGCCCCCCCACCGTCAGTGACACCAGCTTCTCGGGACCGTCTGTTTACAACATCCTGTTATGTCTGGTTTACAAGCTGACTGATGGGGTGCAGCGGGTGGGTGTGAGGGAGTAGGTAAAGAGTGCTGCGGAAGCGTTGTGGGTTTCTAATAAGAGGTCCAAAGTGCTGCATTCTGGGATAGCATCACATGCTCAGCCCGGCTCAAATTAAATGACCTCAAGCGGCAAGAAAAATTCAGAATATGTGAGGAAGTGGTGCAGAGCACTGTTTATTTGTTTGCTATAATGTGTTGCTGTGCGTGCTGGGATGTAGTGTCCAGGAGGTTGGGCAGTAAGTATATACTGTCCAACTTAGATGTGGAATGTTGGTCTCTAACCGCCGAGGGGAGAAAAGCAACAGGACTGAATAATTTTGGGTTAGAGATCCGCGTTGCCCCGTTTAAGATCCCGTTCTTGCTTGCTGCTCGTAGATGCATTTGGCACCTGGTGAGTTGTGTGGTGCCCTGACTTGATGGCTGCTCTGAGCTGGCAGGTGGTTGCGATCCACATTTACTGGCTTTGGTGAGGATCTGCTCAGGAATAACATCCAAGGTCATCTCTGTGACTTTTATCCCTCACAGACGGGAGAAGTTGAAACCTCATAAGGCGAGCAGAATTTTTGCAGTTATTACTTGTATGTAAATTTTACACACGCAGTTACTGTTGAACCTTTTGAATTATGCTGTGGTCTATAACTGAAGAACAAGCTATGGAAATATCTCTTAAGCTCCTTTACTGCTCCTTTTAATATTGTTTCTTGTTCTAGGATAGAGATAAGAAGGTTTTAGGCTTTATTCATCCCTTATGTAAAGTACCTTGATTGCTCCGCCAAAGAAAAGGAGAAACCGTGTTTTATTTATGAAAGGACTCGGGATAGAAATCCGATGAATAAATTATGTGAGAAAGCATGCAAGGAGAGGAGCGCAGGCAGCAGAAGCTCGGCAGATTGACTCAGGACGTACAGTATGCGGGATTTTATGTAAGATGTGGCAGATGCTGCCTCTCGGTATTTTGGGATTCTTACCATACCGGGCTGCTCTTCAGAACCATGCAGATGTGCGGAGTTGCATTATTAACAAGCGTTCTGCTGTGCGACTGCGTGCACCTGAGCCATCAGCTCGTGAGGCATGAGGTGGAGCTGGAGCTCAAGCGGCCTGTTTTGTATTACTTTTCCTGCTCAGAAATGTGTTGTCCAGAGTGAAGTGGCTCTGCTCGGTTGGGCCCACTGTGTCAGGGTCTTTGCTGACTCTGCCCACACTCCTTGGGTGTTTTTTTTTTTTTTTTCCCCTGTGCGTCGTCGTTCCTTCCGTCAGCTAGAATCCCACTGGTGCGGCGCTCTGTAAACATTGCCTGTCAGGGACATCCGTCACAGTGCGAGCGAGATGCAGCCCTCAGAAAACAAGTCTTTATTTCCCTGCCTCCCCTCCACCCCATTTGCATACAAGTTGAACGTCCTCGGTCCTCAGAAGGGGGAAGATAGTTTCCTCTGGTCTGAGGAAATGACAAAAGAAGTTGCTTGGAGATAAGCAGGAAACACCTTTTTTTTTTTTTTTTTTTTAAAAAACAAAACCTATTTTATAATCACATGACTTCTGCATTCCATGTACATCAGATGGTATACTTCATTGTGATGTTTACTGTTATCACCAATGGCTTTAGATACAGATACTGTACATAGTTATCAGACTACAGTTTTTCTGATACCTTCATGTTATTAGAAATGACATTGAAATAGCAAAATACTTGGACAATTACAGCAAATGGTGTTGGCAGTGTGGAGAGACATCATCCACAAGAGAACACTTTTGAGACTCTTCCTGAATGCTATGGAGGGACTTAGCAGTTTTGAGGGACAAAAGGAGTTTGATCCAACACACTGGAGTCAAAACTGAAGGAGACTCACTCTTCATTTTGGACCCCATTTACACATATTTTGCCTAACTTTTCCTTTTGCCTTTTTATGCACTGTTAAATGGTAATGCTGCCCTTTTTCAGAGTACATTTATGAAACCTCACCAGTGCTGCATATGCGTGGGTTTAGATAATGGCCTTATGTTGCACTGTATGGATGTTTTAGTCATCCCAGATTGAAAAACATCGAGTGTTTAAACTGGTTTCTGCATTTTGGATTCAGTCGATCAACAAATTTGTTTTTATTCAGATAATATGCATAATGATGATGGAGAGATGGTGATTCTGATGTTTACTGGTATTTTATGTATTTTTTTTATTATTATTAAATGTCACACCAGATGATCCAGTCCAGCCGCTATTTTCAACAGTATGTGTGAAAATTTACACAATAAGTGTATGTTCACGTAACAAAATCAAACCTGCATGTTGAGAACAGGTTTTTGGTCTGTTCTTGTTCATGTTGCCAAGGCAAAGTGCATAAATCAGGCCTTTGAGATGGAGATTTTTTTGATAACAAAACTGTATAGTTGTAACCAAGCTAAATGTTCTTGTTATGTCATTTAAAGGGTGCATTAGAATTGAATCTGTAACTGAATTTGCATCACTTGTATCAGAAACTGCTTTTGGATGCAGCAATCAGCTGGTTTTAATGTGAATCTTCGTCGCATTCATATTTTGATAATTGAATCCATTCATCCTTTTGGAAATGCTGTTTTCTGTTTCAGAGGGCGGCTTCATGAATCATGAATATCCTCTCATTGATGGGAGCTTTATTACACATCTGTTCTTACCTGTAGTTCAAAGGATCAAGCTGACCATCAAGAGATACAGGGGAAGTGAAGGGCTTCCTGTAGATAGGGTTGCATTTTCACGTTAGTATTTATTTATTCAAAGTGAGGTTCAATGAAAGACGATAATCCGTTTTCCAATGATTTATATAGCAGGGTAATTTTCGCTGTATCAGTTCTTTATGGTTCTAAATGCTTTGCGACTTGCTGACCCTGGTCCAACGCTGTTGCAAAATGTGCAGATCATCGCTAGAAGGTAGACATTTGATTGACATGTGAGTGGGTGTGGCTTGCTGGCATGATATAAAAACTGTAGGGAGGCAGCATTAACAAAGAAGTGAACCCCAACTGAACTCGGTTTCCTGGAGCTCTTCTTTCTCCCAGCTCAAAGTAAGGCTGGCCTGGCAGCAGCCTTGATGCTCCCCAGGCCTCTTTTTACCCACAAGGTAGTGCAGTGCCTGTTGTTTCTCTTACAGTTTGCAAGATGATCTCAGGTGAACGCCCAGGTTTTAGAGCCACAGAGTCAATGTGACAATTAGGACACAATGGCAGGCTGGGCAAAAGCACCTTTCAAAGTGGACAGTTAGCCAAGTTCATTCTCACGCAACACAGCTGTATGCCCCCAGTCATCACCAGTACCTCCTACTCATACACACATATACACACAGAAACAACAGATGCCATTTCCCCCTCAGCTGGGAGGTGGATTACCCAGCCCCCACCTGTGATGTGAACCGTAGCTGCTCCATGCTGATGGACTCTGATAGGGGATCTGGAGCCATTTCGCTGGTACGCGGGGAATAGGGACGGCAACAGATTAGGGTCTGCCGGACTCGGGACTCATCTCTGACCTGGGGCAGTGAATGGGTGTCTGGTCAATGCCACTGTTGCTCAGGTTTAACCACAGGTTTTGTTTTGATTCCTTAGCTCTGCTACTCAATACACTGAGTGCCCTGCGAACATGTGGTGCCGAGTTACTGCTTCGGTGACCTCATTCTGTTCAGAACCGATCTTTAGTCAGCCATATTCCACCAGATGGGAAATATTAACATTAGTGCTACATGCTTTTGCTCAAAGAATTCAGCTTTTCTCCTCCCCTTTCTCTCGGGATGGATTCTCTTTCAAAACAACAGAGACAGACAGCATTTCAGGGCCCCCAGAAACACTCACGTTTTCTTCTGTTTATCAGTCTTTTTCAAGCAGGGTTTGAACTCTGGTTCTTTCTTCAGCCATTACATATTTGAAGAAAATATCTGGTAAAACAGAACAGTGCAGCTGTTTAATGGAAAAGTAGTTTGTCACTTGCTGAATCACTTGTGAAGTTTATAGTGAAAATTCAGCTGTTCCGTTTAAGGATGTTTTTAAAAACTCCTCTTGAGCACCAATTGGTTTTTAGTGTTTGGGACGAGCAGAGAAAGTGTTTAAGAAAGAAAGTCATGCCTTTAAAAATTAAAGCTGCAAGTATTTTCACCCAGGATGCAACAGAGGTGTGTGACTGCAGTTGTCTGTGTAGTGGGATAACAAATGCAGTTTAAACATAAACATCAGAACTCTTCTTTATGAACTGGGAACCCATGAGCTCAAGATACAAGTGACTGTGTTCTGTTTCTTTCCAAATATCTCTGTGCTGCTCCGGGATATAAAAAAAAAAAAAGTGTAAAAACGAAAGCTTTTTTTTTTGTCTGTGATGCTGTAGTTATGCATGAAAGAGATGTCTGTGAGAATGAAGATAAAAATTGGAAAGCCAGTTGTGTTATTGGAGACAAGTAATGAAGAACTCTATTTTTGTAATATGTAAAAACTGATGCTGTGTAATTCTGTGTAGAAAAGTAATGGAGAAATAGGATTTCACGAATGAGGGTAGACCATATATTTGTGGACAGTAGATTATTTCCACCATTGATGGAAAAACAAAGTTCAGTGATTATACTTAATCACAGTATTAAGAGGTTGTAAAGCATAGAATTTAAAATAACGTTTCTTTAATTTTTTTGTACATTTTATCCATTAGATATTTTGAAGGCTTTTTTCAGCTGGAATTGTTTACAAAGCACCATTGCTGGAAGTTTGAAGTAATACCTCTGTATACCAAAAGGTACAGATCTCTATTCATATTGACTTCTGATCAGTTCTCAGATACTTTTATCCAAAGCAACCTGCAAAAGTGCTTCTCACAGCAGATGAAAAGGTTTTTGTGCAGTCCCACAGTTGTCAAAGCAAAGCTTGTTTGCCTGATAACATTTTTTACTGGTTCATATTACTCATGTAGCTGCTGGTGTGTTCAGCCAAGCAAGATCACTATTCGGGCAAAGTTTCTGGAGGAATGGCTGTGATGTTAATGGAAGAGGCCTGTAAAACTACCTTTTCAAATGGGCTATAACACTGACACAATTGGAAAATGTAAATATGATGGCCTTTTGAATGGTTTGTGGTGGGGTTGAGAATTCTCTCTTGTTCTCTTCCTCGGTCTCCTGCTGTAAGACTCAGTCAGGGTGTTAGACCCCTCCTTGCTACCCACTTTCTTTTTTATGTGCTTGAGTGTGTCAAAGTGCACATTTTGATTTGATTTATACCTCGTGGTGTTTTCTTGGACAAACTCTCGGAACATGAGAAGTGATGGGGAAAGTCCTGGAAACCAGTAGGAGAAAAAAAAACTTGCGTCATTCAATTACAGTGAATTGGAAGGCCGGGTAATGGTAAAATATGCCCATCACAGGACATTACACATGTTCATTCAGTCATACAGTGACATAGTAAGGGCAGTTTACAGTCATCAGTCCACCAGGAACATATATCTTTGGACTGTGGGAGGACTGTGCCACTCCATAAAAATCTTGAAGTACTGACCTTCGTGTCTTTCAAACATCTGATTATTTCAGCTGTTACAGACCAACTATACAGACAGGGAGGCGTGACACCGTCTTAAAAGTGAAGAAACCCCAGTAGTATGCGTCCCTCCAGCTCAGTGCGTTTTCAAGTGCTGTATCAGGGCAAAAAACCTGAGGGAGGAGATGCAATTTGACAGGTTTCAGATTTGGCAGGTTTCACGCCTCTCAGTGAGAAGCTCTGGAGGGAGCGAGGAGGTGAGGAACCGTAAAGTTGTGACACAATCTCAAGAAGCAGAGGAGGGTGCTTCCAGGGTCTTGCCACATTTTGGAGCTTCTTCCCAAATGCACGTGTTTCTGCAGAAATAAAGTGTTTTTTTTTTTTTTTTTTTTTTGATCTGGGAAGAAATATAGAAGGTATCCCATGATAGCTTCAGGCTGCAGATAATGGGTTAATAGACAGCTGCTTAGTAAATTGACTCCATCCATCGGTAAGTTTCTCTCAGCCAAACAAACCGGACGCAAATGAACCAAAATGTCTGTTCAGAATGGATTCAATCTTCTGCTTCACATGCTCCATGATGCTCTTCAACCCCCTTTCCTGGATAAGGAGTCTGACCCATTATGTGCTTTAAATGCAAAAATATTAGTATAAATTCATCTCATCACTGTAATATTGAATATATTGCATAGAAGTAACATGTAAATATCAATTGCCATATTCCTTTGTTTCCTTTGTTCCTGATTCCTTTGTCCCGGATGACTTACAGTGTCAGATAACCAATATTGCAATGATTTACCATTTAATACAGGTGTTATTATTATTATTTTTTGTTGGGTTAAGGTGAAGTATCTTGGCAAAATGGTACGGAACAGTTAAGGTGCCCTGGAAGGGCAGTGACAATCTGAGTCAGAACAGTTTGTACAGTATCAAGGGTACAACAGCAGGAGATCTGAGCCAACATTCTTGAGATTACAAGGGAACAGCTCTAAACACTGTACTACGTACTGTACCCATATAATTTAATGCAGATTGTGCTGCGGTCTTGCTTTTTTCATAATGCTTCAGAGGGCAAAGGGTTGTATTAATTTAGCCTATGGGGTTATTGTCAGTATGGTGCCAGTGTTGTTTACATTGTGAGCTGTTTGATGGCCATGTTGCTGCTGGGGGGTCCCATGTCCTTGGACACCTAAAAACCACCCAGAAGGGACCTTCTGGAAAACTCCACCACAGAACAATCAGAAGGACTCCAAAGGTGTCTGCTGTCAGAAGACCCCCCACCGCCCTACCTTGGTCATCACTGCTGTGCAGGCATGGAGCTGAACCCCCCCCCCCCTCCGGCCATCAACACTAAGCTTCCCTTAGGCTCAACCTGTCATTATTGGCTGTGGCGAGGAAGTGGAGTTTAATGTCACAGCATCCCTGACAGCAAAGTCACTATTGTTGTGTAAGAGGGTTAAAACAAAGGAGCAGCAGCTCTACTGAAACATGTTGGTTGAGGTCTCATGTTCAAAAATGACCTCCTGAGACGTGTGCTAAGGTAAGCTCAGTGCAGGGCGTCATCTGTGCTGTACGTTTTATTATTTATTCATTTAGCTGACACTTATCTCCTTACCAATTTACAGTGTGAGGATATAGAATGGCCTGGAAAGGACTTTACACAGATAATTTTCACACCCCAGAAATTCACAAATTGGCCTCTTTAGCAGCAGAACAGCATTTTTAAGACGATTTTAATGAACCGGAGATGTCTACTAATGCAGATTCAAAACAGTCTATATTTTGCAGGTCCATTCTTCTTATGTAGTCTGTTTTAGAGAAAGATGACGAGTCACTCAGAAGGGTTGCAACATTGCACTATGATTTAAACCCACGACGCTGTGGTTCGATACCGGGAGCACTGTTCCGCTGTGTAACAGTTCTCGTCCTACTTCTTGGAGATGTAAATCAGGCTGCTGGCACCGCGGGGCAGGCGGAACGCTATGCAAATGAGGAGCTCAAGGGTTTCGTCTTGGTTTCCTGCGGCCTACTACAGGAAGCGAACCTTTCGCTTGTCTGCACGAAATGCCTGTGCAGTTTGGGATCTGGGCTGTGGGTTGACCCCCGAGGTTGAGTCTGTTCTCTTTAAGCAATGACTTTGTGCTAACTGGAGCATGATTTTAAACTGGCAAGAGTTGGTGTTAAAACACGAGTGCTACTCTTTCCTGTTTTTATTATTATTATTATTATTATTATTATTATTTTTTAAATGTCCACAACTCACTTAGAACATGCGTTTGATGAAGTCAAGAAATTTTTGTTGTGTGTACAGCTTCTCTGTGGCAGCATTGCAGAGATGCACTGGAAGCACTCATCAGCTGCAGTCTTGCCACATTGGGGTGGGTTTCACCTTTGACATGCAGCTGGCAGTTACTATGTGCAAGTGGTACGATAGTATTTTTAACTAGGCGGGCTGTAAACCTCTCCTGGGTGCAAAAGCAATTTTTTTCCTCTCTTCTGAATGTGACATTGCCCTGAGAAGCATACAAGAGTCATGCATGGTGTGATGTGTGACTTCCTCGGTGCGGTAATCTTTAAATCTGCTAGGGTAGTGGAGAACTGTACTCAGACAGAAAGCTCTGAAACCCCTCGCTCCTGCAGCAAGGGTACTGGAGGCAGCAGCCCAGTGGTAGACTGCCACATCCTTCTCACACCACCCTGACTGGTGGAGCCACTTTCCTTTTCTCTACCATAAAAGGCTTTGCCACGATGTGTTGCTTTTTTACATTTGTTCTCTATTTGATCTCAATGTGCTGTTAGTATAGCTCAGCACCTGCCTGGAGGGCTGCAGCCACAGTTATCCTCTGTGACTGTGCCACTCCCAGTGCCCCCAGAGGAGGAGGAGCAGGAGGCACAGTGTGGAGCTGATGCGAGAATACCGTTTCCTCTCATTATTTCTCTCTTCTGGATTGCCCACCTTACTCCACCCGTGTGGTTCTTAGATCAGGTCCTTGGACTGAGCATAACGTTCATGGCAAAAGTGATGGGAACTTGCAACACGGAA
This sequence comes from Heterotis niloticus, assembly GCA_018136845.1. NCBI lineage: Eukaryota > Metazoa > Chordata > Actinopteri > Osteoglossiformes > Osteoglossidae > Heterotis > Heterotis niloticus. Next base: position 20,107,527 of record CM030903.1, on the reverse strand, counting down.
TGCCCTGGCCCCCTTCTCAGAAGCCCTGCTGCCTGGATATGGGCTAAACAGACCCCAAGTCCCAGTAAGGTTGGCCCTGTTCAGCAACCTCGCTGCAGAATATCACCTCTCAGTCTGTTTAATTGCATGTACATCTGTGTGTGCACACTGGAATCCAGACACTTGCAAAGACCTTGTTGTGTGTGCACATGTGCGGGGGCAAACTCCCAATGCCAACAGACCTGTGCCACTTCAACCCCCCTGACACTCCACCCGAGCCATCTGTGCAACGCCTCCAAGCCTCAGCTGGGTAGAAATCCTGGGAAACAATACCCATCTCCACCGTTCACAGAACAGTGTCTTTGCCGAACACGCCTACCCCAGGGGCAGAGCAGCACTCTGGGGTCCCCTTGTTAGCAGCTAAAGCCACATGCCAAGCCTGAAAAATGCCCTGTCTGCTATAGTCCCGAGAACAAAGTGACTTCCCATGTTAGCTGTTGTTCTTGGAGGCAGCAGGACGTTCTGCTTTCAGCTCAGCAGGCTGCGTCGTTGTGGCAGCGCTGAGACATCCACGTTGTGTGTGTGTGTGTGTGAGAGAGAGAGAGAGGAACTTCTAGGCATTCCAACGCAGAACATGCGTTACACTGAATCTGTCTGCAGTCCATGTTTGTGACCATGATGAAATCAGCACTTTCTAATCCTGTGTCCTTCCTCTGTACCGATCCCCACCCCAACCCCTCCGCCCTTGTAAAGTAACTGTACAGTTTTCTTCTTCACTCCACCCAGAAGAAAGTTACGATCTGTGTGGTTTTTTTTTTTTCAGTTTTTTTGTTTCCCATCGATGGCTTTGTTATACTGCCTTTTGAAATGCTGGCCGTGTGTCCATGTAACAATGTATATTTCGGTCCATGTAAATATTTATGTGAAAAAGCAGCAGTTTTTGGCGGCGGAGTGAGCTGTTGTCTGGGCCGCAGCTTCCACACCCTTTTCCATGATAAACATATGGCAAAGCAGAGTTCCACTGAGCACCGGGTTCCAGCAGGCTGCTCGGCAGAGGCTGGTCCTCAGCCTGGAGTCTTCGTGCTCGGTCCTCCTGCCTGGTCCAAATGGCTGCAGATATGAAGCATAGAACAGAAAAAGAAAAGGAAATGCTTATGTTAAGAATTGCGGGGATATCGTTGGAGCCTTATCAAAATTTTCCAATCAGTTCTCACACAAAAGATGAGTTAGCGTGCAGGTATACGCATCCTGCGGGTTTCTGTGGGGAAAACCTCCCAGAATGCCTTGTATGGATAACCCCACCCAAGTTTTTTGGGTGTGTGGGCAGACAGGAGTGGAGGAGATGCTTGGCTGTTAAGGAAATTAAAAAAAAAGCATCGCATTTCCGTATTTCTGCAAACATTAAAGCAGTGAGTGTTTTAACATCTAGCCCTCCCAGGCTGTGTTTACCGACCGGGTGCGCACAGAGGCTGAGGACCTGGCCTGTGATGGTGGGGTGTTAGAGCAGAAGAAGCTGTGGTCTTGAGGGTCACACTGTGTAGCCTTGCTGGCTGTCAGGGTGTTGCTATCTTCTCTCTGTCCATTATGCTTTCTTTTCTTCTTTGTCTCTCTCAATTTAGTTTATATTTTTCAATTTTGTTTGCTTTGTCGGAATGACCACTATTATACTCTTGTATAGCCACAGTAAGGGTTGAATAATAGTATAAACAAAAATTCAGTAGCGAACTAAATAAACATAATAAAATGCAGTCTAACAAGCTGATAGTACAGTTCAGTTAGGAACAATGACGTGTATGCGTGCGTGTGTGGGTGGGTTGCAGTCATTTCTCTTCCCTTTACTTGCATACTGTGCTGGCAGTTTTTATTTTTTTTTTTCTCTTTATAAGTCCCAGGTCACCATCTCTGATTTTCAGTTTAGTTTGCTTTATTGGCATTACAAATTTTGCTGCTTGTGTTTTGCCTATGCAGTGATTACAACATATGATTACGCAATATATACAGTTATAATTTTTGTTATGAAAGTAAAATATCTATAAAACATAATGGTCCTAACAAGGAAATGGCTCATCTGTGTCGATTCGTCTTTATGTACATGCCGACTCTTACTGACCAGATGTAGGCCGTCCCTCCATGTCACCCTGCTCTGTCTACTCACTGTTGTGTACGATGTAAAAAAAAAATTCTTTTGCCCAAAACAATGTTTCATTCATTCCCATATAAAAGCATGACTGGCTGAAGCCCCACAGAGGGTGCTGCTATAATAAAGGTACGTAAACAGGGCCCTGTGTCAGCATGAAAGGGCCCTGATAAATTGCGGTCCTCTTTAAGGTCTATCCGCAGTGGGCTGTCGGGTGTCGGGCGTTAAGGATGACTGTTGCTGCGGTTTTCCTGGGAGAATGTCACAAGCCTGGTGACTGCACGCACGACGACAGACAAGACTCGGGTGAGAGGTGAACAAACAGCAGGAAACCCTTTATTGTGGGAGATGAAAACCAGTTTCAAAAGAAACGGAGAGGATCAAAAGTAAAATAATTGAAAGCAGTGGTGTAACCACATGTCAGTTACTGATGGGTAGAATAAAATTTTTTAACAATTATAGTAGTATAGTATAGCGGAGTTATGCACAAATATGATGGGGACAAATTAGACTGAAGTTTTTATGCCTGTGGTCAAAACATCAGGGAAACCATAGAGATAATCAAATAAAACTGTGTATTCTCTGTCCTCATTCTATTCAATGTGGGGAAGTTGGACTGAAACTGGAATGCACTTTGATCCTTCTGGGTGGGTGTGTTCCCTTCTTCCTGTGCTGTCACAGACAGTGTGTGACACGGGGAACTGCTCCTCATCACCATACCTGTTCCCTTTGTACCTTGCTGAAGTTCATGCCCCTGTTTCTCCTCCTCTTTTGTACACTGAAGTGCAGCGCTAGCTTACAGATGCTAATTGTTTAAAAATATCTTCCGCTGACACAGTGGGTAGCACTGGTGCCACAGCTTATTGATTGTGGATGCCAGATGTGGAATTAAATCTGGCTCATTCTGTGGATATGCATTTTCTGTTCATGTGCATTTCCTCCCACAGTCCAGAGATGTGTGTTTCAGGTGGATTCGTGACTCTAAATTGCTCTTGTGTGAAAGTGTGAGTGAGTAGTGTCTTGCATTACTGTCCTATATAAATGGGTGAAAAGTTGTGGGCAGATTAGTGAAATTAGCATCACAAGTTTTCCTGGACAAAGACATCAGTTGAACACTAGTTATTAATATTATTAAACCTTGGTACAAATGCATAAGCGCAGCTCAGTGGTTGCAGATGTTAGTGGCCTTAAAAGCCTGTGTCTGAAACTAGAACTTGAAGTGGAAGCTTTAATGTGTTGTAAGATAAGCTGTATGGAGGCCTGTAGGAGAACTGTGTTGCATCAGCCAGTGCTGGCAGAGTTTGAATTTTCCTTCTCTCCAGCTTGAGGGCTGGCAGCTGTGAGCTTCTGGAGAGGGTTGCACGTCAGTGACCTTGGCGTACCTTTCCCTTGGCTTCTCTTGTGATGCGAGTGGAAACAGAGAGCAACCGTGGACTGATTTGTCGGGCGACCACCCGCACCCGTTCATCTGGATGTTGAATTCTGCTTGTCTTCACATGCCTACCTCAGATGGAGAGGCTGGTCTCTACTCCTGTGTGCTATCCTCTATACCTCCACATCATGGATTCCCTGCAGAAGGCTGGTAGAATGGGAACAGTCACCCTGGAAGGTCAGTTTGCAAGGCTTGGTAAAGCATGACCAATATGGGTGGGTTAACTACATATTTTAACCAGTTTTTTGTGACTCTGATTTAAAATGTCCATTATGGTGGTTAACAGTGATATATGGGTAATGTGTGAGTATTGTTCTGTGGTGAGACACAAATGCAACTTTGTCACGCAGCTCTTTGTGTATCTGCCAGTGTGCGTGGGCTGAGTCTAGAGAACACGTGTTTGCTCGTGTACAGTGTAGTTAGGCGCCAAATCCTCAGAACCTCTAACCTCACAGTCCTCCCCTTGATGACTGAGTAGTGAGATGGGGGCTGCAGTTACTCCAGTTCCTATTGTTCCTGCCATGGATTTGATTTAAAGATCCAGCGCTTTGCCTTTCCCCTCTGAGACTCTGATCTGAGAGCAGGAAGTGAAGCTGCCCACCCAGAGGGCGGGCTGTTGGGTTGCATCTTGGGATTGCTCCGTGAGGCAGCTGGACCATCGGTGTTGGCATCATGTGGTGTTGGCAAGCACTCTTATTGCCTGATGACCCATTTCCATTCTGTCGTGTCACCCCCCCCCCCAACAAGCACAGCTGCAGGGCTTTAACTTTTTCCATGGCAGTTTCTGAATTTTTCCCCTCCTTTAATTTGTTTGCCAACCTGGCACCAACACCTTAAAGAAATCCACAGGTTTTTCTTTCCAGCATTGTCGGGTGTTCTCCAAACTGAATCATTTGCGTAGGATGAAAAAATTAAGGAATTATAGAGGCTGAACAAGAGATTGTTTTGAATTAGTTTTGAGAAATGCCATTATGAAGTGGATTTAATTTTGGAGGGCATTTTGTTGTAGGAAATCCCAAACCTGCCCAAGAGGTTCTTCAGTGCTAACTGGCAATGAAGGTTTTCTTTGAAGAAGCGTGTTGAAAGAGCAGAAATGGGCACATTTTTTATTGTCTGACGTGTCAGACAACCTCAGATGATTTACAGTGTCAGATTATGAGGGAAATTTGTACCCATGGGACAACTAATTCTCTGGGATGTTCAAGCTTTCCTATAGATGATCAGTAGAAACAATGGCTGCAGCTTCTTTTATTTGTTCATTCAACAGAGTAAAGCACCTTTTAAGAAGTTTACCATTCTTGAGTCCTCTCTTTTACCCCTCTAGCTTGAGATGCTGCCCCAGTCATTTGATGGTCTCTTGCAGTCCTGCTTGTTTGAAGTTAAGGTTCAACATTTCAGATTATTGGTCAGTCGAGAGTAAAAACGGAGAACAATCTGTCATCATTATGCATATACCATTTGCATGTATGCTGAAGATACAAATATGGTTTTAGGTTGTGATACATAGCTCCATTAATTTTTATTTTTTTTTTAATAACTGAAACATCAGGTCTTAGTCCAGCTTGCTGTATTTTCCTAGATGATGATTATCAGCACAGTCCTTAATCTAAATTTCGTGCTTGCGCTGCTGTCGAATTGTAGAAGTTTATTGCAGTTTCAGTATTGGGCGCATGCAGAAGTTGATGAAAGGCAGTGGTTGTGTTCCTCCGGTTCTGGTGGTTTCTCGCTCTCTCGAGAGGGAGTGGATTTTGCTGAATTGGGCTGCAGCATCAGTAGCTGTTGAAAAGAACTCATCCCTTAATGCTGAGAGAGAGGGAGAGTGGGGGGGGGGCTGATTAATCCTTCCAATACGTTTTCACCCATTGTTTGTTGGCTTGGGTATTAGCATGTGGACGAGCCTGGGAGAAGGGAGTCAGTGTGATTTAATCTCCGCCGTTGCAGATGCCCCTGCCTTGCACATGAGAGCTAAAGCCTTTACCAGCCAAAGACTAGAAGGGGCGGGCAAGCGAGGCGAGGTGGCCTCAGTCGGGCCGCGTTCATGCATGATAAAGAAGGGCCCGTTGGCGTATAGACTTCCTGCAAATGAGCCGCTTTTCTCCTCTTCCTCTGCCGGTCGACCCACATCTGTCAGCGCATGAAGCATTAAACGGGATTACCGAGGAACCAGAGGATTTCGGAACATTCCGAACCCCCTTTTTTATGTGCACAAAAACTGATCCTGAGAAGTTGTTGTTCCAACATCTGTGGTCTCTTCTTTCCCTGAAACACCAGCTGGGCCTTGGGTTGGCCCTTGAGGCCCCCCAGTAACTGCCATTCCCAGGGTCTCTTCCGCACAGCTCCGATTCGTCCCCTTTTGTTTTGGTGCAGCTACGGAGCGATCGGTCTTAATGTTGAGAGCAGCAAGGCTGCAGTCACCATTTCTGGAATGGCCATGCTGCAGGCCGGGTTTTACTAAGGGAGTGGCGCACACATACACACACAATCTATATCTGGTCTGTAGATGTGAAGGGTTCACAAGAATCAGCTTGCCACTCTGTAGATGCTGAAGTATCTGCATCTCACATCTTCAGTGTTTCAGCAAGGCTTGAGAGCAATCAATTGACTTTTTGAAAGGACACTGAAGACACCAGTATGCATTGCCTTGCAGTAATAGTCCACAGACCAATAATTCGATTGGTGTCATGTCTGCTCTGTCATCGCTTTCTGAATCTTGTCAAATCACGCGTGCTACTGAAGTAAACTCACTGCCGGGGTTTGAAAACACAAGCAGTCCGATGGTCACTCTCCGCAAGCGTAGCTATAGATATGGGATGATTGGGGCGAGCCTTACAGATGGAGCCCACAGGCGGGGATAAGCGGCTCGTGTGAAGTTTGTGGGCGTCTGCTGTCTTCCTGTGTTGTACTGTTCCCTCCTTCTTTGCTTTGCTGCCAGGAGATGTGTCCAACACATCCCCCCTACCGCCTCTCTCCAGTTGGAGGTCAGCTGCACCCCGAGGCTTCCGTGGCGAAACTAACACGCTCAGCTTGAGGTCGTTCTTCATGTCAACACGAGCAGCATTTCACCTCCTTGATGGTTTGGGCTCTGTGTTTCAGCTGTACATTGTTGAAGTCTGGTTTAGCGTGTATCTAGGATTCACTGTGATATAGTCTGCTAACGCTACTGTGTCTGGTCCAAAATTTTATTGGCATGAAGCAGTGACTGATTCCTCTCAGCTCTGCGCCACTGCTCAACCACACTGGGATACCAGTGCCCAGTGTTTGGGTTAGGGCTGTAAATTGATGACCTAGGAATTTGGGTCAGCTGTTTCAGTAGGAGCAGACGCGTGACCTCTTTTCAGGTATGAGGGATGTCTCCTTACCCCCCCCCCCCTCGCTTTCATGTTCCCAGGCTGATAATAGACTTCTGCATGCTCAAATTCTTGCTTTTAGGCTGCTGTGATTTGTGAATGAGGGAGTCATACTCCTTGGGTGTGGTGTTTCAGCCACAATTTGTTTCATAACCCCTTTTTCGCTGTCCTAAATGCTTCTGATGGCAGCTGAAAGGAAATGTTTGCTCAGTGCTGGGGCAAAGAGAGCAACACTGATTTACTTTTTAGGAGGAAGATATACAACACTTCCTGTTTCTGTGAAAACTAAAAAAAAAAAATGCAAAGTTGTAATTGGGCACGAGGCAAGACGAATTGTCAAGAACATCATACCTGAAAGCAGTTTGGTTTTGCAAAAAGAAAATGGTGCCAAAGGGTGATGTGGTGATGAGATGCTGTATTTCCAGATGGGTGGAAATGAGAAGGTCAGAGTCTACTGCGATATTGGACTGACGATTTTCTTAATGCCAAGTGTATGATGTTTCTGCATGGCCGACCTTTGTTTGCTGTCAAGGCTGCTGTTCCTCCCCCTTTATGAAACACAGAAATGAGCAGGAATGAAGGGCGTTGAGTCAAGCTGGTTTCTTAGCACACTGAAAGACCAAACGGTCAGATTCAACCATTGCCCAAATGTCAGCTGTTAGTAGAGAATGGCATTTGTTAGTGGAGGGATGGTTACTTGATCTAACAGTAGTGTTCAGGGCCCTCATTAAATGTTTTCACCTGGGATATTCGGTGTATATTTGGGATTTTGTACTTCATATGTAGTATCCGGTCATAACAGATGTGGACGTGGATCTGTCAACACTACTGAACTGCCACTATCCACGATGCTGTGCACCTCTGATAGCAACCACCAGTATTTGGTGCTGTGGATGTAGCTCATTGGAGCACTACTGAGCATGCTCCTTGCTAGGCTCCGCCCCCGTGGCAGCTTGTACCGAGCTTGCGTTTCACTAGGCTCCACCTTCCTCTGCTCCATTTCTCACCACTGTCAAATCTCACTAAACTTCATTAGATGCCTTTGGATATTTTTGTAATTGGTCAGCCACCACAAAATATTGCCGTGGAAACACCGTTGGTTGCTTATATATATCGAAATATGTAATTTGTTCAGAAGTTCTCCATATTTATCAATATTTATGTTTGCTACTTAAAATAGCACTGAGCAGAATTCTAATACCTTGTTCTTTAATCTAATTTACTGCATAACCGTTTTAGTAGTGACACTTGCATCACTACTGTCTTTGCTACTGTCAGATTGAAAGCATGTCTGGTATGTCGCTGAATTGGATGGATGTGATACTGAATTCTCTTTGCGGAGAGTAGCAGAGTTTGGCAATAAGATTTAGGCACGACAGCCCCAGCCCCCCGTAGATGATCCGGTTGAGTCACTGATGCCGAGCCATTCACATCTCTCTGTTGCTGCCCTGAAGGACCACGCTGCATCTCGCCTTGAACCTTATCCAGTCTACATCCTTTGTAATTGGTTTAAAGTTTACTGTGCTGGCTGTCGTGGAGAACTGATTCCTACTTTGTGCTGAGGGGGTGGGGGTTGAGGCACAGTGCCTTGCTGTGAGTCAGCTGCTCCCCCCGCGCCCCTTGGGCTGCACTCCCGGCCATGATAATGAGTCATGTGGTCTGTGGGCCTGCAACTGTGCTCTCTGTTTCACAGCAGGGGCACTCAGTTAAAGCAGAGGGGGCCCAGAGGGGGCCGGTGAAGGCCGCCGCCCTGCTGGGGGATGACAGCGTTCTCTCTCAAGACTACACATGGAAGACCAAATGTCAGACACAGCAGTGTAGTCATGTTTCTGCCTGCCTCCTGTTTTATGCACACATAATTTACCCTTGTGTGTGTTTGCGTGGGTGTATATGGGGACGCAAATGCTGGGGGTGACTGGAGAGGGCAATACAGGTCAAAGTTATGAGGATCTTTATAAAAGTTTTATTTAGACAAAACATCTGTTTTAACTACAAGTCCTCATTTCTGAAGACTATAATGATTGTCAGGCATCTGTAATGGGAATTATATAATTGCTGTGCTGTCAAAAATGATAATTTTCCATGTTTAAAACAAAACAAATGGAAAATATGTACCCATGTGTTTTGGCATATTTGCCAAGGTATGTAAGCATCATACAGTGACGTCACTGTTTTGCTTGCACATCCCAGGACTGCGCTGTGCGATGGCATCATTTGGTGACATCATTGTGTAAATGTTAAACATGTCGCTGTTAAGCATTACTCTTCCCTCAGACTGGTCCATACATGTAACTCTGTAGCTGTTCCTGAGTGGACCCAGTTTCTTGTGCCGTTCACTTATGCAGCCTGCATATGTGCAGTCAGTGGGATTGATCCACAGACCCAACCGCCCTTTAAACCAGTGTCAGTCGTGTGAGGGATGCTTGTTACCTGCTTACTTCACTGAAGCTCCTACTGGTTACCATCTCTTGTGCAGTAGCTGCCAGTGACCCCAGTCATGCCGTATGTGGGCGGAAGAGTGAAAACAAAGTAGCCCAGAAGTGTCCTACCTTTCTGGGAACTGGATCAGATAAGCAGGGGAGAAATGGTGGCTCAATTCATAGTCAAACTTGTTAAAGAAATGTGAGCATATTTTCTTAAACTTTTTACTCGTTCTGTACTAACAACACCAACTCCCACTTGCAAACATGCCTGCGGAGGAGTTCTGCAGTGAGGAAGTGATTTTGGGACACACTGTCATCCTTACGGCGAGATCTGCCCGATTCCCAAGCCGTTAACATGGCCACCTTCTACCCGAGATGGTCCGTAGACGAGCTGTGTTGCTCTACCTCTACATCAGTGCACACACAGTCTGCTGGGGGCCACATGCCAGGGCCGTCGCCTCTCTTTTACACCAGCTTGGTTCCATTCATGCCTGTAGTGGAGAGGGTAATTATTCCTCTGTTCAGCTCTTAAACAAAATCATAATCGATCCACCGCACATGTAGCAATGTGCACTTTTCTCATTACTTCTAGAATGGCTGTGTAATTTGGCAATTATGCCCCATTTTGCTTTTGGTATTGTGAGCTTTCGCTCCTTCAGGCCTGCTGCTCTGCTGTATTACATGCTAAGAGTTAAAAAGCATGTATCGATCTGCTGTGTGGCTGGGCGAGACCATGCTAATGCTTCGAAATGCTCTTAAGGGCCTTGACGGTTTCAACAAGCCGCCATTGTCTTCGACTTCTTCTCGAGAGCCACGCAGGCTGGAACTGAAGTAGCTTTTGGTCACAAGGGATGGTACTTTGGCTCCTTTGTCACCTGTTTCTTCCCACATGCCAAAAGCATGTAATTTAGGTGAATTTGTGTGTCTAAATTTGTGTGCCCTTTGTGTGTGCGTGCATGCATTTGTCTGTCTCGTAGCCCTGCTGTTTAAACGGATGAATGAATGTAGAGAATTTTACGAACTTTACCAAGTTACCGTAGACCTAGATGTCAGCTAAATACTAGTTAGTAATCGTTGGAGGAAAGTGTGAATATGGCTCAGTTTTTGTTATTTTCCACATTTTGTTTTAAGCGGTATTTTGATCTTTGCTGTGTTTGCCGTGGTCTGTGATGCTCATTGTAGGCCAAATCTGGTGGGGCTATGCAGATGCTGCTTGCGCCACAGTCCCATTTTAAGCATGCATGAAGGAAGGAGCTTGAATGTCTGCCCTCCCGTGGCCCCTGCTGGGGGCAGCGCTGCGGAGATGAGTCGGCTGTTTTTATTTTCTTTTTAAAAAAAAGTGTTTGTGGACGTGTGAAACAAGCTGTGTTGACTGTCCGTTCCCGTCTGCTCTCTCTGTGTCCTCAGGCTTTGGATCAGGATCGGACGGCTCTGCAGAAGGTGAAGAAATCTGTCAAAGCCATCTACAATTCAGGCCAAGGTAAGATGAATTTGTTTGCATTTATGCCCTTGGAGAGGTCATGTCCTAGAGAAGCTGTACAGCAGCTCACACTGTATGTTTTACTTTGCACAAACGTAAGTTCTTCCTAAGTAAAGCAGCAGTGCACTAACTTTAGATGGATTATGGTTCTCCATGAGGCTAAAGCTGATGGCCCACCATCTGGTAAGCTTCACCGAAGCTCTGACTGCAGATTTTCTATGCACAGTTTGCTTCTCTTACAAGTAACAATGCACCTTGACAGACACTTTAGCTTTGACGCGTCTTTATTCAGAGCTCTCTGGCCCTGCTTTCTTCCCGTTTTTCCTCATGGTTGCCATGAGTATTTTAATTTGCCAGTTCCTTTGCTTCTCCATCCTATGAGTCCTTTCAGCTCAGATAGTGGGTGAAGCCTTTTCAGAGTTCTTCACCATTGGCCGGGAGATCCCGGGCAGTGGTAGCAATGGAACGTGACCCCTGTGGAAACTGGATGACACTCACCCGGCGGGCTTCTCTCCAGGGGGCAGGTGGCCATCTCTGATGGAAGGGTGCTAAGCAGCCCTGCCAGCGATGTCCAGCTGAGGTCCATCTCCATACCAGGATGGCAGTGTTCCTACTTGTCAGGGCTAATTCCTGTTAGCCTTCTGAGGGCACAGCGCCTTTTGTTATCCCATTCCTTGGGGTAGAGAGGCAGAGATTTCATTGAAGCCGACAGTGGAAGCAGCGCTCTCCGTGGGCAAGGAGACGGGTTTCTTCTCTGGCATGCATTCACCAGCGCTCCCCACCACACGGCATATGCACACTGCAATTAAATCACTGCGGACGAGATACTACTGTTGTTCGTACAAAGTCAGCATCCTATTTTTGGTAGTTTTACTCTGCAGCTCGAGTCAACACTGGAGTACAGGGCAATTGCTTTGTGGTACGAATGGTAAAACATGGCTAAATCAGGCATGTACCAGAATAAAACCCTGCAGAAAATAACTGGGTGTGGCAGGTAACATAGTTGATAGAGCCATCATCTGGCAGTCAGATGACCTGGGTTTGAATTTCTGCTCTCGCTGTCTAGAAACCATTGATCAATGTTTTTAACCATGAATTGATAGTGAAAATGGTAAAATAATTGTAAGTCGCACGGAACACAAACTTCATGCTTTATGATGTCAGCTAGATGGATATGGGCAGCATGGTGGTGTAGTGAGTATTGCTGATGCCTTGTAGGATGTGGTATGTACCCTGGGTGTGGGTTCAAATCAGGCTCAGTCTGTGTAGAGCTTGCATGTTCTCCCTGTGTTTATAAAGGTTTCCCCTATGTGCTTTGGTTTTCTTGCAGAGTCCAGACTTTCTGGTAGGTTGGTGACAAAATTTCCCACTGCTTGTGTGCAAGTGAATGAGTGTGTTTGACTGCTCTGTTATGGACTGATACCCTTTTCAAGGTGCACCCTGTCTCACCCAGTGCTTCTGTTTTATGCTCTGGACCACAGGTACCCTGTTGTAGAAAAATTGTTGGTGAAAATGTGACAATAATTTGGCAGTAGCTGATCCTTGCAGAAAGCACTCCACCTGTAAACACCAACTTGTGCTGTAAAGATTGCTGGTTTGAGCCCATGCTGCTGTACTTTCAAGCAGGATCCTCACACTGAATATTACCTGTGCAGTGTTTAGGTGCTCTGGGCAGAAGTGTCAGGTGAGCAATGAAATGTAATTGTAATAATTACAGGAAGATGTGGGTGAGCTTCAGTTCGAGTGGTGCTTTTCTTTCTGGCCGCCTTAAGATGAAGTCGGGTCCTTCAAGGCGGCCGGCACACAGTTGGTATACAGACCTTTAGTGAGGGCGGGGAGCTGACCTCGAGCCGCCAGTGGAAACGCATGGTGGTAGACACAGCGCCAGCATGGCGACCTGGCTAACAACAAAAAAAAAGAAAAAAAAAAAAGGGTGGGGGGCTGGCATTGTTCCAGACTTGTTTCTGTCTTCCATTAAGGATTGTAAGCCTTCCTGAGGGGGTCAGGGGCTGGCAGTGTGTTGTGTTGTACTTGCTAGATCTTTACTTTAACAGCAGTCGGTTCTATTCCTTGTTTCATTGCACAAGAAAGTAATTTATTTAGGGCTGTGCTGCGGTATCTCTGCACACATTCCCCCCCCCTAATATATGCATGTTGTATGTGTTGAATTGCACTCCACAAACCACTTTTACTAGCTCCCCTTGCTCCTTGGGTACTATTGTTAAACAAACCAGTGGAAAACAAGGTACTTCAGATTTCATTTTTATGCTGGTAGACAGGTGTATGGACTCTGACCATTTGGAAAAAAGTCGGTCTGAAATGGTGCGTTACGGGGTGGTTTTTTAGTCAGTTATTTTGTGTAGTGTTTCATTTGTTCTTTTTAATTCTGTATTTGGTTTCAAACAAATACATGCGCATGTGAGGCCATCACTGCGGTCAAATGTTGAAATGCTCATGTTCTCTAGAGACCTTGGGATAGGTACTGATGTACAGTTTAAAGTGCTTTCACTGTCAGACTGTTCATGAAGTGGTATATTGTGAATTTTTTAAATGGTAATTTCTATGATTCACGAGATGCTTTATTTTCTTTAATGATTTTATTGAAAAATGTCTTTTTACCAGCATTTACTTTAATAAAGGGAAGAAATATCTGTTTTGCTGTGTACATCAGCCAACAGATGCAGGTATCTTGTGTTTGTTTTTTTTTTTGTCTTCATCTTTTAGGGCATTAACTCTGGTTTTTAACTTTCTGACTCCTTTAAACCGTTATATTTAGGGAGCTAAAGGCGCTTAGCACAGTGATGGGTCCAGGATTATTTGCTTTCTGATATTGAGTTAGCGTTAGCATTCTGCTCATGGCACTGAGTTCTTGAAATAACCCCAGGCTGGAGCCATTGTTGCACAGGAGTCCCCTGCTGGTCAGTACAGCTAATTACAACATTCTCATATTAGAATTTTTTTATCCTCTTTAAAAAGACAGATTACCTAATAATGTCTGTCTGCCAAGGGAATCGGGCCCATAAAGATGGAGAATCAAACCCAGATGAGCGCAAGGATACCAGCAGACAGGGTCGTGACGCTTGGAATTCATTTCCCTGGGGCCTGGGTCATATGACGGCGCTGCGAGGCGGGGAGGGTGGCTCAGTTGCTGGCGTGCGACTTTGCTCGCGTTGCTGTAAACACATTCTTCAGAGGAGACGTTTTCTCTCTGCTGCTACCCCACCTTGTGCCATTCTCTCTTCTCACCCTTGCTTTCGCTGTTATTTTGTGGACTTCAGCTTTTTCGGCCATTATTGCTCTTTATTTGAAACTGAAACTGACCCGAGGTCTTTATTTCAAAAGAGCAAAGAAAAGCTCTTGTTTTTATTATGCAGAGGAGAGTTTTTGGAAGACTGTTGCAAAATGCTGTGTAGGATGAATCTAACCCTTCCCTTGCTGCCTCACACTTGTGTGTGGTTTTCACAGGAAGGGTCTTACTCTGATGCTCTATATTTATTCAGAGCAATGTCGTTTCCCTGATCTCTTCTATGTTACCATCACCATTCCTAGGTTTCTAGCACACTCCGCAGATTTGACAGTATCATGAGTTTGTTTCGGGCACCAGCTTTCAAAGATCTAACAAGTGGGTCCAGTTGGATGGATCAGAAAGTCAATAATCCAGTTAAGAGGTTTAAATAGCCACCGAATCCAAACCAACAAACTACTGGTTTTCCTAGACTCAGGGACAGTGAGCCACTTCTACTTATTCATTTCAGCTTTTAGATGCATAGTCTACATGTTTCCATGAATATGCATCTTGTCTATTAAATGATTTATATTTATTCATTGCCATACAGGTGATGCTATTCTCCTTAAAATGCATGGTTTGTACATTATTGTACTTATACACTTATGTACATGATATACATTTATGGTATCAGTTAAGGGCATGTACCTTGCTCCAGGGTACCGTTAAACAAGGTGGAGTTTGAGCCCTTGTTTTATTGCAGTGCAACATCTGTAACCATTATTCAGTAAATATTGGGGTGGTATCGAATGGGTCAGAGTGTTTACATTGTACAATAAATTGATTTTAATAAAAGAACAAAAGGCATGTGAACACATAAAGTAACGTATTTTGCCGAGTTGCCTTATAGCCGCTGAAGAATGGTTAGCAGATGGTGTCGTGGTTAGAGCTACTCCCTTCCGCTTTAAAGACCTGGGTTCAAATCCCACCTTCTGCTGTTGTAACCTTGACCAGCGTACTTACTTTAAACTGATGAAGTAAAAATACTCAGTGGTGCGCTGTAAAAGGCAAAATGGTTGTAAGCAGCTTAACATTGTAAGTTGCTTTGGAGAACAGTCCTCTAAATAAATAAGTATAAATGCAAACATAGGAATCGTTCTAAATAGATGTGTTTAATTTTTTTGGCTGTAATGCTTTTCTCTCTCTCTCTTTTTTTTCCCTCCCTCCATCTGCAGACCACGTGCAAAATGAGGAGAACTACGCACAGGCGCTTGACAAGTTCGGCAGCAACTTTATCAGCCGGGACAACCCTGACCTGGGCACGGCCTTCGTGAAGTTTTCCACTCTGACCAAGGAGCTCTCTGCGCTCCTCAAGAACTTGGTAAGGGATACCACGTGGTGGAAACGTGAGGACGGTGTCCATTTCATCAATGGATCATTAGTATATGTTGTGGTGGGCATCACTGGGCTGGAGGCATCTCAGCTCCTCTCCCCAACCCTAACAATGGAAACTCATTTGGTTGGTTGGTTATTGGCACAAAAGATGCACTTTTCTCCTTGGGTTACAACACCCTTATGGAAGTGATGCAGGTGCTGTGTTGTTGCTGGAATGGTCTGTGCCCCTCCCCCTGCTCCCAATCCCTTCGGCAGCAACAGAAGAGCTGAATGGACCCTGGAGCCAGAGAGGCTGTTGGGCCAGCTGAGCCCACTGCCACCTGCTTCCCACGCTGGCTTCCTGGCGCACGCTTGCATGCATGCATGCACGTGCGCGCGCGCACACACACACACACACACACACACACACACACACACACACCCCTTTTTTAAACAGGTTTACCGCTGTTCACTTACAGTACTTTATAAATTTTGATTGACTTGACAAAGCCATGATTAAATAATCATACATTCAAGATTATTTTTCACTGAAGAACAACAATAATAATAAAGTAGAAATTAAATAGAAGATTTATTTCTGTCTCATTTACATTTACATGTATTCATGTATCTCATGCTTTTATTTAAAATGTCATTCAGTTCAGAGGAAACAAGTGCATTTTGCCAGCCATACGGGCAATGCAATTCTCAAAGTACAGTCATTTAGTTCAATACCAACATTTTTGGCGCCGCAGATCAGTAGCTGTGTATAGAATTAAATGAGGATTACAATTTTTTAAATTTAAACAGATAATGCTGCAAACATACATGGAGCAGATGGAAGTTCAGGAAAGGAGTGTGTCTGAAAGATTTGTGTTTTAAGAGCTTTCTTGAACATTGGGAGGAATGTAGCAGTTCTCTCACTCTTTATTTCTCTACGTTTTACTCTCTTCCCATCACCTTACTGGCAAAACCTTTCAGCTGTCACTGGGCCTCAAAGAATCATCCACAGTGGGCTGTGCTTTGCAGCCTTAGGGCACTGAAGTAGCCCCTTTGAAAGCCAGCAGGGCCACAGAGGGTCACCTGGTGCTCAAGTACTGCACTGTGCCTCAAGGCTGCTGTTAAAACTCTGCAAATCCTGGATGCCCTCTTCATCTTTTGCTTACAGGCAGAGCAGCACAGAGCAGGAAACGGGGCGTTTGCCTCTTTTAGACGATCTGCACGCAGTTGGTAGCCCTGCTACCGGCTTGCTGCAGAAGTCGACAGAGCCTGCATTTGTGCTGACCGGCTGTGCATGTGACTGTAACGCAGCGTTTGCAGTTTCCATGTGGAAGAGTTCAAGGTTGACCGTGCTGGTGCATGGTCTAAACTACTTGGTCCTTTAGCTTTGTTGCTTTACGCCACCTATTCTTGCCTTATTTTCCATGGTGTTTAGCGCAGCTCAGTGCTAAGCGGCCAACACCTTTGTCCTCTGACAGCCAGGATTACAACATGGAGTCTGGCAAAGTAAGATGGTACTGAACACTGTCTTGGCAGTGTTGCTATAGACAGGAACAGCAGGCACTTAGCAAAAGCTAAATGGAAATTGATTTTTCAGAGTGACAAGCCTTAATGAATCTCATTATGAACTATTAGCCACTAATCGTGCCAGACCGACCCAGTACATCCGGAACATTTCCCCACCTCTATCCGCTGCCGCAACAGAGTAAAAGCCTGCTGTTTGGTATTTTTGGGAGTGGACCAGGACCACATTTGTGGACACAGGGTGCTGCCTTTGCTCCCAGTGACCATATGTTAGCTGTGAATGGAAATTTGACGATACTGTTGCGTATTTTGTGGAGTCTGTGTGTGGTCACTTGAGCCCAGGTGGATTTTGGACCTGGGACCATTAAGGTATTCGCACACTGGAGGCTGTCACCCGGAGCAATGGATGCAGAAGTACATCGATGTCTTTTTTTATGGCCTGGACCCAAAGTAAAGAAGAAATTGTGCTGTGGTCTCATTTTCTCTTACTTTATTAGTTGAGGGTCTGGGGTGCAGCAGAATCATTGGTTTGGATGTCCTTCAAAATATGTGTTCATTTTAGTTCTGTTCTTCATCTCATGAAGCTACCAAGACTTTGGTTGCGTTTACAATGATTGCTTTTTTACCTTGTGTGAAGGTTTTTTCGCATCTTAATATAGAGGAATGGATTACAGGTGTTTCTAGCTTTCGCTGCCAATAGGAACTGTGCTTATTGGATCAGAGTGTAACAGCTGGAGTCGCCTGGGTTTTAATGGCCCATTGATAGCTATGTTGACTGATTGCTGGATGTGGGCTTTCCGCACTACCTGGAAGAGAGACTGGCATGGCTGATGCCTGGGGGACATTTCTGATGGGATACAGGCCCTCATCATACCGAGTGGCGTGATTCATTGCCCATGGCCTCCGCTGCCATAGCTCATGGTCTTGGCTATATGCAACAGGGCCATTTATGAGTCCTAATTTACAGCCTTGCCACGCTCTAGGGGTGGCTGTCCAGTCTGATTTATCAGATTGATACTTATCACGTGTTGGGCCCAGACTTTCATAAGGATGGGGTTGTGTTGGTTGCTAGTGGCAGCAGACCTGATTTAGCATTTTTCAGTTGTACAGTTTGAGTGGTAACAGTGATGTAGAAACATCCAGATTAGCAATATCAGTGTAAAATATCCACTCTTATTACTGCTTTAAAGGTGTTAATGTGTGAAATGCGGAAGCAAAACTAAGTACTTTTTTCCTCTAAGTGCATTTTCAGTAGGGTGCCTGAGATTTAATGTCTTGGGACGCCACCTTGCACTGCTGTCCACTTTGTTTCGTTTCAGCAAAGCTTTTTCTGATATGTACAGACAAGCCTTCGCCATGTCTGAAAATGCATTTATCTGCAAAGAAGAGAACGTGGCCCTGGCTTTCTGCTTGACTGATGCATTTTCATAGGGAAGAGTACAGAGCGATCCTTTTTGTGTTCTGCCACATCAGAATTAAAAAAATAATTTGCTTGGCCTGGACAAGGCTGTCACTTTCAGTGTTCTGAAGGGGGCCCTGAAGGACACTCCTTGCTTTCCATACCATTATTATTATTAAAAAAGTTTTCTAAGTGACACTTATAAAAATGGAGCACAGTGTTTGTACCCGTTGACGTACCTGGATGGTGAATCGTTGGATTTTTGTTGCATTTAAAATTATTCATCTAGTATTCTACAACAGATGAAGAGCTATGGATATAGGCACATATATATTGAAGCTCAGTATGTCTGATGCCATCATTTTCGCCGGGTGCGCCTTTACACTAGTAGCTGCATTTAGAACTGACATCCAGATAAGAAATGACAAAGATGATCGCGTCCGATGGTGTAGTTTTTTTAGGATGTAGTGACGTGATCACCTCTTGTAGGTATCGGGCAGTTGATTCTTTGGCGGTCATGTACGCCGTAACCAGAGTATTGATATGTGCAGGCCCAGGGAGCTAATGGAGAGACATGAGGTGGGGAAACACATGGGAACGCTTTTACAGGTCAAACATGGTATTGAGATGACCATGGTTCTCAACTGCTGTGCTTCCTCTTCCCCTTCCTTTGCAGCTCCAGAGTCTCAGTCACAATGTTATCTTCACCCTGGACTCACTGCTCAAGGGTGACCTGAAAGGAGTGAAAGGGGTAAGTTGTTACCCTGCTGTCCTGCTTTAATGTTGGTGAACCTCATGGCTCCCATTAGCAGCAGATCGACAGAGACTCCTTCAGCCGTGTTTGTTCCTACTTATGCTTCTGTTTGAAGGTGACCTCTGTTGTTTTGGGTTTAACTAGACCAAGCTGCTGTCTGTGATACACCTATCATTTATTTGTAATGATTTATTAATGTAAATCAAATTACATTTTATAAAAGAAAAGTTTGTTTCGCAAACGTGGTCAGCAACAGCGGTGCAGAGTGTTGAATGAGCTGTGACAAGGTGTATACACGCTATATGTCTATTTTTGTAGTTTGGCCTAGACATGATGTGTACTGTCTGTTTATTTTGGATTTTTCTGTCTCCTCTTCAGGATTTAAAGAAACCATTTGACAAGGCTTGGAAGGATTATGAAGCCAAGTTGTAAGTTTGCGTCTGTGTGTTACTTCATTTGTTGAGCTGATTATTCTTCCAAGGGAGTCGGTGTAAAACATCCCAATGTGAAAGTTTCACTGTGACATGCAAATGCAGTAAAATATAAAATTTAGAATACATTTTGCCTCAGTATGATGTCCTAAAATGATGTGCAGAATTATATAGACACAGTTGCATACAAGATAATGCAATTCTGTGTATCTGGGGATGAAGCCCATAGTCTCGGCTGATGGACGACACTGCGAGCACGCAGTTACAAAGCGATTGCTTGTCAAATTACCGTTCATCACCATCGCCTCTGGTATCGTTGCACAAAGCGCGAACATTTGTTGCTTTTAGAAGAATCCATTTCTGTGACTTAGAAAAATTTTCATTTGCTGTGAAAATACACATTTTTTTCCCTTTCTCATTTTGAGAGGCGTCTGTTGGCTTAGCCAAGAGTCATCAACCTAATGAGCGCCACAAGCTCGCTCTCCATCATGGCCCCTGTGGTGGTAGAGTGTTTATCTCCATGCTGAACTCGTGAGAGGAACTGCCTGGGCTTTTCATTATTCATCTTCTGCAAAAAAAAAAAAAAAAGTGAAACCGGGATGTAACACAGATGAAAACAAGTTGTTTATTACCTTGACTTAAGACCAGCATTAACAGATTAGTCAATGAAATTAATCACTGTGAAAATATGACAGGTCTGTTCTTTCAAAGTTTCTGGTGGTGAGGGACTTGGTTATGCAGATGACCATCCAAGTATGGTCTTGAGGGTATTGTCTTCTTGTGTTCTAGCACCAAGATCGAGAAGGAGAAGCGAGAACATGCCAAGCAACATGGCATGATCCGTACGGAGATCACCGGTGCCGAGATCGCAGAGGAAATGGAGAAGGAACGGCGACTTTTTCAGCTGCAGATGTGTGAGGTCAGTGGGGTGGGGGGTCAGAGGCTAGAATAACAGAAATCATTGGAGCGTGCCTCATAAATCCGATGTTTGATGCTGTGGCCTCCAACCGTGCGGTGTCTTCATGTTAGAAATGTGACAGCTGAATTTTTATAATATTCATGTCTATGTCACCCCCTCACTGGAATGAACCACCTGGTTTGAAACAAAGTGGCACAGTGGGTAGCACTGGTGCCTCACAACTGGGCTGTGGGTCTGAATCTGGCTCAGTCTGTATGGAGCGTTCATTTTCTCCCTGCGTTCCTGTTGGTTTCTTCTGGTTGCTCTGGTTTCTTTCCAACGCAGGGGCAGGTGACCTTGCTTGTAAACACCAAATGGATCCCACCCATCTCCTCCCACTGTATGGAAGATGGAAAAACCATCCTGTTGCTAATCCAAATGGAGGAAATAGCTACCTTTTTAACTTCACACGGAGGGTAACCCTGCTATTAAATAGGGGAGGCACCTGTTAAGCTAACTAAATGGAGGTGCCATCACAATATCTTTGTATTTATTTGTCCAGCAGAGGTTTTTCTACAGCGAAAACATCGTGCTGAGTTCTTAGATATGCAGACAGGAACCACTCAAAGCCCTCTTTAAGGCGGGGGTAGTCTGTTTTTCACACAAAAACTAAGGTGAAGCTGAAGTGAAGAAGAACTCAACATAACTACTGATATTTTCTGCAAGTGCATAGCAGAGGTTGAAGGGTCAGAACCAGACAGGTAAATCAAGGCATGTTACTCAGATGTTGATGCAGTGTTTACTTTTGTTCAAGGCCCGCATGTTGTCCTCGAGTGACCTTTAGCTTCTGGACCGCCTGCAGTGCTTCAGTATTTATGGTTAGCGAGGCCTCTCATAAAAGCCGTCAAGTGAGATTCAGTGCTCAGACCATGGAAGTTGCGCTTGGGAAAACTGCCCCACCCTAGTCCAGATGCGGTGTCAATAGCAGCTTGGGCCAGCAGAGATCCTAGGCTTTTTCTCCTGGACTCTACTGTTTATCCTCAACTTGCATCTGCTTGCTATAACCAGATTAATGCACACTCCCTGCTTCAACCCAGGGCAGGGATGAAAATGGAGACTGTGGTCCAGAATACACATACACGCACACACACACCAGCACAATCCATCCTCCTGTCTGACCTATATAACCCATAAGCACAAACATGCACTCAGGCTGCTGCTGGAATGGAGATAAGCAGAGTTCTAGAGGCTCACAGCAAGAGTGGTTTTACCCCCGAGTGGAAAGCAGACTTTGTCAGTAATTTCATAAAAGCCGTGGAATGGAAATCAGATTATGTTGGATGTATTATTCATTTGTTTGGCTGGCATCTTTTTTTTTTTTTTTTTAGAATACCAAAACATTTTCAGTTGAACATTATCTCAGGCTGAGTTAACTGACTCAGGCTTGCAGTGAAGTGCTTTTCAGTGGCCGAGTGCTGGCATAAAGTTAAAACAATGTGAATGCTGCCCTCTTTGAGTTCTGGACAGGGACGCTCACTGCGCAGGACTGTTTGTGATCTTCTCACCTTTGCCAGAACTCAGAGACATCTGAGATGTTTTGTTAAAAATAATCTTCACCAGACTTTATACAGCATGCAGTGTAGAAACCTGATTTATGTATTTATTCCATCATTCATTGATTATTTTAGCTGACATTTTTGTCTGAGTGACTTATAAAGCTGGACCTATTCAAAAAGTTGGGTAATTTTTTATTTTTTAATTTAGGTTACATACCTTACTCAAAGGTACCACAGCAGGAGTGGGCTTTGAATCAGAGTCCTTTGACTGCAAGACAACAGCTTTAATCACTACACCACCTGCAGCCAAAGCAGTCTTTGTCATTCTGCTACTTTTGGGCTACAAATGTCAGAGGGGTAGAAGTAAAGCAAAATAATTCGCTGCTTTGTCTTGTGTTTTGCATAAATAATGCGGTGGGTTGTGTTTAAGTTGGATGGTTGGTTACACTGTTCCAATGGATGGTTATGCAGTTTCATCTCATGGTTTTGCTGTTTCATCTGATGGTTACATTGTTCTAGTTGATGACTCTACTGTTCCAGTGAATTGTTGTGCTGTTGCCATGGTTTCTGTCTGACAGCCTGTATTCACTCAGTTGAAAACTCCTTAAACAATGGAAGAACCAGAACTGAGCTTAACCAGTCCAAGGCACACGATTTTTATCTTCATATATATTTTGCACCCCCCACAACAAGACTAGATTGACTAGATTTTTTGACTAATTGTGATCAGTCACGCAAATGTATAAACAGCCAAGTCTCCTGTTGGGAAGGAGTATGTTGTTATGTTGGAACTCACAATTCTGTCTTTTCTATGTTCCCTCTATGGATCTTATTGTTTCTGGGGTATTGCTTTTAAGATGTAATTAAATTATGTATAAATATACAAAAAATGATCGTCTTTTTCACACAGTATCTTATCAAAGTGAATGAGATCAAGACCAAGAAAGGGGTGGACCTTCTCCAGAACCTGATAAAGTATTACCACGCACAATGCAAGTGAGTCACCCCCTAACCCCTTACCTTTCCTTGCATGTGGTAGTGTGAATACATTCTCATCACCTCGTATATGTTTAAATGTATAATATGTACACGTTGTGTTTTTTATTGTAAGAATGCCGATGTGCTTTTGCTTAACAATAGTGAGTCTGCTGTTCTTAACATGTCCATCCTGTGTGCCATGCACCACAGGGGGAAGGCAAAATTTTGTCGGCACATATGAAACTTGATGACAGACGATTGTACCATGTTAGAGTCATAACTTTGTTATTTTTGGGTGGTGAGTTGTGCATTCAGCATGTTGCTCCTGTTGTCTCATTAAATTCAGGAAATCCTGTCCTCATTTTCAGTAGCCCTCAAGTCATGAAGTAGCTAAGATTTCAACACTGGATTAAACAGTAATTAAGTACAATTTTGCAACATTTAGTGGAATGAAGTACTGCTAAAGGCCCTTTGAAGTAAATTTGCAGAAGATACCAAAAGAGTGCATGCTCCCTAGAGTGAAGCAGAAGCACTGACTGGATGAAATGGGGATAAAAATTTTTAGAAAGGCATTTTTAGAGGGACAGCTGGCTGGAAGCCCCTAAGTGTAGCAACATAAAGGGACACTTGGACAGTAAGATAAGGAAAGGGGGAGATGACGCCGTTCAGTGTTTTAAAATAGAAACGTGCGAAACATGCCAGTAACTGTGGGGGGTGGGTTTGATCGACATACTGTAATAGACACTAAGGTTCCACACAGGACTGCTGCATTACAGCTATGAACAGTACTTGTCCGGTTAGCCTGGGGTCAGCGAGGGCAGCAGGAGGGAGGAGACATGGCAATGGCTCTCTGTCTCTGGTCAGACAGCCTGGCAGGGAAACTTCAGACGGTCACTGTTTCGGAGGCAGCTGTCAGTGCTGGAGATTCACCGGCACATCAGAAGAGCCATGTGTTGGCGATTCTGCGAGACGCCGTATTGTCAGGCCAGGATGAATAAATTACAAGGGCCAACCGGGTAACGTTTCAACCTTGAGCGCTGCTGATGCCTTGTGTGTCTGTAATTTCTGTTAGTACTGTGGTTTAGTATTCAGTGTTATTGTCCAGAGAGTTCTTACATTGCAGCATGGCAACGCAGCAAGGACATTGGTAAAGCGTTTTTGTAGATTCTGTGTATTTTTCTTTTCGTAGCTGCTCAGTGACAAAAGAGCATTATTAAATTATTCTTCTCGGATGTCAAGGCATTACTGATTTTGTATGGGTTTGTCAGTTAATTCTGAATGTGTGTTTTTTTTTTATTTATTATGTTTTATGTCCAGCTTTTTCCAAGATGGTTTGAAAACTGCCGACAAGCTGAAGCAGTATATTGAGAAGCTTGCTGCTGACCTTTATAATGTATGTACCTGAGGTCCACAACAGACTTTTTGAACTTTAATTTGTAAAAATACATAATCCCCCGTTTCGACAAGCTGACGATTATATGACATGACCTCCATGATGGTTGATCCTGTCAGATAAAGCAGACGCAGGATGAAGAGAAGAAACAACTGACTGCCTTGAGGGATCTCATCAAGTCCTCTCTGCAGCTGGACCAGAAAGAGGTAGGCAAGCGGGCCCCGCCTGTGTCGGGACCCAGTCGTGGGTCCATCAAGTTTTGGTTGCGAGGGTCACGCTCAAGAAAAGTTTGAAGGAAGATTTGCTGATAGACGCAACCAGTATAAAATATTGTGATTACAAATGTGAATACTGAGACTAAAATTGCGCTGGTACCCGGTATGTGTCTTCAAGTCCTTAGGGAGACACTGCTTTAGGATGTGTGAACAAGACTCTTTGCATAGATAAAACAAAATGGAGGTCATTACCATTCTTCTGGGGAGTGGCCAGTGCTGTACCATGCTGGTAGCCAGTGTGAAATAGGCCTTGCTGGTAACCAGTGTTGTGCCACACTGACTGCTCGGTGTGATGTCATGCATAGCCTAGCTTTATTACAGGCATTTGTGGGCAACAGGAAGCTTGAAATGCCAACGGTTAATTGGGAGATAGTTTTGTTCAATCCTGATTTAATCTTGAGCAGCTCATCCATTTTGCAATGTGAAATGCGGAAATACCATGAGAAATTGAACGCTTCTGGGTTTTTATTTATTTATTTATTTATTTTATTTTTTAATAATGAGGCTGCTACATATAAGGGCGGAAGTGTACACAGAGGAGACTGTTGTACTTCTTGTGTTCTGGATGGATGTGGTTAAAGCACTTATGAAAGTACAGAGATAGTCTACAAATGAGCTACATGCTACAGCTCTGCATTCTGAAGGAATTACCATTAAAGCAGTTTACTTGCACTTCTCTCAGTCGACAGCCGCTGTGTAGACTGCATCACTCGTCTTTTCGGCAGACGCAGAGATTCCCGAGCCCCGTGCGCCCTCATTCCAACCGCTCCGCTTCTCCAACGGAGAAGAACACCGCACACTGCACTGCCGACATGTGTTCTGTGTTAGATTTTGAAAGGAAACCGAGAGACTCAGAAGATGCCCTGTTGCCGGGGATGTGCATTTGCTCCGTTGATTAAAGGCATTTGCACGCGCTTTGCCATTTTCAAGCGGGAGAACTGAAATTCACATAACCGCGACTGGAAATGTGGTCAACTGGTGTAATGCCATTATGATTAGCTGGGACAGCCTTCTCCCTGACAGTTTGATTCAGTGACCCCATAATCCACAACGAACTGAAGTCATATATTGAGTGTCGCATCCCTTGCCCGTGCTGTAAGAAAGAAAATTACACCAGCGCATTCTAGGTTCCCCACAGTCATAAGAAGCACTCTAACCACTATTTGTGTTAGAATGTCGGGCAGCATCATTTGTGTTGGAGAAAGCTATGAAATATAAACATTTCTGTACACTGGTATGGTTACCCCTGAATTGTAGTTCAGCATTTTTGTCCTTGAGTCTTTAGGTGTTTCTGATGCTTGGCTCTGTTGGGTAAGGAACTGTGTACAACTAGGCTACAGGAGATACGCATTTTTGGATTATAGTTTGTGATACTGCCATTAATTGTTAATTTTTTGTGTTTGTAGATGTAGATAAAACAGTTATTTTAAAATAAGCCACTCCAGTTTGCTGTGCAGTTGTGGGTTCTGTATGTACCTCCATCAGGAGTGGTCACTTTGCTGCCTGTGGGGTCTCTGCCTTTGTAATTGGCTGTAAACCAGTTGCATCTGTGTGCTGTTGACTTTCTGCTTCTTTCTCCCTCGCTGCCTTTCCTGAATGAAGTCTAGGAGAGTAAGTGCTGCACTCCACTTGCATGCAGCTGTGTGTGCGCGCGCGCGTGCGTGCATTTTGTGAAGTATTACCTGTATCTACTGACTGACCGATAGACAACCGTTAGGAACACACAGCTTGGCTTTACAGTGTCAAAATGCTGGTGTGATATTTGCAGCATTGCTGAAGTGCTGCTGTTATGTCCCAGAAAAGCTCTAGGAATGTTATGTGATAGTTACATCAGTGATGACTAACTGATGTTCGTCTTATTGCTGTCACATTGTCTGGTTTAAAGCAAAAAAAAAAAAAAAAACTTGCAAATATAGGGTTAGTGTGTTTAAACGCAGTACCAGTGGAAGGTGTGAGTCTCTGGTGGAAAGTAGCTTTTATTCAAGAGACATTTGGTTAAGTTTTATAAGGTAAAGAGGTGCTGTCTCTTGCCAACTTTTCTACAGCATTTGGTCCCATACAGGTGTTGCCCAGGTGTACTCACACTTTCCACTGGTACTGGATATATAGTTTACAGACTGCCTTTCTCTGGTAGAGTTGTTCTCTGTTCCCCACATGTCAGATATGCATGTATTTTTGCAGGTTGCGGTGTGTTGTAAGAGGTCTTTGTTAGCTGTATGGAAATCTGTTTGCCCTGTTTAGAATTTTGACCTCATATCCTAGCACGTGTTTTGTATTTAATTTTTTTTAAAGTGTCATACAATTCAGGATGTGCAAAAGTGCGTTATGCAATAGATAGATATGTGTAGTGTAGTAAGTCATAAGCCATATGGAGGCCTCTACCATGTGACCTGTTACATAGCGTGTTTCTCTGCATATTCACATGTGTATGCATGCTTTTTCACAGGACTCCCAGAGCAAGCAGGGGGGGTACAGCATGCACCAGCTGCAAGGGAACAAGGAGTTTGGCAGTGAGAAGAAGGGCTACCTGCTGAAGAAGAGTGACGGGTAGGTCCTGGATCCGCTCTCCCCTCCTCCAGCCCAAGGGACTGTGTATAGCAGGTGGAGGGGGCCGACAATCTCACATCTTAGCGCTATCCACATTCCTATTCCCAACGAATAAGTCCTAGATTCCCGTTCTAGTAGTTCAGCGATCTGTTCTACTTCACTATCCTTTCTGCCTTTTGGGACAAAATGGAAACGGACGAGACGTCAGGAGCGTCAGACCCACATCATCTGTTAATATCTCCCAGCTGTGGAGCCAGTTCATGAGCTCCTTTCCCTGCCCTCTGCATGCAAGTTATGAAAAGCTTTGCACTGCGAGCAGGCTGATTGAGACCAGCTCACAGGAACATGCAGCCAGTCAAAACTAATTCAGCGATCAGAAGGAGTTCATTTCAAACTGTGCAGATTAATGAATTACAGTAATCTAATGATGTGATCCAAAAGATGGATATGCCTATTGTGTAATGTTTGTCTCCAGAGTAACATGAAAATATTTTTTAATGTATTTGCTTTTTCTACATCCAGCCAAGCAGAAATATTTTCAATCATGTAGTTAATGTGTATTTTCATGTGTGTAATAATAATAATGTGTAATGTGCTAGAGCATCCTTTACACATCCTTGTTGCACTCCTGTTCCCCAGGTTACGGAAAGTCTGGCAGCGGAGGAAGTGCTCGGTAAAGGGCGGCATTCTCACCATCTCCCATGCAACGGTGAGTGCTGTACTGGGCTTCCATGGTGCCGCTCAGGGCCCAAAGGGATAGAGAAACATCTGTGTTGAGACTGGGGTCAAACCTGCCCCAACTGTTAGTACTGGGGATGCGTTGCTACGCATTTTTTAAAGCTGAAAGGGGTCCTTAGGGCTGACTGCAGAGTTTATGTTAGGTGTATTATGCATTGCAAAGCATGGACGTGGCGATAAAACACAGCAGAGCACTTTGTCCGACCACCAGGTGGGAGGTGGGCAGGTTGGTTGCCATGGCAGCGGTCCCAACCAGGCGGTGACTCATCTTCGAGCAATGCTGAAGCAGCAGGGAAGTCGATTCCCACGACCCCGTGCTGATGCTCTGCGCTGTGGGGGGTTGCTGTGCTGCCTCCCCCCCAGCCCCTGCCTCTTCCTTTCTATGGGCCTCAGTGGTACCACTCGAACTCACTGGAACACCTTTGATGGTTACAGGACTGCAAACACTGTTAACCTACAACACCTATGGTCTCTGAAAGTCACTTGTTCTCCTCCAGAAGTGCTGTGCATAGAAATTCACATTCAACAAAAAAAGGTTTAAGAGCAAAATCCGAAAGAAACGTCTACAAACAAATTTTAATTTGGCTCTAGAATGGCAAGCCTAGCAATTATGGTGGTGGCCCGATTAAAAGCAGCGGATGTATATCAGGCCAAAGCTTCTGTTGTTTTTCTGAGCATTAAAAACACTCTGAGAAGCATTTGAATCACCTGCTGAGGTTGATGAGTATGGCTTGAAAACTGTATGAGGGAAACCATTGCAATAATCATGGTACAGTGGTGGTAATAAAGAGAAAGTCAAATTAAATAAGGAAACAACAAGCTCTTTTCCAAGTCAGCTTATTAAATATGCAGTGGTTTCTGGCACTCGGTCACACACCTGTTATGTAGCCATTATTAAATAAGTCTTTGTGCGACCCAACAAAGGTTGCAACCCAAGAATAAATTTTGTTTGGTTTAAATGCTGACCCATGTTTACCACCTGATATTTATTTAATGGATTTCAAGAAAATACCGGTTGTGCTTTAAGTGACACCTTAGCTATGTCAGTTTCTCACCTACAAACCCACCTGCTGCCTTGCAGACAACTTATGTTTATCAGTGTGGAATAACTGCACAGTGGCTCACAGATTTATATGAAAATTGGAAGGGGAGGAAGTCGGGAAGTGAGATGTGACGCTGCTAACCACTTCACTAACTCATAACCGTGAATAAAGGACCTTGAGTTTCTTTCCCCCGCTGCCACACCACCTGGTACACACTTTAGTATGATTTAATAGTTTGTGATGAACTTGTCTGTGTTCATCTCCACAGCTGCAATGGAGTTCAGCAAGGAACTGACATTGACAGTGATTTTGTTATTTGTGCTCCAGCTGCATCGATGAATGAACTTCGAGCGCCACACAGTGCAGATCCCAATTTCAGAAACTCTGACTTTTGCCCGTTAGTACAGCTAAATGTTTACTTAGACAGTTAAGCAGTTTTGGGGATGTTGCTTATGAACCATCTGGACTCAAACATAGGTCTTCAGCATCTACTGCACCTCCTCCCCCGCTATAAAAACAAAGCGTTTCAGTCGGCTCCAATTTGTTCCCTTTCCCAAACATCTCTTTGTTGTAGTGTGGTGTAGCTAGGATACGCAGATGGAAAACGCCAAAGGCACGTTGACAGCCCCATGTCCTGGCAGCGGGTCACAACTGATGGTTCGCCAGATAGCCATTACTCAGTCTAATGCATTTATTTTGGTGGAATCAGCCCCAAGTTCAGTCTCTATGTTTGGTTTTGTTCATTCAGTGTAACTCAAGTCATTCAGTGTTTCCATTCACATTTATGCTTTTAGCAGATGCTCTTAAGGAAAGTGACGACAGTATTTTTTTAAAGTTGAATTGTGACATTAGATGCACTGCACCAAACTCCCTATAGTCATTCAGCCATCTGTAAAGCAGAACAAGGTAACACCCATACATAACATAAACAGTATCCGGCGTAGTGGTTAAGGGACAAGACCTGGCAATACATGGTCACAAGGTTACAACCCCATTCTTAAAGATGTGTCATTTACCTTTAATGTTGCATTGATTATTCATCCAGGGTGGCACTGCAACACAGCGGGTAGCGCTGGTGCCTGTAAGCTCCTGGGTTGTTGGTTTGAATCCCTGTGTGGCATTTGCATGTCATCCCCATGTTCACATGGGTTTCTTCCAGATGCTTCTGTTTCCTCCCATAGTCAAACGGTGTGGTTCAAGTCAGTTAATGATTCTGAATTGCTCATGGGCTGTGTGTGTGTGTGTGTGTGTGTGTGTGTGTGTGTGTGTGTGTGTGTTGCAACCCTGGACTGGACAAGCATTTACTAAATAAAGGATGGATTATTATTTTTCTGGTTATATAAATGGCTACAGCTATCAAAAAGGTGGAATGAAGGACACTTCTTTGGCTCCTTTTCCTCACTTTCCATTTCTGTCTGTCTCCAGTCCAACAGGCAACCGGTGAGATTGAACCTACTCACTTGCCAGGTCAAACCAAGCGGGGAGGACAAGAAGTGCTTCGACCTCATTTCCCGTGAGTCGCCCACACGAAACATGCCATTTCTCTTCACCCCCTTAAGGCCGGTGATGTATCGTGGACTCCGTTTATATACTGTCCTCCAGACCAAGATTTATCGTGCTTTCAACCGCAGCTGGGTATGGCTAAGCCAATACCTTTATTGAAAACAAGTATATATAGCGTACATGCAAACAGCCCGATATATTGATGCCATATTCTAGAGCACATAACGGATGCTCACAAAGTTTAATAAACACCATTACATACAGTAGCAGTCCAAAATGTTATTTTTGTTCCTCAGTATCCATGATATTTGGCTGGGATCAATGCCGTAACTCTTAGCAGTTGAGATCCGACTCTCTTTGGTGTCTAGTCATTTAAAAAAAATCTGCTTGTTAAGCTGTCAACAGTACCTTGCGCTTATTTGACGATGCCGTATTTTAGCTTTTTATCACTGACTAAACTTTAAATACCGTGCAGTGTTTGCGGGTGTCAAGTAGGCAGGAGGTCGGAGACATTTCTAGAATGAGCAGTGTTATTAACTCTTGATAGTCTTCACATCACGTTAGGTCGACTTACTGTTGGCTACTGACATCCATGCTTATAGATGGAGCAGGATAGGCCAGGTGATGTGCAACTGGGACCAAAAACATCTGTGCTTACAGTTGGAACAGGCTCTTGTCGCTGGTTTATATAAACAGTTACTTCCATTAAAATGGCCTGAATTCAAAGGGGACCCAACAATGTGCATGTAAAGAAATCGTGCTTGACTGCAAGAAGGTTTACATGACTTCCAGGAACACAAGCTCAGTGGCTGTTTGAACCAGGCAGGTGTATGCGAGTGTGTCACCCTCTCTCCCGGCTAACCTGCCCCTGCTTGTGTTCCCTGCAGACAATCGGACGTATCACTTCCAGGCAGAAGACGAGCAGGAGTTTGTCATGTAAGTGTGGCTGGGTGGGAGCTTCAACTGGGCAGGCACGGAACATAATTGTGCAGCTAAAGTGATGGGAAAATATCTATGATTTGCACTTAGCAGTAGGTAGTGACAATTAAACATTACTTAAAGGTTGCAGGGTCATTTCAGGGGTCCTCTTGTTGTGCCTTTTTACTTTAGTGGAAAATCCAGCTGTGGATAAAACTCTCCAATTTACAGTAAATTGCTTTGGATGATATAGTATAATTGTATCTTAAATTTGTCAGGTCTTGAATTTGGGGGGTTGTTGACATGGTCATTGCCTGTCCTACACTTAGAAAGACAGAAGGTGCTGTCTGCTTGCTCCTGCTAATGTGCAGCAGGTGGTGTAGTGGTCAAAGCTGTCACCTTGTAATTGAAGGCCCTGGGTTCACATCCCCCCTCCTGCTGTAGCAGCCTTGCTCAAGGGTGCTTACCCTGCATTGATTTCAGAAGAATACCATGCTGCATAAGTTGATAAATCATTGAAAAGTTTCCTACCATTATGAGTCACCTTTTGACAAAGGAGTTAGCTATTTAAAGCTTGCTTAAGAAATAGACACGGAAATTCAAATTAAGTGCCAGAAGTTCTGCCCAGATTTTTAAAGCGAGTCTGCTGATCTCCAGTTTGGATATAACCTATGCCACCTGCTTCATTCTAATTCAGATTTTGACCCATTAATGGATGCAGTTGTATGAAGGTGCTAAAAGAACAGCGATGACTGTGACCTCAGTCACTTGGTCCGCTGAAAACACTGTGGGACTGGCTCGCAGCATTTTCTGTATCTGCCTGCCGCGATGACGTGAGAAAGCTGTCTCCCATGGTGGCTGCAGAGTGGCAACTGCTCTGTCCGAGGTATTCGTAGCGTCAGCACTTTGGGGGTGTGGGGTGAGCGCTGCAGCGGCCTCCATTTGCGGAGGTGCACTTGTGTGTCACTGCAGTCAGGAGGAGAACAGGTATCGACCAGTTTGCGGAGTGCGCTTGACTCAGCAGTGCTGGAGCCCATCCATCCCCTGATTCCCCCCAAGGGCTCAGAGTGTGCTGCAGACCGGCTGACCGGGGACCCGAGGTGACCCTCCTTTGAAGTTTGTGAAAGTCACGGCTGAGGGATTTGCAGCCAGGCTCAATAGTCCAGCGGTTGCTTTACAGCCAGTAGTGGTGGCAGGGATTTCAAACCAATTTTCATAAATGGCTTCATTTTCAGCTGTGAACTTCAGTCTGCATCCACCACCTGAAAAACAGTCAGAAGGTTGAGTACACCTGCTGGAAACTACATTTTTCATAGCTGCTTTACATCCAGGTTGTTAGTTTGAATCCTTCTCCAAATAGGTCTTGCATACCTTTGAGGTGTGTTTCAGGCTGTTGTCTTGCTGAAGAATAAAAGGCTGTCCATCTAGGTGCAATCCTCACAGAATGACATGACCCTAACTGTGCTGTGACAGCTACTTCTGTACAAAAACCGGGAGCTGGTTGTTCATGAGTGCACAGGAACATCAGTGTCTTTGTGTGGTCATCAGCTGTATGGTCAGCAGATTAGTGTACAGTCTCAGACTGAGGTGAAGCACCTTTTCTTGGTGGTTGGTGCTCTATTGTCCCTGCATTACCCCTCTGATTCTTCTCCTTCCTGTGATTGACCCAATACTTCCTGTCTTTGTGTGCACAGATGGATTTCAGTTTTGACCAACAGCAAGGAGGAGGCCCTGAACACAGCTTTTCGTGGGGAACAGAGCGCTGGCGAAGACAGCTTGGAGGACCTCACCAAGGCCATCATCGAGGATGTGCTGCGCATGCCTGGAAATGAGGTCTGCTGTGACTGTGGGGCCACAGGTAAGGTAGCCCCGACCATGACCGCGCACATGCATGTGTGTTTGAGCACTGTTGGGTCTTTACATTCATTCAACTCATTTGAAACATGTTTTGAAGACCCTTTTCCTGCACTATTTTAAACCCTGCAGATCCGCGGATTTTAAAATGACTATCGCGGTGCTAAGTGACCCATATTTTTATGCATTTGAAACAAGTTGCTGCCTCAAGAGCTGAAACATTTATGCAGGATTAAAAGGGTTGGTAAGAAAAGCCAGGCAGAGATTACAGTAGGTCCTCGTACTCTGGCCGCCACATTGCAGCGGAAATGGAGACAGCCTTTGTTCACATAACCCTTTTTTGAGGCATTTTGT
The DNA here is from genome assembly GCA_018136845.1 of Heterotis niloticus. Lineage (NCBI taxonomy): Eukaryota > Metazoa > Chordata > Actinopteri > Osteoglossiformes > Osteoglossidae > Heterotis > Heterotis niloticus. The sequence goes on along the minus strand of CM030903.1, from coordinate 20,073,964 downwards.
GTGTGTTTTTATTTTTTATTTATTTATTTTTTGTATGGAGCTGGCTGAATGTCGAGCCAGTGTGCTGTGCCTCTCATCAGCTCGGTTTGGCCTGCAGACATCCTGTAGGTCAATAATTTCTTCCGTTGTGCTGTTCACTTGTGTGACTCGAACCCGGTCCGCTCACAAGAGGCCCCTTATAGGCTTCTGGCTCAAAGATGTCTGGGGTTTGAGCCCTGGCTTTGATTGCCGTCTCTGTTTTCGCTGGAAAGTGCTTCCACTGTGTTCGCTGCCTCTCCTCGGTGGTGTTGGGTTCCTCCCGTTCTGAAGATCAGCACCGTCCTCCTGGTGCCGTCAGCAGTGCACGTCCTCGCCGCCTACTTATCCATTCAGTGAATGCAGCAAAAGAAGTGACGCAACAGACTGTTTTTCATTTAAAAAGCAATGAACGCAAGTGTCCCTGAGTCATGTGTCATCAGGCACTGTAGCGCCCTCTAGCCGTGCAGTATGTCTTTTATTTCCTTAACTGTTGAAGAACACATTTCACTTATTAAACAAGTTTTTACGCTAGCGTAGGGGTTTTAAATGGTTCATTTATCCTGTTTTTTTTCAAGAGAGAAGCTGTGGTTAGTTCTGTTGCCTTGCAGTTTCAAGGTTCTTGGTTCAGATCTAATGCCAAGGAACAAAACCTCAACTGAACACCATGCTGCATACAGTATACAGACAAATCAATCTAAAGTTGATTATATACCACTGTAAATTAAATGCAGGTCAATAATAATTTGTCAAACTGAAAGTTACAGGCCAGAAAGTACACAATAAAGCTGTAGAAGGGATTACTTTTTGTTTTGAAAATTTTGAGAATTCCTGGTGTACCTTGACTATATATACTTTGTTAGTTTTGTGGATGCACAGGTGCATGTTTATTCAGTATAAAGATGATTTGACAGACCAGCCAAGTTATGACAGTAGATTCAGAATATCTCATTCAAACTTTTGAACATAGCACGTTTTAGAAACAATATAGTTTGGTTAAGAGAGCTAACAATAAACTCTTGGTGGAAGGGTGAGATTGCACACTATGCCCCCTGCTGTCAGGTATAGGTAACTGCATTGGGAAATGAGTGTTCTATCCATGTAAACTATGTACTGAATACTGTATGTGTGTACATCAATTTATGGACAAAATTGGGACTGGTAATGGTTTATAACTTTTTTCAAGAATTGTTTGTAAGTCCACACACTTCATCCTAATCAGTAAAGCATTATAATTCCTCCTAATACCCCAATTTTTTCATGGGATTGATTCTATTAAAAATATCAGATAAAACTAAAATTAGCTTAAAATTCTATGTAAGACTTCAATTAGTTTATTCTGTATTCATAAATGGCTCACAAAATTCAGGGTCTCAGGTGTTCCTGGAAGCCCAGGCCATGAGACAGGATACAGCATGGCCTGGATGCCTGTTTATTATCTTTTATTAATATAAAGGAACATTAAAATCTAGTTTACATTGACTGAAGATAAAAATATGTCCACAACCTCACAGTGTAGTGCTCTGCTTTATAGACCCAAGACAGTGCCGAGGGTGAGCTGCAGCGTATGAGAAGATCTTGTGAGAATTTATTAGGAAGTGTTTCACCTTAAACACCAACTGTATGTCCAGTGGGATATGCCAACAAAAATGGTCACAAGGGAAAGACTGACCCATCATTTAAACATTTTGGCAGCCATTTAATTTAAATTTGTAGTCAAGAAGTGAAACAAGATGCAGAGGACGGGAAGAAATGGAAACAGTTGATCCGCTGTGGCGATCCCTAACGGGAGCAGCCGAAAGATAAAGAAGTCAAGAAGTGAAACAGAACTGTATCTTTGCTTATGTGCTGAGTAGTTTCTGTAAAAGTTTCAAATATAACAATAATACATTAAATATTATTTCTTTCTTATTCTTTTTTTTTTATAAAAAAAGAGCAGCCTAGAAAATGCAGTTGAAAAGTTGTAAATATTTGTAAAGATGCTGAAAATTCCCAAGTCAAACATTTTTAGTATGAGGTTTAAGTGTAGTTAATGTGAGTGTATTGCATTTTATTATTTGTATGCCTTAGTGGAAACTGTCAAACTGTTTTGACTTTCTCTGGCAATGGAGAATTCCAGCATCAGAAGGAGGAAGCTGTGCAGTTCCCTGTGTGCACTGTATGTCTTACTTGTTTTTTGGATGCCATCTCCGTAGACCCCAAGTGGCTGTCCACAAACCTGGGCATCCTGACATGCATCGAATGCTCGGGAATCCACAGAGAGATGGGCGTGCATATCTCGCGCATCCAGTCCATGGAGCTGGACAAACTGGGAACTTCAGAACTCTTGGTGACTTTCCTCAAATTCCTTCTGCATGAGCTCTCAATTAAACATCTCCCTTGTATGCATTTCTAAGATACTGATACGGTATAATCAGTATTTTATTTGGTGACTTAATGCACATCTACACATTAGGTATCAGTGTTGAATAAGTCCACAGTACTGGATAACTTTGCTTTCCTATGGGTCTCATGAAGTTGACCGTCATGTTTTTCTTTCATGTTCCACAGCTGGCCAAGAACGTAGGAAATAGTAGTTTTAACGAAATCCTGGAGGGTAATCTTCCGTGTCCCTCTCCAAAGCCCACTCCATCGAGCGACATGTGAGTATCTCTGGTCCAGCAGGCAGTCAAGCTGCAGAGGATAACCGGGTGCATGAAGGTCTTGGGGGAAAGGGGACTGCACTGAGGGACCTCTGAATGGAGGACTCCTTGAAATCTCCTCTTCCTGTGTTTCTGAAAGGGCTTCAGGCTCATTTTGCCGAAACTTTAGAAGGATTTAAAATTATTATACTAGTATTGTTACCTTTTATCCGAAAGCTGTTTCGAATTTTCAACATTTGTACTTCTCTAAGGTAGTTCATGATAGGACAACTTTTCACTTACAAGGTCATGTCTTAAATCACCTTGCAGCTTGGTGCAGAAGGTCTAAGAAAACAGTTGTCTTGCAGAATCAGTCTCTTGTTTGCCCCCTTGTGCTTATCCTGCCAGTAATTTCTGCCTCCACCCTCCCCCATCCCTCATCAGGACCGCCCGGAAGGAGTTCATCAACGCTAAGTACGTGGACCATAAATTTGTGCGCAAGACATGTTCGTCGGCAGCTGATAAAATGAGCGAGCTGTTTGAGGCGGTGCGCTCCCGGGACCTGCTAGCGCTCATCCAGGTATATGCTGAGGGCGTGGAGCTGATGGAGCCACTTCCAGAGGCAGGCCAGGTGAGGCCCAAGGGATGAGGTCACGTGGTCCTTTTCATAGGTTCTTAGTGTGAAAGACTTTAGTTAGTAGGGGTTGTTGGAGGGTGAAACTTGCGATCGGCCATGTGGAATGACCATGCTCTCGACCGCCATTGACACTTACCAGAAGCTGTGTTCTGTGATCGCCTCCTGCAGGAGCCCGGAGAAACTGCGCTCCACTTTTCTGTGCGCACAGCGGACCAGACCTCCCTGCACTTGGTCGACTTCCTCGTGCAGAACAGGTAGATGGCGTCCGGAGTTCCATTTTATAAGGTCCTGCTTGTTCAAGGAGGGCGTCAGAAGGAGGGTCATTACCCAGATGCCTGTGATCAGCACCTAGACTGTGGGTTCCGCTTTGCACAACTGAGCGTGGTTTACAGGAGCGCCGAGAAGGAGAGTCCTGCACTCCCACACAGCAGAACTGGGTCAAAAGCAGCTCTGTCTGTGGTCTTATTTAATGAGTGTGATGAATCACTTGTCATACATTCATTAGGACAAACCGACAGAGCTGGAGCTCAGCAAGTTGCTGAGAGTGGAAAGTTGGTTTAGTCAAAGTTTCCGTCTATTGTAATGTACTTTGGTAAGAGGAATTTCACACACAGCTGAGAATATTTATCTTACCAGGGCACGCTGTAGGGTTGAGGTAAGATGACCTATGCAGAACACACTCCCCGCACTTCCTTTCCATTTATGTGGTCCTCACTGTGTGGTTGGGTGTCAGTTTTCACGCTCTTAGCTGCCCTTTTCTAGTTGTTGTGTGATTCAAAATCAGGGTGAATCAGAAAAAAAGATGTGGAAAAACAGCAAGAAAAATGTGGGTTATGAAGTTTTTCCAGGACATCCTTCATGTCCCAGTAGCCCCATGTCTCTATGTTACTTGAGTATGTTGAAGCGCTTCAAAGCAGGCAAAGTGGGTCATGGGCAGTGGAGATGTGCCGCTCTGAAGCGGGTCGGGCTGGCCTGGTGCTGTGAGGAGGCCACCCGCCGTGGTCCCCAAGCCCTGTGCTACCTTCCACAAAACCTGCCCAGGATCCTGGCTGTAACATTCCCATGATGCAGTGCTGTGAGTGACATAGATAGGAAATTGCCAGAGAACGTAGCATATCTGTGCCCATGTGCTATTAGTGTTACTGAGACAGGTGGAGACACCATGTGCCAGACTTTCCTCACCTGAGCAGCACAGTGGCTCCATGAGTAGCGCTAGGGAACCACCACTCCTGAGCTGTGCCTTTGGGTGTGAGCTGAAGTCCAGCTCACATTATGTGGGGTTTGCATGTGATTCTGTGTTTGTGTGGGTTTCCTCTGGGTGCTGCAGTTGACTTCTACTGTGTAAAGACATTTAAATTGGTGATTAAATTGCCCAGAGTGTGTTATTATTCTGTATAAATGTGTGTTATTGTAGAGTAGCTTAGCATAGTGTATTTAGAATTATTAGTCACTGTGAACAGAAGTGGACAAAGACAAAGTGATGATAATTATTATTAATGTTGTTATAAGCTGCAGTCACAGCATGCAGGATTTAACTACACACCAAAATGGATTCTTCACTATGCCACACTGCTTACTTTTAATATTTAAACTTAGCCAAGGGACTTGATAATGTAAATGAAAGTCGACTGTTTTCCTGGGTTTTCAGTGTGCCACACCGCCACCTGGGCCCTGGTTCTTGGAGGGATGCCTTTTCTTATTTCACCACTTTTTGATTTAAATGTCAATTTAAAGTGATTTTGTAGGAAGTAACTCAGTGCAAGGGGGTCCGAAATCAGTGAGGTAGTTAATCTGTGCACATGGGACTCCTGTCAGGGAAGAGATGTCAGGAAATCCGAAAAGTCTGTGGGCCTGAAGTGAGTAACCAGGCTGTGGAGAGAGTGGGAGACCCTTCTAGTGATGTGCGCTGACCCAGTTTGTCCCCCTGTCCCCCTCCATGCTCCTGCAGTGGTAACCTGGACAAACAGACAGACAGAGGCAACACGGTGCTGCACTACTGCTGCCTCTATGAGAAGCCGGAATGTCTGAAGCTGGTGCTGCGGGGAAAACCGGCCACCGATGTTGGTAAGTGACGGCACTGTCCACACAGCACTTGGCCTACTAGGAAGAGCACACCAATGCCTGCACACAAACACGTGTGGCCTTTCACTTGGATGGTTGCCATACCTTCAACCCTGATTTCCACAGCGTTCCTTATGCACATTTTTCCATCCAGCTGAGGCTTTACTGGGTGGTGATTTCATTCTGGTCAATATCTGGCAGTTTGACTTCACTGAATTATCTGCAAGAGTAATATTTTACATTTACATTATTTTATTTATTTTTTTTACATTACATGACTTACGTCTATTTATATGAATACTGCATGGTCACAAGGTGGTATTATAAACTACTCAGTGTACTTAGAGGCTTTCTAGCATTTTGCACTTTTAGGTAGTTCAATTCATGGCTTCTCCACCTCTGTCCTCACAGCCAATCAGAGCGGGGAGACAGCGCTCGACGTGGCACGGAGGCTGAAGAATGGCCAGTGTGAGGAAGCAGTAAGTCTTTTGGTCTTTGTGTTCACAGGCAAAGGTGCCCATACAGGGAGCATTTCACTTGCAGCAGGTTAAGCCAAGGTCACTTTTCTCACGAATCATCCATGACATTTTGGACTCGGTCTGCATGGAGGATCCAAGAGTAAATCACTTCCAGTTGTAGACAGTAATCTGTAAGGAGAAGGAAGGGTGGGATTTGGTGAGAGGTGCAATGGCCGTCAGCACATGAACCCATTGGCTCCAGGCATTTTCTTCTTAGTTCCATCTAGGAGCTTAGTTTATACCATTAACAACTCTACATTCTTTATTTTGCTCAAGAATAGTGGCCAGTTTGGTGTCTCTCCCCCCCCCCCCCACACACACACATAAAATTGCAGCAACAGTTGAATCTTTGATAACAAACATATATACAAGCTATATATAAATGGGTAAAAAACTTAATCATTGTAAGTCTTTAGCAGAAAAGTGTCAGCTAAATAAATAAATGTAAAAAGACGTGTCCTTAAAAAACAGTTAATGGAAACCTGTTATTTAATAAGAATGCATGCTTTTGCAGATGTCCAGTTATATGGAGAGGTCAGTGGTATAGGAAATTACTCTTAGAAAAGCCCACAGGGATGAAGAATTTAGCTTTAGCTCAATTAGTTTATTAGTTATGCATGAAGGAATTCACTCTTTGTATAAACACAGTCATTTTGGACCACTAGGAGGCAGCATCACTATAGCTCACCACTAACAAAAGGTTGTAGCAGAAATTGTTATATAAATACTCAGTTTGCTTCATGAATGGTACTAATGTGTTCTCACTGTGGCGAACGGGTAGCTTTGAGACACCTGCGCTGCCTGGTGGTCGGAGTCGGAGGTCACGGTGCAACCTCCAGACGGTGCCGACGTGCGCAATAACATACGTGTTGTCACGGTGATGCGCCATGACCTGTAGCCTGCTGTTTCCCATCATGTTTCTGCTTACGTTCACAGCATGCAGAAAGAGTGTGGTGTCACGTAGGTCTCGAAGTATTAGTGTCTTCCTTAAGGTTTGCTGCTGCTGGTCATGGCCTCATCCTTGCTTCACTGTGCCCTACTTCCAAATGAAGCCAGTATTTTAGTTTTTTTTTTCCTTACGGTTTAATGTTTCAGTAACAAGTAGTGTTTCATGCTTAATATTCTGTTTTGAGCCAATGTTCTGCTCACCCCTCCTTGAGGATCATAATACTTTGTTTTGGGAGAAAGTGTAGTAAGGAGATGAATGTAACTGTACTGTGAGGCAGTTAGAAGGTGTAAGGAGTGTATATATTTGACCCCTGTGTACCTCTGCTCCCCACCCAGCTGGTGCAGGCGGCGGCTGGGAAATTCAACCCCCACGTGCACGTCGAGTACGAGTGGAACCTGCGGCTGGAGGAGATCGACGAGAGCGACGACGATCTGGACGACAAGGTGAGAAGCCAGCGCATGCGTGTAGGGTAAAGAACATATCCGTGTCACACACTCGGGTTTAGCTCGCACCCTAATCACGCACACCTGGAGCCCAGAACGGCGGTGAAAGCTGAAACACACCTACATGAAGACTGTAAGGAGTAACAACCACGATGGCGGTTCTTTGTGTAAATCGGACCAAATTAGTCTTTTGGTTTAGGGAGTTTTTAAAAAGCTTAAAATCCACATTGCGCCAAAGTTAAATATTTTGAAACTGAGCGTAAAGACGAACTTTGAGATGGTGCCAACCTCCCAGATTTAATGAGTTACTTTTTAACGGCTTTTTCTTGCAAACAAGGCTTGACGGCTGCCTGGGATTAGCCCGCTGCGCCAGGCACCCGACCGCGTTCTCCCAGGGTTCCGAGCGAGCGGCGGTCCTTTTATGTGCCGGAGAGCGGCGCTCACACTGATTGCACTCCATGGGGGGTGCTTTGGTATCGAGTTGGCAGCTCTGCCGGGGAGCTGCCTTTCAGCTGGAGACGCCTCTGCTGGGGTTGGGAACAGATGGCTGCCTTCTGATAACAGTGCAGGATGTAGCCCACGGCTTTGACCGTTTTCTCTGACTCCTTAGCCGAGCTGAATAACACGTTAGCGCTGCATCTACTACCGCTGCCCTAGTTCTCCCTCTTTGTTGTACAGCACCGGTCAGAAGTTTGAGTACACTTGCTGGAAACTAATTTAATAAGTTTCAGGACAGGCCTTCCCAATTCCTCCGCAGCAGTTCCCAGAGATGTAGGACACTCGTGCACTGCTTTTCTTTCATTCATCTGTCCAAGTGGTCCCATTGTGGTGTTGGTGGCCCAGGTGGACTCGCACTTTTTTTTTTTTTTTACTCGTGTTGTTGTCTGTCTTCTAATCTGGTGAATTTTCCTAGCACGATGTTACAAAGATCAACATGTTCTATATTAACAGCTGCAAATCTATGCCCCGTCCCCTGCCTTAAACCCCACCTCCGTTGCAGCCCAGCCCTGTTAAGAAGGAGCGCTCCCCACGTCCTCAGAGCTTCTGCCATTCGTCCAGCCTGTCCACCCAGGACAAGCTGTCCTTGCCCGCCTTCACCAGCCACCGTGACAAGCAGCGCCTCTCATACGGCGCCTTCACTAACCAGGTGTACAGTGCCTCCACCGACTCTCCGACCTCGCCCATCCTGGATGCCCCCCCGCTGCCACCCAGAAACGCTGGAAAAGGTGGGGGTGACGTTCCAAAAGCTACAACACTGTAACGTTCTTCTTTAAATTACTTTCACCTTTTTTTTAAACACCGATTTTTGTGTCACGTTCTGAATTTGGGGGTTTTGAGTTTAGTTGGCAGCTTAGACAGTTGTTTGCTCAGGGAATCTTCTGGATATAAAGCCACAGTTCAGTGGCAGTGAGAACATGCTGGCAGCACAATGATGGCCTGATTTTGTCCAAAAGCTCTGTTGTACAGATGCTGCGGACATTAGCGAGGCTGTGTGATCGTACCCAAGGGGTTGTGGGTCACAAGTGCACAACAACCAAGCCAAAGCAGACTGAGAGAACGCAAAGCATGTTCTGTCAGCAGACCAAATGTTCAAGGCTAGTAGACCCCCACTGTGGACAGGCTGCAGATCTCACGGCAGTAAAAATCACTTGGTTTGGAAAAAGTACAAAAAAGTGAAGTTAATTTTTTACCTCCTGTTTCTCTCCATGCGCTCCTTTGCACTTATTTGGAACTTCTCCATTTCTTTTTCGCTCTCTCTTTCCCTCGCAGTACCGGTTCTGGCTTTTACCGGATCTCCAACATCACACTATGCCACTCTGGCTGGTATCCGACCATGCATCAGCAGTGAATATAACTTTATTTATAACCCTTGTTGTCCTTGCCGTGTTCCCCTGTGAACATACAGTGAACCATCCCCTCACCTGGCTGAGCTCTCTATTATACGCATCGGTGAACTCTCCAGTGTGCTGTCACACACACACACACACACACACGCTGAGATACACGGAGAAAGGGTGTGCACCTTTTGAGTTACCAGGCTAGTACATTGTGGTCAGCTGCAGAGGTCCCCGTTGATTGAGGTTCTACTCCAAACTGTGTTCTCAAGCTTCAGCTCCTCTGTACTTTTGCCCTGATCCAAAACTTTCCTACGGCATGAAATCTGTATTTTATCTTTATTTAATGCTACTTGGGTCTTCAGTCCTGCTGTTTATAGAGATGCAGTCTGTCCTCAGTTTGCTGAAGAAGCTGCCATGCTCCTGCAGTTGGTGTCAACCATTGTGACATCGCCAGGTTTGAGAGGATTCTGCAATTTGGGCATTAAAACATTTAGCAGAAGCAGATGGAATTAAGGATGGCACCAGCATCTGCATGGAGATCTTTTTGGTGCTTTGCACTTCTTCAGCTATGAAGATTTTATTCCATGCAGTTTATGAAGAATGTTGGATAGCTGGGAAAGCTTTGCTATGTCGGCTAGAAGCATACATGCTGGTCGTAGGACGACTGTTTTGCAAACAATTTTAATTTTAAATTTGCTTCAAATAGATTTTGTCATTAAGGATAAAATGCTTCCAGACTGCATCTCTCAAACTTTCATTTGTTTGTAACCAATTTTCTGTTTTTTTTCCTTCCATCCTGTTGCGTTTCATGTTTGAGTGCTGTGATGCTGTTTTTTCTTTTGTTGCTCTGTTTGTGCAATCCTGTCCTGTGAGTCAGGAAGTTAAAAATGCTACAGAGGATTTTCTCCCCTAACCCTCTATTCACAGACAAGGGCTCTGACCCAACCCCTCCTGCCTTGGAGGCCCCAGCCCCAGCTGTAGGTCTCAAACCTCCTGATATGCCCCCCCCCCCATGGCAGGTGCAGTTACAGTCTGTGTTGTGTGTGTCGCTTTTCTAGCTCCCTCTGCCGGGCATCCCACTTCCCTCCCCCTGGGCTCACAGCCCACCGGTGGAGGCAGTTCCACTCTGTCCAAGAAGAGGCCTCCGCCCCCTCCCCCTGGCCACAAGCGCACCCTCTCCGACCCGCCCAGCCCTCTACCTCACGGCCCACAGACTAAAGGTGGGATTCCTGGGGGTGAGTCAGGCGGGGAAAAGAGGAAAACAACATGTGTGAAAGGGGTGCAACCAGACCTCTTTACCTGTTATGGTATGCAGTGGTGCACTTGTTACCCTCACAGTATGGGGAAGAGATGACGGTCGTCTCGTGTTTACCCCGGTCTTATCTGTGGGATTGTGGGATAACTCCCAAAGCAAGGCCATGCAATGGGCTGTTTGGATTCAGGGACCTCCCTTCTTACCCCAAAATGCTTTTTCAGTTTTGTAGCCCATCCTAATGACATTTTTTAGATGCCCTGTCATCCCCTGTTCATTTATTTATTTTATTTTTTCACTTTTACACAATGGTGGCATCTATAAAAGTGTGACTTGAGACCCGAGATGCGAAAGTAAAAAAAGAAAGGAATCCACATTGACCTTTGTCCTCTGTGAGTTTCCTCTTTCTTCTGAAGAAGCATTTAACTTTGTTTTTACTGATTCCATCAGCACTGAGGGTATTATTCATTTACACACACATTTGCCCCTGAAGCCTGGGCAGGATTAAATGTTGCTTTTTCTTTGTTAGCGTTCTGCTTTACCTGTTGGTCCCATGTTGGTCTCCCACACGTGTCTGTGTTGAAGCAGCAGTGTTTGGCTCTGTGTCTAACTGGATGGGATGGCAGCTGATCAGATGTTGTCTGTCTCCTATTTCTGTACTTAGGAGGTTTTTAATCAGGGCTTCTTAATGAACTTCTCTCTCTGACACTTCGGTGTCCAAATATCCAAGCCATGCAGTTTGCTCCTACAGCATTCACCTAGTGCCATCGTGCCCAAAACAAATCACAGCACTCGATCACATGAAGACGACCGTGGTGAACATTTAGTTGAACACATGCTGAAATATTTAGTTTTACATCATGATACTACATAATGATCTCTGGCGTGGCATTAAAAGTCTACATTACACCACTGGTAAGGTTTTTTCTAACTGATAAAGAGGTGGATAATGAGTTTATCACGATTTGCTGACTGCACCACAGATATAGCAGAAATACACTGCCCGGCCCAAAAAAAAAAAAAGTCACCACCTGGATTTAACTTGCTTCCGTTGCTTCCGTTGGTCAGGTTCAGCAATGTTATGTGCCCAAAAAATGAGGTGAGCTCACTACCTGAATATACTAAATGACCAGGTTTTTCCATCAATGGATTTTTCCTTCGTATTCTAAGATGACAATGCCAGGATTCATGGGGCTCAAATTGTGAAAGAGTGCTTCAGGGAGCATGAGACATCACTTTCACACATGGATTGACCACCACAGAGTCCACACCTTAACCCCATTGAGAATCTTTGGGATGTGCTGGAGAAGACTTTACGCAGCGGTCCGACTCTCTCATCATCAATACAAGATCTTGGTGAAAAATTAATGCAACTGAAATAAATGTTTTGATGTTGCATAAACTTATCGAAATGATGCCACGGCGAATGCGTGCCGTAGTCGAAGCTAAAGGTGGTTCAACTAAATATTATGGTGTGTGACTTTTCTTTTGGCCGGTCAGTGTATGAAACTGGGGTGAACTTGTCACCAGCATAGGCCCAAAGTTGACCCCCTAGCCAGCATCTGATTGCACGTAATGGACAGCTCAGCTGGACGTCACCTCAGTCTCCTGTTGCTGCATGAAAGTACACCTGTGCATGAAGTCAGTCCAGTTTGGCCAAGGAGACAGATTTGCATGTTTCAGTGTTCTAGGTGGTATTTTGGCATGAGCCGGGAAGTTGTATTTCAGGGCTGAAACGCCCTTTTCGCCCCTGCCGGGTTACTGCGGGGAACTCACTCATCTGTCAATCTGGCACTTGCAGGAAACGACTCTGCTCCAACACCTGCCAGTAGGACACCCCCTACAAACAAGTTTGAGGGGATTCCACAGCACCAGAGGTAGGGCAACCCCCCAAAAAACTCTTCTGACATCATCAGACTGAAGGTGTACTTTGGTAGACTATTCAATTATCTCCAGGGCTTTCTGTGATGCCTCATGCGTGAAACGGTTAACTCGCCTACTGCTGCTGCTGAGGTTGGATTTTTTTTTTTTAGGAGACATGACTTTACTATCCCTTCATTGTTAATTTTTTCAGTACTACTACCAGCAACACTAAGTCTACGCTGGGTCCAAGAGTTCTTCCCAGGCTACCTCAGAAAGGTACGGTCTTTCATTGTCATGGTTTTGTGTATATGATGATCCTGATTTTCACCTAACTTGCTTACTGCTTGCAGCAGTAAATTCTTATTACTTTGTATACATGATGAATTTAGTTAGTTGTGTTGCTTAGAAGAACACATGACTGACATTAAAAAAAAAAACCTGAGTGATTTTCCTATTTTCTTGTAGTGGAACTACGGAAAATTGAAACCATCCACCACCCCTCTGTCGACAAACCTAGCCAGCCACCCGAGGTGTACCAGAAGCCTTCTCCAGCTACTGAGACGCCTCAAAAAGCCCCTCCGCCCGATAAGCCCCAGCTGGGTGATCTACCGCCTAAACCCCAGATTTCTGACCTCCCCCCAAAGCCCCAGCTGGCTGACCTGCCTCCCAAACCACAGCTGACAGAGCTGCCCCCAAAACCCCAGATCAAAAACCTTCCCCCCAAACCTCAGCTGGCAGACATCCCACCAAAACCTGCTGTGTGTGAACCAGCCCAGAAGCCCCCTGTCTCCGAGCCAATCCACAAACTCCCACCAGCAGAGCCTGCGCCCAAACCACAGCCCCCTGATGGTCCAGCCTCCAACCAGCAGGGGGAGCCAGTGCCCAACCAGGCCAGCGAGGATACTGACAGCACCCCAGCCAGCACCACTGAGATGCCTGTTCCACTACCGAGGAAAATCAACACGGTGAGGGAGATGTCCCGCAGAAACATACAAGTGGCGTAAAGGAAACTTTACTGTAGACATAATAAGGAAATGAACCTCGAACCAGGAGATTATTCTCTTAATCTACTGTACTTTAAAAAAAATTACTCTTTGGAATGATACGCAGTACTTTAGGCATCACATCACTCTTGGAAAATGTGAAGAGCAGGGTTTAGGCAGTTTGAAAGTGCCACTTGCAGCTCGGTGCTTTGTAACGCTGGTTGACTGCTGCACCCCGTTAGGTGAAGAACAAAGCACGGCGGGTGAAGACCATCTACGACTGCCAGGCTGACAATGACGATGAGCTTACCTTCAAGGAGGGAGAGGTCATCATTGTCACAGGGGAGGAGGATCAGGATTGGTGGGTGAGTGTAGCCCTGCCCTCCGAAGGCACCGGCATGTGGAGGGGGGCCTTTCGGGCCTCGGCCGTAATGCGGTCGCAGAGCAGAAGTTGTCACCGTCATACGAGAAGTTCTGTGGGCAGTTTGCTCATCTGCTGTAGTGGTTTGGCCTGGTAATTAACAACAGTTGAGAGGCCTTGGATTTTGTAAATGAAGACACAAAGATGCTTATTGTGCCTTTGTCTTACCTTGAATAGAAAAACAGATTTTTTTTTGTTTTTAGTCTTTTTATACTTAGAAATTGGTTCTTTCAGTATTTGCAGTATTAGATTTTTCTCTCTTTAATTTTGTAAGTGCACGTAGAATCCAAAACCCATAAAATCAAGGTCTGCCAAATCAAAGATATGTATATGAAACGATGATTAATTTATGTTGTTTTTGCTTGTCTACTGTTTTCTCTTGTAGATCGGGCACATCGAAGGGCAGCCTGAGAGGAAGGGGGTCTTTCCCATGTCCTTTGTGCACATTCTTTCTGACTGATGCAGGGGGGCGAAAATTCATGGTTGTGCCCCCACCCCTCCCCTCCCCTCCCTTAATCACAAGATCCACCCGTCTCTTCCTCTCGCAACACCGAGGGCATCGCTCCTGTAAATAGCTGCTGTCACAACTAAACGGAACAAAAGAAGAAATCTTGCACAGCCTCACCTCACCAAAGGTGTGAAGTACATGTGTATTGTAAATAAACCGTGTTATCCTGCCTTTACCAGTATTATCACAGCCTTGGAACTTGGCATGCCTTACTGGGTTTGCTGTAGCCATCGTTGAATTCTAGCACTTACTCTGTATGTTTGTGACTACATATATGTATGTATGTATATATGTAGGTACATGTAAATGTATAATGTATCTACGTACATATACGCATGTGTGTGCACGCATACATGTGTATATGTGTGTAAAGGTTTATGTACATACATACACCTGTGGGCGCACATACACTTACCCTGCCTGCAAACGGAAGTTAAAGCAGTTTTGTTCTAGTTCTCTCCATATTAGCTCGACCGTTTCGATAGCGATATCATCTCATTTTTCCTGCAAACGACGAAGGATCTGGAAAGGCCGTAACGAAAAGGGAGATCGGTCACCGAACCTTCATTTCTGTCCTCGAGGGCCGTGCTGGGTTGGGGAATTAAAGGAAATGTAAGCGAGTTTTTAATATCGCACAGCTCAGTGCAATGAGTCAGAGGATGAAATATAGTATATTCATTAACCGGGTGGCTGTGTGCGTATGTTAGGCTTCCGTTGAGCTTGAGGAAGGGTCTGGTAGCTGGGGTCTCTTGTGTGAAAAGGGCACTCTGAAACCACTGTTCTCCTCCACACTTTGCCAGGGGGGCAGCAGAGAAGGGCACCCAAACAGCCCCGCTGCCCTAGGCAATAGCAGACTCGTCGCACTGCGTGTCCCGTTCCCCCAGGTCCGGCTTTCCTGCACTACGCACTGGAGGAGTTTGGAAGGGGATCAGTAGCAGAAACGCGCTGCCTGGGGCGGTGCTACCTGTTTGCTTTTGTGAGTTCCTGCCTGACATACTGGATGAAGGCAATGGGATGAGAACGCCAGCGGCCATCGTTTCACAGATTGGGTGAGCGAAGCCCTGTTCCTCTGGTGGGACCAACCGACTGCCCCAAATGCTTTTTTCATGGCCAGCTTGTGTCTCTTTCTCTCTCTCTCTCTCTCACACACACTCGCTCTCTCTCTCACACACACACATACAGAGAGAGAGAGAGAGAGATTTGACCAGCACTCCTTCTCAAGGTCAGAGACATTTTAAAGTCCTGGATATTTTAATGTGCCCCCTTCCCCTCCAGTGAAATTTTACAGTGACAGCGGTATTGAAAAGAGCCTTAATCGCACGGCAACTTCCATTTTATTTTACCTGACAAAGGAGTTTTGCGTTGAACAAGTTGGTGTATTAACAGCAGGCATTGTATTACTATGTGAATGCTTTTGTATCATTTTTCACGTTCATGGTCTGTGGTATCGTAACGCTTAAAATTATTTCCACATACTCATACAGTACGTATATAGTAAATACTGTATATACATACATATGCTCATGTATATGGCTATGTATATGCAACCATGCATACCTGCGTAAATTTGAAAGTGAATGAGAATTCACTACTCTGAGTATTAAAATTAAGTTATTTGTGTGTAGGGTGTGATTCGTGCAGTAGCTTTAACGTCAGCAACATTAGGCGTCCAGCATTACTTGTGTAAGAATTATTCGTGATATTTCATGACGGAGAGGAAAAGGCACCGCTCAGTACTTGACAAGTTGCCCTCCAGTTTTACAGTTAATTTTGTTTCGTACGTGGAAGCTTGGCCGACGTAAATGGCGAGGAATCGCGAGAAGAGCGGAGGAGTGCGATCGTAGCTCAGTGAGTATTTATTTCATCCGAAACTTACAAGCAAGGCAGCAATGGGCAGGGAAGTGCGGAGAGCGCGGGGATAAAAATGCTCACCTGTAGAAGGTGTTCGCCGTAAAACAGAGGAGAAACGACATTATCTTCTACATGGCGCTGGACATGCTTTTAAATGGCATTGCCATTTTTGGTTTTTTTTTTTTAATTTTTTTTACATGTTTAATTGTGAGATAACTGGACTTAGATGTACAACTGTCAGATTAATTTTACCACCATCTGCTCATTGCCAGTAGCTCTGAATAGGACTGTCAGGAAGGAATTTCATCCCTTTATTCCATACATCAATTAATAAAGGTTTTATGTTGTAAAACACAAGGTTGAACTGTGTTTTTATTGGTGTAGCAAATTAATTACTCAAAATTATATATTTGCCCTTTCATAGCAAACAACTTGCAGCCGGGACAGCAGATTGTGGTTCCTGCACCTGTGGGTGCCTCCGAATCAAGAGTTTTCATTTGCAATGCCAACAAGGCATTGGTCGTTTTAACTAAACTGTTAAGTACCTTTGAGGTTTTTTTTTTTTTTAAATTCTACTTTAACAAATACAAATAATTACGATAAAACATTCCAACACCAAACATGCTCGACGATCCAAAACCTCAAACCGAAAGTGCCACCACAGAGCCGATTGTCAGGACATCTTGACGCGCTCATGCTTATTTCACGCGGAACGATAAAAATTGTATCTCCATCAATCAAGCATCAAGAACAAGTATCCAACACCAGGGCTAAAACAATAAATATTCCCCCGAAAAATAAAGTAAAAAGACTACAGACCATCAGGTTTCACCTCATAAAAGTCAGGTCAGCTCTGCATATGCATTTTCAAAAGCCGAAACATAGAACTGATTCTAAAAATTAAAATCCATTAAAACTCAAAATCAGTTGTTGAAAAAAATTTTCCCAAATAGTTCCCTTCCTCCATACTACTGTTTTTTTTCTCCAGAATTTCCAGGCATCGCCGACTTTTTTGATAAACTCCAGTCTTTGCATTAGGCAACCGAAGTGCGATAACCTCATCTGTCCCTCCCCAGAAGTTTCTACTTTGATCTGATGCAGGATCCACATATATAAATGGCAAACGGTAACATTTAAATTGGAGGTGGTTCGTGACCACTGAAGTTCTAAAGCTGGATTTCTCCTAATTGAGAAATGACGTGGCCCCCATGCTGATGCGTTAAAGGAGCGCGGCCAAATTCCAGCACATCTAAAGCAGAAGTTCAGTGCACTGCTTCTGTGCTTCTGCTGCTTGACATCAAATCCATCTTCTGGTTTCTGCACCGATCTCGACTCAGCGGTCTTCAAAGAACTGCAGGCTTCATGCTGACTTTACTTTGGAGATGAAGAGCTTTCTGAACTCTAATTTCAGAGCACATTTGCACAAGTTAGGTAGTAACATTGCAGGGCATTTGTAAGACTGGGCGATCTTATCTGCTCTTCCACGCTGCTGCAGTTTGATTCCATCAGGTGTGGGAACCCTTGGTGTCACCTGAGGTTGCTTCCAAGATGGATCTTCTCGGTGGTTCTGGCATGGCCACTGAGATGTGCGTGAACCAGTGCTTGAAGTGGGGTATGTAGTATGGCAACTTGCATGTTGTCATCTTTACAGAAATGGGTCTCTTATGGTCTTTGGTACTTCTCAACGGGTCCTTGTAGTCCTTTCTGCTGTCCAGGTTCTCGATCTGAGCTGCACCCCAGCAAAACAATACTATAGTTCAGGGTTGTTATTCATAACCGCCTCATAGCTACATTTCATTACCCAGGATGCACTAAGTTACGCCGCAGGTCGGCTGATGCTGCTTTCCTACCATCCGTTCATTGTAAACATTAGCTGTGCCTCCTAGTTTCTTTTATTCACTTCAGAAATTCAAAATTTAATCCTTAAAAGTTTGTTGAGCTCAGCTGAGTGCCAGCCATCCTTGCGGACCCGCACCCAGCAGCCATTTCAGACCGGAAAATAATTTATATTCAAGAACGCAAGATGAATGTAAATAAGCGAACATGCAGGCAGCTGCTTTCCAGGAAGATTTACAACAAATAACCAGCGTAGCTTCTCAGGAGGAGGGAATCGCACTTCCATTCCAGGCGCCGAAGAAACGGACGGCTGTTGTGTGATCGGCATCCCGGTAAAAAGTGCTTTAAAGTCAGAAGACTTGGAAAGCGATGCTGCTTGACAGCAAGCGTTCAGCCGGGGCCTGGAGATGTGTGAAATCGGCCGTCTGGCCGCGTCTGCTCATCTCCGCGTGGAAGTTCCCATTTGGCTGGCAGTTAGCAGCACAGGCGTTGCTCACACATGGCGCCGGTTTACAGGCACCATCTTGGCCCGCGTCAGCCTGCAAACTTGGACTATGGGACCGTCCCCCTTCTTCTGCTACCGTCTTCTGCGGTCCAAGGCCGAGAGCGCGGCGCCCTCAGCTACCGCGCAAACCCGGCCCTGCAAGTTAAACCCCTTAAGTTCTGACCTCACCGAGCATCACAACCTGTCCGCCTCTTCTCTTTTACGCCCGCTCAAAACGTTTCCATTTCTGCAAATCTTTCAAAGTCAAAAGAGTTTATTTGTCAAGCACATGGTTGTGTACTTTCCTCCCAAAGTAAAACCAGAAGCACAGTTAAGTGTTCAAAACGTGATTCTTGAACTCAGGAAGTCTGACTATAAACAGCGTAAAAGCAGATTTTCAACCGCCGATGGAGGAATTTAAAAAATAAAAAAAAAAAAGAGAAGCAAAGATCATTCGAGAAGGCCGCGCAGCTACCGCGTTGGCCAATCGATCGGGGCGATGGGGTCGCGCGCACGTTGAACGGCACCTCCCCGACGGGAGCGCGCACCCCGACCAATGCCTTTTATAGTTAAAAGTACGCCCCCCCACAGCCCCGTCTGAACCTGCACGGCGCGCAATGACGTTTGGAGGAAAAAAAAAGAAAAGAAAAAAAAAAGACACCCGACCCGGAAACTGCGGAACGGGAGCGCGCGTGTCCGATCCGATTTGGCCGCGCGCGAGCGCACGTGCGGATAACTCCCGCTTTTCTCGCTGCAGCCGCCCGTCCTCCTCACGAAGGCAAAGGTACGTCTGCCGTTACGGAGCTCAGCGCTGACGAGCGGTGGTGAGAGGACAAATGGAGCTTTTTTTTTATTTTTAAGCATTAATAATAACGCGGCGGTAATAAATAATCATTCGGGAAGGAGGGGAGTGACTGGGCTGTGTTGGAGTTTGACGGAATCCAAGAGCGGAGTTGCGTTCGAAATGCGTCGGCGCTCCGTCCTTCGTTGCGCCTCAGGTCCAGTGCACGCTGCGTTTGAAATATTGCACTCTTGTTTTTAAAAAATAAACGGACAAAAAGAGTCTTAAAGACGCTGCTCTGGCCTCGTCCGACTGCTCAGCGCTGATTCTTAGACGGAAATGCAGTTTTATTCAGCACATACAGAACTCCTCACTTGTTGACAGCGGGTTGTGGGGTCGAGTGGCTTTGACCCTTGGGGGGTGGGTCAGAGCAGGCGAACTTTGCCATCCACCATAGCCCTGCGCTAACCCTCACCCACTTTTACTGGTAGTCCTTTTTTATTTAGTTAGCAACAGAACAGACCCGGGTCGCAGCAGCAGAGACAGAATCGGAGAATGGAGGAAATGTCCAAACGTACAGACACTGGGACTGAGGGGTACCGTGTTTTCCTGGCACTGCTTTAACAGTGGTCATGTAAATTTCCAAAATGGTGGCAACTTTGATGAGGTTATATTTGGGTTTCCATGCGGACTGAGTGTGAACTTTATCAGATGAAAATGTTAGTTTCTACAACCACTAGTAACCTTCCAGCAGTGACCCTGTGTTCATGATGTGCATCCCTCTGTGTGTCTTCCTGTATCTCCCTGTATCTCCCATGTGTCCCCTTGCATCACCCTGCATGTCTTCCTATGTCCCTGCATGTTCACATGTCCCCCTGCATCACCCTGCATGTCCATGTATCCACTCAAGTATCTCTGCATGCCACCCCGTGTCTTCCTGTGTCCCCCCGCGTCACCCCGAGTGTCTGTGTGTCCCCTTGCACGGCTCGGCGTTGGCGTGTGCGCAGAGAGAAGTGCCCAAAACGGCTCCTTGACATACTTCCTTCTTGCTGAGACACGCCTGTTCTCCGTCCATGCAGAACATGTAGTTTCCTCTTTCATAGCCACCGATACAAAGCTTTGACTTCAATGATTGTGTTTCTTAATTTATTTTGCAGAACTTGGATCTGCATCACTTTTTTGCCTGGCCAGTTTTTCAGAGAACCCAGAGAGAAGTTAAGTTAAAATCCAGGCGACAGCAGAGTCCAACGTCTAACTGTAAAAATCCAAATTTTATGCTGGATTTTAAATATTGCAAGCAGCAGTGTACAGCCACAGATGGTCACCGGTCAAGCCGCTCGCAAATGCACTGCACAGCATTGCTAAGCAATTTTACTGTGATTTACACATTTATACAGCAGAGTATCTCACTGCATCAGTGCAGGATATGTACCTCCCCCAGAAGTGCAGTAGCAGGAGTGCAGTTTACACCGGGGACCTTTAAACTGCTGGGCGAGGGCCCTGGTTGCTATGGTCATATGCAGTGGTAGCTAACGGAACCGGGAGGTGTGGTGTGTCTAGCAAAAGAGTGACAACCCAGACACCCCCACGTGGCCATGGGACGGTCAGCTGAAGTGCGTGTTTGTGGGAAGTGGGAGGGACATGCAAGCGGTGCACAGACGGCACCGGGGCCTGGGAGGACAGCCAACAGCTGCTAAGCAACGAAACAGACAGAACAATGCATTTTGGGAAATTGAGATTGTCTGTTATTAGACTATTCAGGATTTATAGAAAGCTGTTTTGATAAATTCCCAAGCTTTTTTTTCTCCAAATTTGTTCTGCTAATTGCGGTAAAATTGAACTTGTTGTCTGATAGCGGAGAACACACGAGAAACTTGCAGGGGGGTTGCACGGCTGTAACCAAAAGCGCAGCCGTGGTGTTTCCGAAAGGGAAGTGAGCGTTGGAGTGCCTCTGGGTCATGTGTCCTAGTTTTGTCTGCGGGCCGCAACCCAACCCTGCATCGGTGGTCCGAGCGACACCCTGCAGCCCTCAGGGAATTGAGCTACTCGCTTGTCCATGCCCCACCCGTGTCCCTGCTGAGAAAAACCAACCAAACAGCTGAGCCTGATTCACGTCGGTGAGTTGGAGAACTGAAATAACTGTGAGTTTGCGATCCGGTTGCTCCTCTTTGTTGTTACTGCCGGTCCGCAGGTTAAACACGCACACTTGAAATGCTGGCGCGCTGCAGATGTCATTAGCAGAAATGGCAGTAATTGATTTGCATTTCTGTTTCGGCTTCACGGTGCACTTTTGCATATCACAGGGTTGGTAGGTGAAGGAGAGGAGATGGTCATTCAGGGTGTTGTGCCACCTCTCCCATGTTGCGACCGGCATGAAACCCCTTCTGAAAAAACATGGACGGGGACACACCCAAGGCAGACTGTGCGCATGCTGGCTCCGCGTACCCTCAGCGTGACACCAGGAAGTGCAGTTGCTGACACAGCCGCGTGACCTGACAAGCAAATGGTTATCTAAGCTACTTTCCATTATTTACCGGTTAATACACCTGTCTGTCCATTGTTGTTAACTGTGTAATCCTGCACATGGTGGTCTGGAGATAATTCTGGAATCATTAGATGTTGGGCTATGTAACCACTCATGGATGGGATGCTACACGCACGCGCACACACACACATAATGAGTATTTCAGAGTGACCAATTAACCTGAAATGCATGTCTTCTGACTATGCGAGGAAACCCACACAGACACGGGGAGAGCATGTAAACCCCACACAGGAGTCAGTGGGTGGCCAGGGTTTCAACCAACACCCTAACATCCCATATGCTGTGAGGCAGCAGCACTACTCACAGCCCACCCAGTTTATACAGCTGAGTAGTTTTTGTTGCATCAGTTCAGGGTAAGTGCTTAGCTGAAGGATAATGGAGCAGGAAGTGGGACTTGAACCTGGCTCTTCTGTGTAAGGGCATGCCACTAACTACTACACCTCCTGTTAATTGATTGTATACATTTTTTCATATCCTTCATTTTTCAGAAGGTCATGGTTGGTGTCATCAGTTTCAACTGAAGTGTGCATACGTGTGCCCTAAAGCTCAGTCATACTTTGGGGGCTGCTGTGAAGACTGACCATAAGCCCCCCCAGTTAGGGAATGAAGTTAATGCTTTGCTGAGCGGCTTTGAGGGGAACGGTTAACGTTGAGTAGTTGGACGTATAAAAGCAACTCGAGAACCTGGACCGCAGCCTGCCGGACCATAATGTAAATGGTTCTCAAGAATTTGGTGAGCGGCGGCACAAGCTCATGCAAAGCCTTGGTGGTTATTTATTCTGCAAATCCTCTTATAAGATCGCGGCTGAACCCTAGCAGTCTCGGCTGGCCCCCCACCCCTGCCGGCGGTGCAGTGGCTGCTGCCTCTTTGAGATGAAAAATACCGCCGTTGGCTATGAGCTCCTATCGTTGACTTAATTGCTTGTCACGCCTGTTAAGTCAGGGATGGTTGCGGAGCTGAGTATTTCCTCTTCTGTGGCTCAGGCGCATGAGATGGGTGTGCTGCTGATTTTCTTTGTCTTTTTCTGCACTTATGATCTGCCTTCTCGGATGGAGTCATAAGGTCTGGTCCGAGCAGATGGATGGTCTAACGTAGCCTTGATGAGTTTGCCGGTTTGAATCTCAAGGTCCCCTTGGGTCAGAACCATAGAGCAAAGCTTTGGTCGGCCCACCGCGCTTTTTTTTTTCAGGAAAACTGTGACTGATACCAGCGGTGACCCATCTGAGGTTTTGGGTCTGAGGCTGAGTCGTCCTACTCTGGCCTCCTCAAGCGATGCTCTCGTCATCCAAAGGTGCAACCAGGTGAGAGGAAGTTGAGCGTCATGGTGTCACCGACTTCCTAGTTGCACTGTGAATAAGTTTGTATGGATTGACCCTCTTTTCCATGTTACCGTGAAGTCACTTTCCTGAGGATCTCCACCAACTTGTGACAGGACTCCCCAGTGTCAGAGCCATGCCTGCCAGCAGCACTCATTACCCATAATGCTCATTCTGCACAGTATAAGGACATATTTAAATCGCCTTATGACAGTGGTTCCATATGCAACTATAATTATTCTGCAGTTTCTTTACTTCATTAACCTCGAGGCTACTGGCCATTCTGTGGTGTCTTTATCCTCTGTTGAGGGTGATGTGATAAAAAAGGCACATAGACACCTGGGTCCTATTTAAGGCAGAGTGTGCAGGTTGTGGCCCGGCTTGGGATTCTTGTAAGTACGAATGTGTAGTTTGTCACTGTAGACACAGGTGCTGCCCATAAGTGAACACTGCCCTTTGTCGCATCTGTCACCCGGCTGCCATTTTGTCTTCGGAACATGCAGGACTCATATGGACATTGTAGAAGGGCCGGGTATGTTTTGTTGCGTTTAAGTGTGAAGTTCTGAGACCCTCTGATGAACAAAGGCAACTTTGTGATGTTTCAAACCATCACACATCCCTGCAAGTGCAAGCACGCAGTTGGGTTCATTTTCGCCTTGGCGATGCTCTTCCTGGGAGGCTGCTCTTTGTGTGAAGTTGGGCTGAATGATAGCTAGGCTGCTCCCCCAAATGCCAACATGAGTTTGTTTAGATAGCCTGGTGCATGTGGCTTGCTCACAGCAGCACAGCAAATAACTCAAGTATTTCACAGCTCCTGGGCTGCACGTATTGAGGTTTTTTCAAATCCGATTCTTTCTGTAAAGTGCTTGCATGTGCTCCCTAGGTACGTGTATGTGTAAGAGATTGTCCTGTGATGGACTGGTGTCCTGCCTAGGGGGTCCCATGTTGCATACTTGTGTTTCTGGGCCTCTGTGCTCTCCGGACCTCCTCTAGGCTCTGGATTTCTGTGCTAAGCAGATCCTGAGAATGAGTGAGTGAATTTAGACAGCTGGTTTGCTGAGATCTGTGAATTAATCATCAGTGGGACAAAGCAGTGAAGAGGTTGTGTGAAACTGCAATTTAAGCAGAAGGATCCATTCTGCATTTCACCCCAAGTTGAGGCTCTGGTCTCTGCCACAAAAGCCTGTGTTAGTACACACCATGTCCAGATGAAGTTCATGCCTCGCTTCTGCTGTTTTCCCTTGCATAATCCTGAAGTTGGCAGGTGTCATCCACTTGTAGTAAAACATGGTTCAGGCTAGATGAACAGAGTTAATTTAAATTTGTAATAAAGCATGTAGCATATGGTTAGCAGTCAGGTCTGAAGATCAGATGAGGAATAAATGAGCACCATGCTTGATCTAATAATGTTGTGGCTGATTTTAAGTATGAAATTTTTTTTTTCCTTTGGCAGAAAAAGGGTAATCTGATTTGCATCCTTTTCACAGCAGGTAACTTAAATAATACCAGTGGATTAGTTTTTAAATATCGTGAAGCAGAAACCTGAGCTCTGTTTCATTTGTCGGGTTTTGCACAAATTTGTCCCATTTCCTTGAGGAAAAATTTTAAATGGTTTGTGTTTTCTTATATGGCAGTAAATGGTCTTGTTCCCAAAAACACCTGCTGCCTTTTTTTTTTTTTTTTTTTTAATTTTTTTAATACGGGCTGCTGAGCAAAGTGGAACCATTACTGTTCAAAAAGGTGTAAAAGGAATAATTTGCTGGTAAGACTCGATGTTTTGGACTGGCAGTGATTATGGACAAGGACAGAGCAATGTTTTTTCTCTTGCTATTTGCAGTTTAAGGCCAACATCATTCTCTGCCAAATGTCACAATAAAACCGTAATATTGGTTGTGACCATTCATTCCATGGCTGCATTTTTACTTCAGTTTTGGCGACAGGTTCTTGAACTTTTTGTGTCTGAAAGTTAGACTTTGATTTCATCGCTCTGTCGTGTTTCTGACCGATCCTGCCCAGATTTAGGAGGCATGAAAGTTAGAACAGGCATTTGCAGCTATTGTCAATTATAAAAGACTACTGTGTTTTGAGAGATGAAAGTAAATTAAAATAATATACACTCTGCAACTAAAGAGTCTTTAACATAATTTCTATAAGCTTTACACTCCAGGGATGTGATATTCGTTTGAAATGGGTTTCAGACTGTGAGGAAGGTCTTTTCACCAAAGGCCGAGCGCAGCGCAAATAGGCAACAACGATGCCCTGCTTCATTGGGTTGGGATAAATAATGCGCGCGCACGCACACTTTCCCATTAGCGATAACTTGAGGAAGCTGTTTCAGTTGTACAGAATGAAAAACATCAAGACTCCAGTGAGTTTTATTGCCATTTTTCTTGCTTTTTAAAAATGTTTTATTAAGAGCAGTGGGTTGCTGCAATGTACAGGCATTTTGACAAATAAATAGCAAATATGTTCCCCTACAAGTAGCCAGGGCTGACGGTCAAAAGTATGTCACAGCTATGGCTACGTGTTGGCTAACTTTCTAATAGATTCTAGAAGTAGCTCTGGATGGTCATGTAGGATCAGGTGTTCAAGTAGAAAGAAAATTGAACCCTCCAGTCATAAACATGTAGTATTTACCGAGTGAACTAAAGGTGTAGAGCCACAGCATTAAGTATGAAAGTGTAGTCAGCCTGTTTCATAACTAGGACGAAAAACAATCTGAGATTTAACAAGAAAACAGAGGGGGACAGAGCAGACTTTTTGAAAAGTTTTTTTTTTTTTTTTTTTTTTTTTTTGGATTGTTGAGTGAACACCTTTCTTACAAACTTTGTTTATTCAAGGTATGCAGTTTCAAACTGAAATGAGTAACGCCCCCCCCCCTCCCACACACCGCCACCACTTAATCATAGGGTGCAAACTGGGTGCAGCCCCCATCTTGTTCCAAGATGCCCCAAATTCACCCAGAGGAGAATACCAGCCATTCCCGCTGTGTAATGTGATACAGTGGGTTAAGATGGCTTAAAACGTCCTTTTCATGAGTATCAAATTACTGAGATTCTAAAGAAGCCGATGCCAGACAGCGACTCCCTCTGAAGAACCATGACATCATCTCCATGATTTCATGACACAGCCCTCTGAGGAATGAAAGGACACCAGGAGGACACTTTTGCCAGAAATTCAGGACTGTTTTTGTCCTTACGGTGCTCAGACAGCCGAGAGGCGCACGCACGAGATGCGGCAGAAGCTGGGATTTTACTGGCCACAGCGAGCTCACGCTACTGTACAGGACGAGGAATTGCGTTCCTCGAGGCTTCAGGTTCTCATCAGAGATGAGCAAATAAATGAAAGCCAACATTTCTGCTGTCAGGAAAGTCATTTGAGGAAATGGAAAACTCTGGAAGTGAAGGAATGGTCGACGCTGGTGTGATTTAGTGACCAACAGCTTTGTCAGTGGCCCAGTTTACTTTGTCGTGTATCACAGTGTCACTTTACACTAAGCAGCTGAGTCCATCTCCCCACCAGCGCTGCAGTTCTCTCAAGCAAGACAATCAGCCTACTTTACTATAGTAAAATATCAGCCGTATGAAAGTCAAAAGCTCCAAGAACTCTTCAACGTGGACTAAAACTGAAACCTGTGTTGTCACGGGTTTTTATCCATTATGCGGTGTCCGCACCGTGCTTATCCCTGGCGTGGACAGCGTTTGTACTACATTTTATACGCAGTTTACCGCGTTTTTGCCCGCTGTGGCCCTTTGCGCCGCGCTGCGCGGGGACACGACGAGCTCTAGGACCGCGGGGATGCCTCGGCGCCCAGGGTGGCGGCGCGCGGCTCCCGGACCTCCTTGACGCGCTCCTTCAGACGGGGAAGCGCTCGGCGTGGCTCGCTCGTCAGCGCCTCGTCGAATAAGGGCCGCGGCAACAATAAGGGCGAAAGTCAACGCGCAGTTGCAAACGTGCGACGCTGCTATGTGAGTGGGGGACACACCTGGCCGCGTGTTTGTTCGTCGTGGGAAGGTAAGGGCAGACCACTTCCGCTTTCTCTTCCTTTCTCCTCGCGCTCGCTCCGTCCTTCTTCTCCTCCACCGGCGCGGCCGCGGCGTCCCGCCCGTTTCGCTCCGATTCTCCTTGCCGGCGGCTCGGCCTCTTCGAATGTGGCCCAAAATGTGCTTTTTATGGTGCTGAAGCTCGGTGCTTCGGAAGAGTTCCGGGTCCCGAGGAAGCAGAAGCGCTCGAGTTTCCGGCGTCGGAGGGAGAAGCGCTTCGAAATGAAGAGTAAAATAACCGCTGCGTGGAAGAAACTCCTGGACATGAGGCATCTTCCCTCCGAACCGGACGGCTTCATCGATGATTTTTTTCTGTATTTTTTAACGTCCTTATATTGCCGCGCAGAGGCTTCGGTTTTGGTGAAATGTGCGTTTTTTAATCGAATTTTAAAGTGAATTGAAGTGAAAATTTAATGTTTATTACTGCGGACGTTAATAATGGCTTTAGTAGTTATGAAATGGAGAAGTTGCCGTTGGAGTTGCACAGTAAACCCACGTTTCGCCGTGATCGGAGACCCTGTACGTAGGGGGCATAGTGGTTAAGGCTGCAGCCTTGCAGTTGAAGGACCCGAGTTTAAATCCCGCGAGTTGAGCATTTATCCTAAATTTACATTATGAAAATTACCCAGCTTTGCAAATGGGTGAACCACTGTAAGTAGCTTAACACGATAAATGACTTTGGAGGAGAGCGCCGGCGGAATGGTGAAGTGTGTCTCTGTCTCCATCAATGCAGATGGATGTATGTTTTCTCTCTGTCCCCCATCTGCTCCGTGTTGTTTGTCGTAGTAGTTCGCGCCCCTTCTGACCAGGATATGTGATGAAAGCAGATGTATGGTAAAACCCAGTAAATTTCTCTTGATTGTGACAGGTTCCGGTCCAGGAAGTGTGAAACAGCTGGCATTCGCGGGGGAGCGATCGCTCTCTGGGTCGGTGTTCCGAAGGCCACGGATCAGCACGATGTCGAAACGGCAGCGAGATACTTGCATGCAGTTCACACGTGATCCTCGGGTCCTTCACCCAGACAGATTCGTAACGCCTCTTTTGGTTGCTAGTTAGCACAGCCGAGCATTTTATTGCAGGACTTTGGTTTGCGTCTTGACAGTTTTGAATAGATTGAAACAAGCTTGCGTTCTTTGGACTGGAGGGTGTGTGTGAGAGAGAGGGAGATGTTGTGGATTTTGGGTGGTACGTTCAGACATTCTTTTGCATGTTCTCACATCCTGCTCCTGTGAGCCCACCAGGCCCAGGGCATAAGATGGAGAGTGGTGTCCTAGTCCAGCTAAGTACACTGCCCTTTTGTGCCCCCTCTCCTTTGACCCAGTCAGGTGGTTAGGCCGGACCACCGGACTGGTTCACCTCCCGGCAAAGACCACATCTACCTTTTGAGGTTGGACTGCCTGTGTGACCCCTAGCTGCTCAGGTACACCCTTTGTGTGAAACTGTCTCCTGCTTTGTGATTTACCAATTTATTCAGCGGGGTAATATTTCTTTGAGTGATTTGACTAACTCAAGGGTGTTAAAGCGGGATCGGGGATTCAAACTCGGTTCTTTGGTGGTGGCTCTGAACGGCATACCATGTGCTGCCCCCGAATAGAAATAGTTAAAAGATTAAATGTTTTGTGCATATACTGTATGTGTTGCTTTAGATGCTAATAGATGGCATTTTTTTAAAATTAATATTAACTTCTTGTGTTTTCGGTTGTCCATAGCGGGGACCCATATGGTGCCTGGTCTGCGTGCACGTGGAGTGCCGTCATCAGCTGTCCGCGTCCTTTGATGCATGCCGCGTCGATTTTGTCACTGTCACGCAGGTCCCTGCTTCCTTCTCGTCCCCACGAATAGGGAGCGCAACTTCCCTGGTCAGCAGAGGAAAAGCAGCCCACCGTTCACATTACCTGTACTTTGCAGAGATGGCTCAACAGAGTTTTTGTACCTGTCAGTTAAATTGAGGTACCAGAGAAGAACTGGTCAGCGTCGGGGGTGGGGGGTGGGGGGATATATGAAAGCCCTTATGCGTTGGGAAGTCCTGTGTTTTTCTCTAAACCCTATTTCAGGCATTCGGCCACCTTGTCTTGTGGAGGGGTTGGTGTTATTAGGGATCAGCAGCTTAAGAACCCATGCCCTGCTGTTGCGAGAGCAGTGTGTGACCGTGTTGATCTTTGAGGCTGCGTGAGCGAGGGTTTGGTAATGACCGTGGACCCAGCTGCCTCAGGACAGTAATCTGCTCCTCTGTTGGGTGCTGTCCCAAATTTCATGCTGCAGGGTCTCCAGAAACCACCATCCAAATATGTCTGACCCGATGTGGGTATTCAAACGTCCATGTTGTTGCGTTCTGTCCCCGTTTTTTTTTTCTTTCCCCACGTGGAGTTCTGGTACGTAGCCTGGTCAGTGCCTTGGCTCTGGGTGCTGCCGTCGCTAGGAGGAATTTAAGGATTTGACGGAAGCAGCGCTGTAATCAGCTAAATAAAACATGGCAGAGTAAACAATGTGTGTTTGTGTAGTGATGGTTAAGTGCTCTGCTCAGGTCTCGATGTTGGCAGTGAAAACATTCCTTCTGTGGGATCGATGGCTTGCCTCGGTGCTCCCTGGGCTATTTTCTTAACATTCTGCACTTTTCCTTTGGACAGTGTAGTTGTGACATTACGGTTGAGTTCAGTCATAACATTTTTTAGTCCCTCGGATGTCTTCAAAGATTTATTAGTATCCGTACCGCGTGATAATGTCTGGAAATTGGTGAGAATCTATACCAGCCAAGCCTGGGATTAAAATGTCAAATAAGAAATGACTGAAATGGGGGTGAATAAAAACGAGGGGTCGCGTCACTGCGTTTGATCCAGAGGAGCCGCGCAGAATGTTTGTGTGAAGGTGAGGTGATCTGCCACTTGCTGTGCCAAGGTGGGTAACCAGAAAAGTGAGTGGTGCTCAACATGTTGCTCGCCAAAGGGTCCCATCAGCCTGCTGAGCCCTTTGCTGTACTTCAGTACAAAGCCATATTCTTCTAATTGTTACTCTGCTTGCTTTCAGGGAAAGAATGAGGGTCACAGAATGGGCAAAGCTCAGCCTCAGCCCTTTTCTGGCGACTGAACTGTGACACAGATCAGTGGCAGTGTCACCTGCAGCTTGAAGTTGCTGCTGCCTTTGAAAAGCGCTGGCAACGGAGCGCAAAGGTTGATCCTCAGGCGGTACCTTGGTTTGTGTTGTGCTGAATGACACCGTTTATGTTTCAAAAGACGCACAGGCCCTTCGGCTGAAGCACGCTGTCCGCCTCATCCCGGCTGACAGACAGGTTCTTGATTACCCGGGGCACGAGTGTCGCATAGTTGGGGTTCTCGAACAGCATGTGCCCACTTGTAGGCACTGGAGTGGAGCCGGTGTGCAATTGTGCTTTACAGCTGAGCCGACGCTATCTGCTCTCAAAACATCGTGGCCTGAGGCTAGAGCCAGGCTGGAGAATGTGTGTAAATTCTGCGCCCTGTGCTGGCACAGCTCAGCTTCTCAGATGTTGTGCTAATTGCCATTATGGCTGTGTTTGACAGAGATCAAACCATGCAAGGCTGTTTTCTCCTGCGCAGCGGGATTGTTCTTTCGCTGGGCGCTGACATGTTGTCGGGGCAGAGTTCAGGGCGTGTCTGCATGTCTCTTGGCATTAATGCCTGCAGGTTACTGCTTTATTTTGTTGCCACTGCTGTTGCCATGGCGTTGGGTGGTGCCTGCAGCGTTGAACAGCTCATCATGGCGGGTTAGGGCTGGAGGAGAAGAATAATTTCTTCATGAATGAAAATGTTTCTGGCTTTGTAGCACGGGAGGCCCAAGAACCTTTAATGCTTTTCTGTTACATGACCGTTAGGGAAGGAAGAGGCACTGAGAACAATGTGATGTAATGATGGAGTTGATCCATCAGCCCCCCAAGGCTTTTCCTCATGAGCTCCTGGGGCAGCGCGGAGCACCTCCAGGTTGGTGGTTGAGTGTAGTGGTGGTCCGTTTGACATTTCTCTCCTGCCCTTCCGCTTCTCTTCCATGAAATTGGGACTATTAATTTAAGTCATCTTTGGTTTTTGGTCCAGGAAAATTGGGCTACTGCCCAAAAAGCTGTGTCATCCATTGTGTTTTATTGTGACTGCAGACAGGCGCGATCAAGCGATGGGTTGCTCAGTAGGAAAAGTTTGAAACTGAGCTATTTATCAAGTGCTTGTCCTGCATTGGCTTTGCCCTAGATGTGTTTGGACGGCAAAAATAAGACAAAGGACCGTAAATTGCTTGCAAGAGTTGTACAGTGCAGTTTGCAAATCACTCCATTTTGATTTACTTCCTCTTCTCAGTTTGAATCATGCAAAGTGGCTTGAGATCTATTATCACAGTTGCAGAAGCTGAGCTTGTTTTGATGACAAATTTCACTGTCGGAGATACTCAAGGCGGTGCTTATTTTTATGCAACGTATCTGTTTGGTCAAGCTGTAAGATGTCAGACGTCTCATTCGTGTTAAAACACAGGCACCGTTTGTAAGGCAATATAGCCTCCCCTGTTGATCAAGAGGATTTTTTGCTTTATGATCACTTTCAAAATGTTGTGTGTTCTAGTTTCCAATTTGTCACCCTAGTGCTTCTTTAAGTCACTGAAATTGAAATACTGGTCCTGCCATTGGGGGAGGGGGGGTGTGTCACCAAATAACTGCAGTTGCTTCCTGCTAGTTTTTTTTTTTTTTTTTTTTTTTTTCCTCCTGGTTCCTTCCCAGGGTTGACGTAGGTGTGACCGTTTAGCCTGGGGTTATGAAGTTAGAGCATAACTGGAGGAACCATTGCCTGTAGGGCTGACTCAGACAGGAAGTGTGTACAAGGGAAACACTGTGTAGTGTATGGGGTGTTTGGTCAGCAAGGGGGGATGTTTTGACTCGAAAATCCAGCAGTTCCTCACTGGCCTGCCCTTTCCTGGCTTTTGGGAATGGTTGACCAGTCCTTGTTGGGATTCCTCTTTTCCCAAATGCATTGGCTCTCATCCAGGTTGCAGAACTTGATGTGGAAACATTCATAGGTGGATGCAGAGGGGCGAGGCCATGAACCATGACACAGGGAGCAAAGCCTGGGGGGGGAGAATGTGCAACCTGATCCCCAAAGCATGCTGGGCCTTTACGCCATGCTGGACTTTTATCTACTGTCAGGAAATCGTCTGATGCTTTAGAGGTCTCCATGGTTCAAGGCAGGCCACGGGTCAGCATGCGGTCAGACTGATCTGGTGAAGACTTAATTTTCCAAAAAGACAGGTGTGTTTATTTCTAATCACTAGCACCATTTTGTGTTAACTGGACTGAATTGAGGGCATTGCCGTGTGACTTTTAAATTATTTTACAGTTGTCTTATTAGGAGAGTCGATGGTAACCTGTCAGGAGCACAGCAGTCCCACCTCAGCAAGTGGTGGCCTCAGGTGGCTGGCGAGAGACTGTTGTTACGATGAAATTACTCGCTTTTACAGCCCAAGAAAGGTTGTGCTTTGTGCTGAGTCTCCACCTCAAATAACACCTCAGACTCAACTGCGGGAGTCCACTAACAGTCCCGTTACCTTTGCTTGAGGATGCTGAGGCTTGGGCCATTTTTCAAGGGCCTGGAGGCAAATTGTATTTGACAGTTTGGCCTGAGTGCTGTTTTGTCAGTACAAGGCATTGTTTAGGGTAACAGCTGCTCTCGCAACAAGAGGTGTTAGATTGATAAGTGTCAGACATGGTGTTTTCAACTGCATCATGAGCTCCTTCCTCCATCTGGGGAACCCATCTTCATCTTTTTCACATACAGCTGTCTTTTCTAGTTTCTCTGGCAAATGGACGATCAGTGAAGTCTTGTGCTTCATTGATTGCTTTTTTTGAGTGGTTTGTCAAGGCGGTATCTTATCTTTGCAGTAGGTGGTAGTTGTACTTTTAAATTCTAATTTTAATGTTCTTGTGTTTTAAATTCAAGAATGGAAGTTTATGGACCTTGTCAGTAGCGTCTTGCTCTGATGTCCACTGCACGTTCATGCAGCGGCAGAACATGCTGGGTTCTGAGGTGTGCAGCCGAAGCAAGTTTTAGCGCCTGAGAATGGCGAGGAAAGGTCTGTTCTGTGCTGCTCCTTATCTCTTTCCAGTGCCTTATCTAAAGGAAACACTGAGCCACAAAGCTTTGCTTAAAATCATTTGTGGGCTGGGCTGCTTGTGTTTTTTTTAAAATTTTTTATTGCGTTTATTGTCTGAAAACTGTATCCGCTCAGCTCTGGCTTATTGTCTGTAGGGTGTTATATTTTCGGCTGTAAAGATGTGAGTTTTTTTTTTTTTTTTTTTTTTTTTTTTTTCCCCTCCCCCCCAAGTATTTTTTTGCTTCCAGTTTATCCGTAGGGTACGATCAGATTTATTTTCCAAGATGTATTTTACCCACACCTTCTTTCCATTTGGCAATGCACATTCTTAATCAGGTGGTGATTCTGTCATTGTACAGCTTCTTTTTTGTGGGTTTTAGTTGTATTGATCTGCAGAATGATTGATTATAACTGAGGATTCCAAATTTGTTGTAGAGGTGGCTTACGTTATCTTTAACAATTTTTGGGAACTTGTCAATATTAAGTTCAGGACTGGAATGGCATCCCTCTTCTGCCCTTTTTCAGTTAGAATTTAATATTTAAAAAAAAAGTCTTTTAAACAGTTTTACACCATGTTCCAGAGTTTTTAGTGAAACAGATCTGATGGAGGTGCCTCTGCTTCATCTTTAGCTCATAAAGTTGACAAGTGTTGTATGAACAGCTGTGAAGGAAGGGTGTCCTCCTTTAATTTCTTGCTGTCTGCCCAGAAACGTCACCGTGGAAGAGAATAGGGGCATGAACGCCCCCTGGTCACCCAAAGTGGCACCTTGGCAGCAATGTGTCCCTACCCACCTGTTCATTTGGACTTCCACACCATTTTGGTTGGACGTGTAGTCAGAGCAGATGTTGCAGTGATTTGGTCTGAAGGAATGGGTTAGGTGTAATGAGCTATGTTAGCCGAAAGAAAAAACCATAAATACAACACATTAAGCAATATCCAGTATGTAACAGAATGCATGTATTTCTTTGTAACACTTTTTTTTTTATACAGGTATGCTTGTGTAATGCATTGTCGTCAGCTCAAAACCATTGTTTAGATGTGCTGGACAGCTGATGGTTTTGTAGAAACCAAAATTGTCTCTCTAAGGGTCAAAGGTTGCCGTGCATGGGGGGTGGGGGTTAGGGTGTAATGTGAGATCGCCGTGTAGAACTGATCACCTGCCTATATCACGATCTACTCACTAACCATTAATTTGCGGCAAAAAGCTGTCTTTTCGTTTGTTGTGGTTTATAGCAAAATGGCCAAAAAGTGTGGGAGCAACTGGGTTTTAATAGTCAGCTGATGACCTTGCTTCCTTTTGGCTTTCTGCTTCATTCTCTCACGCTGCTTGCTTATGACGTGGATTATGTGGATTTAGGAAACTGTTTTGCAAAGCTTTGCATATCCAACCTAACACTGTCGCTGGACTTAAATATTTTATGCAGGGGAAACAAATTACATAACTTGCAACTGTTACTTCATTGTTCAGGGCATTGTTTGGTAAAACCAACCATAGATGAACTCCCCTTACCTACAGTTAAAGAGAAAACTGTGGGTGACACTAATCTGAATGTTCAGTTAGTGTGTAATAGCTGTCACTAGAGAATGAGGCATGTTGTGTTTTTTTGGGTATGTCATGGCTCAGCAGAGCCTCCACTCCCGAGAGACCTGGCCTCAAAAACCCTTATATCCCTGCTTTGTGCCAGGCCTGCTGTACTGCATTGGACCCTCACTACCGACAGCAACTCGTGTTTGGTTCATCCCTGTGCCGACTGTGGACACCCTGGGGCTCTTTATCTGGAACGGTGTAGCCAAAAATAGGTGGCAGATGGAGGTCAGGCAAGTGGAAGGCGTTCCACTGAAATGGAACAAAAGATTGGTTCTTGAGTAAACAGGAAAATAAGATGTTAATACTAGCATTGTGAAGCTCAGCAAAAATTGGTGAATCAAAAGTTTTAATATGGTAGTGATTTAAACTGCAGTACTCCTCCAGAAGTGTGGATTTAAGTTGGTCAAGGTTGGTTTTTCTTCCCTTGGAGCAGTTCACCCAGTTGCAATGCCATAATTGGGCAAATCTGTGAGAAACCGGAAACTTAAACATTTTCGCCGAAACTTTTGTGTGCAGCTAGTGTTCACCTTCATAGCGGTTATTTCAGGTTTGCTTTAAGCACCAGCTCGATAGGTTTCGTGTGTCTGCTGAAACTGCCGCGGTATCTCATTTGTCAAGGTTTCCCATGCTGCCTTGCGTCCAGTTTTCTTTTTGCTTTTTTTTTTTTTTTTTTTTTTTTGGTGCAACAGCTCAGCGGAAGTTCAAAATGGAAATGGGAGAAGAACTGCAGGTTGCAAGCAAAAAGGGGTTCCTGCAAGCTTGTGTAACAAGAATGATCAGAGTAGGTCGTAAACTGGAGAGGAAGTGATGTGCTTGCAGTAGAGAGCCTTCTTGGTCTCATGCACTCCATCACTTATATTTGCTGGCTCACAGGTTTCATTAATGAGTTTCTGCACAGGAAGTGTGACTCCAGGATGTACCTGCGGGTGAAAGACAACCTTCTTCACAATGCACTGTACGAACCTAGAGTTTGAGCTTTCTCCGTGGCAACATCATGGTTTTCTGCACACAGAACATTAATACACAGGACAGGTGACATGTGGGCTCACTGGGCTGTCTGTCCCCAGTAGGGGCAATTGGTGGGCATGAGTAAGTGTCAATTTGCGCCTCCCACGCAGTTCACATGTAGCCCCATCCCCCCCTTACATCCTCTCTGAATGGCGCCAACACGGGTTGCGACTCATGCCCTTTGCAAGGCATGTTTGTGCAAAGTCTTTGGTGGTTTGTGTGAGCATAGTTTTTGTTTAAAAAAAATTTAAAAAAGTGAGCCAAACACACTTTAAGGTGCTGGAGAAAGTATTTGAAACCCCTTTCACTGATCATGTAGTCATGTAAACGACATGGCTGAGCTGACTTCCTCCTTGCACAGCTGTGATGAAGCTCTGCTGAATCTGAATGCAGTCATAGTTGTTATAGTTGGCTTATTTCGAATGGAATCCTGACTAGAGAGAAAATAATAGACTTTTTCTAAGCTTAAATGAAGAATCACATTTTGTCTTTACAGGAGCTTTGGCCATCATGTGGCGGGGAGTTATTCTCACAGGATGTGCTGTATACGGGGCAGAGTTTATGGCTGCTTTCACTTCTCTTTCACTTTGGGCTTTGCAGCACTGCTCCTTGAATCTTCTCGGATGCATTGCTGGTCTGCTCAACTCTCATGAGAAGCACTTCTGCTTCTGTCAGTGGTGCCTTTGGCCTATGCTCAAGACAGCTGTGAACCCTGATCTCAAGACTCACTTCACTTTTACCAAAGTGTGACCAGCTTGGAGGTGCCATCTAGACCCAACTCAGTAGGATAGTGCAGAACTGCAAGGTGTATGTCAGATGTTTACTGTGCAGCTTTTTTTTTTTTTTTTATCAGACCCCTTGGTTTTTTTTTTTTTTTTTAACTTGGCTCTCTGTTCACTTAAGTGGGAAGGCAAAATGCCAGTAGTCTGAGGTGACCTCTTCACCTTTTGAACGCTTAGAGTTTGCATCATCTCACATTGCAAATATGTTCACCAGGGCTCTTTATTTGTCTTTCTGGCAGCCAGTTGCTTGGGTAAGTAGCAGAGGACTTTGGTGGTTCTACTTTAAACCACAAACTGTCATGCTTAAAGATGTTAAGTAGTTTCTGTTTAGAGTAGACTTAACATACACGTTCATATTTCTATTTCTGTCCTCATGTCAGTGTACTAAGCTTCAGTTGTAGATGAGGCCTCATTGAAGGTGACCCAGAGAAGCTGATGTGGTTCAAGGGGATCTGCTTTGGGAGAGCTTGGTTTGGTTGGTAGAGCCACTTTCTTGTGTAAAGATGTTTCTGTGTGGTTTGGCAAGGAATATCAGCCCATTTGCTCTCCTTCTTTTCAAGTTGAAAGTTAAGAAGGTTTGAGGTTTTACCATAGTTGTGCGTCATTCGGCATATTTTATTTTTTTTTATGGGTTCTCAAATGTATGAAACTTGTGATGGTTCTTAAGCACCTTTGTGAGGTACGATATTAATAGTTTTAAGAAAGAATTACCATGAAACAATCTGGCACTGACCAGTTGTTAGGTTGAATGATTTGGTAAAAATAAAGGTGCAGTCTTTAATGCTTGCAACCGTAGACCCCCAACAAGGTAATTTTTGTGACACATTTTAAAGTGATGCTTAAGAATGGCAGACTGTCTTGGTGAGTGGTCATTTCCACCACCGAGGGAGGAAAATCAACATGGCGGTCAGTCGAAATTGGAGTCCGATCAGTTCCTCACACTCTTTCTCTCCTTGTCCTTCCAGACCCAGCGCCAACAAGGAGGGCTGTGTGACCTCAGTCATTGGCCAGGCTGGAACTTCTTCTTGAGTACTGAAGATCTCACCTGCTGGTAAATGCATCCCTCAACCCCCAATGACCTCAGTCCACACTGTGGCGACGTTCATTAGGTTACTTTCACCAGAGCAGAGATCAGGCTTGGAGAAACCATAGTGCCTCCTTTACTTTCATCCTTTCTTTTTGCCATGTTCCAGGCCTGGCGCTAACCTTCTGGTCTAATGGTAGTGGGGTGCTTTAAACATTTAAAAAAAAAAAAAACATTTTACCATCCTGAAAGGGATTTGAGAAATTCTCTGAGCTTTTATTTAAAACAAATGCAGTTCCCAGTCCACCACACCAATTGGCTCTGGTCTCATGCATAATGAATAAAAAGAGAACTTACCAGGCAGACCCCTGGCCCAATGTCGAAACTGATATATTTTAGGGAGACCACCGCAGTGTGCTCTCATTGACTGTCCCACGACTTCCTTTTTAGCCCTGTTCTCTTATTACGAACGTTTTGGTTTCAACGTCGATGTCGTGTGTCTGGCTTCAGTCCTTTAGTTCATGTGGGCTTAGCTGACTCTTCCGAATAAGTAATAGTGGGGTGGAAAATTTTCATAGACTTGTTTGCAAATGATTTATCAAAATCGTCTGGGTTTTATTTTAGTCAAAGTCCTGTAGATGTGCATAAATAACAATAAGAAACTTTTAATGTTAGTAGAGCATTTTTGTGACCTTTTGTTAAGCTTTTGTGAGTGCAGTAGTTCTGTAGCAGCTCAGCAAGGCACTGCAGGCCAGTTAATATGCTCACAGCTTAGAAACTACCAGCCCTGTTTCAAAGAAATGTATTTTACCCCAAAGTTCATATTAATTTGTACATAAGATTCAGTTTGTTTTTGTTTTCACTTTGAACCACAGAGAGAAAACAATGTGGGTCGTGCACAATTGATGTGTTGCGTGTGCTCATTGGCACAGTTATACAGAAATTGTGAGACCGCTGTATTTCCTCCATCAGGTGCCTGTGGAGCTGTATTTGATGTAAGAAACCAATAAATAAACAGCTTTGGTTTAGCAGTGTGATGGTACTGTCATCTTGTGAAGTGGTCTGTTGTTTGAATGGCAGTTCTCTTCACTGGCCAGGGCTGTGGCTATCTTGGCCTTGTGGCCAGTAAAAGAGAATACAGAATTGCCCTTTTTGTTTTGGATGTGGACACACACACAGAATTGCCAGCTCTCTACTTGGCACATTCATGTAAAGAGATGAAAGATGAATTTTCTGCTCTCTGCTTGGATCTCCAGGTGGAATGTTTTTACGTCTCTTTGTGTAGCCAAGACCTTCACAGAACACGCCACAGTTCCAGCAGATGCCAGAGCATGTTTCAGCCTGCGTCTGGTTCATATATGTCTCGAACATCAGGCCAAAGCAGGAGCTCCAGACACTCAGCTGTCAATTTTCTCTGCTTTTTAAATGGCCTTTTCTTCTCTGCTGTTAGGTGGTCTGTTTAATTCCCGCCTTTGTTCTGCACAATTAAATGTAGTTGTGCATGCTTTAGATCTGCACATTTTCTACTGAAAGAGTGACCTTAAATGGACACAAGTGATGTTTGTCTGATTTCTGTCCCCTTCTCTCCCCAACCATTTTCCCCATCCAGGTTGTGAGCCCAGATACAGAGGAAGACACTGGTTAGAGGTAAGGAGGAGCAGTCTTTACTTTTCTACCCTTTTATGGTCCATTTGCACCTTGGCCATTAGAGCAGTTCAGCCACCCTGTATAACCGTGGCAGTAATGATGGCTCCGTTTTGAACTCCGTCCTGTTGCTCTGTGCACTATTTGAGATGTCATAAGGGTGTGTCCTAGTTTGGTTTTTTTGGCTTTTTTTGTTGTTTTGTCAAGAATCATTAGGCAGTTTGTATTATTGCTTCTCCTTCAGTCATTTCATGCAGGTTTGTACTGCAGTCCTGACACAGGCAGGGATGTGACCAGGAATGCATGTCCATGTGTTCCTTGGCCTCACATGGAGCTGCCTCTTACATCCAGCCCCTGCCTTTTTTATGTCTCCATTCTGGTCCTTTTGTGTGTGTTTTTTTTTTCTTTTTTTTTCTTTTTCTCTCTTTCTTTAAAAGTATGTAAAACTTTGTTGCTGTGGGCAACGACAGCATGCTCTGCGCTGAGGGCTTGTGGTACGACTGAAGGCCGTGGTCTCATTCTCCTGTTGTGGGTATAGCAGAGACCACCTCCTCTGTTTGAAATCCAAGCACAGACAGCTGTTTGGCGAACATGTCAGTTCTGCTGTAATTGCGAGATTTGCATATAGCAGTGTGAATAGAGAAATGCAATGTACCTAATGGGTGCCATTGAGACATAATTCCAACCCCAAAATTCACTGTGTATTTTGTAGCTTTTGGCATCTGATTTTGATGTGCTGTATTCCAGTTACAGTTTTCATTATTTTTGTGGCTTTTATTTGCTTGCAATAAACTCTTTGGTAGGTTTTCCATTTAATTTCATTTTAGTTTTGTGGTGTGCTGTGAATTTTAAGTAGGAGTTGATTGGTAAATTTTCCTGATCTGCCCCAGTTACCCAGTAATACTTCCTACACAATTGAGTATAATGGAGCATTTTATAGGAACATGTCTGTGGCGTATAGCAGGACTGACTCTGTACCTGGTCCACAGTGCTTAGCACAGCATCGATATGTCACAGCTTTGTCAATTTTTCACCAATGACTGCAAAAAGGTTATTTTTGAGACTTTCAACAGCACGACTTGTGTGGACACGTGGAACTATGCTGCCACCTACAGGTGACGGTGAGATGTGCTCGCACCCAGTTAAATAATGAATGAAAGCTACAAGTTAACGCTGAAAATCTCAATTGTATTTAAAAAAAAAAAAAATCATTATTTACTTGTGATTTTTCTTTGCATTACATGTTCTTTATCTACATGTTGTAAGATGAGCATGGACGTAGATGGGCATAATTTTATTAACCGATATCTGATCCTAAAGCAAAGCCGCCAGGCT
This sequence comes from Heterotis niloticus, assembly GCA_018136845.1. NCBI lineage: Eukaryota > Metazoa > Chordata > Actinopteri > Osteoglossiformes > Osteoglossidae > Heterotis > Heterotis niloticus. Next base: position 20,033,517 of record CM030903.1, on the reverse strand, counting down.
TTATATTGCTGAGATGTTTTGCCTTTTCTGTTAATATTGATGTTGTTTGACTATTTGAGGAAGAGTGGAGTTTTTTTAGTATTAGTGTGAAATGGTGCTGTGGATTTGATGAGGTTCTCTCTCTTCACTACTTACATTTTATATGTAGTGATTCACTTAGTAAGAAACACGGTACCGTAAATGCCCCTGCATCAGCTGCCATTATCGGATGCATTACAGGGAACATGAGCCCACCGATGGGAATCGCATTAATATTTAATGCAATGTAACATAGCACCTTTCACGGGCACAGTCTTTCAATCCCGTGTCCATTGACTCACTGTTGTATTGGCTTTACTATCCCTCCTTGTTGGCCTTCATCTCTGTCAGCTTTTTTTTTTTTTTTTTTTTTTTATGCCATTGGCAAGCCATTCCCCTGACAAAGATGGGCTGGGTGTTACTGGCAGGAGGATGGCTAAAGATGTTAGCTGTGGCACTACCGAGAATGTTGAGCAGGCACCCGAAACGTCTCTTGTGATCTATGTGCAGGAGCTCAGCTGTGTTGCATGTCTAGAGATGAAGGCTGGGCAAGGCATATCCTCAGCAGCGGATTGGAGCCACGACACTTGGAGACATCTACGTGTCTGCGAGGCATGATGGTCAGCTAATGCTAATGTTTGTCAATGTGGAACGGAGTGGCTGCGACATGTCTTCTGGCTGTTATCGGGCAGCCTGTAGCAGAAGGGGTGCGTGAAGATGAATATCATTGCAGTCCTCAAAATGCGGTGAAAACAAGGTTACAGCTCTGATTAGCATCAAACCTGTCATGTCCTGGTGCAGTGTGAAGCTCAAGTTTTGATAGGAAAGAAGTGCTGAATTTGCGTAATGTTTTCTGTGGCGCTGCTTTAGGAGATAGTTTGCAAGCGCATTCTGTACATAAGCATGTTTACAGGCTTCCAGCCCTGGCAGTCTTTGCACTCAAGTTTTTTTTTTTTTTTTTTTTTTAAAGGTCAAAAATTACATACAAGGTTTAATAGGCCTATTTTGGGTTACAATAACAGTAGGATGTTATTCACACACTTATAAACTGTGAGACTGAGAGAAACCAGTTTCCCTGCTCCAATTTTATTCACAAATCAACATATTTAATATTCGGGAGATGCAGTTCACAAAGTGGTCAGATGGGGGCAAAGTTTACTGCTATTTTTTAGCCTCTGAAAGGTAAATGGTTTCATTATGGAAATGGCACTGTGGGGGGAAAAAAAAATAATTACTTTTAGGGTACGATAAATCTGGTACGTGCCGGTGTTTGTTTGCAGCCTGTGTTATTTTTGGCTGATAGGCTATAAAGGAAAGAGACTGGATCTTTCTATGGTTTGCAGGGCTTTTCTGATGGGTGGAAATATCAGCAGCATTTTCATTTTCATGCTGCCCAACAGCTACCTTGAAATATACTATGTTATACCATGTCACAGTATTTTCTCCATTACAGCCTTCAATTTAGGCCCTGTAGCTGTAACTTGGGTCATGCGGGGCTGTTTTCCACCATAAGATGCTGCAAGGGAGTGGGACAGGCAGTAAGTGGGGGGGGACACAGATGTGGAGACGGTTTCCACATGTTCCTCCTGTTCAGGTGAGTGTGTTTGAGCAGAGCTCTGCTTCAGCACACACCGTTCAAGAGCGTGACACTTTGCCGCAGAACTAAGCCTTCTGGGACGCGCCGGCTTCTTTTCTGAAGTCCAAAGCCCTTATCAATAGCAGCGCTATTATTCATCTTGACAGCGGTCTCCCCATGCGACGCTCGCGTAATGCTTTTACGAGCTTGCAAGTACCCGGTTTCCACTGGGTTCGTGGCCGGTGCTGCACAGGACAGGTTGCCCTTGTCGCAAGGTCATTGCAGGGGGGTTTGCTGTGCTGCTCTGCAGGGCGTGATTTGAGCGCATGGCCACAGCTCCGGCTATAGGAACCAAAGCGGACTGTAAACGAAGTTCCTCGGCTGTTCTCTTATTTCTAAGCACCCCCGAGGCATTAATGAATACCTAATGGCTCACGTGACTGTGGTTGCTTTACCAGGCGGTGCACCAGTGTCTCCTCAAGGGGGCGCCTACAGACTGCCATTCATGCGGGACTGTGCTCTGCCCTTGAGAACTTAACTACACGCTGCTGTAAATCCAGACCCTACGGAGGTTTGTAGTTGTATCAGCTAGAAACAGGTCACACTATCAGCTAAGGAACAGCACTGCATAGTTTGACAGGGATGTGTGGCCAATACTTGGGTCTTTTGGATTAAAAGATAAGATGTAGAGTGTAGATGTCTGGGGGGGTAGCTGTTGGATGTTCATTGTCAGAGCTGACTGTGCTCCCAAGGTCCTTGACCACCTCTGTGTGGCTCCCCCTGACCCCACCCCAACACCCTCCACTTTTCCATTAGAGGTCCCTGCACTGTGTCATTCTTCTGTACTGTACTTGGCTGGAAGTGAGTAGAAGCTGAGAGGTACATTATCACCTTTACACACCTGTGGAGAGGCTGATGTGAACCTGAACAGGGTTGGTGGGGTCAAGTGTCCTCTGTGCCCCCTTGTAGGTGAGCCCTCCTGTTATACAGAAGCAGTGTCGGTGTGGAGTTTGTGCAGAACAGCCAAATGGTGAGGAAATGCGGGAAGACAGGTGGGCAGGACCCTTTACCAGAGTTTGCTTTAAACTTGGGTTTAAGGGAGTGGAAAGGATGTTTTTTGGGGGGCAGAAGATCTCTGAAGACCGTGTTTGCCATCTTTCTTTGTGCCCTGTTAAAATTCATAAAAGTTTATGAAATAATAATTTTATGAAAAGGCATTTTCCACTGGAGCTGCCAGCAGCAGCAACATCTCTGTCTCTCTTGAGGGCTGCTGGGTAAAAGCCACGCCTTGTTTAGAGCCACAGATTTGCCGCAGTTGTGGTGGGCAGCGGGAGCGCGCGTGTGCGTGCGCCGACCCGGTCAGTCCAGCTCGTCTCCTTTCCGCCTGTCTGATCGGTGCAGCCCACGGCGCCATGAGCTGTCCTGCACCCGGCCCCCCGAGTGGACTAATGCGACGAGCCGTGTCAACAGGAGAATCTGGGTCAAGCAGCACAGCCGTCTGCCCGCGCCACGGCCCATGTGACTTGCCCACCCCTCCCCCAGCTGCTTTGCGTGCGGGGGTGTTGTTTTTCTTCTTCTTGCTGACTGGGCCGGCCCAGCGGTCGTAGTAGTGGCGCAGTCACGTGGAAACGCACGCAGTTCATCGCCGGCGTGAGAAGGACCGCTCTCGTGCTCGTTCTTATTTTGTGTGCATCCGATTGGGGGCGTGTCATGTTTGTTTTTTTTTTTTTTGTTTTTTGTTTTTTTTTTTTTGCAGGACTTGTCATGTTTTGTAAGAAATTTTTATTCACCTATTTTAGGATTCTAACAAGTCATTACTATTTGACATATCCAGCGTTAAAGTCGTGTCAGATTTTCCTTTATTTTTCCTTCTCAGTTCAGCTGCTCTTTTGTTTTGATTCTCATCCCTGCCCCCGCTTCAATCCCTCTTCATTTATACATACTGTGGTACTCGTACCGCGGTGTCTGCACCACTCCCGGCTCTCTTCCCATTGGCTGCCGGCTTATTTTCAATGAAGCCAGCTTTTTCGGCTCCATGGATACAGCCGAGTTCTGGCAAGACCTCTCAGCCAATAAGAATACAGCACTGCCAAGGCGATGTCAAATGAGGACCCTCTACTTGGAAGCTTACCCCCTCTACCCAGGGTGCCAGGGCTTTTAGCTTGTGTGTGTGTGTGTGTGTGTGTGTGTGTGTGTGTGTGTGTGTGTGTGTGTGTGTGTGTGTGTTTGGGATGGTGGGTGATATCCAGGGGTGACTTTCTGATGAAGGCGGCCTCTGGGGGGAGTGAGTTTCCACCTTCCTTCCAGTGCAGTTTCTCCGCAGTCAGCACTTGCATGTTCCAGCGCCTGCGACGTCCATGTGAGTGGCCACACCCCACGCGCTCGTGGCATTTCGTGCTACCCAAAATCTCACTTCTTTTGTGCACAGGTTCACAGATGTCATACAGTTTGTGCTGGTTTTCTGACATACAAGCTTGAAGTGGTATTTCAAAATGAAAAAATAAATTAAGCTTCTGTCAGTAAGACTGGGTCATTTAACCAGGTCAGCATTTGCTGCTTCGGAAATGAAACTCAACATCAGACCCCTGAGCGTGTTTCTAAGGTAGCATATGGGAGACCCAGTGGGGGCCTGTTGGTAGGCAGAACCCCCCCCCCCCCCCAGCCCCTGGGGAATTTCAGAGATGGGTTCACGGCCGAGGATGGGCAAGGGGGGGGGGGTACGTTCACCGTGGAGCCAGCTGATTGGATCATTCCCAGCAGCTCCCTTCTTTATTCTGGGGAGCAGGTTGTGTGTGGGGGTGGGGGGTACCAACTGTGGTCTGTCTCTCAAAGTCAGACAGCGCAGGTATGATCGGTGGCAGGTACCAGGTGGACCTCAGCCTCCTGCTCCCCTTGGTTATTTTTATAATGGATGCAAGAGCAGGATCCATGAGTGCCTCTCACTTTGGAGGAATTTCTCTATTTGGTTTCCGTCATCAGTGCTGGAAAGGAACTGTACAGCCCAGACAGAGATGGGTTGTGGGAATGGGGGAAGGGATGGACATGGTTGGTGTAGTATTTTGCATCACTACATTTACTGTATTGCATTAAACCCAATTAGTTGACTTTTACTGATGGCCAAACTAGTTGAGTGAGGCTCTAACCAACAACCTTTAGGTCCCAAGTCTGTTTCCTTAACTGTTATAAGATAATTAGGAGGTTTATGCCTGAATGTTCATACAAAGCATGTACATGTGACTGTGAGTGTTTGAATTCCTTTAACTGTGACTTTAGAAGAATAGATACTTTGGTCTTGTGTCCACACAGACACACACACACACACTGCAGATAAGATCAGATTGGGTTTTTCCTGTGGCCAGACAGTGAACAAAGAAGTCCTCAAATACATTTACTGGAAAGACACAGATTAGCTGTAGAAACTGATCTAATGGACACTTTGAATGTCCTCGAGCTTGACTTCAACCCTTCCTCCCACGAGTCCCAGAGAAAATGTGCCAGGATGACTCCTCAGTATGTAGTACTGCTGCACAGAGAAGGCCATGATGCGTGTTCCACATCTACTTGACTTTGCTTGGATATCTGCAAGCACCCACACACGCACGTGAGGCCTGGCTGGATTGAATCTTCTGTGTGCGTTCCCACACGCCCCACTTGACTGTCTGTGCCAAACGTAAATCGATACTCTCAAGAGGGAAGTGAGCGCGTGGCAGTAATTTGCTTTGTTTGGTTTGGCATCAGACCATTGGCCGTTTTGACTACTGTGGTACACTGTGGACCTGAGGTCAGATCTGGTACAGTGCAGTCACCGAGCTAACTGGTAACTTCAGTATGAATATCCAGACTCTCGTCGTGTGCTGGCAGGTAGCAGAGCGATGGTGGCATGGGAACCTGTGCCCGGTACACATCCCCTGAGTACCAGGTGGTCCTATGTGACGCGGGTTTCACCCTACCGACCGCTGTCTGCCAATGGAAGAGCGAGCTGGCTTCCTGCCACTAGGTGACAACGCTGAAACCACACAGACAAACCTGTACTGAATATCGTGCGAAGTCTGGCTAGAGATGTCCTCTTCTAGGTATTCTGTTGCTCCTCTCAGGAACACAGGTTTGGGGTTGAGACCACGAGCTGTCTGTGTTGGGGGCTGCGGTGAGGCACCTGATGGCGAAACGGTACCATCCTGAAACCCAGCCATTTGTTTTTGGACATTCTGGAGGACAGAAGCTTTGTACTGTATCTCTGAAACTGTACATGCACCTTATTGAACATGTGTGGTTTTCAATCAACACTGCATGTTTGCGGCTCCAGCAAATGTATTGAAAAAGCTTTTATTTTTGTTTGTTTTTATTCATCTCCCCTCCCCGGGTTTCAAGAGGAATTCTCAACTCATGAGTCCCGTGCCCTCAGATGCTTAACAACTCTTCTGTTTCAGCTTTCAGGGTTACCAGAATGGGTAATCTGATTAAGGTGCTAACAAGAGATATAGACAGCAATGCTGGAAATTTTTTCCTGGATTTTGAAAGTAAGTGTCCATCCCCTCCGCCACCAGCCTGTCTGGGCATTAATGGGCAATGATACATTTGGGTTGTGTGATGCCGGGGGGGTGGATGGAGGTCCACACGTGCATGGGGAGGCTCTCTGTGGACGAAAGCGAACGCATTCCTCCGCTCCTGTTGCCTGTGCCTCTGCAGCTGTCCTCTCCCACTGTGGCCAAAAGCAGCATACTAACCCGCTCTAACCCTGTAGAAAGGCCAGTGCTCCCCTGTAGACCCCCCAGTAGTCCTGCCCTTCACCCTGACTCTTTTGACCATAAACAGAGAGGAAGTATAACAATCTTATTTTATTCATCATGGTTTGCATGTTCAAAGATTTCTTTAAGTTAAAAAAAATCATGGCAAAAAGGGATCATTTTATACTGATATTATTAGGTCCTTCTAATTAGGTTGTATTTAATAGGTGATGTGATTTATTAATTAATATTTTGGTTTCTTACATATCTGGTTACAAAAGTTCAGCTTCAAGAAGTGACATTTTTAAAAATGTTAGACATGTTAACATCCTTACTTTTTAGTGCACAGTCCCTCGATTTTGCAGACTTTGCATTTAGATGTAGACTTCAGATTGAATGAACCATCTAAAAAATATCAGAAAAAAAAGACATTGACAAATATTGAAATGTACTGATTAAGGCATAGTGTAAGGGAAAATATAAGGTAATTTTTTAGCTTTTATGGAGAAATTAACTGCATTTAAGCAATGTAGATGCTGTTTTGAAAAAGAACCATCCAGCCGTCTCCATCGCTAGTTCCATGAAGGCGGTGCAGCGCCCCCACCCCCCTGGTCCCTCTCGGATCGAGTCTTATTGGCACCTTATTCACTTCTTTCTGCATATAATTTGCTGTGCTGTTGTTATGTGTGTTTCAGTTATAGTAATGACTTTATTTCGTTTTATTAAGAACCTTAGGCATTCATTACACATTACATTAGGCTATAAAAGCGTTACTGTGCTACATAATGCGGTACTATACAGTGCCATTGCCATAAATATTATGCTTAAATTACTTTTTATTTTCCACACTTTTGTCGTATCTGGACACCTCTGTAATTTATGCAGCACGTTTGTCGTGTAGGTGAGTACAGCGGCTGCATTCGTGTGAGGACCAGCAGGGATGCTGAAAGCCAGTAAACGGACACTGCAGAGCATCCTATCGCTGTTTTGATGGAAGTCTTTCTGCCGTTAGAATGGGACCAGCAGGGCTCTGTATGAAATGAGCCTCCTGCTGCGCCATAAAGCCCAAATAAACACGAGGCAAATTATTTCTTATTTTGAGTTAATTTAGGTGATGCTTTTGTCCAAAGTGAGTTATAATATTAAGTTCCTTACAGTGATTTACCCATGTTTACAGTTGAGTAAATTTTATTCTTATCAGCTCAGGATTTGTACTTTGCTTAAGAGTACTATAGCAGGAGTGGGATTTGAACCAGGGTCCAAGCTGGTAGCCCTAACCACGGCGTCACCTGGTGTGTGATGAAAGAGAAGTGGATTTACGAAACTGTTTGCTTGATTTCCCCTGGTGAAATAGTGTGTGAACTCCTTGGCCGTGGAGGTGCTCTTACTTCAGCGACTGTCAGCTCTAGTAACTGAAATAGGCAGCTGCTTTGCCTTGCATTGTCCCTCGTGTGCTGTCTTTTTTGCTGCTGCCGCATGATATAAGTGTAAGAATGGAAAATTCTAAGTGAATGGATAGCGGCTAATCCACCTGTACAGAATGTGGCTTAAGTCCAAAAGCCTCTCTTTCTGAGCCGTTTGGAAGCCCGAAGCTGCAGCCAGCTGCCTCTTTGCCGTCTCCTCTTCTATACTCTACGAACGGGGAGCATGAAGACCGGATGGGAGTGGAACCAGGGTGTTGGGATATGACCACCTGCAGTTGTGACATGTGTGGGCTTGAGTTTCTCCTCGGCTGCATTAAGAACAACTGTGTGTGTGTGTGTGTGTGTGTGTGTGTGTATATATATACATTTAAAAAAAAGAACAATTTGGGGTTATCTTAGGTGCTGTGTCTCCCAGAGGACAGACATAAGAGAGGTGTGGATCAAATTAAATGAGAGTAGGGACTAGTTTGCATCTTAACCCCCTTTGTGTATTTTGTTTTTGTGTCTTCTCTTTTTGAAATGCATATCTGTTTGGAAGAAACGGCAGAAATAGCTCCACGCACAGTTGGTTTCTTGTTTTTTTTTATTTTTATTTTTATGAAAAAAAAAGATTCCTGTAAATTTGTCACTGGCGTGGCCTCTGGTGGGCAGGGCAGAGACGTTGGAGACATCTGTCAAGCTCTCACAGGAAAACCACACTGCCTGGCGGAGGGGCAGGGTGCTGTGGTGTGGGGGGTCTTGGAGGGGGTGGAGCGGTTGGCACATCTGGATGGGTGTGGTAGCACGGGTGCTGCCACGGGTGATGGGCACCCAATCTCCAGTAATGTCAGATGTGACCCAAGCCTCCCTGTCCCCATTGTAGCCTACCTGTTATGTCCAACACCTCTGGATGACCTTTTTCCTCACTAAGGGAACCCCCTCTCTCTCTCTTCTCTCTTTGTCTCGACAGGTATCTTAACATGGGGAACCTTCTAAAAGTTTTGACTTGCACAGACCTTGAGCAGGGGCCCAATTTTTTCCTTGACTTTGAAAGTGAGACTGATTTACATTTCTTTTGTGTTTAACTTCAATGCATGGTCACCGACCCGCACGCTCCACTGTCTTGTTGCTCACCATCCCATTAACTCCTCCACCCTCCAAACAACTTCCCTTTGCTCTGTTCTGCTCTCCCTACCTGCACCATTCTGCTGCCTGTGTTTAACTCTCTGGTCTGCATACACTACATGGCCACTGTGTGTGTGTGTGTGTGTGTGTGTGTGTGTGTGTGTGTGTGTGTGTGTGTGTGTGTGAGAGCGAGATGTGAAGACTGCTGGTGTCGGCAGTCTCTCCTGTTCCTGTAACACCTGGCTGCGCTGCCTGCTTGTTTTGCCATCTGCACAGCTTGTTCTCAGCTTGCAAAGCCTTCACCCTGGGACCTTCTCAGCTCCTCCAGTTAGCCTTGGTGCTAGAACAAGGTTTTTAAGTGGTCTTCATGGGATGGGCCCACAGCAGCTGTTGGAGCAGTGCTTGCAGAGCTGAGCTCTTTCCCATGTGACCAGAACCACTGGGCTTATTTTATACCCGTAGCTTTAAAGTTCCAACATACTCTTCTACTCCCTGCTCTGCACTGGAACATCTCAGTAGTCAGCGCAGCAACAAAATATTGAATATGGTTGCCGTTTTTATTCTCCTTAAATGAACTCAAGCAGATTACAGCAAAGGGAATCGATAGAAGCCGAAGAAGGGTGAATGCTTTGTTTTAACATTTGCATAGATTTCTATAACTGCTTCATCACTTCTGCCTAACTGCCTTTCCTGTGTTAACACTCACTGATATGTGTGATGTGTACGTACATATTCCCGTTGTGTGATGGCAGTGCAATATGATGTGACCACACAGCAGATCATGAATTGTTCATTCTTTTTATGACTTTTTAATGTTCAAAGCCACATAATTTCATCCAAAGGTGTGGTATGGTCTTTGCTATATTTTGACATCCCTATGCCAGATGAGTGTTAAACAGATACACTGTTCATCTCTGTTGGTAATTAGTAGCTGGTTGTTCGCTTTATGGAGCAGTCTGCAAAGTGTTTGCTTTTTAATTGGGGTGGCAGTTAGAGCCTCAGATACGCTGAGATGTTTGAAGAATGAGCTACAGAAGTGGGATTTTGTCAAGCCACACACGCTTGGCTCCACCAACGCATGAATCGGTTCCCACCAGGGGAGCGGGGAGGGTCCGCGCCGAGAAACATACCTGCGGCCAGGCATGACAGATCCTACCCTTGTTTCAAATCGATCATTCCTTATCTTTCTCTCGTGCGCACTCGCACTCTGACACAGAGAGCGGCACTAACAGTAGGGTACATGCCTACAGCAGCAGACGGATATACTCGTCCTATTGTTGCTCTTTAGGGACTCGCTGAATGGGAAGGAGACGTGATCCAATGAGCAGCATGACCCACATCTATTCATATTTGTTGCTGTATGAGTCATGAGTAACTTGTGGTGCCCGGGTGCCCTTTATGAAACCTTATGTAACGTCTCCCTCTGAACTCTGGATCAAAGGCCCGCTTTGTCCTCCGCTCGCTTCAAATCAGTCGACTTTGACTCAACGGAATGACGCATCTGTCAGATTCAGGCACATTAATTTGCTGCTGATATCACAGCTCCTTGTCTTAAAGAGAAAATGGCCGGTTACTTAGTGTTAGCTGACCACAGCGGTTAAGGTAGACCAATTCGGAGTGCGTTCGATTATATAGCTCTATAACTCTGGAAGGAGCCTGGATTTGCAGTTTACTGTTTTATGCTGCAGCATACTATGGACATCAAAATTGCATTGCCTTGATAAAATGATACTCACAAGTTGCTCATCTTTCAGTGGCTTAAGTACTTGGTATGTTTTTAGCGTTACTGTTTATGGGGATGTCAAAATATATCAAGGTCATCTGTTATTTCCCTACTGTTATAGGATTTAAATTTGCCAGTGTTTCAGTTTTCGTGTTAGTGAAGCCGCATCTGATGCATCGCTCCTCAGAGCAAATGCAGCATCATTTGATGCATCCGTAGCTGTGTTATCAAGTGAAACCCACACTGCGTTGTTCTCACCTGCACTGCGGTGTCGTGTCCAGATGCACAGCCCACAGAAGCAGAGAAGGAGGTATGGGACCAAGTGAATGTGGTCCTGAAGGATGCGCGGGGCATCCTGGATGACCTCCAGTCGTATAAGGGGGCAGGGGAAGCTATCCGGGAGGTAAGCTCTCTGCTGATACTATGTTTGTACCCTAGATGGATGAACAGCAGATTCAGCTGGCGCATCTCATTTCAGTCTTGCTTAAGGAAAGGCACATACACTGCTCTAGGCCCAAGGGTCTCCCTCTGAAGAAGTGCGTCATCATTACTAATTTCAGTGTTCGGCATTTCTGAGTTTAAAAAAAAATGTAATTGAAATCAGCATGTGTACGCAGTCTAAACAGGACTATAGCTTCATGTCTGTCATTCTCTCCTCAACCCCCATTTGCTTGTCTCCAGGCGATCCAACATCCTAGTGATGAAAACTTGCAGGAGAAGGCATGGGGGTCTGTGGTCCCTCTGGTGGGAAAGCTGAAGAAATTCTACGAGTTTTCCCTGAGGTTAGGTAAGTGGTGCTGTTTTTTCTGCCCCTTTGTCCTCAATCTCTGGGGAGAACTTGCACCCTGTATTGGATCCAAATTGTAGGTGTGCACTATGTACCGCAAGTCTCAAGTACTTCTGAAGGAAGCAGTTGATAGCAGGACTTTGACCCCAACTTGGGATAATCAGCGAAACCCAATGTGTATTCTCCTCATAGGGGGTCCCATGCTCACTGGCAGTGAATGCACTGGTTGCCACCCACCACTCTTGGTTATGTAACTAAGTAGGTCATCCATCTCTTTTTCTTATTTCAGTCTATGGTGCCAGCCGTGGGGGAGGGTGCACAATACACACAATGCAAAGCTTAATGGCTTTTTCCACCGGCTGAGCATGTCTACTGAAGCACTTAGCCTTCTTTTTAAGGTGGAAGCGCAGGCCAGTAACTGGCTCCAGATGCTTTTAAATGACTGCTGTTTTCTGAGAGGAAAGCGATCAGCAGACCACATCTGTCCCTCCATGGCTGTGTTTATTTTGAAAAAAGGGTGCCCTCGTCTGCTTTGCGGACCATGAGTCACGAGTGTAAGAAGTGGTCGTGCTCATTGACTGATTCCGCTGCCCGCCTGAGCCACACTTCCAGCAGAAGGCTGCGGTGAGCTTTGAGGGACTGTGTGATGCGTGTGTCAGTAGCCAGAGCAGGAGAGGCATGGGGGGTTGCCGGAGGGAGATGAGGGGTACAGTGAAAGAACAGCTGGGCATCAGGCTCAGTTTCCAGGTCTGTTTTTAATTCCAGTTTTTATTGTGTTCTCAGATGGGAGTTGGGGCTGTGTGAGGCAAGTTGTTTAGCGGAAAACCAGTTGATTCCTGGAAGCTTTTTTTTTTAAAATTTTTAACAGCTTTATTGTACATTATCTATGCAAGATGGGGGTCTGTTTGTCAGGGCTAACGTTGCTGGCACTTGCGTGCAGTCAGATGAGTGAGAGAGCCAGCCAGCCAGCCAGCCAGCCGAAGAGGGGGCCCTCTGAGTGGTAGCAGCCCCTGGCAGCGTATTGCTGTGTCCTAATTGGATTAGCCATCTCCCAGGGTGAAGCAACATCATGCCAAGCCCCCTAGTTGTAGAGGGAGCATCAGTGCTGAAATCCTTCACTTGTATCCCACATGTGTGAATTCTGTTCTAGTTCCTGTTTTGTCAAAATGTTTCTAGGGCACTGCGCTTATTCTCGAGCCCCTGCATTTCTGCCCAGCCCCTGTAGACCTACATATCACTGACGGATGGCCCAGCCTTTATTATCCCTGCAAGAAGCTGAGCTGCTTCAGCTGCACACAAGCTTTATTAAATATATTAATATTTAAATTTATAAATATGTTAATTTTGTGATGAGGTCATTTATTGAGCACTTGGTTAAGAAATATATCTGCTGTGACATTTGTTCCCGTCAGTACTGTATTCCGTTGAACCCAGTAAGGTTGTGGGGCGAACTGCTCTGGGAAACGCAGCCTGAAATGTATTCGTGGCTCTGAAACCTCAAGGAACTGTCATTGTGGAATATAGCTTTCCAGTAAATCTCAGTTTGAGGTAGTAACTATATGGCTGTATACTCTTGTGATGTCTACATCTCTATTTCTCATTGTACTTTAATGGTTTAGAAGCCTTTGAAGGTGCATCCATGCTTGTTTGGGGGTTTTGCTAATGGGTAGGTGTCTTAAGAGAATGAGGTTTTGGCTGAATAAACCCACGTTCAGTTTCTAATCACATATAACAACCTCCTGGTTGGTGACCTCCTAGGAAATGAGCTTTAGAATCAATTCCTGAATTGTACCCTGAGCCTTTAGGTCTATTCTATGACCAGTTCTGTGAATTAGAAAATAGACTCTAGTTATTTCAGAGTTCAGTGCTCTGATTAGTATCATGCTGTGCAGCTCTTCCTTCGGTTCCCTTTAATTTAGAATTATGAGAGATGAATACTGGTTTGCTACCCTCACTTTCCTCTGGGTTTTTCTTTCTCATGCTTAAGATTTTCCCATTGGTCTTGTCAAAGAGGTTGTGTATTTTCAGATGTATCGCAGCATTCTCAGAATATGTGCCTACCACGGACGTCGTGCTCTTCTGCGGTCTTTTGATACTTACTCTGTCCTGTCTGTGATTCTCCAGGGACTCTTGGTGAACCAGTGAAATCATTTATGTGGAGGTCTCATGAAATATGGGAAAGACTGGATTATTGTGTTTTGTGATTCACCTCTTGTTGTTTCTCCCTGGCAGAGGCAGCGCTGCATGGACTCCTGGGGGCGCTCACAAGTACCCGCTACACACCCACGCAGCACCTGGAGCGAGAGCAGGCCCTCGCCAAGCAGTTTGCCGAGATCCTGCACTTCACTCTGCGCTTCGATGAGCTCAAGGTCCGTCGGTGCTGCCATTGATGCAAACCCCCCCCCCCCCTCCCAACTGATAGGAAAGACCAAGGAGGTGCCACTGAAGCCTGTCAGAGCTGATCAGCATGGGCCTCCATTAAAGAGAGCACAAACAGCAAGGCTCAGAACTCTGCAATCTCCACCCTCCTCTACAACCCTCTGACCTCCTCTGCTTTAATGCATCTCCTCTGCACATGCTGTCGTGTCAGCTCTGCCCCTGCTGCCCAACTGGGGTGGCCCAGTTGAAATGTGCCGCTCCAGTCTTGGTGATAAAAGCAAGCCCGGCAGGGGGTCGAAGGTGTTATGCCAGTCTCGTTTATCAATCTTTCACCCATGTGAACTCGGCTGACCTAGTTTGCGAAAGGGTGTGTGTGTGTGTTTTTTTAAAACCCAGTGAGGCGTGAAAAAGGAGATGGAGTGATTTGTCCTGGGTGGGCATGCAGCCGTGCCAATCTAGGGGCAGCCCGTTATATTGCCTCTGGTTGTAGGAATTCATTCCTTCTCCTGGAGCTGTTGTGTATTTCAGCCCAATTCCATCTGCGCCTGGCTTTGTGATGGTTTGGCTGCTCTGTACAGTTCTCAACATCTTATGGAACCCATATTTTGCTGTATTATTGTGGGCTCTGTGAAGTGTAGCTTCATCCAGTGTTTAGCTAAATTTATATATAGTGTCTTTGTTCAGTAATTCTTTTTATTATAAAGTATTAGCATTGAACAGTGAATCTTTTTTTTTTTTTTTTTTTTTTTTTGGTACCCTGACCCTGTGCTTTTCTTTTTGACTGACATTATATCTCATTAGAGGTTGAGTCACATCAGTATCGTACCACAAGCCTCTGGGCCAGCAGGCATGTAGTTGGGTCTGTGGGTGCATGAAGGATGGGGAAATGGTTGAACATCATGAAGGTGTCGCAGAGAAACTGGGGGTTGGGCCTTATCTTCAAAAGAAGGTGCTTCCTCCCCATGGGAAAGGTTGTCCCATTAAGAAATCCTTTTGAAATGCATGCTGCTGGAGGGGGTTTTGTGGAATCTGCTCTGGGGACCCCCCCCCCCCCAGACTGATCCTTCTCAGGTTCTTCTCGTCTCTTTGCTTCCTTGGGATGGGCTCGGCTAACAAGCTTTCCTCCAGTCTCTTTGCTTCAACTTCACTTGCTTTGTTGTACCTGATTGGTCCATTGCAAATGTCAGTTGCATTTTGAAACCTGATGGAACCATGTGAACCGAAACTATTAAATGAATAATTGATAAGAGACTAACCAAGGGGATGTCAACTGAAATGAATCTAGCTGAAAATACACGGATAAACATGTTCCTGTACATTTAAATTAAAGCTTACTGAGAATGCCCGGACTCGTCTTACCTTGGCATTTAAGCTGAAGGACAGGGTGACAATACAGCGAGTGGTTAAATGTCCACCTCATGATGTTTTCTTTGGGTTGGGCAGCATTAGCACTCTGAATGTCTTGTCTCCTCTCAGATGACAAATCCGGCCATCCAGAACGACTTCAGCTACTACAGGAGGACCTTGAACCGCATGCGGATCAATAATGTTCCGGTAAGCCTGACACCCCCACCCCCACCCATTTGCTTCCCGCTGTGGTTCTGACAAAGCAGTTGTAGTCATGTTTTAATCATGGCGGAGACACCGAGGCTGTATCAAGCGCATTTACAGCCTGGAGGAGGTCTGGGATGTAATGTCGATTGGGGCACCGTGGAGCTTTATGGCTTTTCCTTCCCTCTGTCTTACGACGGACAGGGGAATAGAACACATCCCTGCAGACCACAGAGGGTCTGAAGTGCAGCCGAGTCTTGTTGGCCCATTGTATCTGATCACGGCAGAGCCTCCATGGGAAATCTGACAGGCCCATTTGACCTTGAGTTCCCAATTAAGAGCGCCCGTCTCCAGAATACTATTACAGGACCGCTTTCCCTGCTGCTGGCGTGTAGCGCGCGCACACACATACAAAGCAGGCGCTTCCCTCGCCTTCCCCGGTCGTGTGCAGTGTACAGACCGTGTCTTCGGAGACCACTCCGCTCCTTTGGGTTCTTCAAACCACCGCTTCTGGTTTGACTGAGGAGAAGCTTTGAAATGGGGCAGCCTTTACGATTAAAGCCCTCAAAGTGAGAAAGGCACCCGGAGCTAATTAACGCAACGGATAAAAAGGCAGAATCGCTCCATTTGACTAAATCATGGCTCGAAATGCGAAGCCAGCAGTGATAATCCCTCTGTTCTCCCCCCACTCCCACCTAGATGCGTTCTCTCGGTTCTCATCACAGAGGCCAGCGAGGGCATGTTAGAAACCCAGGTGCTGGGAGACCCTCGCGGGGGGCGAGATGGGGCTGCAGCAGCAGCCAAAAGGAAGTGAGAGAGTGCGGTACCGGTGGTACCCAGCAGTGTGTGGTGGAGCGAATCCTCTCTCCAGCCCCAAAGGAGAACCCTGGGCATTGGAGTGCGGCGTGCTGGTATTCCCCCATCTCCCCATCCCCTACTCACCTCGATTGACTGACTCCAGCTCTGTGCACCCGTGTCTTCATTCTCTGTCTTAGCTGTTAGCCCCAAGATGGCTTTTTTTTTTTTTTAAAGGGCGTTGCACTGCTTTTTTGTTTGTTTCAGTTGGAAAATGTGTTGAATCTGATTATCAGAGTTCAAGCCAGGTCACATATAGTGGCAGTATAGCTGTGAAAAAGATTATGGTCCATCATCAAATACTCATTTTTGTACCCGCTCCCCTGACCGTCCACATTTGATATACAGGGTAATGGCAGAGTGCACATTGCAGTATTACCACACCTCATATTCCCATCACCTCTAGATTTTGTCGTTCAAAATACAGCACGTAGGTATTGCGTGTCATGCACCGTAAAAGAGAAAGGAGAGATTTGGGAAGTACAAAAAATATCAAATTAGTTATTTTCTAACAGTTTAAATGAAAGAAGTTTCTTTTTTTGACTTTGTACTGTCCTTGTAAATCTAATGTTCCAGTGACACCCTCTTACTCTATTAATCTTACTGTTGCAGTCCATTAGTCAAATGAACTAAAGAGCAGCAGCTGTCATCACTAGCCAGCAGAAATTCAGTGGCTCTTCTGTTCTGCATGCTTTTGCTGTATAAGCAGCTTGAAGCTCTAGTTAAGGTAAAAAAAAAAAATAATAATAATAAAATAAATAAGTAAAAAATTGTCGAAGACCATTCGCCGTCTGCCTGTTAAAGTAAATGACGGTATTTTAGTCCCTGATAAAATGTGAATTTGTAATGAAAAGGAGCAATTTGGAATGATGTATGTGGATGGAAAGAAATTTAGTTTGGCTAGAGACACAAAAAGTGGGTGCGGTGAGACAGCTGGTGAGATTTACTTAATGAACACAAGTAAACATGACAACATATTGCTTATTTCAGGCAGAGGGAGAAAACGAAGTGAATAATGAGCTGGCCAATCGGATGTCTCTCTTCTACGCCGAGGCCACGCCCATGCTGAAAACGTTAAGTGACGCCACGACAAAGTTTGTCTCCGAAGTAAGAAACCGTCCTTTCGTTCTGGAAGTTGCACGTATATATGTGTGTGTGTGTGTGTGTGTGTGTGTGTGTGTATATATATATATATATATGTTGCCAATGAACTGTTGCTCCTGAATAAGAATGTTCGATATAAATAATTTGCTAGTGTTTCAGTGCAGTATTTCCCATGTTGCATCTGAAGTGTTTTGTAAATACCCTATAGCTTCATTTTAGATATGATGATTCGAAAGGATCTAGTTACTAGTAACTAGTTAATGATTCTCCAAAAATTATGTTGGAAAGGAATGACCTCACTGCTCTCGACTCTGAACAGAACAAGAACCTGCCCATAGAGAACACGACCGACTGCTTAAGCACGATGGCCAGCGTGTGCAAAGTCATGCTGGAGACACCGTGAGTACTTCGAACGGCCTTTAAACACCCTGTGGCAACCTAGAGGTGGTCGGAGACCCTCGTGGCTTGAGGGGACTTCTCAAAAGTCTAAATTGAAAGCTTTTGTAGTCAGGAGTCATTGGGGAAAAGAAGAAAAATAAAAATAAACAGGAAATCTTTGAGACTCTTTGAACAGGTGGTTGAGGATTAGCACTTGTAACCTGAAGGGTGCCAGTGCATGTGGCTTGGTACTTCACTCTAAGTTACTCTAGTAAAATGTTCATCTGAATGTAACAAACTGTTCAGGACAAAAGCATCAGCTGAGGAGTTAAATAATGCTGATGATCTTTATCTGTTTGTGCACTAAGCTACTTGCATGTAACTACCTATATGCTACACTACACTCTACTACTACACACCACTGTGATGAAAACGGTGTCCAACATGATGTTTGTGCTGTTGGCCACAAAGGGAGTACCGCAGCCGATTTGCCAGCGAGGAGACGGCCTCTTTCTGCCTCCGCGTCATGGTGGGGGTCATCATCCTCTATGACTACGTGCACCCAGTTGGCGCTTTTGCTAAGGGCTCCAAGATTGATGTAAGTCTCTTGCCGCACGTAATCCTACGTTGACCCCTTGTGAACCTGCATGACCCTTATGTGACTGTCCCTTTAATTCCTGTGATTCTTCACCTGTAGATGAGAGGCTGCATCAAAGTACTCCGTGACCAGCCCCGGAACAGCGTAGAAGGTCTGCTAAATGCTCTCAGGTATGTGGGGGAACCCCTCCCCCCTTCTCCACATCAGGCTTTTATGCAGAAGTCCTGTTGGTCATCCACAGGAAAAAAAAAAAAAAAAAAAACTTTGATAGGGTGAAATGGTCAACCCCTGCTTGCTACCTGTCTAGTGTATACTGTGTAGTAAACTGTCTTTATCATTTATCCTTTATCCTTTACCCCCCGGCCCATGTTCAGGTACACGACAAAACATTTGAATGATGAGTCTACCTCCAAGAACATCAAAGCCATGTTGCAATAGCATCGCCCATCCCAAACCACTGCTGGCTGCACACGCTGTTTGGGAGACAGTATTCTCAAATGACCACAATGCACAGAATGTTTTTATAAGAAAAAAAAATAAATACAAAGTGACCGCTTTCCCCCCTACACTTTTTTAAAGAAAATCTTCTTGCTATTTCATAAGATCTGTCTTTTTCTGTGCCAAAATTGTATAA
Source organism: Heterotis niloticus (assembly GCA_018136845.1). NCBI lineage: Eukaryota > Metazoa > Chordata > Actinopteri > Osteoglossiformes > Osteoglossidae > Heterotis > Heterotis niloticus. The sequence goes on along the minus strand of CM030903.1, from coordinate 20,014,662 downwards.
TGGAAAGAACCTGCAGTTTTTTTGGGGTTTTTAATGCTTTCAGAAAGGCTATGTATCAAGTGGCAGCTATCGATGCATAATGTTTCTGGGTGTGTTTTTTTTTTTTTTTTTTTTCCTGTGTGAGAGGGAGAATAATTTTGACTTGAAAATAAATATATATATATATATATCTATATACATACATATATAAATATTATTTTTGTCTAATATTTAATATTGCTTCTGCATGACAGAATGGTCTCCTTCCTCTATTTAAAAACTAATACATTTTTTTGCTTTGCTTGGTTGTATGTAAAGTCAAGAAAAAAATACCAATTTAAATTATGTTTTGTCGTATAAAAGGTACCCAGCACAATGGAGATTGACAGTAGTACTGTTCATGTTGGAGATTTTTTAATTATTTTTTATAATTTTTGATTGTTTTTTTTCCTATATGTGTGTTGTAATTTTCTTCATTTGAAAACTAACTTCCAAGCTGTGATGCGTGTTGATTCTTTAAAAAAAAATAAATAAAATTGAACGCATGTAAATGCTCAATGGATGGCTGACTAAAATTAAAAAAAAAAAAACAAAAAAAAACTTTTTTTAAGTATTGGTCTTTTATTTATTTTTTTAAATAAAAGGGTTTTACCTGATTTTAACACTGCTAAAAATAATGTGGAAATCATAAAGGTGGAGTTGACTTTGAAATCTTGCTGAATGACCCATTTCAAGCAGACGGCGTTCTGCAAGGAGCTGCGCCCATCGGACTTGGTGGGGGAACAGCGTCTCTATTCCTGCTAGCAGCTGTTGCTCTGGGTAAGTGGCAAATAAATCTGAATTCCTTAAGAAGGTTCGAGAGGAAAGTCGATAGTGAAAAGGCTAAAAGAAAAACTATGACTCCAAGGAGTCTTGCAGTGTTAGTTGTACACTAAGCAGCTTTAAGTGATTTACACCTTTTAATTTTCTGCTACCTGTTCGGTACCTTGATCGAGGCAGTGGGTTCGAGGGGGCTCAGTCCTGCTTTTGAACGCGTGGCCTCAGCTACGCTACGCCGCATTACAAATAAAACCCGAGAAACCGTTTTTCCCGCGTGAGATGGTGGAGCAAAGCCGCACAGTTGATTTAAGGGTTAAATCAGGAATTGCTTTAGCGCCAACACCCTCTCCGTTCCCTTTATGAAAGCAGCGCAGTCCCTGGTTCGTCACGTCCATGGCATCCGCCTGTGTTCCCACTGTGTGACACAAACATATACAAGCAAGTACGTCTTGAATTCCAGCTCCCCGCAGAACAGTGACTCAGTTCCTAGAATGTGCCGGCGCATACTTGAGTGGGTGTTGGCAGTAAAATTACTCAACTATCGATTAGGCGGTTGGACGACAAGGCCTGCTTATCTCGGCCCGCGCTGCTTTACGTCCGTTGTTGAGAAAGTTTCCGCGAGATATTTCTCACTGGCGTGCTTGTTTACAGGTGATGCCGAAAAATCCGAGGTGCGCGAGGAAGCGCCGAGGGAGAACGCGGCCGCGTGGAGGTACGGGGGCCGCTTTGTGTCGACGTGTTGTATCGGATGGCGTTTCAGCTGTCGTCACCCTGCCGCGTTCAGATTTCAGGAACTTTTTTTTTATTTTTATAAATCAAATTGAATGGAATGGTGAAATTGATCTATTGCTCGCCTGTGTTAGGGGTGCCAAGGTGTATGGTAAAGGGACTCTGCACGCCCCACCGTGCCTCTTCGACACAGCTCACCTCTGAAACAAAATACTTTTATCTGTCGTCGCCATAAGAAGGAAGGCAAAGGTTGCCGTGTGTGAGAGGAAGGGGAGATACCAGAAGAGGTCCTCCTTTCTCTGTGCTGATCTCCCCGTGGCGCTGTTCAGCACTGCCTGCTGTAACCCGGCGTTCTCTTACAAGCTCATAATCAGGCCCCAGCAGGGGGATCTGCTCAAGTACCTTTAAACAAGGTACTTAACCTCAATTGCTCCAGTAAAACGTTCAGCTGTGTAACTGGGAGCTTTTTTATTTATTTATTTTTTTTTGTAAACCAACACACTATGTATTATTCATCTGCATGGTAGACATAATTTGTTTCTTCCTTTTTTTGCAGCAAGTTGCCGGTCTGCCCTACTGACACCACTGGCCCCCCCCATGCCTCCCTCTCTGTGTGACACGTAATCTTCAATTTAAGAGAATTTCACTGAACCCACTTCCTTGCCCTGTGGCCTTCTAACAGGATGTAAACAGTACCCTCTCCCATATTTAATTCATTTCTTCCTTTTTATTCCCACAACCCATTATTACCTCACTTTGAAAGCATCTCCCCGAATAACCCCCCACTTCCCGCTTGGGTGCCTGAATGCTCAGTAATTCCAGCAGCTGGCGGAAACGTCCTGAACGCGCTTCTTACTCGTGTCCGGTGAGCCGGCTGGAATGTTGGGTCTCTGCTGGCTGCCGCTCGCCGGTTCCTGGCAGTCAGCTGTTCTACCCGTGCTTCACAAACAAAGCGCAGATACTGTAGTACAGCAAAGTAAATTTCTCTGCGTTTGAAACCGTGAGGAGCGGAGAGGATCAAGGCCAAGGTGAGCAAATCGCTTTATGTTCGGCATCCTTTCTGGAAGCTGAATGGTACCATAATGTTGACATATTGAGGCACGTGCAGCCATCATTCCTTCCCAAATGTCCGTTTCCTCGGTATGGAAGCAGCAGGGTGATACCTGAGTTCATGCGCACCCTTGCTTGTGGCGGGGCTGGTAGATGCCATGGATGCCAATGTGCAGTGGGCAGCGATTTTTCGGTCCCGATCCGTTCCTCACCGTAGGATGAGCCGTATTTTCCTAACCGCTTTCAAGCCATTCTGGCGGGGAAGTTCCCACATTGCTGGTGCCTCGCCAGCTTGAGCCATGTTTACACTGTTTACACTGGAGCTCCTCGCTTTCGGGTCGTATGTCCCATTGACGGCTGATGGCCAAAGACAACACCATGCGCCTCCCAAGCTTTGGAGAGGAGCATCCGGTGGCGCATCCTACACGCCCCTTCCCCCCATAAAGCCCGATGCAAAGCGCGCGATGCTGTCATTGCTGCTGACCGGCCTGCCCTGCTTCTCCTTCCTGGAAACAGACCGAGTCCCAGAGGATGAGGGGTGTCACATGTGTCCTGCTCCTCTGGAGCTGTTAAAGGGCCGGATGTGGCTGAGCGATTATTTGCTTTGATCAAGCTCCAAACCGCCTCTGGCAGCCGGTCGTCCGCATATGATCCCACGTGAATGATACACGACCTGCTGATTTCCATCGTGAGCTTCTGTCTTTGTGAAGCTGCCACACTTTGAACCTCCTCAACCCCTAATAATTCTGCCCGCTTCAACTCTACACTCAAAAACTTTTCTCCCGCTGGAGAAAAAAAAGGACATCGGTGCTTCATCCGGTGTCTGAGCTCTCCAGCTGTCTCCCTCTAACGCTGCCTTTTTGTTTCTTTCCCATAATCAATCACTTTTTTTTTGACAATAAACTGCCACTACCTTTGACCACACGGTCCAGGAAGGAAACTCGAATCCCACGTGCTTCTGCTTCCCATCTTCTGCTGCTCGCTTGGGTTTTTAAATCGCAGATTGTCAAGAGACAAAAAAGGAAATGCAAAAGTACACATAAGTACATATTTCCCATAATCTGCTCCTCAGTGGACTTACGGGAGTATTTCTTGTGTTCTGCGGAACTAGAGGAGCTGAGGGGGTGTCGGGGATCTGGGCCAGCGGGGGGGAAGTCTGGGTGAAAGCTGGCTGAGAGCCTCTTGGTTTCCACTGATCAGCGGTCACTTTCACAAAAGGCTGTGAGGTTCTGATGTGTCAAACAGGATGTGTAGCTCTATTAAGGCTGTTTTTCCAAACCGGGGTCCCTCCAGAGTGCTCATTACGCCTCTTTAGGGGAATGTGAAATGCAGCTACCGATGCTGATGTGTGGGTCGCTGACCAAAAAAGGCCCAAATATCCCTGTGCAGAGATGTCCACCATCTCCTCGTGCTGACTGCTGGATTACTCCAGTTACGATGGTGTGCTTTTCATTGCCAGGGGGGTCCTGCTCAAACCTGAAGTTCTCCAAACTTTTTTGGACCTCAGGTTTTGCTCACCGCCTGGGCTGAACCCCCTGGGCGCTACCAGATCGCTGACGCATGGTGAACGGCCTCGAGAAGGAAATCGTAACTGAAGAGAATTGACGTGAACCCTGATTTCCTTCTGCTGAACCATGATGTTCGGTATCCTCTCTTGTGTCCGTGGAAACGACAGAGACTTCTAGACTCTCCTTTAGTGGATATGGGCCTGAATCTGAGAGCTGTGCGCATCCTAGCTGAGGGGCTGAAAAAGTTGATTCAAATAACATCTGTCAATCTTGAGCCTAGAGGATTGAAAAGGTTAAGAATTTAACTGTGGGATTTGAGGGGAGTGGGTTTGTTGCCTGTTGGTAAATGATCTCGTGAGAATTTTGAAGCTGTTTGCGTGAATGAAACACCACCCAAACCTGATAGAATTCAACCTATTCTTCAGAAAGCAGGAGACCCTCAGAGATCCCAGAAAAGGGAATGGGTTCTGAAGGACATAAATTCACCGCCGGTTCCCTGTTTTCCATCTTTTTGCAGAAAGAAAGAATCCCCCTAGGTGCTGAAGTGGCCCTGTTTTCCAGGCACGCTACCTGACCTGCTCCTTCAGGTGGCCCCATTAATGAGCAGAACATAACCACCTCGACCGCTTGGTCCGAACGCTCTCTCATTCGCACAGCAGTGGTGCAACACAGCATGCCAGCGGCATTCCAAGGCCACCAGGGAGATGAAAAGGATTCCTGTGTGACTTACCACAGACACAGAGGTACAGCCGCACCAACCTGTGACTCATTATTAAGGGAAAGTTTTCATTGAGAAGAACAGGGAAGGAGTGGTGTTGCTATCTTCTCAAATTGCTGGGACTTGCAGCCAAGCGCAGAAATGCCTGCATTGCTCAAAAGAGCTGGGGGATAACTTGACACACACGATGCGGCCCCTAAGGGCCTGGATCTGCAGATGGCAGCAGAAGCCTGTCAGATTCTGAATGAGAGGGTGGATCCACCAGTATCTGGGGGTCTCCTCAGCCCGGTGCCGACTGCAATGCTGAGTCGAACCGTGTTTTTGAGAAGATTATACTAATTTACTGCTGGAGTGCTTCTGAAAATAGGGAACGGTCAGATCGCACAATGTGGGCTCGCCCGGCGATAACTTTTTAACCAAAAATTCTTGCACCGGTAGCTGAGTGTCAATTGTTCATGCAGACACTGAAATATGGGTGTAAAGTACAATGACGTTTGGTCACTTTATAAAAAGTAAACTGTGCAACGATAACACGGGACTAGAAATGGTACAAAGGAAAGAATTCTGTGCAAAGCGTTTGCATGAGGGCTGTACTCTTGATATGGCAACCATTCATGTATTGCATATCTGTTTCCTGTGCTTCTAACATTGGTGAATTATGGTTTACAGGACCGTTAGAGAAGGCTTGGTAGCTGCTTGTGTAATTGTTAATCATGTAATATCTGAGATATGTGTGTGTGCTTTTTTCAACATTTTGTTCTCCTGATAAATGTTCACACTTCCTTTTCTGTAAGTCAAACTGTCACAGCTGCGGGTTTGGTTCAGTATCTTGTGGATGGGAGCCCACCAAACGCAACCAGTTGCAGCCTTCAACTTCCAGACCCACGGCCTGTGGGCCGCATGGGTCTTTCCTGAGAGCAAATGTCTTGCTACAGCAGTGAAGTGTGTCTGGTTGGGGTTTTGTGGCAGTTTGTCCTGGCTCTACTAGCATGCAGCAGCAGGGGGGTAAAACATGGTATGGATACAGAGGCAAAAAAGCAGGAGAGCAGCTTCTCAGAATGGGGGTCTGCTGAGCAAATAATGTAAAATATCATAAATACACTGCCCAGCCAAAAAAGTCACACACTAATATTTCGTTGGACTGCCTTTAGCTTCGATTGCGGCACGCATTCGCTGCGGCATCGTTTTGATAAGCTTATGGAATGTCAAAACATTTATTTCTGTCCAGAGTTGCATTACATTTTCGCCAAGATCTTGTATTGATGATGGGAGAGTCGCATTGTTGCGTAAAGTCTTCTCCGGCACATCCCAAAGATTCTCAGTGGGGTTAAGGTCTGTACTCTGTGGTGGCCAATCCATGTGTGAAAGTGATGTCTCTCTCATGCTCCCTGAACCACTCTTTGACAATTTGAGCCCCATGAATCCTGGCATTGTCATCTTGGAATATGAAGAAAAAATCCATTGATGGAAAAACCTGGTCATCCAGTATATTCAGGTAGTCAGCTGAGCTCATTTTTTGGGTACTTAACCTTGCTGAACCTAGACCTGAGCAACTGAAGCAACCTCAGATCATAACACTAAGTGGTGACTTTTTTTGGCTGGGAGGTGTGTATATAGTAATCTATACAAGTTCACCGTGAAACCCTGCTTGAAGGGTATGCGCTGCTTATCTCAGGCCATTTCACTCACACAGTTACATTAACTGCTTGTCTGTGTGGGGTCTGTGGTCCAAACCCTATCCCAGAATCCCTGAGCACAAGGCTGGGATGGGACACCAGTCCACCGCAGGGTAGCCACACACCCGCACATTCACTCATACGTTCACACACTGGTTTATAGTCCCTGGTTAATCGGAACCAAGAGGCGACACAGCAGAACCTGCAAACTCCACACTAATGGAATGGGATTTGACCTGACACCCCAACATCTCAGGTTGTGCGAGGTGGCAGCACTTTAAATCATTTCAGTCTGCAAAATATTTAATCCAGCAATAAAGTGCTGTTAGCGCAACTCGAGTTGTTTTTCACCCAGAAACAACACATCCCCCTACCACAGCCCCTGTCCCAGAAACTGGTGTCCTTCACCTCTTGCTGTGACCACACCTGTGTATATATCGTTGTTTCTTTTTTCTTAAACATGCAATGATGTGCAATGTACGGCTTCAATATTTGTGCACACCACGAAAACAAATGTATTACCAGTTTCTAAAATACTCTGCTATTTATTTCCCATTTAGGCATCTTGAGAAACAGCTTGGTCACCGGTGCCCGAGCCTTGAAATCCGACGGTCGTTGGTTCCGCTCCAGTCCCTGCTGCAGCCCCTTAGAGAAAAGGTACTGACCCAGGATGCTCCGGTAAGATTACCTTACTGTATAATTGGGGTGAAAGCACCCGATAAATGATAAAAAAAATAAGAAGCTGATGTTTGCTGCAGTCCTGAGGTATTTGCAGCAGAAACCTGGAGTTCAGTCCCCCCCACCACCACCACTCTGCTTTTAAAATATTTAATAAATTTATTTGTAAATACCACCTTCGGTGCAGTCTGACATTTATTGTAAGCATTTAGGTTTATGACATTCTACCGCAAATTTAGGCCTAGCGTAGTGGTTTGTCCTCTCGCTTTGCCGAAAGAATGATGCCACCATGCCGCTCGCACAGCACGAGGCAAGGTGGACCCAAACTCTGTCTATGATGAATTTAAAGCAGTCCGATCCGCTTTCATCCCATTTTTCTTGTTCTCGAAGTCCATTACCTAATTGTGTATGATCACAGAGAGTTGGTTAGCGGGCAAAGGAAGTAATACCGAAAAGAGCAAGATGATGTGAAGCCCAAGGGCGGAACAGCAGGGTAATGAAATTACCACAAAGCACTTGCAAATGGACAGAGCGACAAAGCTACTGGCACGCTTTGCCCTGGGAGTGCAGGGACTTGGAACACGGATTACAGGCAAAGACAGTTAACGGAATGGGCGACCGTCGCGCAGATTTCCCTCGCAGATAGGGCGCCAGTTCTGAGAAGAGAGGATGATCAACTCCAGGAGCGTTGAGGAGTGGGCTGAGGAGATATGCGGCGAGGCTGTGAAGAACAAACTGACGCGAGGCCGCGGAAATCCACCAAGAAGCAGTAAAATCAGAGAGCGCCAGGGCAAATTCCCACCGCTGGTGCACCAAAGGAAGTCTCAAGCAAGAGGCACGGGAGGTAACGTTGTTCAGCTGCGTCTCAGCCATGCTGAACAGCAACCACCCCCCTCTCCCCAAATTCTATTCTATTAAATTTATTAAGCATATGAGCTTACTTCTCAACTTAATAAATCTGCCTTTCCCAGGCCCCACACGACTGTAATGTCATAGTGTTGGGCCGCCAATTCGGCTCAATTCAATTTGGTTCAATTACGTTTCATCGTATTACATTTATTTTTGTAACGCAATCTTCTCCGCAACGTGGCGCTAAAGCAAAGGGACTCGGGTTAGTCTGAGGACCGAGAGGACGTGCGAGGAGCCGAATGCCAGAGCAGCTGAAAACGCAACTCGGGCCGACTGGCACACAACTCCGCAGCACAGGTGTGGACAAAGCTCACCTCTTGGGCTAAATGGACACGTGTTCCCACCGCCTGTCTGAGGAAGCTTTTTTACTCTCATGGTGTCAGTTTCTTCGTGATAGAAGTGAAACTTGGTGCTAAAATTATCCCGTATTTTCGTTTGTATTGCTGAATAATGAACATCGCCAAGAACAAAAATATATAGCAAGAATTATCCAGCTGTAATGTTGCTTAGCTGGGATTGGATGGTTCTTGGCGAAGCTCACACAGGTCACCTTCTGCAATGGCTGCTGCTTCTCCTCAGGTCCTCTGGGCTGAATCTGAGCCTGGATTTAGACTGCGATTTATGATGCGGAGCTCAACGCAAAGCAACATCTTGGGGGGCACGTGGATGCCCGTATCTACTGCATCCCCTATCGATTGCTTCTTCGGTACGAACTGTGCCGATTCCAGCGATTTGTCATATGGGAAAAGTTATATGTCGGATGGAGCGGAATAAAAAGTGTTTGACGCTGCTGCGATCGCTCGGTTTTTTCAACTGCTTGCGTCGGGAGGCTCGGGATTTTGGCTACTTGCGGCGTGATGGATCCTTCGACGCCTGGTCAGATGCGGAAAAGTTGCTCGGTAACCTGAAGGTGGTTGCTCTTCCAAAGCGGTGCTTGATATTTTGAGAATCGGATTTTGCGCTAATCAATAATTTCTGCCTGGAATCTCGGAGAAAAGAGACCTCCGTGTACCTGAGATGCGGGGCCCAAGGTTTGCCTGAGGAAGGTCTGACCGAACGCTACACAAATGGCGGAACTTTCTCTGCCGACGGGCGCCGTATCGTGAGAACGAAAATCGGTTTCATTTTCTCCTTTTTTCCCACAAACTGCACAAATTCCCCTAATTCTCCCGCTCTAAATAACCCGACTCTGACTCTGCCCCCAGCAGGGAGGACACGCACACAAACTTCACAGCCCAAACTGCCATTTGATAGCAGCCCTGCGTTACAGAAAAAAAAAACAAGGGCTGCCAACAACTCCTCTCACATGCAGCATCAGGGAAAAGGAGTAACTACATTTACCGCGGTAAATGCCTTCCTTGGATATACTGGACAGACGAATGAAAGCAAAGCACCTGTGGGAACTGCTGCAGAGGGGTTGGGAAGACATGGCAGCTCATTTCCTCATCAGCGAACTCGATGCCTGGCGAGCGAAACGCTGCTTTCGACGAAAATGCACCCAGGTCGCCGGCGCCGCTTTACACCCCGGAACTTCGGTGAATCGGATGGAAATTAGCTTTTTGGTGAGACGTCTGCTAGCGCAGTGCAGGAAAACTGTCACGTCAGGATGATCAAGCGAGGGGTTTTCTGTTACGGCCCAGAAGCGACCCCTTCCAGCTGGAGACCTTTGTGCGGGAGAAGCTGAACACCTCCTGTTGCAGAGGACGTCTGTCCGATACACGGTTATGGGTTCTGATGGACGCTCTTATTCAAAGGGTTAGTTTTGCCCGACAATAATGATATATTTTGATTCACTGGCTGCTCCTTCATTTCTTTATCTGTTGACCTGTCACTCTGACCTATGTTCTCCTTGCCCTGCTCACACATGTTCCTTTCCCATGTGGTGTGCACACACCGCTGCCGCACGCTTCCTTGTATCCAAAGATAAGACTCTGTGATGCAATTTCAAATAAAGGATGTGGATTTCTATAAAAGCTGAATGGATTCCTCAACAAACCACAAACCCACCGCTATTACAACAGACCTGTTCATGTTCCAAAGAAGGACCTTCCCCATCATTTCCAACTTCCTCTAATTTTACAACTTTGACAGTTATACCACGGTGACAGTAGCTTTTGGCCTCGGTCATCTCCTTGTGATGTGCCATCCTTTCAGTCTCACAGGAATCCCACGGTGTTGCGAAAAAAGAAATCGAGTACAGAGATTTGGTTATTGACACTCGGTCGCTATGGTTTTGGTTGCAGACCCTGATGCGTGAGAGTGGTCTTTAGCTCGAGAGCTTGGTTTGCAGCAAGAAATAGCTGTGTTTTCAGGGTCGGGCAAAGCACCTTTAGGTTGCAGCATGCAAACTCAGCCTGGCAACGGCTCAAAGGTTCATGTTTCCGAGACTCCGGCCCTTACTCCCTCGTTCATGTGTTTGCAGATACGCACGCTCAGCCACACCTGCACGTCGACTCAGGTGCCGGTGGGAATTTTTGGAGCGTAACGTAATTCGGACCCGGGTTTCATTGCGTATGACTCGTTCGTCCACTGAAGTGAACTGCTGCTTTTCCTGCGGTCATGATAAATATTTCCTTTATAAAACCATTGACCAAATGGTTAGTCTCTTTTTTTTTTTCTTTTTTTTTTTTTGCGCAGCATATGGACAGCATCATCTCCTTGACGCCTCAGACCTGACCTTTGCAAGGCTTCTTTTGCTTGCTTGGCCGAAAACCTCGGCTCAAAAAGACTCGATGACTTGCAATGACTCCTCGTGTGGAGGAGGCCAGCATGCCGTGTCGCTACGATTTAGCTGAGGTAGAATGCTGGCTTGCGCCAACAGTCAAGAAAGGCTGTCCAAACTTTGCTCTGTGTGCTTCTTTCTGCAGTCATGGAGGAGGGAATGGCTGATAATGGCTCTCCTTTTTGTTAATCTAATCTCTCCACAGCCCCTGACACCAGTGAGACATGCGTGGGCTGCCTGGCTTCCCAATCTGGTTGACCCAGGCGCTTCCTCTTGCTGTCGCAGCCCCCACAGAACAGCCCAACAATGACACTCAGCTGGAGATTGTTCCCTCAGGATGGACACACCAGAAGATACTTTCACAAAATCAGAATCTCCCCTTCTGGTTCTCCGTATAAATAAACATACACTGTATGGTCAAACGTGTGTGGATCCCTTCCCCCATCCAATGACTGGACTGAGCTGTTTCAGTCGTACCCACGCAGCACACAAACACATTGTAGACAACACACATTCTAGTGTGCTTCCATCTTTGTGGCCTGTGCTTGCGGAAGAAGCTCCTTTCCTGCACCAGCATGACTCTGCCCCCCCCACCCATGCATAAAGCGAGCTCCATAAACACAGGGTTTGCCCAGGTTGGTGTAGAAGAACTTGGGGGGCAGTACAGAGCCCTAACCTCAACCCCACCAAACACCTTTAGGATGAACTGGAACACCAAGCACAAGCCAGGCCTTCTCGCTCAGCCTCACTGATGCTCTTGTTGCCGAATAGGGACAAAATTCCCAAAATCTGGTGGAAAGCCTTGCCAAAGATGAAAATTGTTATAGCTGCAAAGGGATAACAACTCCATACGAATGCCCATGTGTTTGGAATGGGAGGTTCACCAAGCACATGGGTGTGATGCTCAGGTGTCCATGCACTTTTGGCCGTAAAAGTTGGCATTAACTTTGCAGACCACCAAAATGTGCATACGTGTTTAGGGAAAAATAATAAATGTATGTTTTGTGATGTAACTGATCCTGGTAACTGAACTGAAAACTGTGTTCGTGAGACTGACAGCAACTTCAGATCAATGGTTCAGACAGGATCTAGAGCCAACAAATATGATCCAGATGTTAAGTTCCAAGGCGTTTTGGCAGGGAAAGATTAAGGCATTGTTATTTGTGTTGCTGACAGCCTAGAACATTCTTTATTGGCTTAAATACAACCACTTAAGCGTTTTAACACCGATGGCTGGTACGAGACCCTTATGTTCAGAGGTGCCCAAGTGGACTGACTCTCGTATCAGTTTATTGTATTGGCTTTTAAGCAGATACCTATGGCAAAAGGGAAGCGGTCCCGTGTTTCTTCAAGCACATCATCGATTTCGTTGTGTTTCGTGTTTGACTAAAACCACGTTTACACAGCTCGAGGAAAAGACAGAAGGATGCAGAAGCATGGATGCTCTCGTGTCTGGAGAAACCCGAGTAATCTGTTGATGGCTGTCCAGGCAGGGCTGGTGGTTTGTGCTACATTTGTGCCCGAGATGCAGTTAAGTCAAGAAAGTGAACTGCGACCAAAGGGGCAGTTTCTCAGAGAAAGGAACCAGAACTAAGGAGACCCCTCACCCTGTCAAGAGCATGGGTGTCTGTGGACTCTTTTGATTTCTTTTTGGCATCTCACTACCATTGAGCACAAGGGACATCTGCAGGACTGGAGGCCTAAAAATTCCTCCTGAAAACACTTGCACTTCCGTCTCCAGCTGCACCAAGGTTGGACATATTTTAAAAAATAAATAAATAAATGAATAAATAAATAAATAAATGAATGCCTCCTGGACACGTGAGCAAGGTATGATGAGTACGATGCGATATCTGTATTATTATTTATTTTCCTTTTCTATCTTCTTCAAAGATGCATTGATTATCTCCGCCATCCTTGGGTCCCGGGGTCCTCGGTCTGTTATAGAAAAGCACGTTTTTACCAACAAACTGGCTGCCAGGCTGCAAGATGCAGTGTTGCGTTCCAGATCTCGATGCGTGGGACTTTGTGACTCTCCTAATTTTGTTTGAAGAAAATCGCAGCTAAAAATCACTATAAAAGGAGTATAAGCACCCGGACATGCCGTCATGGCGGCCGATGCACTTTTGGCAAATATAAGCAGCCGTAGAGTTTTAGTAAAGCTCGGCTTGCGTGGATGAAGGTGACTGACAATGAAACGCTAATAAATGCATTTAAAAAGCCTATATTTGTCCTGTTCAGCACGAGCGGCAAGACTAACAGCACGCCTCCAGAGACGTGCAGCGACTTCCACAGCTCTTTCGGTTCCCCACCTCTCTGCTTCCTACCCCAGGGAACCGTGCCGTCACCTGTGGCTTCGGGGACCCCTGCGGGCTTTTCGCAAAACTCGCCGATTCGGGCCACAGCAGTCTTTGAGGACACAGCCAGCGCCAAGGGACCGGGGCTTAACGGCGATCACCTGCGTTCTTGCTCTGCGCTGTTTCTGAGAGAGCTCAGTTAGGGCCGCCGCTTTGCACCAACTGTCGCCTCTTCATGGGGAAATGAGAAATGTAATGTGTTTGTCAAGTGAAAAATATTGTGATGAGCACACTTTTGTGGTTGCCTGCTGGTGTGCTCTTCAAACGCAAAATGGGGACATAAATAACTTGCAGAGTTTTCACAGCTTTGCTCCCCGCACTTCACAGTGGCTGAAGCTGCGCCGTTCTCCTTATTTATGAGAAAATCTTGACTCTTCTGTGCCTGCACGCGCTTCTTTGCATAGAGTTACCCCGTTTGACCTTTTCCCAACCTGGAAGCACGGGGTGAGAGGGGGGTAGGATGTAGTGCATTTACACACAGACTAAGGGCGAATGCCTGAGACACATAACTTTGGACTGTGGAAGGAAACCCGTGCAGAGCCGAACATGCCGAGGAGCTCAGATCCTGACCCCTGTCTGAAAGCGCACCCCAGGCACCATGATGCTGCACCCGAGCGCTACCTGCCTCAGCACTGCGCTGTCCCTCACCGATCAATTTTTTTTTTCTTTTCTTTTCAGAACAGAAGAGCGGTAGAACCGAACTGGGTCACAACAGAATAAAGGTATACAAATGGTTGCATGGTCCTGCTGCAAGGGTCACTTCAATTATGTCTCTCTTCTGTTTGTTTGCAGAGTGAACATGGCTGCCTCTGGGCCATGTGAGCATCATTCAGGTTGACCAGAGCTCAGGAGTTAGGCGGCCATTGCCAGATGGAGGTAAAGGACAACCCTCCTTTCCAGCGACTGGTTGGGTCCAGGATGGATGAGCTGGAATGCGGGACCCATCAGAGTGAGATGGTGAGTGTGACCCTCAGTCAGGCGCCAGTGCGTTTGTCACTGTTTTTCACGAGCGCCCGCCATCTTAGGTGTCCGCTCACTTTGCCAAGCGCCGCCAAACTGCCGTGCCCACCGTGTCCAGCGTACGCCCACAAGTACGCCGCCTGGTTTCATGCCGAGATGCTGCCAAAAGCAAAAGTATGCAAAAAAATCTGCCCCCAAAGTCTGCTTTCCGTCATTCGCATCCTCCGGTTTTCGTCCGCGTCGGTTCGTCCACCATTCAGGTTAATATTATACGTTTGCAAAACAGCTTTGTTACTTGAATCATGAGTTGCTAAACCGCCACGTTGCACCAAAACGAAGTTGGAAAGGGAGCGACCGTTTATTGCGCGCAGACGAAACGCGAATTTTGCCCGCGGCCGACCGGCCGATCTCGCGAACCAGGGTCGCGGGAGGTGGGCTCGCGCTGTCTGCGGCTTTGGCGCGGTCGGGGCCGAGTCACGAGTGGCACGCGCTTCGTGAATGAACGGGCAGCGCGGGTTGCGAAACGCGCCAGGCGCTCGGGAGCCTCCTCATTCACAGGGAGACGGCTTCCTCTTGGTGGCCTCGGGGGCCGTGCGGTTGCACGACAGCAGTTTGCACGGGGGGCCTTGTGAGAAAGGGGAAGTCACGTAAAATAAGAAGTGCGAAAAGGAACCAAGTCATTCAAAAAAAAAAAAAAAAGAAACTTAAAAAAAGCCCTATCTGCTAGCACGGCCGATGTTGTCGGGCACAAGAGAGTTTCATTCACAAATTGCGTTCTTGCCGCCTTGGCTTCTCGGTCCGCTGTCAGTTGCATTTAATTTGCCGACACGGCGAGGGATGGCGTGAGCCCGCGCTGGGCGCTGGCGGTCGCAATGGATGCAAACCAGGCTTGCTTCAGTGCAAAAGCCATGCGCTAAACATTTGAAATGTTGCCACCATGTTTGTCAGGTACGCAGATGCTCGGGCGGCTTTCGGACGGCCTGCATTGACACAAGGAACCGGACTTGCGGTAGAAAGGCTGTCCTCAGACGCGTCGTGCGAAACTGCTCTGCTAACCCTTGAATGTGGTGCTGAGCGCAACTTCTCTAAAATGCAACTGCTTGCGCTCCATTTTTTAAAATGTTATATTTATTTGCACTTTTGTACACTTTAATATGAAACATCATCAGTGGCTGCCATGGTGGTGCAATGGGCAGCCTGGGCTGTAGGTTTGAATCCATCTCAATGTGTGTAGCATACGTGTTCTACCATGTTCTGTCCTCCTACAGTCCAAATATGTGTGTGTGTGTGTGTGTGTGTGTGTGTGTGTGTATGTGTGAGAGAGAAAGAGACAGAGAGAGAGAGACAGAGAGATCCCCTACCCATGTGATTCTGGGACAGGCCCCAGCCTGCTATGACCCTGACAAGGACAAGTGCTTAATATAAGCGAGTGGAGTGTGCAAATGTGCACACAGTGGATGTTTGGTCCCGATCCAACCATTTTGTTCAGTTTGAGGAGCTGAAGGGCTCCGCTGTGGAAATGTGTGAAGCCGGTAGAGTGTTTGGCAGCGCCGAAAGGACACGGCGTGTTTAGCCGAGTCGGACCAACTTCCTGCCTTCTTCTTTTCCAGGTATCGGTGTGTTGTTTGGTGAGCTGACACCCTTATCAGGAAAAACACGCATTTGTGCTTCTTTAAGTACACGGAGGTGTGTTTCTGTGCGTCTCTGCAAGAACTGCCTGCCTGTGTTTGTCTGTATGGGTGCACCTCTGTCTACTGCTTGTTTACGCGTCTGTTGACTTCCAATGTGCGTGGCTTCGTGGCCCTCTGCACCCATGTGTACCTCTGCAAGCGTGCGTGTGTGCACCCACAGGCCCGTTTCTGCCGCGTGCTCCACAGGCACCTGCAGGGGGAGTGGTAGCACCAGCTTTGGGTGGGGAAAGGCTGAGCTCCACGCTCCCCGGCCCCGAGTCCCAGCGCTGTGAGACACTTCAGCATCCGCCGCTGCTGACATAAGCAGTTCAGCCTCAAGGAGCATAAAAAAAAATCTATACGTAGACCTGACTGCGCAGAAGTCAGCGGTGGGCAAACATCACTTTACGGCCCAGGTCTCAGCGGGCCGCCGCAGCCACGCAAGGCAAATATTAACAGACCAGAGATGACTTTAAAATATTAATACGGACATTTAATGGCAGGGAATAAATTGCTGGGATTTATGTGCAGGAGCTAATGTGGTGCAGAGATGTTACTGAATCTCTGGCCTTCACACACACACCGGCCTGAAACCGGCAGGTGTGGGTAACATACCGGTCTCCTCCTGTCCCAAGGCCGGAATTTGCCCCCATTTCTGCTAATCTTGAAAACAGTTGAGCGCCTTTGATATTCTTCACTCCTGCTTTCAACCTGACAACTGCACACCTTGGACTGAGATTAAAAAAAGAGTGAACTTGAGCGGCGCTGTTTGTATAGAAACTTGCTGATTCCCTGCGCTCCTTTAGTTGAGCATTTTAAATTATTTACCATATTTGGGGGAAAAAATCCGTTTTTTTGCAGTCTTATATTTGTCATCCATAGAACAAACTGTTTTCTGTGTTTATTCACTATTATTAAAGCTATAACCGATCTATCATATTAGGTTGCACCATTTCAAGCCTCATTTATGCAGTAAACTGTTTTATTAATAATAATAATAATAATGATAATAACAACCTATTACTGCGCTGCCTCATTGAGCTCCATTTCTCATGTTGAGCCCTGATGGAGGTTTTACTGTAACTGTGCTCTTCTTCTTCTGCAAAGCAACTTACAGTCTTAAGCTACCTTTGCGATTTTTACATCCATGCGGATTGCTAATTCGTACTGCGGCAGTCCGGGATCACAACCTTGCCCGAGGGTACGGCAGCGGGAAGAGGGATTCGAACCCGCGTCTCCGTATTCAGGTCACCAGCACTAACTGCTATGCTGCCAGTTTGCTGCGTATTGAGGTCATTTTCCCCAAAAATGAGGTCTGGGTCAGATCATCTGAGAAACCTCATCACCAGGCCTGACAAACCAGCACCTCACTGCCTCCCCAACGTGGATCCAGGTCTCCTCAGGATGCTGCAGGGTGGAGTCCTGGTGTCAATCTGGGCTGGATTGGGTCACACGAACCACGGAAGCGTCTGTCCCTTCTCTTGGTGGTCCTGATGAGATGCTTTGTCACCCCAGCCGTGTACCTCTGCATGATCCATCCACACACCTCTGGGCACGGCCTCCCCCAGCGCTCCCTTCCTCGACCTTTAACCTCCAGGATGTTCCTTTCGGAAACTGACCGCAGGTTGTGCTCCTTTCAAATGCGTCCGCAAGGTATTTTCATATCTTTTAACACCGTTTGTGCCTTTTCTACAGCCCGATGTTCTATTGCGGCAGAGTGAAATGATATCTTTATGAATAAGATCCACATTCGATAACAGCATTCAATAAATAAGGGCAGGCGGCATTGCAGTGCAAAAAACTAATGCTATTTTTAATAAGTGGTGGAAGGGGAGAGATAGATGTGACTTGATCTGACAGAACGGGAGTTTCTGGAATGTCCCAGGGAATGACATTCAGATATTTGTGTATCTGTTCTGTTGCAGAACAACAAACATCCTTCTTCCCTCACCTTGATTCTTGGATATTTGTTTTGCTTTCAACAAGAAGTTGCTATCAATTATTTAGTTCCTATTCACAGAGCAAACAGCAGTTTCCGACTTGTCTAGTTTCAGTTATGTGGGTGGGACTAAAGTCAACAGTGTCCTTAGTTGCTTCTAATATCATTTCCCGTGGGTGTAATGATGCAGCTTACAACACACACACACACACACACACACACACACACACACACACACACACACACACACACACACACACACACACACACACACGAAAACGGGAGTTGCTTTACTGTTGGACCAGATCGGTCAGAAGCGTAAACAGCAAAACTAGGCTAAAGGTGGCTCGGGGTATGAACTTGAGTTGCTGGAGACTGTGAGCATCCAGGGGACCTCCTAATCTGGTCCAGAATGTTCTACAGCATCCTGCCGCAAGTAGTCGGCTCCCGCGGCGCTCCTGTGGCTGGAGGTCTGGTGTTCCCAAACCTGAGAAAGTGTCCTAAATGCCAGTGAGGTGGCTCAGCTGACCTACTTTTCTGTAGAAACACCTTCACCGCGAGTCAGTGATGAATCAGAGCTTTATTTGAGGAGGTTAGGAGATGTTGTGGTTTTGCGTTTTCGCAGTTGTGAAAGGAACACGAGCACAAACTCCTGCAGATCCAGGTTGGGCCTGCTGGCGTCGCAGAACCTGTCCGTGGCCGGTCAGTAGGGGAGAGGGTCCGTGTTTTGTGTCTGAGGTCACAGACGGTGATGGGGAGGTCACCCTTCAGCTTTGTGCTCCTTCCATCCCACTCCTCTCCTGTGGGGGAGGCCCAAATGTCCCATCTGCTCTTGTTTGTTCTATGCTGACAGTAACAGTAACATCCAGGCAGGCCTACACCTCCTCAGCCACGTTCCTTAGTGGAGGGTGGGCTGCTTGTTCTTTCCTTTATTGCATAACTTTCACCCACCCATCCACAATTTTGGGCCTCAATGAGTCAATATGCCGCCATGGTGTTAGCGCGACCATCTCTAGACCATCTTCAGTATCAGGAATGGGGCTTGAACCTTTCCATGGTTCCGCTCTGAAAAAAAACCCGAAGAACCAGCACATTTGATGTCATTAGTGGTTTCCATCCAACGCCAAATATCTACAGAACAAACTCTTTTTTTCTTCCTGCTCACTGCTGTGTACACAGATATTGTCTCACATTTCAAAGTCTTTAACTCTCTGGTAAAAGACGCATTTCCCAGCCGGGTCTAAAGAGGATTTGCGTTTAAACAAATTAAAGCCTAGATTTCCCCCCGTGACTCGGCCCCTGCCGATGTCCAGCATAATTCCCCATCCCGACTACCTCCCTTCCTACCAACTGTCTTGTTTTCCGTCCTCCACGAACGGCAAGGATTACTGTCGGTTCAGCACACATCAGCAACATCAACAAACGGAAGTAGCAGCAGTTCCTGGCAACTGACAACGCCGCTCCCTCGGACCGCCAGAGCCCCCAGCCTCAGGAGACGGCAAAACAGGGTTTTTTTAAAACATTTTTTTACACCCCTGTGTACTACTGACACACAACTTGTTGTGTACACAGCAAACACAGCGGGCCACTCGTGAATGCCAGGTTGTCACCCATGGCCGCTGCGATGAGCGATGGAGAGAGGAGAGGGGTGATGCGTGAAACAGCAAAGATGCAGCCTTTCCATGCCTGCTCCCTGACCCCACCCCAACGGCCGCAACCCGCTCTTCCGTAAAAACGCTTAAAACAAAGCGAGAGCCCCCCGGCAGCTCAGAAGGAAAAAGACACCTCCGGCGTGTTTGTTTCTCTCTGTTTGTCGCTCCTTCCGCCAAGCTCAGTGTACATTTCCATTTAGCGGAATCGTTTCTCCACAGTAACGTAAACACGATAATCGACGCAAAGCTTGTGTGTTCGCTACCCCGGCCCCCCCTACATTTTCCTAGCGCACATATCTCTGTAGCTGCCTACAGATGTCACATGAACAGGAAAGCGTGCGGATAAAAGTGACAGACGGTGAAGGACTCGTTGGAGAGGCAGATAGGGAGGAAAAATTAGTCCAAAAGGGTTGAGACTTGACAGCGAGGTGGAAGGGATTCAGCCGCTCTGAGGGATAGAGGGTTCATGAACAACACCGGGGCGTTGATTACGCAGCCAACCTTTGCAGGCACCCTTTGGCCAACTCCTTTGCGAGGAAATCGTGGGTGTTTCTGTCCCAGAGTCCGAAACTAAACTCGAAGGAACTCGACGAAGACACACGGGCGTATTTTGGCCTGCTCTGCCCTTGCCAAAACCCGCAGACAAGTGGCTCTTTCTTTCCTTTGTTTGCTAATGCGTTGATAAGAACAATGCATGTTTGAACAAAGGATTTAAAAATATAAAATTATGTACGTGTTCCAGCTCTAAGACGCACGAGGCTGAGCTCAGGAATTAATTTGATCTACGTTCTGCTCTTGTTTGATATTTACCTCATGGAAGGAAACAATAAAAATGGATTTAAGTACATACTTGAGCCAAGTTTGAAATGTATTTACCCGATAAACACCCAGGCAACCCATTAGTCATCGGCTTTCAGACCGAATAATGCATTACCGCCTCTTTGCGATGTGAACGGCTCACCTGATTCATATTTGAGCGCAGTACCCCAGAGGACAGAACAAAGTCACCGTGACTTTGGTGCACGCGTGAGAATTATGACGTTTCACTGGAAGAATAACAGCCACGTCTGCTCGGCAGTATTTCCACGGACGGTAATGTTGTTGTCAACTCATCTCCCAGATAACGGTTATCTCGCGAGCAGTTTTGCAGGGATGCTATTTTATAGCCGCAGCCCTGAATTGTTAAGGCACACGGGCCTTACGGGGGTGCGTAGGTTTTGCACAGAACTGCGCTTAGGAGGAGCCGTAGGAAAGAAAGTGTTAAGCAGATGCGAGGGCTCCTGCAGGTCTTATTTATCAGAAGTGAGATCTGGAATTTTGGGGTATAAACAGTGAGATGCGGGCTTTTTGGAGCCACTGTGTACTACCGACACACAACTCGGTGTGTACAAAACAAGTTGCTCTTGAACATGTGGTTGTTTCCCCTGGCTGGTGTGTTGACTGACGGGCTGTAGAGGGGGTTGACATGCACAGCAGCTAAGATTGAGGTTTCCCAACCCTGCCGCCCACCCCAGAATCACCTCCCGGCTAAGGAGGAAAACGCCGTCGGTGTTGCCGATGCGGCCTATCGTTCCACCGCTTGACCATTTTCGACATACGACTGTGTGCATGCGCGGTATGTGCGTACGTGTCTGCAAGTGTGTGAGATACAAACCCAGGAAAGCGCTATGAGGTCACCCAGAAGTTGGCTCCTCGCCGGTCATGTAATAAAGCAGCAAACCATCAGCTGGTCCAACGGCGGCTGTCCGCCATGCGGATGATTCCAAAGACATCGGAGTGATGGAACTTGGGTGCGGATGACCCGCTCGTCTTTGGCACGTTTTCTCTTCAAACCGACAACCGATTTGTTTATTCCCCGTTCGCAACCTCAGCCGTAATGATAGGGTTTGCTGCGATGCCGGATTTGAGAGACGGCTGATGGAATGCGTTCCGGGCGCGAGACTCGGGAATGCGATTATCCAATCTTCGTATCGATCTTAAATAACATTTACATCTCGGTACACACATAAAGCTGCGTAAAGCACGTATTCTGGTTTCGCCCCAAGTCCGACACAGCACTACCGTTCAAGTTTAGCCGCGCACGACTGAGAGGTGAAACAATTCACACCCATAAACCGGCGAGCGACTCTTTAGGCCGACTCTGCAGGTTGTATGTACGCAAAGTCCAGAAAAATCACCTGGTTCCGATTTGTGCACAGCTGTCCAGAGGGTGGAGCGAAGTCACTGTGGGAAAAGAGAACAGTGCGATTCCTTTTTAACTGGGGTGAATTGAGTTTTTTTTTGGGGTTTTTTTTCCCCCTTTCCACAATTGAAACGGTTTGTAAAAAGATAAAACCAGGTTGTGGCAAAAAATAAAAAAAATAAAAAATTTAGAACGGCAAAGTCGGTTAACATTTTTTTACGTGTGATAATGTTGCGGTGGTGCTGCGACATTTTGATACGATGACATCTATGCGCCAGAGAGTATTTTGCATGGCCACCATTTCTTCAACGTAGCATTGCGTTATTAAAGCGCCTTAAAGTGTCTTTAAAATGAAGGGCTGTCCTAATGTTGTGGGCAGTGCATGAGGGTTCGATCCGCCAGTCCGGCGCAGCCAAGGTGTGACCACCTAACAGGGGGTGTTGACCCTTTTCTCCACTTGCGGTGCAACAAAAGCGATCCCTCCATACAGAGTCTGCTCAGGGTCTGGACCCCAGAGCTGCTTGCTGTGCGGCTCATGACCCAGCCAGGATTTTACACGAGTTCACGGTCTGCTGGGTATCCCCTTGCCTGGTGAACTCAGACCAGCTGACTCTCGCAACAGATGATGGATTGTGCATGCGGGGGCTGTCAGGTTGTGGTGGGGATGTAGATGGGGGGAGGGACAACGACCGTGCTTGTGCCCCCCGCCCGGCACCCCGTCCCCGACGCTCGCCTGACACGTGTGTAAACACACCCGGGCCGGCCCGGCGTCGCGGACCGACAAGGGGGATTTCTGGGGCCTCAGCAGGGAAACAAAGACTGTATTGATGGTGGGACCACTGGGCAAAGGGACAGTGGTTAGACAGGGCCTGTGATGCCGCTGTCTTTTTCCTGTTCTACTCATTTTAAGAATACACCCCCCCCCAATGAGTTGAATATCGTCACACCAGGTGCCCCTCAGAGAAATATAAAACACGACAGCTTGCACCTCTCGCCTCTCTGTCGTCTGTCACTGTCGCAAGAGCCTGTTCTTTCGGTTCCGTGTGAACAGTGCCGCTTCTTGGAGGAGAAGGACAACTCTAACCCTTTGGCCTCATGTCAAGGTGTCCCCCCTCCCACAGCCCCAGCCGCCACCGTCCTGTCTGCTGACAGGCACTGACAGATGAGCCCTGGCGGCCGCCTGCGGATCCGTCCGCGGACCCCGAGCGCGCGTTTGTCTGTCACTCGTCGTGACCTCGCCGGAGCTGCAGGAGGGTCCCGTATACCTCTCACGCCACATTGACACGACTGCCACGTCCCCCTTTGACACCCTTCACGCCGCCGTCTCGTTCTTTTGACAGCCGTCGGGTTCCTCGCAGCCCCCCCCCCCCCATTCCGACCAAACACAGCGGTTTCTCGGCTCGGTTTTCATCACGGATCCAGATCCGAGTGTGTAATCTGGGCCAGCTGCCGCGGCGCTATCCTATCTTCCCAGCACCCCTGTGGGGAAGGGAAATCCATGATATCCCACTTGCCCTGCTTCTCAAGGGCCTCCCTGGCAATGCCAGCTGGTACCAGTAAGATAGAAAGCTTTGATGTTGGAGTTCAAATTGTAGTTACCCTCTACATCATGGTACCTTGACCAAGTGAACCTCATCCTCGCCTGGATGGGGAAGGCAGCAGTTCGGGCCACAGTCGCAGGAAGGGATGAAGTCAAGCGGCAGGAGTGCAGAAGCAGACTTGGTGACCCAGGCATTGAGAAGAGTAGCAAAGGTGAAGTAAAGGCTAAGCTTCCACCTCGCGACGTTACCCTCCTCTACTGGATCAAAGGTAGCCATTATACACTGCCCGGCCAAAAAAAAAGTCACACTATCTAATATTTAATTCAACCGCCTTTAGCTTTGATTTTGGCACGCATTCGCAGTGGCATCATTTCGATAAGCTTATGCAATGTCACGGCATTTATTTCCGTCCAGAGTTGCATGAATTTTTTGCCAAGATCTTGTATTGATGACGGGAGAGTCGGGCCGCTGCGTACACTCTTCTCCAGCACATCCCAAAGATTCTCAATGGTCTGGACTCTGTGGTGACCGATCCATGTGTGAAAATGATGTCTCTTTCATCCTCCCTGAAGCACTCTTTCACAATTTGAGCCCCATGAATCCTGGCATTGTCATCTTGGAAGAAAAAATCCATTGATGGAAAAACCTGGTCGTCCAGAATATTCAGGTAGTCAGGTGACCTCATCTTTTGGGCACATAACGTTGCTGAACCTAGACCTGACCAACTGAAGCAACCTCAGATCATAACGCTAAGTTAAATCCAGGTGGTGACTTTTTTTTGGCTGGGCAGTGTATTAACACCATTTTACTAACGTGAGGGTGAAAAGAACAATAAACCCGACACAAAAACGAGTTCGAATTGACCACAGAACGGCAGCAGAAGTTTTTTTCCCATCTATTTTAGCACAGTAAACCACATGGATGCTGCAGTTAAATCGGAACAAAAGAACTGCTTTAAGGCATCCCAAATCGCGCATGATCCACAAAACCGATGAGTCACAAATGTCACATGAAACCGATCAACGCAAAGACAAGAGGAGCCCACATTAAGCCCGGCTGGTTGTGTCAGTCCCGTTGGCCTCAACCCGCTTATTAATTCCCTCGATTCTTCCATTTTATGTTTTTACATGGGCAGAACATGGAGGCACCCAAAATGTTTTTCCGCTGGACAAAAGCCAGGCAGCTACCAGTCGTCTGAGGGAAACGGAAGTGGACGTCTGACCAGCTAGACGGCCCCAAGAGCATCTCCCTGTCACCACACCCAGCACAGAAAAACTGCATATTCCCCGCATCACATTTTCCTGCATGTCCCGTTGGCACACCGCATCCGTTCTGAGGCTTCCTTCTTTGAGCAGTCTTGTGCGGAGCCCCGAGGGTTTCAGAGACACAGCTTCTAAGGGTACCCAGGAAGGTGTGATAAGGGCCTGCTCCTTTCGACCCGGCAGCTACTCCCCCGTTCACAGCCAGCCTCCAAGGGTAGATAACGGCAACGGGAGATACGCTTCGATCAAAAGGAAGACGGCACTTAATCTCCCTCCCCACCGATAAGGCCAAAAGCAGGGAATTAGGCCTGGTGCTCGTGTTGAGCAACCAGAAACGCCCTGTAATGGCTGCGAGTTCCTGTAGGCAGGCGAAGGGTTTCTCACAGGCAAAGAACATGCAAGAAGTGAACAAGAACCCGTCCGCCGTAACCTTCAGGCGGCTCAACCTTGAGTTGTCATTGGGCAGCAAATCGATCATGTTGTGCACTACAGAATGGAGGGAGCGGGAACGGAGTGGTGTGGGGGTGCGAGGGTTGGCTTTGCTGGACTCCTGCCACCGCAGGCGGTGGAGGGAGCTCATCCACGGAGGCGAGCCCCGAGCAAGCCTGGGCCGGATAGAAGAGGGCCGGGCCAGGAACACCCACACTGCGGTTCCCAGCCGCAGTTGGGCCAACGGTGAGCTTGGCGGTCCGAACACCAGCAGCCGCCCGCGTCAGCCGCCACAGCCCTGTTTGCTCTGAAGGTGCCTCTGTTTGACAAGCTTTCAGCACCTGGATTAATGTGCCGAGGTCCCTGTGTCAACATCGCTCCACAAACTCCTGCCTCCCGGAGATATTGCTTCACCCCTGGCTCTCACTACATGTTCTTGGGGGGGGGGGGGGGGGTGTCTCTATGGTGGCAGAAACAAGGAGGAAGGAAACTTCATCCAATTCCTTTCAGCAAAATATATATTTTTTTAATAAAATTTTTTAAAAATTCAACTTGTACACAAAAGAGCATGACAGAAAGTTATTTGAAAATAAAAAAATTGTCAGTTGTCAACAAACCGAAAGGACTGCCAGCACAGCAAAAAAGGATTGCCAGCACGATCCCCTCCTTTGAACGATAATGGCTGGGGGATGCGGGTCTGCACTGATTCCTGCTGAAGTGCAGAAGCCGCAGATCGGTCTGGGCAGTTATGGGAGGAACGATGACATCACAGACCGCTGTCAAATGACATCACAGTCAAATTATCCGGTGACATCATCAGCAGATGATCCTGTGGTCATTCGCACCTCTTACGGCCTTGCACACGCACTATGTGCTCGTGTAGCCCATACCGGTTTATTTGCTAGAATTACTGCAGTACCTTTAACACAAAAATAAGAAGGTCGAACGCTCGGTGAGAGTTTAAAAGGCTGTGGTGCAAAAACAAAGTGTGAGTGCAAGTGGCAAAAATGGGAGACTTCCTATTTCAAGACTTTTCTTTAAAAAAGAGATGAAAAAACCACAAACACGTGCTTTTCCTTCACCCATCTTCACCACAACCATCTGCCTTGAAGGACAGTTCATTGGCTTGTCCAGCAGTGTTGACCTTCTGACAGATTCCCATTTCTAGAAGGACGGGAAATGGCTTTTTGCTCTGAATTTAGTCGTTTCGTCATTTTTAGCCGCTCGAAATTTCCAGCCCTGGTCAGTACTTGGGTCCCCGAAGCAGCTTCGTTCCCTCCTTGTTAGACAAGTTTTTGAGGGGGCTGCTCTCGTGCAGTTTCACTTTAATGTGATTCATACGAGCACCAACCCGGCCTTGGGACTTCATTTCCATCCATGCCGTTCAGCCAAACGTGCTGAAGAAAGGTTTTTGCGAAAGGACCCCTGCCACCGTTTGTCTCGACGTTTGTGCGAGACGCCGCTTGCAGCTTTGATGGAAGGGTGCGGCGAGATCAAAGCCCGTATTTGATATGTATTTGGGTTATGGTTCCACCAACTGGTTTATCATTCCTTCCGCTTGCCACCCCCCCGATCGCAAATTCACTTTCAATTCCCACAGCACGCAATACCAGTGGTTGTTGCCCCCCAGCCCCCCTGCCCCCACGAGCCCTCCGGTCGTACAGCGATTACACTCCCCGCACGTCCCTATGAGCATGACAGGCACAAAAAAGGACAGAAGGGCTTTGATCACACAATGTCTCCCGGTGACCTCCAGGCTCTCCGGGCTGAGCGAATTTACAGCCGAGCAGGGCAGAACCCGACACCCCCAACGCGCTGCCCGGGCCGCCTCCCTCAAAACCCAAGTGCAGTCTGCCGTGAAGCCGTGAAGCCCGAGCGTTTGCCAGTAACGGGTTAACATGGGCTCGGCGGTTCTATTACAGGCGGCTGAAAGGGCGCCTCGGTCCTGAGAGCAAATGGGCCGAACGCGCGCGAAGAAATGAAGAAATGACTGTGAGAACCACGGCGGCGCCCGTGGCGAAGCTGGAGAGTGAAAGTCTAAACTGGTCTGGATTTGTTCTGGTCCTTGGAGATTTAACCCAAATTAGTAACAGGTTGCCCAGGAAGACTAATTAACTTGTCTGAGATGTGCATTAAACTGAGTCCTCCAAATCCCGAATTAATCCTTTCTTTCACAAGACATTTTTATCCTGTAAGGTCAATGAGACAGGAGCTGCACACAAGAAAACTGGATTGAATGCCCTTGCGTGATAATGAGGATGAATCGCGGCCTGGTGCGCGCGTTGGGTTCTTGACGTCTGAAGGAACGACACCGCCGGGGTGTCCTGGGTTTGGCTCCAGAACCAGGTTGGTGAGGAAAACGCCCGAAGGGAAAGGAACATCTGAGAGCGAAGAGGAAGGAATGCGGAGCGGCACATGCGGAAGGTGCCGGAATCCCAACTAATCCCAAAGTCAGGCGTTGACTGTGCTCCTCTCCCACGCGTCGAGTTATTATGGAAAGCGATGGCGCTGTTAATCGGGCGTGGAAGGTGAGGTGATTCATCGGTGAAGATCCGGGAGCGGCGAGCCTCGGGCGCCTGCCGCCACGAGCAGAAGTCGTGAAGAAAGCTGGCCTTTGCAGCCGTGGGAGGGTTCTTCTGGAGACGAACTTCATGGAAACGTCCCATCTCTTTTGCAGGCCTCGCAGTGGCTCACGTGAACATATTCCTGGATGAAGGTACGGATGAGCTTCCAAATTCCAGCACAACAGCTCCTGGAAGCTCCTCCATTTCAGACAGCACTCTTCCTTCTCTTCTCCAAGCTGCTCTCCAAACACAGATCAGTGGGTTTTTGGACGCTTTAGGGTGGCAGATATTCTCTGTGTTCTGGTGTTTGCAGAAGATCACCTTTTCTAGCCGTTAAATTTCTTTTGAGCAGATCTGATATCGACGTTCTCATCGGCGCCCATCAATAGCTGCTTACTTCTCTTGTTCAGCAATGCGTTGCGCTCAATATCCTGCAGTCTGCCGAGCTCCCGGTGGGTTCACCGTGTTGTCGCGGTGAAGGCCCATGAGAGAAAGTTTAAGTATCTTAAAATAAAATAACATTAATATGTGATTAAAAACTTTAGTTCACTATAATTTTAACCCTGCTCACCATACACTTCCTTACCCTGAAGAATAAAACTGCAGTAATTCACCCAGCACTGAATATATAATACATTTCTAAATGACCAATTTTTATCAAATAATGATAAAAGTGATGGACTTAACGTTTGTCACCTGTTCAGGTGTTTATCCCCAAATTCCTAAAAAAAAAAATTTACAAAAAAATCTTGGTGGTTTACCAGTGGCTCTGCGGTCCACATGACCAGGTCATAGCCATTCTTGGTACTTTGGACAGATTAATAATATTTTAATTCAAAACAAATTTTGGGTTGCATGCCTTAGTTAGATATTTAAATTAACTTATCGGTTTAAGCCAAGCTACCATCACAGATGCGGTGAAAAACTGACTTGCATTTTTTTACCGGTGTAAAAACACCTATGCGGCACCAGCTGAAACGTGGCGACAGGGTCTCTCGCAAGGTTTATCATTTATTGTTCATTGTAATGTACTCCTCTTTACTTTTTTATATTTCACAGGTTTAATCCTCGACACCACGCGCAATAAAGCTTTGGCAAACGTAGCACCACCGGTCAGGCGAGGGCTCAAAGCCCCAGCTCGGACCATCGTAGGCCTCAGATCTGGGAAAAAGGGCGAATATTTCCGCGGGTCAAGAGCCCCGAGGGTTAGCGGTGCACAAAAAGACCGACTGGCGATGAACTCCCCGCCTGGGGTTTCCGTCGTTCGTCCACGAACGCGCAGAGCCGTGTCCAGAGAATCCGGCGGCCCCTGACAGGAGACCCGAGGAGGACCATTAGGTCTGGGGGGACCGGTGTGGGCGAGACGCCGGATCAAACGGGGAGGCAGGATTTGTCATGCGTGACTCTTGTTTGAAAGGCTACACCATCTGCTTTGGCGGCGGACATTAAAATCTCCATTACCCGTGTGAAGAGTAATAATTTGTGTTAATTGTCCTCGCGAAGGGAAGGCCGCTATTAGCCGCGAGTATCGGGTTCGTCTCCACAGCGAAAAATGGATGCGTGGTTAAGCCCTTGAAGGGATAAATCTCAAAGACCTGCTCTGCTGTGAAACTAGAGTAAATAAATATGACATTCGCTGGTTCAGCTTGCACAAAAAGAATATATTGGGGGGGGGGGGTAAAAGTAAACCGGCCAAAAAGCGAAGCGATAATTACCGGAATCCATAGCAACCCGGTCCGTGATTCTCAGAAATTCCGCAGCATTTGGACTGAAACGCAGGTACAATAGGAGAACGGAACAAGGAATTACGATAATGACGCCGACCACGTTTTTAAAATGCGGGATATTAACTGCGTTGAAGAAAATATTAATTATTTGTTATTTCATTATTAATTAAACGTCTCGGAGGTTTTAGAGAGGACGACGCGGCATCCTTTCGCAAACAGCCGCTTTCGTGATGCCTCCTCCAGCCGCGGGCGATGGGTTCCCGCCAAGCAGCAGGAGAATCTTCATGCGGCTGCCACATGCCAGAACCCGAGCGCCAGTTGCTATTTTTTGATCCAGCCCCCAGCCCTCTAAAATGCACTGCTTAAATCTTGCCCACCCCCCCAAAAAAAACAAAAAAAAAAACAATGAGAGGACCACACCCTGGCAAGGCCAGCCACCCAGCGTGAGGTCTCTTCAGCTTGTACCCAGACGCTGGTCCACCAAACAACCACAGCCATCACACACACACACACACACTCCCTCCAGCACAATCCTAAACACACGGTGATGCTAAGAACGGGCAATTATGGGTTCCCGTCCGGGCCTTGATGATCATTCCGACACAGACGTTTCGGCATGGCGGGGAGTGTTTATTTACGCCACCAGTTTGAAGGGAAACTGCTACTGCGTGGATCAATTATGCTGCAAAAGGCAGAGCCACACATGGCGCTGTCTATTATAGGAGAAGCCGGACCACAGGCGCTCGCCAGCCTACAGTCGCTTATTGTGTCTCATTATCCTCCCGAATTTCCACTGGCGGTAGCACATTTGTAACACATTTCGTAATTGCTTCCAGATCTTTTTCTAAGAGGCTTGCTTTGGTCAAAGGTGAAGCGGGGTCAGACGACATGGCGACGTGTCAGCGGAACTTCCTTCCGTAAAACTCTGAACCGCTCGTGTCACGGTGTCAAACTCTCCTTCCCCAGAAAAGCTCTTTTTTCACGAGGGCCGCGGCTCCGGTGCAGGAATCGAAACCTGGCCGATCGCTCCGGCAGCTGTTATGGAGATGGCTGCTGGCGGCTAACCTGGAGGTTGCTGGTTCAAACCCTTCCCTAGTTTGCAGGAGAGAGAGACTTAACCGTACGCTCCACCTTTGCCGGGGGTCCGATTATAGATGTCGTTGCGTAAATGTGTGCTAAGCTGTGTATTAATTTGAGATGAAGCAACGAGGAACCGGGCCTCTGTTGGCTGCTCTGGTTTCCTCCCACGGTCCAAAGGGATGTGTTTCAGATGTGTCGGTCATTCCTAACCAACCAAATGTGCGCATGTGAATGAGCGTGTGGCCGCCCTGGGATGGACTGCCTTCCTGCTTCACCCCGTGTTTCTGGGAGAGACTGGACCACGTCGGACGAGCGGTTACTCATGAATGAACGGATAAATAGGGTTCATTTACAACTCGGGAGCTGCAGCCGGACGTCATGTGAGGGCTGAGGAGTCTTCTTTTAACACACGCCGGCCGCAGTTACTGCTGGAGGAAGTGCGGGGAAAATTAGATCGCTTTAATTCGTATGCTCGGCGTTGTCGTGAGGTCGCTCGCTCGCCGGCTTAAAGACCAGAACGCTTTGCGGGCCGTCCCCCCACATCCCCGATTCACGTCCCCCATGTAAGTGGATAGCTGTGTCAGAGAGAAAAAAGACATTTTTGTATATAACGGAGTATTGGGTTTAAGGTTCGATTTCTCTGCCGATCCCTCGCGATGACCTTGCGACCCCGGGCAGACAGGCAGGATTTGAGCTGAAGCAGATCAAATGGAGGATTAAGCAGATGATAAGTCATAACCTCTGGGGATATTGAATTAAAGCTACTGTGGACAACGCGCAAGACTTCCCCTGAAAGACTACACCAATAAAAGCGAATGAAATGCACCGGTCCGTGCCGAATGCATTAAAATAAAACATTAAAACGTTTAGCGGTCACAATATGGGAAGGAATGCTTGTGTAAAAGGCGTTATGGTGTTAATATGAGAGGTTCTCGGTCGGAAATGCATTTATTCAAATTTTTTGCGCATACGACTGTATTTGTCTGACGCTGCAGGGCCCATGCCCTCGCTTTCGCTCTCTCCCTCGGCCATCTCGGAGGCTTGACATCAGCTTACCGCGGTACATCGCCGGACAACAGCCGCAAGGCGGTGTAAAAAGGACAGGCAACTCTTTGTCGACACAGCTGCAGGGCGGGGGGTCTTCAGAAACATCAGGTGACGATTTTTATCGAGCGTGCGGATTTCATACAAATTATTTTATTGCTCTGTCTGATCAGGCCGGGGATTTCCTGAATGTGCGAGTACAAACAATCTCAAATAGTCGGTTACGTCATTTGCAAATGATCTGGCGACAGCCTGTTCTGCTGCATTTTTGCGAGCGTATCGCCAGCAAAATACCTGGAAGATGCTGGGATGAGGGAACCAGCTGCCTGGCCGGGCGACATCGCGCTTCCGTGCGGCTGTTTAATTACATTCAGCTGACTTATTAAATCCCATCGTACTGTTTTGTGCACAAAAGATTTACAGAAACAAACAGACTAAAAGCACGTTGTTAATATCCATGAAAAATTGGTACAAATCAACATCCTGTCAGCAGAGTTCTGTAAATAGATGGCATGACTCTATTCTGCAAAATAATACATAGTGCAGCACGATGTATAATTTATAGCACAGTATAATGTATGACATATAGCGTAGAATTATGTGTAGCTCAGTATCATGTATAGTGTATCACAGTATAGGAAATATAGTACAGCACGATACACGATACAGCATGGTATGTGAAATATAGTACGGCACGATACATGCTATAGTGTGGTATAGGAAATGTAGTACAGTACGATACACGATACGGCATGGCATGCGAAATATAGTACAGTACGATACATGTTATAGTGTGGTATAGGAAATATAGTACAGTACGATACACGATACGGCATGGTATGTGAAATATAGTACAGTACGATACGCGATATGGCATGGTATGCGAAATATAGTACAGTACGATACATGTTATAGTGTGGTATAGGAAATATAGTACAGTACGATACACGATACGGCATGGTATGTGAAATATAGTACAGTACGATACGCGATATGGCATGGTATGTGAAATATAGTACAGCACGATACATGCTATAGTATGGCATAGGAAATATAGTACAGTACAATACACGATACGGCATGGTATGTGAAATATAGTACGGTACGATACATGCTATAGTGTGGTATAGGAAATGTAGTACAGTACGATACATGTTATAGTGTGGTATAGGAAATATAGTACAGTACAATACACGATATGGCATGGTATATGAAATATAGTACAATACGATGTATAGTACAATATAACACGTGTCATGGACGAACCTGCTCTTAGTATTCACTTCCCTGATGCACGCAGTAAAAGCAAATGTAAGGCACACGATCTGTGACGCCGCATCCAATGTCTCTTAAAAAGCCGAAGCACGAGGGCTCATTATGTGTCCAACAATAGAGGTTTTATATATAAATTAATAAGTGGGTCAGACAGGGTTCTCTGGAATTCAGTCCCCTCGTGTGTGATGCCGTTTCAAGTGCATATTGATCTTGCGGAGCAGCGCTTTAGAATTTCGGCTCCCTGCGAAGATGTCAGCGCGGAAATAAAAAGTAATTCATGTCAGTTCTCGTTCGGGACCGGGCGGCGTTGTTTATGCTGTGTTCCGATGAAAGAGGACAAGCGAATGAATGGATGAATGAATGAATGATGACAAACGTGCACCGGGCCAGACGGCAGCGTCCTCGGCGCTCTGTGTCCTCAGTTTACCTCGAGTCTCAAAGAAGCCCTAATTGACCATTAGTTGCGTAATTTTGTCTGTTCCAAGGCAGACCAACACTGCGCTCGCTGAGTTTTCCAAATTAAAAAGATGAGTGTGTGTCGGCCTTTGTGTGCCGAAGGTCCGTTGCGGGATGCTGGGAATGTTTGACCGTTATAAGGAGGCCAAAGCTTACGCACGCTGTCATACACCGCTGTGCGCCGCACAAAGGTCAAAGGTCACGGAGCTTGAAAACTCCACAGCATAGCATGAAATAGATTGGTTATAGCCTTAGCAGAAAATGAACACAGAGTGGCTATTTTATGAATAACTAATATGAAATTTTTTGAAATATTTTTTTGGAAAATTAAAAAAATTGGTCAATTGGTATGACAAACTCCTTGCTGGGCTGAGAGAGAGCGGCGCTGCAGAGCAGCGCTAGGGGCCTGCGTTGGGGAGGCAGTGAGGTGCTGGTTTGTCAGGCCTGGTGATGAGGTTTCTCAGACGATTTGACCCGGCTTCCCTTTTTGGGGAAAATGACCTCAATACGCAGCAAACTGGCAGCATAGCAGTTAGTGCTGGTGACCTAAATACGGAGACGCGGGTTCGAATCCCTCTTCCCGCTGCCGTACCCTCGGGCAAGGTTGTGATCCCGGACTGCCGCAGTACGAATTAGCAATCCGCATGGATGTAAAAATCGCAAAGGTAGCTTAAGACTGTAAGTTGCTTTGCAGAAGAAGAAGAGCACAGTTACAGTAAAACCTCCATCAGGGCTCAACATGAGAAATGGAGCTCAATGAGGCAGCGCAGTAATAGGTTGTTATTATCATTATTATTATTAATAAAACAGTTTACTGCATAAATGAGGCTTGAAATGGTGCAACCTAATATGATAGATCGGTTATAGCTTTAATAATAGTGAATAAACACAGAAAACAGTTTGTTCTATGGATGACAAATATAAGACTGCAAAAAAACGGATTTTTTCCCCCAAATATGGTAAATAATTTAAAATGCTCAACTAAAGGAGCGCAGGGAATCAGCAAGTTTCTATACAAACAGCGCCGCTCAAGTTCACTCTTTTTTTAATCTCAGTCCAAGGTGTGCAGTTGTCAGGTTGAAAGCAGGAGTGAAGAATATCAAAGGCGCTCAACTGTTTTCAAGATTAGCAGAAATGGGGGCAAATTCCGGCCTTGGGACAGGAGGAGACCGGTATGTTACCCACACCTGCCGGTTTCAGCCTGGTGTGTGTGTGTGTGTGTGTGTGTGTGTGTGTGTGTGTGTGTGTGTGTGTGTGTGTGTGTGAGTTTGTGATGGTGAGGCGTTCTGATGTGCCCTCCCGCCATCAATGTTGCTGACATCACTGTGGTCCCTATGACCTCGATCGCTTCACTGCGAAAAGAATTGACCACAACAGCTTTGCGTTTCTTGCTGGCAACTTTGAAGCTGACTGTGGAGGAATCCAGCATCACTGCAGTCCAACAGTTGGGCCTTGCAGACATTTTCGGCACTCAGATGGAAAACGGGTGTGATTGTTGGCGGTTGTGAGGGGTCCTACGACAGCGGCGTGTGAGTTCCTTCCAACGCGTCCATTCAGAAAACAGACCGTGGAGAGCGGTGATATTTCTTGATCTGAAGCAACAGATGCTTCGATGCGCTCCCTCCTAAAACAGGTGGTCTGCGTCTCCCACCTGCGTGTGCAGCCGGTTGGCACAATAAAGGCATCAGGTGGAATGGGCTTGAATTGAAGTGACGGCATGAGTGTTTCCCTGTTTTTTTTAGCAGGGCCTCAGCTGACGGGAGTCCACATCTATGGAGTTTGTCTGCAGCAAGGCCTGGCGGGGAGGGTGGGGTGTGACTGGGAGGGGGGGCACGGGGAGGCAGGATGGGAGCTGGGCGGGGATGCTGGGAAGGCGGAGGGTGAAGTGGGTGTGGCTTTTGCTTGTTTATCCTCATATTCATGCTTTGGCTGCGCTCCCTGCACGGCATCCTCTAAAGACGTAGCGGCGACAGCTTCAGAGCAAAGGAGCTGCAATCCACTTTCTCGGCCAGTATGAACACCAAACTGCTTTTTAATGTGCGTGATCCTAAGAGGGAGAGCACGCCGTTCACGGATATTCAGACGGGGCAGCTTCACCGGGATGACGTCCACATCCACCGTCTTCCGTGTCGGTTGTTAAGCCCTACGAGGTCGGCCACAGTGCAGCCTCATAGATGCAAGTGAACAGCTTCCCTGCCACCGCTGTGGGCCTTTGACATGGTGTTTACTATAGTAAAACCCACGCTGTGCTTGGCCCTGTGTGTGCAGAAGCAGCTCTTCAAACAAGCGGCACTTTACGAGGCCGGTGTTTTGCTGTTGTCCCTGGTAACTGTTGCCCAGCATGAAGGCTTTTACATACCTGCCTAAATACCACGGGTGAGCCTTAATTCCTCAGACAAAACAGCAAGAAACAATTTTCATGTTCAAATATGGACTTTTCCCTCCGTGTTCAAGGCTGAACGCTAGGGCTTCAAACGATAAATGATATTAAGGAGACAGAAGTGCAGCGTTTATTCAGGTTTTCGCTTGCATTTCTCCGATGAACACTGAGATGTTCACTTTGCGCTCACAACATCTCAAGCTGCCTGGCGCTTTGCTATTATTTTATATATGACATCAGGACAGAGCTCAGCTACAATGCATTGTAGTTTATTTCTATGGCCCACACCATAAAGTTCTTCTACAATTATATATGGTTGACTCACAAAGCAAGTTTCCTTCCACAAAGTTAATATTTGAACTGCGTGATAATTCCAATAAAGTCTTTAAGGTTCTGTCACCTTCTCGGGACGCCTTCGAGTTTCACGGCTAGAATTACTATAGCAAGAAAAAGCAAATGCAAAGCAATGCAAATAAGCAGCACAAAAGGCTGCGGTGCTTCCCTGGGATGGGCATGCAATTCGGTCCAAGGAGTCTCAAGGAGGTGGCAAAATCTTCCAGAATTTATTGGAATTATCACGCAGTTCAAATATTAACTTTGTGGAAGGAAATTTGCCACGTGAGTCAACCATTTATATTTATAGAGGAGCCTTATGATGTGGGCCAAAGCAATAAAATACATTTTCTTGCGAGGTGCAAGCGATCAATCAACATCTTGTGGCAACGGCAAACGCAGCGAACCAAAGTTTGCCTTCCGCTCTTTTATCTCTCACCACAAAAGAATGCAAAGCTGGCACAAATGCTCAATTCTCCACCAGGAAGCTCGGGCGGGCAAACAAACCAAACGCAGACAAACACTATAAATAAATAATAAAATAACGTCTCGCGGATAACAGCGAAGCGAGTGTTGAAACGGTGCGGTAAGTCGCAACCAAACATTATTAAAATAACGCACGTACGGGATGTCGCTAAGGATCATGGGAAGGCCGGCATCAACTGGCAGCAATAATGCATAATAAACAATTTTGAATATTTTAATGAACACCAAACAGCACAGTTTATAGCACGCGCTGGAGAAGAAAGGAGCAGCTCTCCGTGAGCCAAGAGTTTGCGCTTCAGGTGAGGAGAGGCTCGCCGGAAAATACTGACGGAAGACACGCTTCTCTTTTGAAGAAGCCGTAAGACATCTTCAAAGGTGGAGCCCCTTATTGATGAGCCAGCGTATTGCCTAGTCGGCGTCTTTCTTGCGGCTGCATGAAAGGCCTCACCTGAGCTCATGAACAGGTAGGAGAGCATTCAGTGCTTTTTACTGTACTTGTTAAGTATCCCACCTCAAGGTGTGAGAACAAGAAGGCGGCCCGATAAGCTGGGCAATCATTAATCCGAGCGATGTGTAAAGATCTCACCGGGCCGCCCGAGCAGCCGTCGGCCTCCAAACAGCCGTCGCTTCCGTTTGCTCGCCCACTCTTTGTTGGAACACTTAAGCAGGTGCCAGGTACACAATGATTTTTAGCTTTCGCGAGGCTGTTGCAAAGCGATGGGCAAATAATGTTGTAATTCCCCTTCTCTTTGCACGGTCACATCAGTAACGCTGCTTCCAAAATTCTTCTTTGCAAGTTTGCGCAAGAAGCATTAGAATTAAATTATTTTTGATATCTGACTGCAGCTGACAGATGAATAACCGAGTGCAACGCTCTGAGATGAGAAAAAAGCATGGTGACGTTTGCAGACCCCAAGCCAACTGCCCTCCGGAAAGTTAGTTCCGCGTTTTACTTGTTTCTGTTACACCGACAGTAAAATTCGGTGTGAAAAACTCTGATTTCGTAACACAGTCTGCAGCCATCACCTTTTAACCTCTGGAATTCAGCGTTTTTGAAATGTAATCGTTTTGCTGAGCATCTCATGTCTTTTTGTGTCGTACTGCATACGCAGTGCAGCGATATTGTTTTGTTCATTTAATAACAAAGGCAATACCTTTTGATCCGAGTGCTGCAGCCAGAGCTGGAATTATAGTTGGGCTAACCTGGGCCTCGGGGCTACAGGGCTCCAAAATTCATCAAAATACAGCTGACCCTCCCATGTGGGGAAAAACTGCATAAAATTTTCAGTCCCCGCTCGGTGAGCAAAGCGAAGTATAGGGTACTACGTGGAGGAGATGTTGTGTAGGCGTCACTGAGACGAAATGAACTGAGGGAAGCTTCCCTTGTCCGCCATTTTGGGGTTCCGAGGCACGGATATCCACAGTTTTTTCTTGGATATTCGTCTGAAGTCTAACTTTGTACAAAATTCAACAAAAAAAACGATATCAAACGATAAAATATATTAATATTATACATATATTTTATGCATTTATGACTTTCTAAACTTTTTACCTTGCAGGTACCCAAAAAAAAATTCCCATTCAATTGTCTGTTGCCGAACTGCGAAAAATCGAAAATGGAAAGTGGCGATGTGGGAGGGTCAACCGTAAACATTTTTATTATTTTACCGTTACTGTTGTTAAGTGCTGTCAAATCGGTATCGACTCAAGGATAGCTCTCTTGAAAAGCATTACTGCTATCCTTTTTAAATCATTCCTGTCTTGGCGAGGCTCCTTCAAACTTATTAAATCGGGCCCACAAATT
This sequence comes from Heterotis niloticus, assembly GCA_018136845.1. Classification (NCBI taxonomy): domain Eukaryota; kingdom Metazoa; phylum Chordata; class Actinopteri; order Osteoglossiformes; family Osteoglossidae; genus Heterotis; species Heterotis niloticus. Next base: position 19,976,733 of record CM030903.1, on the reverse strand, counting down.
TTTTTTGGAAGAAGCAACAGACACTTGTCACATTCCAGCAAACCAAGTGTCTTAGTTTGTTGCCCTACGCGTCTGTCATGCTTAAATTTATTTGCTGTTTGGTTTATGGGCTACAAATTATGTCGTCGCTCAGCTGAAGTTCTCAGAAGAGCGGCAGCGGCTATAAAATGTGCCAGAGAGGGGAATATTTAATATTACTTTATGCCTTGAATGTATTTTCATTAGAAGAAATTGTTAACAAATTTTGCGTGCCTGCACACTTGTTCGCCGGCTCTTGTCCCCACCCGTGTCTGCTCGCTGTTTATTCTCTCATAAAGAATTCTAGTCCATTACAGTGCAGTAATTATTGCCTAATATACAATCCATTGCACGGAAATATGAAATAAATGCTTTGCGTAGCTTAGTGGATAAAACCGGTAAAAACTGCGCCCAGATTCACTTTGCTTTTAGCAGCTTTTTTTTTAGAGCAGCTGTGATCAACTGGATTTCGGAAATGTTACATATTCATAAAACATCGCTTTTCCTTTGCGCAAGGCTTTTCTGGGTGATCGATACACGGGACTTTCGTTTGCTTTTACGCTTTGCCGAGGGATCACCTGCTATCGTGTCGCATTGCAGTTATTAGTGACAATGTTAAACTTTCACACCGCCGACTCTCCTTCTGCCCAGGGGCCAGCTCTTCGTGTGTTCTGTTAGCTATTCGTGTATTGCAAATATATGCAAGTATGGAAATACCGTTGAGCTTGATATTGCATGGCATTGGTTTTAGCGGATGGTGCCGCTATAGCGCATCATTTTGGGCTGCAAGTCAGGCAATGACCGACGTCCAGGGCCCCCATCTCTCTTTGTCCGCCCCTGGCTGCAGCGTGTGCATTTAAATTAATATGATATCGGCCGTTGCTGCAATATCGCAAGACCTTTGCTCGGATGCAGCGAATTAATATTTAAATGCACGCAGGCAGAAATGTGTGAGAATGCACTGTGGAGCTTTGCTAGAGGGGCTGTGTGAACTTGCTGCCTTTGCGGCTCCCGAAACGCTGAACTTTGGAAACATGGCCTCTTGCGGAAGTCCGCTATCTGCGCTGGAGCAGATACCTTCGCAAAGCTCCCTTTGAACGGAGCGGCGGCGAGTACAGCCCATCCATAGGCGAGATCTAAATTTTTACATTGTGGGTTGTTGAACCTCCTGGAGTTGCGTGCGTTCCTTCATCCCGCGTGTTGGTCCGAAATTAATACGCAAATGGGCCGGGGGTTCTGTGGGCCTCGCGAAAGCCTGTGCGTTGGGTGAACCGCACCTTTCCTCCAGCCTGTTCTCCAAGGTGCTACACGAGGACCTTGCGAGAGCGTTACTTTCCACCATATCCGCTCGGCCTACGCACCTCCGTCTCAAGTTTCCACCCAAGCCAAAAGTTTCTCAAGAAACGACAAAAAAGGACCAAAAAAGAGCACAACACAAAGGGGCGGAACAGGAACCTTATCTGTGTGCAGACTTTATGACGAGTGTCTAAGCGGTGATAAGATCACAGCTGAAATGCTTTATTGCCCCTAACTGTTTCTCAGGGGCTCTTTCTCCCCGGTGGAAAGTGACTGTCAGGTGAAAAGGGCCCCTGGGGCCTCTTGAGCAATATGACATTCTGCAGTTTCCTTTTACCGCCCAAACTCTCAGATTCCTGGAATTGTACTCATTCTGAAACTGAGCTGGGAGAGTGACAGGTGTGCTCGGCCGCTTATTTATGGGCCACGGCTTGGATGAAAGGCCCGGCGGTTGGATCACTCAGGAAGGTGCGGGGGCGGCATTCCTTATCAAGTGTCCTTGGTGGGAGTGGGGCTTTGGGGGGAGGGCAGGTGGTGCGAGATTCGTGACCGCCGGCTGGGCTTCCTGGCCTTTGGACCTCTACGGTTCCGAGACTGATTTGAAGGAAAGCAGCCGTGTCACGGATTATGGGCCTTCGGCACCATGCGATGGATGTGCTCTGTAGCGCTTAGCAGAGCTGAGCTTAGTGCTGCTAGATAGCTACCAGCGGCGGAATAAATCAATTGCTACCGCTTCTGCACACGCGCTGTCGGAGAAACCAAATACACGCGAGGGTCCTAATCCGCAGAAAGAAACGCACGGTGTGATGGTTTCCAGTGGTCTACGCATGTACGGACCTGATCTACAAGCTCGTGTTAATGTAGACTGCAGCGTGACCTTGCTGGTACCCTTGAAGCCAACAGTCAGCCACCATGAAATGTCCTTCTTTTCTTGTGCCACGAGCAACGCCTGTGGTGGAACTCCTTCTATTTTAGACATTTCTTTAAATGGAAAGATGGTGGAAGAAGAACAGCTGAGATGTTTTTAGAAGTTCCCCTAATTTAATGGAATGGAGGTAAGAGCTTTGAATTCTTGGGTCCATCTTAAACATTCTTAGCTGTTTGAGCGCCATCCATCCATCCATCCATCCATCAGTCAATAGTTACCCCAGTGTGAGGCAGGGTAATTAGCCGTAAACACATGTCTTTGGACTGTGGGAGGAAACCAGAGCTCAGACTGAACCACAACCGACCCCACATTCAAATCCACAGTCCTGGAGGCTCCAGCATGACCTGCTGCACTGCTGTACCAATGTCCATTATACTTCAAGCTGCAAGTTTTTCTTGCTGACTTTCTAAACAGGCTGCAGGCGTGGCTCCAGTGTTCAGAAAAACAAAAAAAGGAAGAAAAAAAAACATATAACAAAACACAGAGGGCAGATGCGCGAGGAGGAATTTTTTTTGGATAATATATGCTAATTCCTGTGCAGGAAGGAAGCGCAGACAATACGTTGCCTCTCGCTGAAGCACGGGCATCTATTAGCATGCGATGTGGGAGCTGGTTTGAGGGAACTTCAAAGTTGATGTTAGCAGCGCTACACAGGAGACGCAAAGCACTGCACCGTCGTCTCAGGGTGGATCCGAGCTCCCAGAAGCATCCTCTTGAGATGCTGGCACACTTTCATGAAAAAAAAAGGACACGTGTACGTGCTTCATCCCCTAAATATTGTTTTATTGCTGCCTTTAAAGGTAGGAAGTTGACAGCTGTGGACATTTTACAAGACTACAAATTACTGCGCTACAGATCCGATAAATACATTTAAAATTGTACATCCTCACCCATTTCAAAATAATAATTTTTTTTTCTATTCTAAAAAAATATACAATGTTTGTATTTGACCATATGTCATACAGATGAAAAGTAGCAATAAAAACAATGACAAAAACAAGTGCGTCATCGTGAAATCTGCCTGTGTGATGAACCGCATTATAGGGTGGGGGTCGGGGGGGCTTACGCCATAGGCTGCCCACATGGGCCGGAGCGCCGGTCTCCCTAGCCCACTGACCTAATGAACTGGCTGTCGCTGGGGAGATGGTGGCTGCGTGCAGGCAGGGGGAGGGTGGGCAAACTGGCACAAGTCAGGCACGACCCCCCCCCCCCGCCCACACACACACACACATCCTGCTGCCGAGTAGCCAAACGCACCGCACCTCACTATGGTAAACAACGCCCTCAGTGGCTGGGCTTTCTGCTCCCAAATGCTGTTGCTAGGAAACAATCGGCTTAAAGGGACAGGCTGATATGTTGGTATCCCGTCCCCCCCGCACTCCCCCCACCCCATATTAAACCCTTTGTTGATGGGGGGGCTGTCTCGGTGTCAAGTGAGCAAATTAACGGAAAACCTTCCAGTAACATCCATTCCGGCCCACGGTGTGAATTTTAAGGTTGTCCAAGAACACATTTTAATCGCTGCCAGAGAAAGCCAATAATTTGATATGCTTTTCGGAATCTTCTAGATGGCTTTCATTTGTACTTTGGATTCTGCTTTGGCACCCTGTGAACACATGCATGGGCTTACCGGGGTAAACCATTACATCACTTTGGTTTAATTCCTCCAAAGGATTTAATAAGATCAACTAGGCGCCTTCTTTTAAATAAGAGGTTCTTTTGTTCTTCATGCGCCCAGATATATAAAAGGTTGGCAACAGCTAACTATCCTCGCAGGCAGTTTACTTGCTGATAATCGAATAATATATTTGTTGTTCGTTTAAACTTGCTCCGGACAGCTCGGCACATAAATCGGAGGAATATTTCCGTACGAGACACCCTTGTGCGGTGATTTAAGTGTGGCCTGTAAGTGAGGATTTACAGAGCGATGAGATGCCATCCCAGAAGCATGAAAACCCAATTGGTCAGCTCAAGGCCGACTGGAGCCCTACTGCAAGCCTCTATGGAGGACCCCCACATGGCCGGGTGGGGTCTGCTGATGCTGTCCAAGCATCTAGGCCAAGGACAAGACATTCTTTTCAAAGAAACTAAATTAAAAGCGGACAGAAGATTGTAGCATCTCACCTTCAGCAGTAAAGTGGAGACAGGACCCTAAAAGCTAGGGTCAAAAGTCATTTTACCGCATTCCGAAATGTCACTTCCGACTCTCTTTGTACATGAATTTACAGCATTAGCAGAGATATTTCAAAGCACTTAACGCTGTTTTAGCTCTGGCATCCTACAGCCATCAAACCAAAGGTTGGTGAAGCAACCCAGTTTCGATATGAAAATAAACAAAACTGCCCCCAAAATAAAGCATGTGAGGCTCTTTCTGTGTTTCAGCCTCGCTTGAGTGGTGGTTAAATATGACAGATCCAGAAATGACAGACTTCCCACCGAGCGATTTAGGCGATCTCGGCATTTGCGAAAGGTGCAATTTTCTTTGGGAACGGGCTGGGGAGCCGCCGCCCCTGCAATCCAGTGGAAAACCTCGGTGGCACAGATGTGTCAGGTTTATGTGTTGTTCGGCACGCAGAACGCCGCTCTCCGTCTTCTCGTCGCGGCCTCCGAAGGCACCTGGGCTGTATGTGGAACACGGATCTGGGGTCAAAGTGATGCATGTGAAACCCAGCCATGACCCACTTGCTGAGACACAGTCAACCCAAATCCCTTTCTTTTTCTTCTTCTATTACCAACATCATCATCATCAGCTGACCTCTTTATCCAAGGCAATCCCAGATATACAGACCTATAGCACCTAAAATGAATCCTTTGGGCTGTGGACGGAAACCAGAGCACCCATGGGAAATCCGGGCGAACGTGGGGACAACACGCAAACGCCACACGCACGACCACACACACCTCGCAGGAACTGTGAGGCACTGGCGCTCCCATTGTTTGAAAACCAAAAAAGCATTCACCGCATCACTTTCTTGCAACCCGGACGTTAGGATTCCGCTTATTGTCCCGCTCGTCCGGCACTTCTCTGGTACGGCGAGCGGTTTTTTCTGTTCGCTTTATCTATTATTACCCTCGCGTGTTCGAGGGCGCGCAGTCGTCCCCTTACCCACCACCGTTGCAAAGCCAAATCGTAGGAATTTCTAACGGACCTGCCGTATTCTGAAGCGGGGGCCATGTCCCGTGGGCGGCAGAGAAAATGAGCGCAAACAATCTTATCTCCCTTTGTGCGGTGCTGGTTAGCAACGCGGCCCCAGGGATGGCGGAGGGATGCCGTACAGTACGCCACACGCGGTCAAAACAAGGACCGGGGCCCCGGTTATATAACTCCGGGCTTATGGGGCATTAGGGTAATCTCACATGCTGTGCTATTTACAACCCGCCACAGACACAACAGCTGTCTGAGGGCGGTTTATTTGCGGCCTACTAACAATTCCATCATATCGTCATGCGGATAATTTATACTTAACTCCCCCTTTTATTTTTGTTTTTTTTTTCCCGCGTGACAGTGTTTATTTTGGTCTGAAGGAAGCATTTTCCATGGCAACATGCATCGCTTATAATCTTCCACAGACAAGATCTGTAGTAAAAGCTCGATTACACACAAGGCCTTGAGGCCCCACCCATCGGCAACCTGTGTGGCGAGACTCGGGCTAGCCGGAGAACTTATTGTTCGCGTTCGTGACCGTTTCCTGTCTCCCTCACAGGTAGGAACCTCGGTCATTAGGTGTTTTTCACAATGCAGGGGTGCAAATAAGCTCCGCCTCCCGGATAGAGGCCAGCGAAAATGTGAGTGCGAATGCGGGGATTACACTTCTCAGCTGTGAGCGGGATGTTACTCTTCTTCTCGGGAGGCAATCCGGCCGTGTACAGCTGCTTGTGTTGACAGTTGAGACTGCGGCGTGGGGAAGAGTGGCCACAAGGTGAAGTTGGCTCCACAGCATCGTAGTATCGTGGGAGGCGCCGTACCTAAGAGCTGCTGAACAAATTCTAAAGCTCTGTACCATTTCACACCTGGGGCTCGAAGGGTAGCGCAAGGTTCTTGATGCTATGAGTTTTCTCCAGATGTAAGATTCTGAAGATGAAACCCATGCATGGAAAACTGCCGTGATTTTTACCCAGGGTTTCAGAGCCGTGATTCTTGCTTTGTTTGAATACTCATTTTTGGATTTGCGTAGCTTCAATGCAGATGGCTTTCCGTTTTTGCAATTTAATATCCAGAAGAGAGATTTGGCTTTGGAGTATCTGTCACCCCTTTGGGATTGGCGATCCCTTTGGTGGTCCAGCTGCAGAGAACATCATTGGTCCATCAACCTTTTGAACACCCTGAACCCCACTGGTCCTCAACTCCGGTCCACTCCCAGTGACCTCATACCCTTCACCTACAGCAAAAAGCCTTTTCAACCTTCTTCCCCCTTGAGTGATAGATGGGCGAGGCTGAGTCATCCCTGGTGCTGGACCGCACAGCTGCCTGAGATGACTAACAAAGACAACCAGAAGACCGCCTCCTTTAATGGGACCCCATAAAATGTGAAAATGAAGCAAACCCCAGCACACGTTTTTGGCCAATGACAGTAAATCAGTCTCACGTTTAAGCATCCAAGTCACTCCCCATCCCTGTGTCTCAGAAAGAAACCCATTTCTATAAACGGTTCTAGCCTGTGGCAACACCACGGTGGCCCTCACGCAGTTGAAAAAAAAGCGTGCGAACCATTTTTTGAGGTTACAGTTTGAGGGTTTACAACACAAACGTGCGTTTTATTGCTTCAGAGAACATGAGGTAAGTGGTACCCAATAGTACAGATGTCGAGGCTGTGGACGACTCAAGAAACCACATGTGCACTTCTAAAAAAAATTGCACCTCTTGCAGGATGATGTGCCTCTCTAGATCTTTCTGAATAGAATGTGTGCCAACACGGAGCAGTGCAGGGGAATCAAACCCACAGCCTTCTGGTTGCACGCCTGTGTTTTTAGCCCCTCGGTTCCTGGCGGTCAACTGAGGTGAACACAAGCGTGCCACAGTGACCCAAATTCTTACTGCTCTGCCCAACGGTCTCTGCTTCAGGGGCGTCCTGCTGAGCTGGCGGAAGACACTTGGCAGCCCCTGACTGGGATGAAGCTCCATAGAGCGGAGATCATCTTCACTGGTGACCGGGATGGAGTGAAGGGCGGGGTGGCAGGGGTGAGACTCCGACTTGGGCGCCTCAAATGGCTTTAAGAGCAGCATGAGCAGACAGATTTTCCGGTCCTGTGGGCCACCCTTCCGACCGTGAAAAAAGTGATGCACCGCACAACCCATTTCACCCCTGAAAGCTGACGGCTTCACTGTGCATCACTGGCCATGAATTTTGCACACCTCTCTGTAGGGGTTCAGGGGAGCAGGGGGTGGGCAAATGGTGGCGGCTGGTGTGCGGTTATCATTGAGGGTCTCGGTGGACACAGTCACAAGCTGAACCATCTCAGCGTAGCTGTGAAAGTCGTCCATCTCTCCTGCTGCCGACATTTTCCGCAGCAAGAGCAACATGGATAAGTTTCAGGTGGTCCAGAGCGGGGGGGGCAGAATTTAGAGACATGGTGGGTGGGAGTGGATGGTTCTCATCCCAGCGCCTTGGCATCGCTGGGAAAATGGAACCCAGCAAGATCAGGCCAATCTCAGATATCAAAGCAAACATCTCCACAAGAATCTCTTCTCCATGTGTTCACCCTGTTGCTCGGGTTCCATCCAGATGTTTCCGAGGTTCACCTTCCTGGCCGGAATAAGGACAAGCGTCCCGCACGTGGCTCCCCGTAATGACAAGGAAGCGGTATTTAATTCTTGATGAATCCACCAGAGGATGTGTATTAGCTTAGGTCTCGTACCTCAGCAAGAGTAATAAGACCGCGCCATTTGCTGCCGCTCTGCATACACGGTCTCTACTCACCTGTCTGACATGCAGCTCCTGATGGATTGATCATGTCGGTAATGGAGCCCCAGCGCTCTCTGGTCTTTCATCCATCAGAAAACCGCGTCTCCATTTGCTGTCACAGGCTGTTAGCAAATCTGTCAGTAATCTGTGCTAAACTCTTCAAAAAGGTTTCCTCCGAGACAGGACGCAGACCGTGGTGTTGGGCAGAGGCCCCCCTCCGCCGGTCTGAAGGAGCGTTCACTTTGTCCTTCAGCTCTACGCAACAATCCTCCTCCGTTCTAACAATCCAGAGTGCGTTTTAGGTCCCTGTTCCAAAAAGGGCTCGGAGGCAGCAAAACATCCGAGGAGGGAGAGCAGGGCTCAGGCAAAAAAAGCCGAACCATCAACTCGTATCTCATCAGGGTCCTTCAAGACCCTTGATGCATCAAACAGGAAAGAACACGGTGGGGGTTTTGGGTTAGAGCGACATAATCTGGATTACAGGTTTGTACAATATAACAGCATAGACGTGGGTTTCCGATCTAAACACCTGCTCTCGTGATTGCTCTGGAGAAGTCTTGGATGTTGCCTCTACGCTATAGCTTGACGTAACCCAGATTAGCAGTTTAAATTGCCCGAGCAAACCATAAAGCACACTGTGAGCTCATGTGGAGCCAAATCCATTCAGCAGTTAGACAGGAAGGGGCCGCTAGGATGAAAAAATGTCACTTGGTGAGAGTATGTGTGGGGTTGCGTCTCTGGCATCAGTAATGACCAACATCTGGATGTGACTTGCGTCAGTACACTCTCAGGTCACATCCACACACACCTTGTCCGCCGTCTGAGGTTCTGGGGGTGGGAGACTTGCTGGGCAGGAAGCTGGAGACATGGATGCTGTTAGCCAGTAAGTGCCAGGCTGGTTTGGCAGCTCTCCCTGTGGAACCCAACCAGCTGGACGGTGTCGCTTCAAACCCTTTTTTCCAAAGTGCTCTCTTAATGAAAGGAACCCTACTGATAAATGGAACAGGATACAACACAGTGGACACCGCAAGTGGGTAACCTCCAATGCATGCTGGGTAGTTTTATAAGGCCCGTACAAGGCCTGAGACTTAGGTAGCTCTGTTTAACCGTCTCAACAATATTTCTTATTTTCTTTTTCCAGTTATTTCCGAGGAGGACAGACACATACATCAGTGCTTCTAGCATGTTCTGCCAGTATGGTTTGGAAGGATTTGTGGCCCTCTGAGCTGCGCTTAAGTCGTGTGTACAGGGAAGGTAATGTGAAGGCACAAAGAAGCTGGGTTTGTAGCAGAGCAGCGCTCTGGCGGTGCGGTTTTACTGGGGGGAAATGATGGCCACAACTTTCACAGCACAGCAGGTCAGCACCGTGCAGCACTGGACATGCAAATGTAAACTTTGGGTTTTCATTTAAATGGGTCAAACCCGCAACCATGAACTGTGAGGCACAGGTGCTACCTGCTGTGTCGCCTTGCTGCCCAACGCCCCGATTCTAAGAATGCCTTGCGCTCAACGATTGTGTTCAAGTGCCGGATCTTTTTCTCTAACCTACTTTCTGTATTCGAAGTGCCCTCAAGCACCACATGGAGCCCAATATCACTTAAAAGAACTTCCTTATCTGTGTTGAACAGGGTGTGGTGACATAAAACAGCAGCAAAGCTGAATATAGGCCTTCCTTCCTCTACAATGGGGCAGCCACGTCAGAGCCCCTGCCCCTGTCCGTGGAGCGTTGGGAGCACGGCCTGCTGGACCGGCGGCAACCGATTGCAGGAAATCACTCATAAATCCGAGCGATAAGACCTCCGCTGGAACTCCAGGTACACAGAGCACAAAGCCGTGCGCCTGGCGCCGTTTCCGATGCACCCGTGCTGCCGTTTCACCCTTTAAACCCTCATTTCCCCAGGGACGAGTACGTATTATCAGCGTGACAATGGGCCGCATTGTGCGGGAGGCAGTAAAACAAAACGCTCCCCGGGTTTAATGTGTCAGGACATCTGCTGCGTTGGAATGCCGAGCAGATAATGTCCACGCTTGTGCGGCGATGCGTCAGTCACTCGGCGCTTTGTTTACAGAGCGAGCCAGGGTCTGCAGGGAATAACATCATAAAGGAATGGAGATGTCAAAAAACTGATCTGAAACGGCCAAGAAAATGTTTTAATTTTGCGGCGGTTAAAGGTTTTGCTTTCTCCAAAAACTGTTGTGCTCCTCCACCAAAAACAGGGAGCCAGAGCTGGATTCTTACCAACACACGTGGGTCAAAGGAAACCTGAGCATCCGTGTGCAGCCACGGCAGGTATGAAGGTGCTGTCCACACGCGTGCCGCTCGGCAGTGCAAAAGACGGCGAGCGAACAAGTCGATCGGATTCTCACGTCAACATTTACGGGCCTCCTTTTTGTTGCGGAAAAAATAAGTTCACCTCAAACCGTTTGTTTGTCCAAGTTGTCGGTTGTTGTTGGTCGGGGTCAGTTTATCTTGTGACCTTGTGCTTTGGACGCGCGAGCACCCGAAATCCCGGGGTTCGGTTGGTGGGACGGCCCCTGGCGGACACCCGGACTCGTAGCTTCGCCCCCTCGGCCGGGTGCGGCTGCGATGTCGACCGGAGGCGGCGCGCTGTGCTTAAATGTCATTTACACTGTCGCACACACCTAAGAATGGCAGTAAACTGTTTTCCCCCCACCGCCGTAAGAGGAGCAATAAAAGAAATTTATACGTCGGTTAAGTTAAACAGAGCCGGATTTGTTTTTTGATTGTATAGGTCGAAATAAAATTAGATTCGCTTTTGTAAGCAAGACCACCCTCCTGCTCCACCCCACCCCACCCCGACCCCTCATGGCCAATTGCAAGACATCCCGGCGTTCGCACCTTCTCGCCCGAAAAGGCGACAACGATCCCTTTGGTTCGCAGGCGGGAGGCGGTGATGTTTGGCCTTCGGAGACGATCGCAGCGGCGGGCGGGGGATCCAAGTGTACGTCCCCGTACCAAATAACCGCTCTTACAATAACCCGGCTCGTAATCGAAGACTTACCGTCGCTTTGTTCGCTGAAGTGGTGAGCATCATTGTTGCGCTCCCAAGCCTCATTTCCTGCTGCTGTTATCTCTGGGCTCCAGCCTTCCAACCCCCAGACAAACACCCCCCCCCTCCCCGACACGTAAACTTAATTTTCTTGGGAAATGACAAGCGCAACGTGTAGGATAACATCAAGACGTTTCTGACCTTTGACCAGGACAGTTGAGTCCCTGAATTCTTTGGCCAGGGTGTGCGGGTGGTTTTATCTCCCCCATCAGCTGGCAGCTGCTCTAATGTCCACAGTCATCACTTGTTTATACGGTAAACACATCCAGGTGCGAGGGGCAGGTAATGAGGAACAAAGCGATGGCAACATCGAAGCCACAATGGGTTTAGATGATTCTGAGATTTGGAAGCGACGCTGGCAGTTTGGCTTTATTGCACATTGGCAGCATTGCAATACTTGCATACTGCATACTGCAGCCATTGGCGCTGGAAGACCCAGGGTCAAATCGAGGTTCGAAACCAACCTCCTGCTGCCGTAGCCTCGATCGCAGTACTCGCCCTGTTGTATAAATTGGTTGCAAACAGCTTAGCGGTGTAGCTCTGGAGGAAAGCGCCAGATAAATGAATAAATGTAAATCGGCCATCGACCCCACATGACCATGTCTCCCCGAAGCACAACATCTAATCACAGTTCCATTTTGGAAACTGAAGAAACTGGCATGTCTTCCATTCTTCAAGTGTCTCCTGGCTGATTTATTCTTCCGATCCCCTTGGCGTTTGTCACCCCCCCCCCACCCCCCTTAATCCAGCCAGGAATTAGTCGAGCTCTGCCAGGCAGGATGGGGGAAGCCGGCACAGCCCCCCCCCACCCCACCTCCATCTGTTTTGGGACAGAGTTCCGATGTGATGTCACCGCTCGGCAGGAGCGCTTTCCTCGGATGCTGCGTGATGCGCCGCTGCCCTTGGCAGTGGTCAAGCGCAGGCCCTTTCATGTCTGCGCTCTGCTTGGACTGCGGACGTCAGTCACACCCAATTCTCACACACACACACGCACCACAACCATGCCACACACGAACCCCCAATCCCCGAACCCTGAGCCCCACATCTGAAGCTACTGTAGCTAATTGTTTGCAGAAGCTCTGCGATCGCATCTCATGAAGAAGAAAGGAGATCTGCGTTCAGCGCAGACATAATGAAAACAAACAGGGAGCCGTGCCACATGTCTGTGTTTATGATCGGATGGAGGCTGTGCTCCCAGTGGGGGCGTGCTAGCCTAGGCCCTGGTTCCTGGTTCCTGGCTCCCCCGCTGCATGCATAAACACGCCCTTCGGGGCAAAGGCTGGTACAGTTTCAAATGAGACTTTCATTGCTGTGTACATGTAAATATGCCCCAGTGTCAGCATTGCCGCCGGGCTCTGACCGCACCCTGGGGAGTCCCTGCGCCACCTGGACCGGCTGTTGGGAGGGGACTTGCCGGCAGACGGCCTGCGTTGAACGCAGGTGGCACGGCATCGCCGCGCAAGTTCCCACGAAGCACCGTGAAGCACGCCTGGCACCGGGCGGCTGAGCGTTACGCCCATCTCCTCCGAGAAACCTGGCAACCGTTGCCTTGCAATTTGATGGGCCGTCCCGTATGAATTACCTTCGTTTTATTTGTGCGAATGTATAAAAAACTGAAACAGACAACTGTTGCTTATCATATCGTGATCAATATTGCATGAATTGCATCGGCGGCTCGGAATGAACAGGCCTCTCCCGCGGGGAAACAAATGTCTTGTACGTATTGCTGATCGATAGATGGTTGTGAGACACATCCTGTGGCGAAGGCTGCCTGCTCCTATTGATCGGAATAAACCATATTATTCATCTGAATGAACTGCCTTAATGAATGGTGTTGCATTTCGCCAGATGCTTCAGGTCCGCTGGGTCATCTCTAATGTTCTAGATAAAGTGAGAACAATGGTGGCAAAGGCTGCATCTATGGCTTCGCAATACGTTGCAAACATGGTCCACGCCGGTATGTACTCACACGAAACAAAGAGGTAAACGGCGGCGTTTTGCGGTGGGCCTGCAAAGACTAAAATCTTAAGCGCTTAAGGCTTTAATGTTACCGCCCATATTCTCTCGGGTGAGCAGATTAACTTTTGCACGGAGCCATTTTGAAGATTAGTGGCGCAGTTACTGTGATGGACGAATGCGCCGGATGCCCAAGATCAAGCATTTTTCAGATTGCTTTTACTCTCTCTTAAAGCGTTCGTCCGATAAAATTTAAACTGTAGCTGGAGACGCGTGCGCTTTGGATTCTTCTCAGCCCTCACCAGGATTATGGTACATGTTTACACTTAAGTAAATCCAATTTCCATCCCAGTCTTACTTACAGTGGAATTTGCTTCACATCTATTTGTGTCCTCCTCATCATAGGAACTGATGCGGGCGTGAGAGGGGCAGATGAAATTTAAAAGCAGAGTTGTGCAGATGGTTGCTAATACTAATGCTTTTGTTTAAAAAAAAAAAAAAAAACAAAAAAAAAACACCACTGGCCCATCAGTTGGTGTTTAGTTCCCAACGCTCAGTACGTTGGTCATGCGGCTTCTAGTGTGTCATGTTGCCTTCAGGTTGGGATCATGTGAAACGTTGGGAGACATGGGAGATGCAAGGCCTGCAGATGAACAGAGGGGCGTAAGCGGCATCTGCAAAGTGGCATTTTAACATCTCCTTTGTAAATGTCTTCCTCGCCCCTTGGGGAAAGAACCGCGAGTGGTCAACCACTGAGAATCCTCTGTAGCGTCTTGGCGTCTGTCAGCACCTACAGCATCACGGAGACGTCTTCGTGGGTATGCACCTCGGCATTTCGTGCCCTAATGAGTGTTAACAGGATTCCTTTTGGCGGACTCTGTAGCGGCGGAGGGGCGATCGTAAGTGGATTCGGAGGTTCCGTAATCCGTGAAGAAGAAGGAAGGTGCAACGGACGAACGGTGCACGCCGGGGTTGCGGACAGGTTTGGGGGGAAGGGGCAGGAGAAGGTTCATATTAGATGCTTTCTAACCACATCCCATTGGCCTTCAGAGTGGCCAACCCATTACATCTCCGTTTCCCATGTGCCCCGGGAAGCGAAAACAATTTCCAGACATCCGCAATTTCCAGGACGAGGAATTTAGCGGTAACATTAAACGGAACCCCTCGATCAAAGATAGCGGGATGATCCGTGCAGTCGCAGTGCTGCCTCGAACCCGGATCGAAGGAGCGTCGCGCAATTTATCGAGCCTCTGCTGCCTGACAGCCGTGGAAGAGGGAGGATGTTCAACGCGGGTCGTTGCCCCCCATGTTATGATAAAATCAATGGGCGGCATCCTCCCCAGCAGGCCTTCGTGGAAAGGTAATTACGTCCTGCGCCGGGTGTAACGCGCTTTGATATTTGTTACAGACTCAGCATAACCTCTGACCAAGTGAGCCATCGCACAGAGGCTGAGGGGGCTTCATCTGGAGCGGGACCCCACCGCAAGCACACGTGTTTGGTGGAAGATTAATCTTCTCCACCGGTCCAACCATCCTGGGCGCGGGGATCTGCACGAGGCAACTTTCTGCATTTTTCACTCGAGCTCACCGGAATCCGAATGTTTTGTTTCTGCAAGTTAAATAAATAATTAAAGCCCCGAGTTCTTTCATTTCAAGGATTGCCACAGGCTTTTGCCGTCTGAAAGCAGACCTGTGGTCAAAGTTCTAGAAATTTTAATTGCCGGCACTAAATCATGGCTAATGGCTGGGTCGGGAGCACAGTTAACTCTGATCATTGGGGTAAATAAGTGGTGCGGTTGAGCCGTGTGCAACAGACCCCCGCCGAACACTGCGCCCTTGTGATCCGAACGCGCCCACGCCGGCTGCGACCTCGTGTGCGAAACTGCTTCCCACTTCACCTTTGAAAATAAACAGAGGAAGGCGATATAAATAAGTAAATGTTATGAATAAATGAGCAGGTTCACGTCGAGTTCATGCTCACTTCCTGTCCGTCGGGCAGCGTGGAATTTTTCCTTAATTCCCACCGCTGTTCAAATGGAGTCTGAAAGTGCTTGCTGTGTGTGTGTGTGTGTGTGTGTGTGTTTCATCATGTTGTTTGACAGCAGATTCACTAACAGCGGTGTGTTTAACAAATGTCAGCGTTAACCTACAAAACAGATGCGGGCTGAGCCGAAGCGGAGTAATGAGTATGTAGGAACCTTGCGCACAGAACCTTTTCAGGCAGAACGGCAGCTTTGTTCTTTCCTGCTTCCAGTCCATCATTATGACTCTGACAAATTCATACGACGTCCACGTGGAGCGCGGCGCGACTCAACCCTCCGTCAACACCCAATTTCCAAGCTAATAGCCCGCGACGCACCTCCCAAAGAATGGATTCTCCCAGCCTCGCAGCTAATATGAGTGAAATTAAGAGCAATACAAACAACCCAAACGCAAAGCAAAGGAATCCATCATTTCCGAATGCAGAAAACAAACCGGGGTGACGTCGGAGGCCTCGGTTGCTGAGTCAACCCCTGGTTTGCCTGCGTGCTTTTTGCGGTGCCGCGACATCTTCGTTCAACTCGTATTTTAGCCGTTTGCACCGAGGTTTGAATCTCCATCTCCATTTGGACAAACTGTTTCGGTTCAGCCACCGGGCACATGAAGGCAGACCTTTTCACCTGAAGGTCCTTGTACTCCAGACAAATGTTGTGTCACTCTATAATCTTATTTATTGAGCCATTTTGATTCTAACCAGTGTTGATGCTTATTGATAAGCTGAATCGTCATTTTATTAAGCACCGAGGGTATCTGCTTTGCCGGGAAATGAATTCTGACATTTATAACTAATTGAACAGGCTATTAAGCATCTGGGACCCTCGCATGTCTGCCGTGTTTAAAATTCTATCAGTGACAAACTCCTCTTCTTAAAAGATTATTTCCTCCTGTCCAGGCTGCTGTCCTTCATGTGAGATGAGGTAAGAGGAGGTTTGGGGAAGTTTGCAAGATGGAGGGGGTGAAGTGTCCCTCGTCGCGCCGTGTCCTTGTCTTGTTGCCGAAAAGTTCTCTGTGTCATGCGGGCATCTGCTGGTCCTACAGATGGGCTGACTGTCAACCCTTGCCTGTCCAAGCCAACAGACCACCCGCATGGTCTGACGTGAGCCTTCTCCATGAGTAAATGAGTCCTTGGGTCTTGGCAGAAAGACATCATGTTCTAAAGAACAGCAGACTGCAGAGCCTTGCTGCAAAAGACAATAGCCTTGAACTCGTGTGAAATATTCTCCTCTTGCGGGGTGGAGCCTCTCTTGCGCATAAATGTCCACGACCCTTCATCGTCCGGCCTCGCCAGAGCAGTTCTGCTAAATCCTTGACAGATCACAGCTTGCCAGACAAGGAGGAAGCTCTTCAGGGCCCACTCTTCATGTTGTGGAATTTCATACCAGCTGACTGCCAGAAACATTGAGCAACATTTCTCTTCTCATGAAATCACACCATGTTTTAAGGCCGAATCAAAGAAACAGTGTTTTAGAACTCGCCGAGTGTCAATCCCCGATGTTCCGGAATCTTAAAATTTAACAATGCTGACGTTTAGACTCCACGTCCGTTTCTACGTACATCATAGTTCCATTTTGACCTCTTTATGTAGGCAAGAGAATAAGATTCTGAGATTTAATGCCGCCACGAAACACTGATTTTTCGGTTGGGTCCTTGAACGGGCTGCCATGGCGTTGAGAGAGATGGAGGACTAAGCTGTCAACGCAGCCCTGAAAATGGATCGCGTAACAGTTAGCAGGACCAGCTGGCGCTATCTGAGCCAGAACCGCAATCAGCTCCTCGACACATATCGCTTTGTGCCTGGGTGTCTTTCCGACACCGAGAGTAAGTGTCGACGATGGGTAGCAGACCCTCCGAGGGGTCACTTGCGCCTCGGTGGCACGGAAGTTCAGAGGAGCCGCTCACTCGGTTGCCCATAAAAGATCATTAAAAGCGCTCGTGTTTAAAAGATCGGAGGGAGCAAATCGATGCTAACAAAGGCCACCTGGGACGACAGACCATTGTACATGCGCCCAAGGAGAGGGGCACAAATGAAATGGGGAACGGAGACCCGGTGTCTACTTTGGAACTCCTTCATAAATCAGGACAGCCAGTTGGAAGCCCTTTCATGTCCCTACTCGTTCTCCTTGAATGCAACAGCTTGGCTGCGAGAGCCCCAGTCTGTCCGCATTTGTCCGTCACATCTCGGGGAAGTGTGTATGTGTTTGTTTGTGTGTGTGTGTGTGTGTGTGTGTGTGTGTGTGTGTGTGTGTGTGCGCGTGCGCGTGTGTGTCTTGGAGTGAGAAGCACAGTTTGGGAACAAGCTGTTGATTTGACACCTCTGCCCGGGACTATGGCTCCGACCTCTGTGTCACGTAGTAGGCAGCAGTAGGTCGTCGGGTGGTGGTGGATGCGGATGAGGATGCAGAGGCTACATTTGTCAGAGAGGCGAGGCCTTTTGAGAGTTTCCAAGTGAGACAGAGGCAGGTGGAAAACATACAGAGCTTTTCTCTCAGTTCTCCCACAACACTGACCTTCTGAACACAAACCCAAAGTCCCAGACAAACACATACACGTTCAGTGCTGATCCCGAGTGGAGAATATACAGTACATTCTTCGCTGCGGGGGACAGGACAAAGGTGTGCATTTGGACACTACGTCAACGGGACTGAGTAACAGTCACATGTGATTTATTACAAATAAGGAAATGGTAAGGAAATGGTACGATCGGCAGTAGCTTTAATAGTTCATTAACAGCGATATAAACACAACATGAAAGTTATGCTTTGGGGATAAACAACTGGCTGGTTGAGTAATGGCCTCCTGCAGTTTCGGGGGACCGTACCGCACTTTGTTCCCGAATTAAGAGAAACACACCACATAACTTGGAAGATTTGTGAGATCACTTTCAAGTTTTCTTAAGTAACAGAATTAAACGAGTGCTTTTTCACGGTCAGATCACCGCGTGAAATCTGCTCAGGATATAGGCACAGCAGTATCAGTTGTATTACCGAATCTGCTGAGCTCGGCACTCTTTAAGTCTCACATCTGAGTCAAACCCTCTCCTGGGGACAGCCTAGTCCGGCAAACCTTAGGTGGGATGCGAGTCCGCGGCAGCAGATTATTAAATCCTGAATATGTTAAATCTGCATTTGCATAAAATCCTAAAAATTGTAAATTCATTTATTATTCTAAATAATGAACATAAAGGATTTGCGTTTTTGGAGCAAAATAGCAGGCTTACCGTTTCAATGTGCTATGAATAGATCAAAGGAGTGTGACTGCAGTTTTGGAGTGATGTCTCACAACCAAAATGTCTATTTCTAGCTTTGCTTTTATTTTTGAGGAACCCAGAAAGAAAATGAACTTCTTAAACCTACCATACACATGAATTATAATATACAAATTCTTTTTTTTTTTAATCTAACTTTGGTTAAATGCCCATTCCACCATTAGATGAAAACATACACCAGAAAACGGACTCTTTACTGCCCGCGTTTTCAGGGTTTTCTAGTTTAAGGGCTGTGACCTTGAGCCCGTGTCAGCATGAACAAAGCAGCAGTTTTACAAAAAAATACAATTTAATTATTGTGGATTTAAATAAGTTTCTCTCCAGAGCATTGAGTTGAATTGTTATACCTAAAAGTCATTTTTCTTTCCATCTTAAAACAGATGGTTGTATGGTCTACCTTATCCAGGAGTGTAAATTCTTTTCAGGTAATGGAAATGAAATCTCATTTCTGCCCAAGTGTAGCTCTGTCATGCAGAAGTTCAGACTGAACCCCTACCTGCACCTGGGGAGAAGACAAGAACCAGGTGCAGCCAAAGAAGGAGTTATGGATGTGAACTCTGGGGCAACACTGAAGACCTGGACAATGAAACCACAGGCACAGTTGGGGTGTTGAACTGGTTTTAGCCCAGGGATCAGTCTGTTACCCTGTCCTACTGTAATTTGCTTTAAGCGTGAAGAATAAAACTTGAGAAATCAATCAAAGCCAGTTTTACCCCAATGTCAACCTCCTTAGCTAATTCACAGCACTGGATGACTACCATGTTTGCTCAACAAACCCATCATCTGCAAGGTCACTCCACATGGAGGTCTGCACCCCTCCACTCTTTGCTCACTATGCCATCCCATCCTGTGCATCATTTATCCCTCCACTATGGACCCATCGTCTTTCTCGCCCCTTCCTTGTGAAGTCCTTTGTCCTCCGCCCGACAAGGAAAGGCGAAGTAGCCTCCTTCCTGATCTCCTCTCCATGTCACAGTGTGACCAAAGGGGCTCCGTGAGGAAATCAGCGTCATGGTGCTGAGAAGCAAGCGAGCCTTGACCCTCATCTGCCTACCTACACCCCCATACTTGAATTTGTCCTTTGCTGGAGCCTCATGGGGCAAAAGACTTCAATTACGGCAGTGAATTGGGACCCTGATCGAATATATTGTGTCATGGGTGCTTTGAGCTCCTTCCACCTGAGGGCTTTTTATTGCTTGGTATGAAGCACAGGAAGTCTGAACCAGAACCACATGGCTTTCCAGATTCTGACCCAAAGAGCGTTGATCTTCAACGGCTGAGCTCCACACCCAGAGAAGGCCAAGTGCCAAATAATAAACACGAAATAGTCAGAGATGACGCGTTGGGATACCACCTGACTTAATGCAGATGCTTGTGTTATTTTTTCCCCAAATGCTCCCCAAAAACATGCGCCCGTGCGTTCCACAGAACGAGCCGAATAAACAAACCACCGAGATCCCACTTTCCATCCGCTTGCTGCCCGATCAGAAATGTTCAAGTGTTGCCGTATCTGTTCAAACACTGACGGGGATGTAATGCGATGCTCATCTTTATACAATTACGGGATGAAAGGCCCACTCGAATGTTTTGCTCAGCTAAAATGAACTAATTGCTTGTTTGATACGGTTTGCTAAAACACGCCGGATGGCAATCGCCATCAAATAGCTGAGTTCGACATATTTTATTTCGCTCCGAGTAAATATTATCTTGAACCCTGTGCACAGCTTCCTCATACATTATTTCATGATAGAAGCACCTGTTTTCGCCGGGCTGTCCAAAAACGCTCGACCAATGAATTTTTGCTCGAAGGAAAGGGAGCCGAGGGTAACGCACAGCCTGGAAAGGCGCCGTCGAGGTGTCGGTGCGGTGCATTTCAGTCTCGAGGCCTCCGCGTAGCTGAGAAAAACGGCAGCTTGCGGCACGACTTACTATGTCATTCGAGGATGTGCTGGTCATTTAGTTAATAAATAGATGAACGAAGAGTTGGGGGAACATTAAATGCGCTCGGCTTTCCGTATCCCCTTGCTTCAAGTGTGCCAAGCAGCTCAAACGTCCGGCGTGGAGCCCGGGACCGCTGTGCAAGAAGGTGAAGGCGGTGGCGTAAATCACAGTCGTGTGACTTCCACTATTAGTCGGCTCCCGAGTAGCTCGCCTGCCATCTTGCTCTCGCATGGCGCACTAGGCCCATGCTAGCGTGATGAAATGCAGCGGGGCCCACCGAGGAATTTTTACAAGCAGCGTTTCTTTAAGAACTTTGTGATAATTAGCAGCGGGCCTTCATCATACGGCTGGCTGGGCCGACTGGGCCGTAAAGCCAAATTTATTTGCCCATAAAATAAAGGAGTGAGACAAGCGATCACATTAATCGGGCAGAAGCAAACTAGGCTCCGTTTTAATATGGTTAAAAAAGGCTTTTTTTTTTTTAAAGCGGCGAGTCTCAGTTTCGCATTAAAGCGTCACATTTCGAACAGCCCTGCGTTGAGAAGCTCGGACATGGACGCTGTCTCAGGGCTGGAGGATGTTGTTGGTGTGACTGGCTTGTAAACGAAAAGGCAGTAATGCATGAGGTAAAGAAGGATGCTACAGCCAGCGTGAGGTGGTAGTCTTAAGGGTATAGAAGATCTGGATGTGTGTCGCATAGTCCGGGGTTGAGCCGATGCCCCGGTGTTACGCGTGGGGAGCAAAGCCCAGAGGCTCGCCATCGAGTGTGAGAACTGCAGCTCCCCAGACCGGCAATGAAACACCTCGGCCGTAAAATCCAAACGCTTCCTCTCGGCTAATCCCCGGGAGGGGCGGTGAGCGGCAGTGTTAGCTGTTTTTGCCAGTTGACCTTACGGGGTCTGGCGCGGGGGAAGGGGGATTTGAGTTGGGCGGGGTCACCCTCCTGACAACCCCGCCTCCGCCACACCCCTCATTTAGCGCGGGGATGTCGGCAACACCCGTCCGCTTCTCGTTCTCAGCCGCACGGAGAGGCGGACACCAGGGAGGACGCACACATGGCGGGATCAGATCGCCGTGCAAATCGGAACCTCATGTGGCTGTGCCAGGCCTTCCGCTCCTCACACCATGGGAAACATGTGGAAGGTGGGGGCTGGAGGTGCCACAATTGAGCCTCCCCCTGTTTGATCTCCCTATGACATTCTCCTGCAATAAATTAACCTCCAGTAGTGCCTGTTTGCTTTGGTTTTTTAGTCTCTGAGCAAGCATCATTAAATGAGCGATTTCTGGGATTTATGGGAAACCTACGAGCGCTTTCGCTCCCTTCATTTAAGAGCGGCGCACCTCCGCGATGCGCATGAAAGTGCTGAAGCGCGCGCTCGACGGAGGATCCCGGTGGACTACAGTCTCAGAAGTAAAGCATATTTCTTTTCTTATAAACATATGTTTCCCTCCATTCCCCCTTTTCCTTGCTTTTATGTGCGCGACCCCATTACCATCAAAGGGCTTTTGTTTTAAAATAACGGGGGCTGTCAGCGCCCCATTGAGGAGCAGTTATTGCGGACGGGAGCAGCGGTGGTGTGGTCGCCGAGGGCCGAAGGAGGCCGGCCGAGCGAGGAGATGCGCGGTGAGGGTAAACCAAAGATAATGGCGCTCGCAAACTTCTTCCTGTTTTTTTCTTTTTACATTTTCACCGTGACCACCATTGCCAGATTATATGGTGCCGAGTACGAAGTGGAAGTCCGCCAGCAAACCATTGCTTGTCCAAGTGAGTTTGGCACCGAGGGTGACATTCAAATAAGAAACTGATTATGGCCCAGTGGAAAAATTTCACTGCTCTTCCTGCGCTTTCATACCCAAAGAATAAGGAACGGCTCCCTCTTCAGAGGTGCATTCTTCTTCATAAAGCTGTTGCGGGATTCGGTAAAATACCTCAGGTATTACGTGGCCATTGTGCCGCGCGGTTTTTTTTTTTTAATATTTAAAGGATTATGAGAAACAAGAGCAAGAGTACAGGAATTCGGAAAAGCCGTCGGCACCCTTAGGACGCGCTTTATTTGAACCGCACTGGAGTTTAAAACAAATATTGAGTAATGTCAGACGGAATAGGCAGATTAAAAATGTGCAGATAACAGCGAACGTGGATTAAACAAGAGGTGACGCAAAGTGATTGACGGGGGAGTAGGAATGAGCCCTTCGCTTTATTTTTATGACACATCCTGTTCAATAAATACAGCCGAAAAACCGCGAGCAGATCATCAGTCATGGCTGAATCATCCGCAGTAAAATAAAAAAAATAAAAACGTTTATTCGGAGAGCAGGCGTACAGCAAACATATAAATGTTTGTGCGAGAAAGTCTTTAATCCGCTGCTGCTTGGTTTACAGTGGGAAATTGCTGCAAAGCAGTAGCTTAAAAAAAGGCTGTGAGTGCCCTGGAATCCAGAGCTTTCCGCTGACAGCTGCCTTCAATATGGCCTTCAAAGGCCCGCTCTGCCATGAGGAAGCAGGTCTGGCCGGGGAGGGCATCCTGGTGGAAATGAGCTCTCTGCCCGACTTACCTGTCTGTCTGCAGAGCGCGGCAGAAAGGTCCCAACAAAGCCGCAGGTCTCGATTCCGCGGGGGGACCCCCGGTGCGCTAATGTGTGTCATGGGGCCGCCAACTTTGCAACAGCAGACCCTTGCTCGCTCCCCGCTTTCATTTGCAGCCAACATGGCATGCTTGTGGTACACCATAAATGGATTTCACCAAGTATAGACGATGCCTTTTTCGTCATCGCTCGACACCCTGTTTTTCACGGCCACGCTGTCTCGGGAGCAGATCTCTGCATATTTACCCTGCGGTTCCTGTCTGTTACCTTCTTGGTGAAAAAGCAAAGGTCTGCTGGTTGGGACAAAGTTCGCTGCATCTGCAGTAGACAAATGAAGAAGTACCAGGACGACCACCACCTTCCCCCACCCCACCCCACCCGCCTCAGTCAAACGCTGCTCCTATCGAAAGGCCCGGCACTTAAGAAGCTTTGCCAAGAGTCCCACAATCCGTGGATGATGGGTGTTGCGCGCTCAGCCGCCTCTCAAGATCGCTGCCAAATCCCTCGGCACCCCTGTTTTCAAAGGGGAGGACCATTATGTCCTGTGATTGCGCCAATCATTTCCTCCACATTTCCGTCTGTGTCTCTCGTTTTTTTTTTTGGGTACGCGTGCGATCGAGTTCTTTATTGTTTGCAGGTGATGGCGAGCGAGTGCATGTGCACGTGGGGCGGTGGGGGCCTTATGGGTCTGTTCCCCATTTTGATCAGCTTGGAAGTTTGGGCTCCAGGATCGGTTTGGGCTGTAAATAAAACCCGCCGTCCTGCTCCTTCTAACCTCGAGTGTTTCGGGATGTACCCCATTTTCCGAGCCACCACCCCGGCAGCGGTCCGCATCTTGACCCCGCATGATAACGGTGTGTCGCCAGCAGAGGGAATGGAACCATTATTTTTGGCTTCGGCGAGGGTTCTTCGCTGAGCGTTAATATGGCTGGGGCCTCTGTTTTTCACCCAAGCAATACTCAAAACCCCGAGTGTCACCAAAATCTAAGTTCGTTTGACGAAGGAAGCAACCTGGGTGAACGTACAGGATTTTATTTCATTAGAACGTCTAGGATAGGTGGACAGCCGCCGGCACTTGAACCCCAGGAAGTTCATTTTTTCCTCTTCTTTGTCGATGGGAGCATTTTGTTTTCCTCTCCTTGGCTGCCATTTTGGGCCATCTTATCCAGCTTTTTCAAACCTGTTTCTGCAACTGTCTCGAGTATGGAAAAGGTTATTTGGTACACAGCTGTTTAGTGAGACAAAGCATCGAGGTGAACTGAGTTGAACTGAATTTGTTTCAAACCAACTGGAGAAAATTGTCCCTGCTTCCGTGATGCAGTAGCAATTGTTCGTTTCTGCCCTGAACAGAAGACTTTATGTGCAGGCTTCAAGGCTGCATAGGCTTTATCTCCCAATCTGTTAACTATCTGCAGCCTGTTGCTTTTCTTGAAGCAGGTGCTCGTGTCAGCCTTCGATGAGGACGGGTGGTCCAGGGAACCTGGGGGTCTTAAAGAACTGGCCTGCACCCGCTCCCAAAGTGAGGCCCAGCGGGCCACCGGGTTCTTCAGCTTGCATCTGGCATCTATGTTAAGAGTAGTTGCCCTGTTGTTTTACGTTCGTCTTGCTCCATTCCAGTTACCCCCCCAGGCATGCCGTCTCTATTCCCCGAGCCCGAGTTTGCCTTCAAAACAACGTCTGGTTCACAAGGTCAGACTTAATGATTTACCGTAGTAAAGAAGCACAGCCCTCTTACAGTGAGGGCTGGTGGAAAGGAAACGTGACACAGGGAAGGAGGAACGTGTGCTCGGTGTGCGTCTGTTTTTGGGGGTACGTCTGTGCCATCGTTCCGCTGTGGGTCAGGTTGCCTTGTTCCGCTTGTCCGTAATTTCATGCTAATGATGAAAAGCAAAGAATTGACAGGGAAGTCTGCTGAGGAAGATAGAGAGAGCACACTGTTCTGCTCTGCCTGCTTTAAAAAGCAACGGCAGCGATGCATTTCCAAACCATCGGCAGCACCAGAAATAATTCTGGCCGTTTTGTTACCCACAATAACAGCCTGACATTTGGGAGCCATTTTGTGGTCATCGGAACAATGGCTTGTTAGGCCATTTGAGTGTGGAAACCGCATATCTGCATCGGGACGTTTCGTCGCTTGCCCACATCGGTCGTCTGGAATGAGTTATGGGGGAGGCAACTGTTTAGAAACCCGATAGGTGGGGATCAGTTGAAGAGCCAGATCTTCCTTCACGTGTCTCACGTTTTCAGAAGCAGCAGTATCCACAGGGTGTGTTGCAAGTGTTCCAGTGCTGTCTCAAAGCATTGCGAAAGTGGCATCATCTTCCTGGAACCATCAGAAGATCTAACAGGGTGGGAGATTCTGTTTTTTTTTTTCAGCACCGGGGTCAACACCTGCACGGGACAAGCTGGACAGGAGCCTGGAAGCATCTCAGGAAAGTGCCTCAGAAGGGTCCGGAAGACAGGGCTGCTAGTTTCTTGATCAAACTTGCTAACCGGATGCCTTACGAAACCCAAGTAGTTTCCAGTAAGGATTCTGAATACTGGCACTTGGCTCGCTTGGGATTCAGGTGCCCTTGATATTTTAGGTTTTGTTTGTAAGGGCCGGAAACTGTTAGGTGCAGATGGACGAATTCAAGCAAAAAAATGAACCGGAAGAAAACAGCTGATTGCCGTGCCAACATTCCTCTTGGAAAGAGCATTAAACATAGCGCAACTGGTGAGCTTCGCCCTGGCCTTCGCATCCAATGAGCACCTTTCCCTCCTGCATACTTTGTTAACCCCATCACGGCTTTACCTCGCCTTAATCCTGCACATGGGACTTAGCACCCACTTTGGAGCATCAACAGAAATTCACGTGGGACTTTATATCCACCCCCTGTGAGATGAAAAAGAGGAAACGCTTTTAAGAAAACAAGTAGTCAAAGTGCCTTATCCTGCTTGTCTCCCTGACTAGGGTAAGCCTGGGGGCTGCTGACATCGTAGGCAGGGGTTTTAACTCGTTTTTGGACCGTGGTTGGACGGTGAACTTGCACACAAAAGTTTGGCGGGCACCTATCTCCAGATCTGAGCAAACGCAGCGCTTTTGAAAGGCCCTAACAGGATTAGGGCATCTGTCAGGCAGCAACAATGGCCCCTGGAGATATGGCCACTGCCCCCAGCCACCCCATAGCACCCTGCTTGCGCCCATGTGAAAAAAGTGCTGATCAGAGAGCTGTTGTTACAAAGGCTGCGATGCAGAGAAGACAAAGAGATACGGTCCCACAGACCTGGTTTGCTTTCAGCTATGCGTTTTGGGTTTGTTGTCTGTCGGTAATGTACGTTGCACATAAACAGCATCGCTTTGGATGTATAGAGCGCCGAACACAGTTATTGCATATAAATGGACACTTGTGCAAGTCACACATTGCAGTCGTGGAGTGTATGGCAGGGTACAGTACAGGTGGGAGGCCGGTCACGTATACACCCACTTTACTGTTGCCAATCAAACTGAAACATATCTTTGGACTGTGGGAACTCAGCAGAACTGGCAAGCTCCACAGAGACTGAATTTAGTTCAAACCCGCAAATCCGAATCCAAAGCTTAGGAGTTGTGAGACACCAGCACTGTCCTCTGGGCCGTGATGCTGCTGAACCGTGAAACCATCAAAATTTTTCCTGGTCAAGCTGTACTTGCCCTCCCATGTCTCTGCCACAGCTTGGCTGGGATCACAATACGCTTTCAAGCTTTTCTGTCTTTGTAAAAAGTTTAATGTGAAAATACGTACGGGTGCGTTTTTGCCAAGCAGGGGTAACGCTGCACTCCTGAGGGTGTGACCAGGCCTCCAAACCTGCAACACAGGCGTGCCAGTGATGTATAGCGTGCATGAAAATGAGAGCTGTACCTGGGAGCGGTGCTGAGACTGTAAATTCCCATCTGAGTGTGGTGTGTGGGCAGGAGTTGGATAAGGTGCTCTGGGCCGGCGCTCTCCATCTGCCAGGTGGGGCAGAATGCCTTAGCTCTTCCCCGCAACTCTCCTGTCTGTCACCGGTTGGTCTATTTTGAGCCTCTCTGCCATTCGTCCCAACGGAACAGCAGAAGCAGGGAGCTCATATTCTTCACATTACATACAGCTGGCACCAGGCCCGCGTTTGCCATGACTGCTGAGTAGACAGAATGCTGGAGGCGGGGGGGGTGAAGAGTGAATGGGAGAGCAAAGAGGGCAGAGTGAGGAGAAGGGGAGGGGGAGAGTGAATGCAGCTCAGTATCCCCCTTCCTGGGATTTCTGACCTCCGGGCAACTAACACACACACGCACACGCACGCGCACACGCACGCGTGCGCACATACACGCTTTTGTGTGTGAGAGTCGGTGTCAGTAGGTTTATGTACATAAATCCACAACTTGTGAAGTCAGATGGGGATACTGGGAATTCCTATTCCCCGTGATTCCTAGAATACGCCTGCTCTGAGCCAGGGTGTGTGTGTGTGTGTGTGTGGGGTGTGTGAAGGGGGTGGGAGTGTTCGAGCGCCACCTCCGCTCGTGTGCTGCCTGCGTTGATGTCATGATCCCCTTCACCACGAAAAGGATAAAACCTGCTTGCTAAATCTGATGCGGGAAAAACACATATCAGGTTTTGCGCATGCATGTATGTTTGTAAATATTTTGAGCCAAACTGATCGCACTGGACACAAGATACAGGTGAAACATTACAGAATGACAGATGCACCCAAACATAGAATGATCTTGTTGACAAGAGATTTAGAAGTCCCGGGTTCAACACCCAGAATTGCGCCGGTTAAAATGATCCAGTTGTTAAGTAGCTTAACATTGTAAGTTGCTTTTGAGGAAAGTGGTAAGTAAATAAATAAATGCAAATAATATTTGCACTATGTGAACACTGAATGATAACTGATTCAGGGAAATTCAGAACATATAAAAGACGACAGTATGTGGACACCTGAGTGTCACACCCGTATGTGCTTGTTGAACCTCCCATTCGTATGGAGTTGATCCCATGGGAAAGTTTCGCACCAGATTTTGGGAATTTGTGCCCATTTGGCGACAAGAGTATCAATGAGGTCGGGTGAGAACGCCTGGTTCACGGTTGGCATTCCAGTTCATCCCAAAGATGTCCAGTAGGGTTGAGGTCAGCGCTCCGTGCAGCCACTCAAGTTCTTCCACACCAATCTGGGCGAACCCTGTGCTTATCGAGCTCGCTTTGTGGATGGGGGGCACAGTCACGTTGCGGCAAGAAAGGAGCTTCTTCCCCAACAACAGGCCACAAAGCTGGAAGCACACAATTGTCTTGAATGTGTTTGTATGCTGCATGGACGTGGCTGAAACAGCTCAGTCATCAGAAGGAGGTTCACATACTTTTGCATGTTCTCCAGTCACTACACGGTCATATCCCACACTTTGTTTCACAGGCCATCCATCAAAGGGTGCAGCACGTGAACTTGACAGCGCTTCTAACCCAAACATCTTGTCCCTGCAACCTAAATACTGGAGAGCGAGGCCGTTGTCACCTCTCTCTTCAGAAGCACACGCGAAGCCCGGCCCAGACTCACACGCAAGGTCACACGTGCGCATCCACCCACACATCCTCTGGCTGCCTATAGCATTTCTGCGAAGGGCCCCTCACGTACGTGTGCAGGAAGCGAGGGAGCTGCCGACAGCATGTTGTGTGCGGCTGGAGACCATCTGTTTGCACCGACAAACAGCGCGGCAAGCATGCGCACACGGCGCTGCCTCTCTGCGTAAAACACACTTACACGCACGACCCCAACCAAGCAAGTAACTGGGTTAATAAGACAAATGAGCATCGCGAGTGCAATTCCCCGAAGTCGGCCGTTGCATTTAACAAACTTTAATGAATCACTCTTGTAGACCAACCGCCTCGATCAAGGAGCCGGAAACTCGATGTTTTTTTATTTCCTAGGAGCAAGGGAAAACAAAATTGTATAGTTTGTACAGATGTCTCAATGATGTAATCTCACTGCTGAAATAGGAGACTCCAACCCCCTCCGAAAAGAAGAAAGTAGAGCAGGTTTTTTTACTACCATTTTCCTGGAATGCTGCTCCTGGGCCTGCGCTGGTTTGTTCTCCTGCGCCGCTCCTGACTTCGCAGCCTTCATGTCCTCCAGTGGGAACCCTGTTACAGAGGGTTGGAACCGTCACCTGTCTCGCACTGATGTTCCTGCCGTTTTTAGGAAGCGGGTTTGAAGCTGTGCGGTGTCGCCGGAGCGTCGCCATCGTTCCGGGTAGCCTCCGGCTGACGTCTTCCGTTGACGTGCTATCCCGTGCTGGATGTGCACGCTTGCTGATACGCGGTGCGGGATGGGGGAATTCCGCACCCCTGCACGGTGTCGCGTTTTTCCCGGAACGCCACTTGCGCGTGTAAACACGGGGCATCACGTCGCAGCCGCGGCGAGCGATCGATGAATCGGTTAATAAATTGACCTCCGGAAAATTCTGAGCGTAGTAAAACCTATTATCCCTCGATATCCTTTCTTGATGGGCAGCGCTTAATAAAACAACGCTTCAAGCAGCTATTAATATAGTCCTTTAGATAAATTGCATAGAAAATAGACAAATTATACCTGCGACAATGGTGGACAAACACAGAAAACAGCTTATTTCATAGATTATTTAAAAGGCGCAAAAAATCTGGAAAAACATAGATAAATATTGTGATAAATTACTAAAAGGACTAATAAAAGGGTACTGCCGTGAAGCCGCGCTGTAGCAGGGAGCGGTAACCGGCATTTTGCTCCAATTCTGCCAGAGGACACAGGAGGTTTAGCAGAAACGCTCATGGGCGAAAGACTGCTCGACATGCAGGCCCAGGTATTGGCTTGAGTTCAAGAAGACACGGTCCAAACACATCATTAATCAAATTCATGCCGCACACAGAGCAACCCTCTGGGATCCAGGTACCATGAGCTTGAATCTTGATATCATCCCATGCAAATGTGGCGTTTATATAAAAGTCATCCATGCTTTGTGGGATTGATTTTGTGTGATGGATGCAAACATCCGAGGTGGTAAATGGTTAAATTTGTGGCGCTGAAGGTGTAAATATTACTAAACAGGCCACCGAACGCTCTCTGCTATGTCGACTTCCCTGTGCATGGGAAAAAGAGAGGGAAAATGGGAAATAATGAGCTGTCCACCCTTCACATCCCATTATCATAGCTTCTCCTGGGCTGCCGCACCTCAAAGATGTGCTGTCATCTCTGGGAGGGATTGGGGTAGAGAGGGGTAGACAATGAGAAGAATCAGTGTGACCCTCACCCCCACCCCCGGAATGGGCAACCAGGCATCACACTTCTCTGTGAGGAGGGGTGCAAGGCTTCGGGGGACTCAATCCAACAGCTAAGGGTTACCAGCGGGGGGGGGGCACAGGGCCTTCCTAGGTCACGACACCGCAGGAAGCAAAAGCAGACCGTACCAGCTTTTTTAATCTTTTTTTTTTTGTAGGAGTTGCACGGGGGGTCGAGGGGCAAAAGGGTTAACCTGTAGGTAAGCTGAGAATCTCAAGGAATGGATGAGGGATAGCCTGTATCTCAGTCACCTTTTAATTTCCCCGCAAACATTCAAACAAAGGAAATAAATCACACACGCAATGTTTTACACGACGGCAATAATAATATCTTAAAACACCCCTCTTGAATGAAGTAAAACGATAAAAATTATATGTTGGGGTTTGCCTACCGCCATCTGTCCAATAATCTGCCACCGAAGATGCGTCTGTATTCAGCAGCCGTGAAATTCTGCATTTCCAGTTGTAAGCACACATCTGCTTAGGTGGAGCTCCATATTTATTTAATGACGGCCTTTAGACGTTAAGCGATCGATGTTTAGCGAACCGCAAAATCGGGATGTGTACACAAGCACTGCTTTTTCACGGCATCTCCACCGAAGTGCTTAGCCCTGCAACGCTTCCACTTCTACAGAACAGTGTATAATATTTCGATCAGAACAAAGAAACTACACCCACGCCGGATTCTTGTGTCGTGATCGTATTCTGCGCAGCACTCGCGTAACCTTTTGAAATGTGCATCGCAAACACAACTCCCTCCTTGCTCTGCCCTGCTTCGCTGTGACACTGGACCGCTGTGGCCTCCTCCTGCACTTAATATTTACAGCCAGTACAAAACAACAACAGGAAACGGATTTTTTTGCAACGCCTTTAAAAGTGAAGGTTAAGCTGCCACTCGGATGTGTCCCACGGGCGGCTAGGCTAACGGTATCTCCGAGAGTCAACATCTCGATTGTTCGGCCTCAGCGTCGACATAAAAATGCTCCATCATTGATGGAAAAATGGATTTTTTTTTCATATTCCAAGATGACAATGCCAGGATTCATGGGGCTCAAACTGTCAAAGAGTGGTTCAGGGAGCATGAGAGAGACATCATTTTCACACATGGACTGGCCACCACAGAGTCCACACCTTAACCCCATTGAGAATCTTTGGGATGTGCCGGAGAAGACTTTACGCAACAATGCGACTCTCCTATCATCAATACAAGATCTTGGCAAAAAATGAATGCAACTCTGGACGGAAATATATGTTGCGACGTTGCATAAGCTTATCGAAACGATGCCACGGCGAATGCGTGCCGTAATCGAAGCTAAAGGTTGTTGAACGAAATATTACAGTATGTGACTTTTTTTTGGCTGGGCAGTGTATCGGCGACCGAGATCAGCAGTAAAAAAATAGCGTTAATAATACGTTAATTCGTGCAGGCAGAAGAAAATTCGGTCAATCCAAAGTCCTCATCTCGGTTGCCCTTTGTAATTCATATTATCCCTTTGTCTAACAGTAATGCTTGCACGGGTTTGCCTTGCCTTTCAAAAACCGAGTTACCTGATGTGCTGGTTTTGCTTAAACCTTAATAATGTAAAAAGAAATGTACTTTTCAGTGAGGATCTTAATATTGAAGAAAGGGATTTAAAGGGAATAACTGCAAATTGGTCCAGCTCAAGAGACAAGCGGCAATGACAGCAGTTGCTGGCGGTTGTAGACATGTGCAAGCGGTTAGCATCTGCGGAAGCGAACAGTGTCAACACAGTTCACACGGTAGTAGCTGGGATCCTGACCAGCCCTGAAGTGCAGGAATGTTTGGCCACTTTGACACGGGGTCTTTGTGAGAACGGAGTGGCTTGGCAGGGAGAGCGGCTGTTAACCATCCCCGCTATTAGGGGGGCGGGGGGATGGGATGATGTGTGAAAGATTGAGCACCGGAGCTCCGTAAACCACTATTAACAAAGCCTAATGAAGCTCGGCAGTCCCGATTTATCATTGTGCTTGCTTAGCTCAACAATTGTTAGCGTAATAGCATCACATTTCTACGATGCAGCCAAATAAACTGTGCTGTTGGGCTCTAGATAATAATAATAATAATAATAATAATAATAATAATAAAAGAACAGGATGATGAAGAAAAAGGATGATTGCTATGTATGTTTTCAATATTTTATATATATTTTCTAGCTCTACAAGACTGAGGTTAGAGATTTCACAACAGCTCTTTGCTTCTGATATGATCCTTTTTTTTTTGTCCTGTGAAGAAAGCTCTGGCGACGGACACGGTCAGGAAAACCCTGTCCTATTCCAAGGAAAAGGATGCATGGTCAGCACAATTACCAGAGCCGAAAGGGTCCAGCAAACCCGTCCGAAAAGTCTGGACCGATCGGGCGCCTCCTGACCCCTGTATTTGCTTCCCATCAAGGCCTTTCGTCTGTGCTTTAAGAGCCCTCCATTAAAACACTGACTTCTCAAGGTAAACAGGGGCCTTCCAGCCTCGTAGGTCAAACATTTTGAAGTACAAATTTCAGTAAATTCCAGGAACGAGTTAAAAGTAAATATGTTGGTCTAATAGTGCGAACTGCTGAAAGGATGCCTTTGTTTTTTGCTGCAGCTGCTGAGGTGGAGATCATCGGAAGGGTCAGCCAGCATCGCGCTCTGCCTCGTACACCTCGGTGTCTCCTGCCTGGTACGCCTGACGCTCCGCGGCATTTCGGTCTTCTCATCCTCCGCGTTTGACCTCTGCGCTTCCCCGTCTCGAGACGAACGTACGACGGGAACCTTCGATGTCTCCTCGTGGCTCCGCTCCTCCATTTGATGTTCGCTGCATTTGCATGCTTTTCATTTGAGCCCCCGGACTTCAATGCACGGCAACCTGATTAATTTTTCCGACCGAGGCTGAATTTTTGCCCGTGCTGCCCTTAGGGACTCCCCCGGTTGCTCTTTGCCCTATTAGGGCGGTTGGATTTGCCCTCCAGCATCTGGGGCCATGCGAAGGACCAGGGGGCAGCCTGGAAATTAGACTGCACTAATTGTTCTTCAGTCCACCTCAGTTACACCGGGGTGGCGAGAGGCCAAAATAGGAAAGCGCATCGCATGGCGGAAGAGAAAATCAAATCCTGTTTGCTACGCTGCAATGTCGAAACACCTTAACCCAACTCCTGTTATGCAGCACCAGCAAACGTTCGAGCGCAGAAGCAGAAGCTGCGTTCTGCAAGGTCTTTGTTTAAGAAGCTCGAGCCACGTCTTTCCAGCTCTTCTGCAGTAGCTCCCAGAAGTGTGGGATGGGGGATACCTTGCGTTCACTCTCCTGCCCGGTTTGTTGCCCAGATGTGCGCACCTTTTTGACTGACTCCTGAACCTAGCGAAAACCTAAACACTGGTGGTTGTCCTTCTATGCTATCCATCCATCCCTCCATCTACTGTCTTTAACCTCTTAAACCTGAGCAGGGCTGCGGTGGCCTGGAGGCCATCCCGAAATCACGGGGTGCAAGGCTACATATGCAATGTTTTTCGCCCAGATTTCTCATTTTAAAACTAATTCATTGAACAGAAATATCTTAACCTGATAAAATGTGTCAAAGAGCGGAATCTAGGAAAAGATTTCCTGTGAGAAACCAGCAGATACTTCAGAAAACTCGACCGAAAATAAGAAAAATGCATGTCTGTTGTGCTACACTTGAATGAGAAGGGAGGGCCGTTCGCTTTGCTTTGGACAGAACATCGACCTTGAAAAGCAGCCGATGAACTCTGTATGCAATACAACGGATTTCGTGACATCCGAATGTGAGAATGGACTGAGAAATGCACTCATATGGAATTGGCTTGACCGATGGGTCTCTGCTGTTGTCCAGACAGTGATGCCCTCCCAGGGGGTCATTCTATACTCTTCAAATAACTCAAACTCTAACTCAAAATATTATCAAAGGTGAAAATGCATGCAAACGGCGAAGTAGATTTATGTTAATAACTCAACGTGGGTTCTTTATATGTCCACAAAACTCAAGAAAGACCTTGAGGTCCTATTAGAACTTATAGGCAGCAGTGTCCGTATAATCAGGGTAGGTGGGCTTCCAGCCTCCTGGTTAAGGGCAGACACGGGTCTTGGACTGAAAGACAAAGCTCAACAGTGTGTGGGCAGCCTGGGAGATGATTAGCTCTCAAATGGAGTTCGCTGTAGAATGGAAAACCAGAGCGGCCCTGCTTCTGTCCCGGCACTCTCCATGAGAACCAAGCAACTTGCACTGACACTGGCTTTACCTGTTGACTAATGATCCACTCGGAGCGAAAAAGCACCCTCTGGGGTCATTATTCAGTCACAGGCACTCGTTCGCGACAGAGGGCCAAGGCCGGGAGGAAAATATGCTCGCGTTGGACTGCTGTTTAGCAGGTTGCCAGGACGCTAAGAGGTACTTAACCTGAATAGCTCCAGTAAAATATTTTGCTCTATTAATCGGTAAACACCGTGTTCCCATAATAGCTTAAAAAAACAAAACGTAACATTAAAGACAAAGACATATACCGGAAATTCTGCCAAATGCGCCGGTCCTTTCAGGAGGGCAGACGTTCGATCCTCCTCAAAAGTAAAGACACGGGTAAATAAATATATGCAGCATTTCTGCACCGTGCCCCCTCCTCTCCCGTCGACCGCTTCGCCACGGAAACATCGGCGAGCGATGTTTCAAACATTAAAGCCGTCAGCGTTTTGTGATATATTACCCAAAAAGAAAACGCGCGCTGTTTTGACACGGATCGGCAGAAAGGAAAACCGCCGGGTCCACGAGCGCGGCAATTTTCCCTTCCGAACTCACAACCTACGCTTCCCCCGGGAACGCTCGGGCCGGCGTGTTGGATTCCGTGGAGCTTTAAATTATTAATTACGGAGCTTATGGAATCATTAAAAGAGTCAATATGTCACTCATTACAGATTAACATCAATCGAGCCGGTCGGTCTGAATGGATCCAAAGGTACGTTTCTCCCCCCGGTTATCCTACCCACTGGCCTGGGTTTAATCCCCACACTGCTTGGAGCAATCTGATTAGCATACTCATTGAGGCTTTTCGCAGGTCGACAAAAGCCCCTTGCGCCCTTTAAGTTCTCCCTTTTTTGTCCGGAGGACAAGAGCAGCCACTCCAGCTCATTGGAATTAAAAACAAACAGAACCCCTTTTGTCGATAGAAGTCAGCGAAGCGCTTTGCAGAGAAAGGGTTAACGTCCCGCCCGCCGTGCCTCGCGGGCTTTGCGGAGGCGGCTGTGCTCTCGGAGCCTTCTCCGGAGCCGCGTCCATATCTTGAAGAAAGACTCGGTATTTACCCGACAAGACAAAGAGGAGGGAAACGTTTCTGCATTGTTTCCTTCCCGTTTAATTTAACTCCGTTCTTACGTGTTGGTCCTTCCCTTGGCAGGCGGGACGAGATTCTCGTCCCGCCTGCCAAGGGAAGGACCAACACGTAAGTCTCGATTATGTCGCACGCTTTATTTTTAGAACGGAGCTTTAATGCAACTCTTGCTTTTAATTGGGGGACGAAGAACAAATGGCGACCTGCTCTTTAGTTACCAGCACCATGGTTAGCGGGACACAAAGCAGCCTTGTGTTCCTGGTAAATGGTGGTTCTGTCAATTGCGGAGCGGGCCGGGCGGAGGGGGGAGGCGGGCCGACCAGGCACTGGGCCCGGACAGTTCCGAGTGAAGTGGTTACTGCCTGGATCTTGGCGTCCAGAGCGGCTCCAGACCGGCCCATCTAAAAATACTCTCTTGTCACGGTGGAGTGCTGACGGTGAGGCACACAGAGCAGCGTTCAGCAAGCGAACCCGCGCACCATTGCGTAACCCACCCTTCCCTGTCATTTGGGGCGGCCGCATCGGGCGGGCAGAGGGAAGGTTTGGTGAAAACTGCATAAATGTAAATGCGGACCCTGTGCCATGCTGACATCCAACAGGTACAAGAGAAATTACTTCTTTGGAAGTGTTTCCACATTTGGATGCCCCTCTCTTCACACTCTAGGAGCTTGTATTCTAGATGCCCTCCACCCCAGCGTCCGTGAGACTGCGCTGTTGTGCCCAGGATGAGGACTTCACTGTGATTTATTGGTGCGGTGCACTGGAGATGGTTACGGCCTGGTGGTTCTCACATGTGTTGCCACAGGGATAGAAGGTTAAAGAATGTTCAGTTGGCACCAATTATGGTGCAAAGTCCAACGCAGGAGTTTTCTGCGGCTGTGGCTCGCCATCACTAGGTCATCTGCTGGGTATCGGCCGTAGGTGCTCCTCCACTCCGAAGATTGGGGCCAGGAGAGCTTTCAAAGGGCCATCCAATAGGTGGATTACTCACTGGTTTTTGTCTGTCCCACCCCGGATCTGTCCCACTGTCTGGGGTCAGTATGGACGCAGGACTGACACGAAGATGACCTGCTTCTCTCAATTACACCTTGGTGCACGTTGATACCTGAGTTCAGTGTTGACAGGAGAGCTCCACGCTGTTGGAAGAAGTCCACTGGCAGCCCCGCCTGCCTTTCCACCCACTTTCATGCAGGTCCCGCCTCTAGCGCTCGGTGGAAACACAGAGGCCGTCCTCACGTGCGCTGCATTCCTTGACCGAGTGCCAGGAACCAGCTGTGCTCATGCTCTCCAGCAAGGGTCCACGTGCAAGCGCAGTTACGCTGTAGAATGCGCCTGTGGCGTGGGGGGCGGGTGGTAAGAGGTGGGGTATTTTTGGATCACGTTGAACACATTCCCCTGGGAGGGGTGTGGAAGAAAGTGAACAATTCATAAAAGACACCCTGAAACCTAGCGTCTGCGCATCAGAGGTGACGTTGCGCACTGGAACCGACCCCCAAGCACGACGTTTGGGTTCTTCTTCCTGCTTCCTCCAGGTGGTAAAAATACACACTTTCCAAACTCCTGGAAGTAGCGTTGGCACAAATATGGATGTCACGAAAACCCAGGTCACCGTTAGATGCCATCCTCTCACCGCAGCAGGAGAAGCCAAGGGTTGTTGGTTCAAAGGCTGATCCTGAACCGCTTACTATTCAGGCACCTCCTCCGAACCCATAACAAGCTGCACAGAAGAAGACGGAAGGCCCTTCGGATTAAATAAACCGAATGATCGACGCCACTCTCCATTTAATACAAAAAACTTGTAATTATTAATTGTTAATTAATTAAATATTAATTGTTAGCTAGAGGCTGTGAACAGAGGATCTGGGTGCAGAGAGACTCTCATTCAGATGAGCATCCTGTCGGCCCTTTATGGAGAACCTGGAACAAATCAGCTCCTCCGCTGATGAACACCCCCATTGTCTCACTGTGACTCCAACGTCTGGATGCACTTTTCGACGAGGGGAGGGTCCCGGGGTGGGTGGGGGGGTGGTTGTTTGAACTTTGATGGTGTTCCAAGCTGACCGAGCGCTCCCCCCCCTCACCTCACCGCACCCACCCCCACTGCGAGGAGAATGGATCGCTGAACCCTCTGGAGGGACAATGGCTGCACTATAGCGAGCAGCCAGCATAATCGCCACAAAGACAAATGGCACTTTGGGGTTCCGTCAGTTTATTCTGACCCCTCTTTTGGGATCTTGTACGGAACTGTCATCTGTCATCGGCCCGTTGTTACCTGTCAGCTCTGTGCCACAAGGCAACGCGGCCTCGCGAGCCATAATTTATCCACCTACATAAAATTTTATCATATCGCGCAATGCTCCGAAGCTGCAAACGTGACGCCAAGTGTGGACGGCCTCCACAGCACAACTAAGGGCTTCCCTGATATACAAAGAAGCAAAAACTACAACAGCTGTAATATTACATTTGCAAGTTGGAGGAAAAAAACATTCAATGCCAACCATGAAGTCAAAATTAATTGTTGGACCACCTATGTTTCATGAATCCAGCAGTTAGGATGGTTACTCCCTTTGCACCTATTATTAAATATTAAAATGAACTTTAAGGCCTACCTTCAAACATGGGGATGAGGTGTGTAAATGACAAATCGACACATGGATACTTTGATGCGTTGGGTGGTTTTCCAGTTTATGTCCCGTCGCCCTCCTTTTCCCTCTCCCGAGCCAAAGTGCGGTGAAAGCTCCTGCCTGTCCCTACCATGAAACCCTTCACTCTGGTCCGCAGACCGCAGGCAAGTGGAAAAGCAGCACAGATGGCAGTCGATGCCTCGCAAATAACAGGACAAGCATTTATGGGGCTACAAAGTCATACATGTCACAATGGTTTGACAGGACCAAAACAATTATTTTAGCCTTCGCTTTGAAGGCAGCGGCCAGCCCGCGCAATAAGAGAGGGATTTCTAAAAATGAAAAGGGGGTCCGACTGCGTTCCTTGCGGGCAAAGTTAGCATCTGTGTAAAAAATGAAAGCTTCTTCTGCTGCGGCCTCCCTTGGCTTTCCACCAAGCATCTGCAACCAATGAAGGCCAAGACACTGCAGCTGACTGGGTGTTCCATCACCCCGCATAACTGACGTCCCGCAACACAATGCCTGTTTGAAGAGGCCGTGATGAATCAGACGCCACGAACCGCTCCAAGTTAAAGTCCTCGCGGGCGTTTTTATCGCACGTTTTGGAGAGCGCAAAATCAATAGGAAGATAATTAATCTTTTCAAGGGAGTCAAAGGCTCAATTGTCTCAGTAGAAGCAACTGGTGAAAGGCATGGGCTTTGTCAGTCCAACACAACCACTGTCGTTTCTTTTTTAGATAAACTGAGGTGCCATCTGGGGTTGAGAAATTGTATTCCGCTGCTGCATCTTATTAGCGTCCACGTTTGCTTAAAATACCACTCGCGGCAGTTGACGGTGTTAGGTGGGCCGAGGTTCGGATGGCGGATGTGTCTTCGCGGCCTTGTGTTTGGCCCCAGCTTTGTTAGCCAGATTAAAATTCACAGGGCATTAGGGCTGAAATGCAACCTGGATGCCATTATCTCCGGTGACCTGGGGCAGCCTCAGAGAAGCTCTGAGCACCAGGGCCGAGCACCCGGAGAGCAGGCGATTAGCTCACAATGCCCCCCTCCTGCAGGCTCATGGGGCGGACCTACGAGCGACAGAGGATTGACTGTCTCCAGGCAGCCTGGCTGGAATCCCTCTGCCCAAGGGGAGTGGGGGGGGGGGGGGCAAGGGAATCGTACACCTATTTTGGCAGATAAAACAACAATTTAACAATGCCAACCGGAGAGCAGCTACAGAAGATCATCTGTAGCCTCAAAGGCAGGGTTAAATACTTCTGACATTTGGAATTCCTAGTGTTTTCCAAATAATTTGCTTTTTTAATGCCCAAGTTTATTCCTTAATAAAAGTGCTGCGGAACAAACAAGGCCTTTTCGAGGAATCCAAGCAGTATAATCGTAATGAGGAAGAGCTACGGTCTCCAGCAGGTGGGGAATCCGGGTGGATCAGGTGCTGAGAGCCGATCTCATACGAAGCGGTAGAAGCAGGTTGGGTCACGTCAGCGGTCTTCGCATCTCTGCCGCGATGCAACACGTCGACGTAGTGGACACTTGTGCCAAAGCCTTCCTTCCGACACGTGTTGCAAGGCAATTTCGCAAAGCACTCGATGTAAAACTTGGCAAAGAGTCCCAAAAGTGTAGAGGAGAGTTTGAGGTGTGAAGGTTTGAAGGTTTGAAGGTGAGGCCTTGCGGTTGTGTTTCTTGGGATCTACAGTGTAGGGAAAGGAATAGCATTACAGTGTTGGTCCTTCCTGGAACATCGGGAGCTCTCGTGTCAGTGCCGTTGAAGCAGGAGCCCACAAAGCGGCCAACAAAATGCCTCCCGAGGACCTGGGAACGAGTATGGAGGGCTTGACACCATGTCAGTAGTCATTCGATCTGCTCCATCTCCACCTCTCTCTTGACCCGTAGAGCAGCGAGCGCGGTGTCACCGGGTCATACTTGTCTCCTTTGAAGGAGCCTGCAGTAGGTGACTCTTCCAAGACAAATATGAAAATTGCTCCCAAACTGCATTGTGATGTAGGAGCCCCTGAGTGGTGGCTATTGGGATGGAGAGGGTGGGGTGGGGGGTGTTGGGAGCAGAAAACAAAGCGATAGAATTTGCCACCACCTACGGACAGTTGCCATAATGGAGTCTCCAGGGTTTCTCACGGGGCATACCTCCCACTTCAAGACCATTCATTCTGTCACCGCCACAATGTGCGGCCATCATTTCCTCGCTGTTTAATGGCATCAGAGGTGCTTTTCATCCCTTTGTCTACCAGGAGCCCAAACAAGAAAAATGGTCTGTTAGCAGGCCCCTGCTCCTGACCTCTCTCCTACTCGAGGAGAGACTCTCCTGGACCCCTTTTGTAGCTCGCCCCTTTCCCCCTTGTCCGGCCAAATCAGAACCCAGCCGGCTCCAGCGGGGAGAGGGCTGCTGGGGGTCTCATTGTGCTCCAATTCATTAACAAGACAAAGGGAGCGGAGTGGACGCGGGGTCCTCCTAGATGTACACTCCCGGGGACAACGTCCACACAAACTGACAGCTCAAACTGCGACAGGAATGCCATTGAATCAAGGCTCAAAACAAGAGCGTTTCAAAGAGCTCAAAGAATCCGCGCCCGAGCAGGACACGAACCCAGGACAGAGGACAGCTAGTCGTGAAGATCACTTCTGACCACAAACGTTATGCTTTTTTCCCCCCAACGGTTTAAACCGCGTTTAGAAGGACACGTGATGTCAAACGGCACGGAGAAGGCTCGGTCCTGAGGAGTATTCAACGTGGGCATTAAAGACGGAAGCGAGTGCGCGCGTTTTTGGCGGTTCGAGATGGACGATTGACAGCTGTCCACGCCGCTAAAGCTGCCCAGTTTGTTTCCAGGGAGCCACAGGACGCCCCCAGTAAACCAGTAAACTTAAACCGACTTCCTTCGTTGCGGCTGTAACCACAGCTCCTGAAAATATTACGGAACGGTTGACATTGGGTACCTCGAGTGAATAAGAAATCAGGGCTTTTTGACAGGTGAATGCTTTGTGTGTCAGCAGGCCTCTCAGTGCACGAACAGCTCTATTCCGAGCCGGCCCGAGAAGAATGCATGTGTGACGGCCGGCAACGCATTCGCTTGCGAGTCAGTAAAAGTCACGAAAATAAAAGCTGTGGCTCATTTTACCACAAGAACAGGAATCGTATGAGAAAAAGTCATATTTTCAGGAGAAGCTGACTTGTCGACAGACCCGGGCCGATGCTCTTTTCCCCGATACCTTCACTCGTTCTTTTTACCTGGTGTGTTTTAGAGGCCTCCGCGTCCCTTTGATTTTATTAAATATGTTTGTACAGCTGTTATAGTTTTTCC
The DNA here is from genome assembly GCA_018136845.1 of Heterotis niloticus. Taxonomy (NCBI): domain Eukaryota; kingdom Metazoa; phylum Chordata; class Actinopteri; order Osteoglossiformes; family Osteoglossidae; genus Heterotis; species Heterotis niloticus. Next base: position 19,935,159 of record CM030903.1, on the reverse strand, counting down.
CATAATTGACAAAAATACAACATCTGGTTTGAATACAGTGAGGACTTTGTAAATTAACCCTTGGGGTAGACAAAGTGTTGCTGTGCCAAAAAAGAAGTTAATCTATAGCAATGCTGGTTTCCGGCCAAGGTTTTGGATTGTTTCACTACATTTTTTTGCTAATTTTGTTAGCTGCGCGGACAAACATTTGCGGACATTCTACTTGGGATTGTTTTCTTGCTAAGCAGGGGGGAAGGGATCCATTACAGCGGAGGGAGCTACTGTTGGAGGTGTGGGAGCTGTTTCCTGGCGATCGGTGAACTTTAGGTGGCAGGAGCGGGCCTTGGGAGGCAGGTCTGGACCCCACAGGATGGCCGCCCACCGGCAGAGAGGGCCACGGTTGGGGAACAGGGAGGAAACGCAGCAGAGACGTGAGCATCGGGAATGGGATGTGATGAAAGTGCAGTGAGGGTGGTGGCAAGAACTCTGTCCACTATCTGAACCCCAGACATCAGCTGTATGAACAAAACATGGGGAGGGGTCAGGAAACAAGGGGTCAGGGGAGGTCATTCACTTACATAAGGGGTAATTTCAAACGTTGGAAGAAGGAAGGCGGTAGCAGACTCAGACGGCCCTCCAACTGCTCTCTTGGCCTTGTGCTGCTGTCCATTACTGGGAATTGTGAAAGATAGGGGGAGGGACTGGAGGGCTACTTTGTCAACACTTAAGCGTATACGCGTACATTTTCATTTATTAATTTAGTAAATGCTTTTCTCCAAAGTGATGTACGGCTCCAAGCTAGCAGCTTTGAACAACCATCACTTTATCACTTTATAATACATCTGTAGTGACTGCATTGCTTGTATTTACTGCTGCATTATTTATTTATTCATTTATTTATCTGTTTGTTTTGTCCTTATCTTAGCTTTCCTTCTTCCGTGCATCTGCACCGTCTCTCAGTTCATCTTGTTTTTGGCATTATTTGCATCTTATTTTAAAGCGCCCTTTCCAACAGAGGTGCTGAACAGAGTGCCCGGAAGAGGCAGGAAGCAGCAGTTGGACTCGACCGTGGGGGGAAGCAACCAGTTTACAGCAAGGTAAGTCAGCAAGCTAATATACGTCGTATGCGTCGATGTTAAGATAATAATGAAATAATAAGAATACATTCCAAAATGCTGCAATGTAATCCATGCGCTGAGGCTTCTATCCGGTGAATGAGGACTCGAGAAATTCATCGTGTTGATAGTTAACCAAGGGAGGTCTTGAAAAGGGGACCTGGGTGGGCTTGTTGGGGTTTGCAGCCATTAGTCCATGTGCTGAAGGGTGCTAAGCAAACCAAAAGGAAAGGTTTAGAAGACAGTAATCCTTCTCCACACCCAAACAGCTGAACAAGCAACAGTCCCACACTCCTTCCCGCATCATGGCAAGGCTGAAAGGTTTCGGCGATTGCTGTGAAGGACCCGTAACTTTTCGCCGGTTTATCTTTAACCTTCGCTTTCTCGAACCACTTAAGTGCAGCGCATTTCTGGATCTCTGCCCTAACAGCCCCCCCCCCCCCGACCATCCCCACGCAAAACCCCGACGCGGCTTCGGCTGCCGCCCTCGTCGCCAGTCCGTTTTTGCGGGCCATGGCTTTCAACAATGGATCATATCAATCAGTGCTGCACAGTCGATAGGGCAAATATGCAACTCTGATAGGAAACTGCGTACACGGACGCCTCGAGCATCGACTCCCGAGCACAATGACACGTGTGTCAGCACGCCTGCGGGTGTTTTTCCAAGGCGCGCCCCAGCCGAACAATATCAGACAAGCTGGAGAGAAATGTTTTATTAAACGCTGGGAAACTGTGCTTCTCGCTTGAGAAGGGGAACCAGTAGAGGCGATCGTGTCGATGCGTTATGTACACGGGGAAGCTGTTACGACACCGCGGAGCCGGGTCGGGTTCCGTGCAAGGGCTGTCAGAAATTCCAAATCCATCTAACAAATTAACGGATTAATAATTTTAGCCTGAACAAGAGTGAACGGGCTGGAGCGGAGGAGGGGACGGAACTGCTGTGAATGGAACAGCTGAGTCCATTTTGATGGCCATTTGCAGGTTTTTAAGGAGATGAAAATGACGTTTCCTTTCGCCCAAGATAAACAGCTTTAGTGAGAGCGGCGGTCTTTCGTTCACACCGAGTTAAGTTCCCTCTTGTTTTCCTTCGTGTTTAAATAAGTATGCACGGCTTTCACTGCTCCTGGCCGGCTGAACTGGTGGACTCTTTTTTTTTGTTTCCGAACCGCACGCACCGCTTTTTACCGTTTGCTCCTAAAAAATTTTGTGCCGACCCCTGTTTCATTCGTTTCGTTTTTATCCACACCCACGAAACGCGGGTAATATATTTAGCAACACTGCATCTCTGGGTTAAAACTTTGGCTTCTGGTAGTTGATCATCTTTGAAAGGAACAAGAGGAAACACGAGTGGTCCACATCTTTCGGCAGCAGCGGGTTAGTGATGGAAGGCAGCTATTTAATAACCGAACTGTCAAGCCATGTGCACACGATGTTAGTGCAATAAAAATTCTCCAGTTGAGAATGTTAGTTGTTTAAAGAAGACTTATGGTTCTTATAGGGGTAAATTGACTTTATGTAGAAACCCTCTTTAATTTTTTATCACTGGCAGCGAACCAAGAGCTACTTTACGGCCTTATTACAGTACACGTTTGACCCATCCAGCGCTTGCACCACAGTCACAAAATTGGCACAAATTTTGTCCCTGTCGCTCATAAAACAGCAATTCTCCAGCCATCATCTGCCGGCAACCTATTTTTCACTTATTTTTACGTGGGATTTATTTACACACAAAGGCTGTCACATTGCGAACTGCCCCACATATATATTCATTCACTGCATATGATATCCATCATGTTTTACGCTGATTTTTCTGTTTCGGCGTAGTTTCGCTGCCCTCATTCTTCTTCCCGTCGGCTGCTTTGCAAGAAAATTTTGCTGTTTGTACACATTTCGAATATTCAGCCTTTTCAGAAGCGTGGCTCAATTTCCACTGTTAGGCAATCGCTTAACAGTCCAAAGAGCGGTCGACCGGATTTTTCTGGAGCTGCATAGAAAGGACCTGCCTTCCTGCCGATTCTGTTTATTTCTCCTTTTTTGTTCTTACTGTGCTGAAATAAACACTTTCGTTCGTAGCAACGCACCTTTTTTGAAACGCTGGCGGATTAAGAAGAGGGGAAACAAGTTACTGGATTTAAACCACATGTCGCTGTTCAATTCTCTGAGTCAGTGGCTCGAATAATGCTTGCCCGCCTGTGTCATCTGATCATTTTTCTCTTAACAAGCCGCTCGAGTGCTGGTTACCAGCGAGAAGTCCTTTCACGCTGCCTGACTCGGTCGAGAAGAGAACCCTTTGGTCCGGCATCCCTGCGACACCCAGCAGAGGTTTGGGTTCAGCGTAACGCCGCTCCGGCAAAATCCTGATCGGTTTTCCTGCTAAGGGACAATAAGTAATAGGATTTTGGCTTCTTCGGTCCGAATTTGCTCCACCAAATCCTCTTTATTCCGCATCTGATTCCTTTTTCTCATGCTTTCTTCGAGTATGGCGATAAAACAGCTGGAAATGATTAATGGCTCCTGCAGGGAGGGGGGCGTCCAGTGGCCATGAAACCCCCATTCTTTGCTTACTCTGGCTGTCAAACCCAGCAATTACACAGGAAAAGAACATAGTGGAGTCGAGCGGTTAATTAATGAAATAGCGGTTTTAATTTTTTTATTTTTTTTATTTTTTATTTTTCTCCGTACCGGCCAACTACTGTGGTTTGCACCGGCCTTGTTTATAGCCGTCGGCCCCACGCATAACAACGCTTCGATGCGAGTCGGCAGCGTTCGCCTACGGTTCAAGGCAACGGTCGCTTTCTCTGTTTGCCTGACCGTTTGCTGCTTTTTAATTTCGATGCAGTTCCTTCCGGTTGACTCAGCAGCTTTTCACACCGGGTTAGGCTCTGTAAGCTGCCATTGACACAAATAAGTAGCCTTCCGAAAACGGACGGGCCAGGAATCCCCATTTAAGGACGGCTCATCTTCCGTAGCAGCCCCGTTCGTGCAGATTCACCGCCGCATCTGTCCCGTCCTCACGAATTAACCCCGCCGCCCCGTCGCTTCCGCCGTTCTCCGTTTGCTCTAAGCGGGCCGAGGTTTCGGCCATCGCCCCGCACCGCGCGAAAGCAGATCCGAGGGCTCCAAAAGCAGGAAAACAAGTTTTATTCGGTTTGAAATACCCAAATTAACATTCATTACTTTAATGGCTTAAAAGTAGCCCAGATAAAGAAAGCACTTAAGTGCAGTCTGAGAGCTATTAGTGACAATAGCACGAGTTAGGCAACCACTGGTTGTAACTGCATTTGGAAAAGAATATTGTTTTGGTGCTAAAGGGATCGGAGATTAAGAGCCTTTGATTTTTTTTACCCTGTTACTGCCATGTTGAAAATCATAATGCCTGTAAATAAATGTAATTTATACCAAATGGGCTATTAGACAACCGTGCTGAGTGCCTGTAGAATTTGATAAAATAGGATTGTTAAGAATAGGTCTGCAGAGTATTTTGCTGCAAGATCGAAACCTTGAATAAGAAACCCCAGAGGAGCAGTGTGAAGGATAGCGCTGGTGCCTCGCGACCTCTGACGCGGAGGCTGCAGGATGTGCTCAGCTTCGTGTGGGTTTCGTCCTTACAGCTCAGAGTTTCGGATGGACCGGTGACTTGGCCATGCCTGCGGCACGTGTGAGTGTGTGCGCGCGCGCTGCTAACCTGCACTGGAGAGCTGTCCCACCCAGATCGAAGCCCAAATCCTCCCCTGGAAAAGCAGTTCTGGACCACCAGCGACGGCCGTTGCATGGGCTGTAATCGCCCGCCTTCCCCCAACCGCGTGTCACAAGGATGTACGTTTGTGTGTTTGCAACAGCAACGGTTTATTCTCACCAGGCTGGAAAACCCAGTTTTTTTGGGATTTCACACTCAGAAGCTCTTTAATAGACACAGATGCCGCAAAGGGGTTCTGCCGGAAGGAGCCGTGACAGCGTTGTTGCAGTGCGGCTTGCATCCTCTGCATTATTGAAGAGATGCAGTGAAACGCTTGTGAGTTCTATTAAATCACTCAGTTCTTCTACTTCTTCAGGCACCGAGAGTTTGCTTAATTGCTCGGGCACTTAGTTCTGCTCCCGCAGAGACTGGCGGTGGGGGCGAGAAAACTGACTCCCGGGCCAGGCACTCTCACCTGCAACGTTTAGTGTAATGGCACCTCTACTATGGAAATGAAATGAAGATGGGAGGAAAAATACTTCTGAAGTCCACTGAGATGGGCTTCCACAGTCAGCCAGCTGTACCCCTCCCCCACCACACCGTGTTTACTGTGATTTTACTCTTTGATGACTGCCATCAGATTGAATTCTTCTGTTCTCAACAGCTTTCCGTCACTGTGAAGGTTTTGGCCATCCGTCTAGATCCAAAACACCTCTGTGGTGGGACAAACCCCTCCATTCCTTGGGCTCAATCCCTGGCCAAAAGGGGCAACCCGGGGGGAGTCTTTGTTCATTGTTTTGTCCAAACCCTTCCCTGCTACCAGTGATCTTAGCCAGACTTTAGTGGGTAAAATTATCGTTTCCACCAGGTATTCCTCACAGTTCTTCGAATCGGGCTCAGCCGAGCTGCGGCTCTGGGGAAAGTGAATTTCCGAGAAGTAAAAGTTCAGAAGATCAACAGCGTGGATGCTGAGCTGGAGGACGTTAACAGTTATTGTTTTCTTACTTTAAACTGTTTCACAAGGCAAGAAAAGGAAGGATTATACAGAAGTGCTGTGTCCTGTGTGAGAAAGGAACACAAACGCATGCACCACCTTTTTATAACTGCGTGCCAGCTATGTTTGTCTAGTGAAGGTGAGCTGTTGAGCACCTTGGGGCCCAGCGCAGACAGCCTCTCAGGTTTGGTTTCCTTCGACGGGTTTCTCTCCGTCTCCGGCGTTTTTCCCCCTTCGACCTTTGCGTGTGCACCTGATCGCGAGAGCTCTGCAGCTCCCTGGCGGAACAACGGTCAACAAGACGAACGTGCGAAGCCCATCTGTGGCACAACAGCGTTTCATCACCTTGACCGTAAAATTTTTCGTGCAAAACGTTCAGTGCCTTGACCGTAGGTCCTTTAAAGCGCACTTTTACACCTCACCGCGGCTTTTGTCAATTGCCAGCGCCTGCTTAAACATCAATGATGTATTTTTACAAACTGAAAAAATTATTACTAAAATACTTTGCATTCACTTTCTAACGTTCGGCCGCACCATATTTAGTTACTTTATAAACGCCCGGTTAGGACGCTCGGCCCTGAAGGTGTTCGGTGTTTCGTTTGTTGCCTGTCGACGTGTTTTATTTATTTTCTTTTCTTTGGTCATTTCGCCTGGTAGGGAAGGTGAGGGAAAGCGTGTGACTTAGCAAAAAAGCGTCATAAACCCGATGGACAAACCAGCTATATTTCCACAAGCTGTAAAAATGACTATTATTTTTAACATTTAGCTACGCTGCATTTATTTACTCTGTAAGCATTCGGTTGACACGCTCAGCCATGAGAGCATTCGGCGTGTTTTGTTTACTTTCTACTGAATTCCGTACAACGGGCCCGATAGTGTTTTGCGCAGCTGTTTCCGACGTGCGCATTACGCCACCATGGAACGTTTGGCCTTATATAAGCATCACTTTCGCTTTGTTTCCAAGGGCAACCAAACCGCAGCGTTTCCTTCCTGCTCTGTCACCAGAACTTGGTCAAAAAAAAAAAAAAAAACAACACGCGTGTTTGCGCATCATCAGACTTTTCTGTCCTCTTTCCAACCACAAGTCGTCTCTTCGGCGTCACTTTTTTGTTCCCCGCTTGAAATTTCAGACGCATTTCAAGCACGTCCCTCGGATAGATAGCGGTGCCCGGTTTGGAAATGCTGCTGCTTTAATCCTAATTCCGACAAAAGGAAAATGCAGAAAGTGACCTATACAAGCGGCACGGCCCTGAAAGCAAATCCTCCGCCGCCCTGGCATTTCACACGTCCCCGGTCTTTGTACTGCGCTCTATCGCCTGTAGGCAGCTGGGTTGAGGAAGGAAGGGGCCTCTTCTCACTTTTACACTCGCCGGGTTACCTGAGCGGTGGTGAGCGAAGCGTTTCCTGCGAACCCTGCTGTCGCCACGTGTGGCGATGCAAAATGAGCACAAATGGCTTTCCTGTTCTCAGCAGACCATTTGTTTTCGACAGTGTGAGCATTATCACTGCAACCGCACGGTGAACAACATTAAAAACCCGAGCACTGTTTTCGAGGGTGACGTTTGATATAAAGGCGAGCGGCGGCGGCGCGGCAGAGTGTCATTTCTCCTTTTCTTGTGTAACTAAGGCCTGTTTGGAATTGGATGGGATCCATCGCCCTGGCACCACTCTCTCTGCAAAGCAGAGCGTTTGACTTCAGGCTTCGCCGCGCGATGGCTAATTTTTGGAGCTCCCGGGCAAGCAGGACGTAGTCATTTCTACACGACAAGAAAGGAAGTGCAGCAAACAATAAGATCATTACAGTGAGTGAAAGCACAGGTGTGGTTTCCTTTGTGGTCCTGCTGCACAGGCAGTGACAAATGCCCCATCCGGAAATGGAAGCTGTGATTTTCGGGACGGTCCTTCTGTTTTTGCGTTCATTAGGCTTTGCGAGGTGGGTAATAGAGCATAAAATATTTCCCATTTCCGAGAGAAAGAGGGCCTGACATATCATGAAGACTGCTGGGAAAAAGAAGAAAAGGAAAAGAATACCAGTTTTGGACACCATTGTACCCATTAAGGACATAGCGCATTTTGTAGAGGAGTGATTATAACACATTTCCCATCCACACCCCCCCCCCCCCAGCACCCATTTTCCAACTACCCAGCCTTGCCACACGGTGTCCTTAGCAACTAGCTTGTGGATCCTGGAGGTGCCATTTGGCGCCGATGGCCGCGTTCTCAGCACAGGCTGCCGGGCGACTGCAGGCTCTGCTTGGCGACTGCAGGCCCTATTCGGCGACTGCAGGCTGTTTATGAGCCTTCGCCCTGCGCCTCTTTGCAGGCCCTTAGGCAGGGCGTTGTGCGAGAACCCATCTGTTGCCCTTGTGCATCCAGCTGTGTCCCTCTGTCCCCCACCAGGTCCCAATGAGGGCCTGCTGTTAGCAGCCAGGGGTCCTTGTCAAAAACCGCAGAGCACGACTGGCAGAAAGCAACAAGATTACCCGATTACCCACAAGTCCTTTTAAAGACCCCAAATGAAACCTTGCCGACTGTGGGTTATGTCGCCAGACATGGAAAGGTTTTTTTCCTGCCATTTGCATCATCTACCGGTTCTGTTTAAAGCATCATAACTCACTGCTGCAGCTATAGCCAACGTTTATGTTTCTCACGATAAAATGAAAATTTTAAGAGCACCTTTGGCCGTGCTTTAAAATGTTGATCTCTGCTATGATTTAAATGCGGCACATTTTTATCATTCCACTGCTATAAATCTGGAATTTAAATTTTTATCAGCATTGGGGGGGTGGAGCAGAAGCATGGCTATATAACTATACCTGCGCTATGAGCTTTAATGTAGGTCTCATTCCCATTTACCCGCCGTGAACTTTGCATGTTCTCTCTGCGATTGTGTGCAGCTTGTCCACGCGCTCCAGCTTCCTCCCACAGTCCAAAGGCATGTGTTTAAGGCGAGTCGCAGCGCTCAAATGCCTGTAGTGTGTGTGTGTATTTGTGGGGCTGCTGTGTGATGGCGCAGTGGTCAAGAGGAGGTCACTTTGAACGCTTTAATGACCAAACTGCTGCATCTTTTTACAAACACAGCTATTCTACCCTCGTACAGTTTTTCTAGGAGTCGACTGAAAGATTAACAGTATTGTATCTTGTGTATAAGTAATGTGTAGCATGTATAGGGTTTTTTTTTTAAAATTTCATATTCAAGTTCAGCCACGCAAAGAAGACTACAAGGATGGATCCCAGCTATTATGCAAGCACGTTTGGGTTAAACTACAACATGTCTGCCTGGGGCGAAAATCAACCCACATTCATATTAATGGGCTCATAGTACAGCATTCCTCCGCAGAATGACCACCAGACATACAACATTTGGCAGCATGGCTTTTAGTTCTGTTTTTAAACACAGCTATAAAATGTGACGTGGCTCACATTCCTCATCCATAGCAGTAGATTTTGAAAATAAAAAAATATGAAACACATATTGCCGTAAGGGATTGGCCAGAATACCAACATACCCCTGCGTACCTAGGGGCTGCCTTTAGATTCGCAGCAGTCGACGTTGTTTCCCTTCAGACGCCTCCAAAAGTGAGGCTGGAACGCGAGACCGACGAGGGTCTCGAACCTTTCCTCGTGTTTTCACTGAAACAAAAGTTTTGCTTCCCTGTGCCTTGCAGCAGCCGTGCTCCTGCAACGGGGGGGACTTTCTGCCGCCAACAGACATGCAAATAATAGCACATTAGGCAGATAAAGTGCGATGTCGGGCAACAAAGCGGCCCGCGACATTGTTTATGGTTAAGACTACAAGACGCGTTTATCGTGCCGCAGAGCTGATTTAATACCGCTGGCGTGAGGCGTGTAGCCCTTTCCCAATTGAAGAGGTCAATTGTGCATGACAAGACACACAACCCTTAACTTGCCTGCGCTGCGGCAGGAATTGGACGGATTCATTTATGTCCCATTGCGTAAATAAGGACCGATCTGGCAGCGTTCGGTGGGACTTCGAAGCAGCGATTGTGTTTAAAAAAAAAAAAAAAACCAACAACGTGCGGCCATATGTTAGCAAATAGCCGTGCGGTTAAAGCAGGATAGGACGGCGAGCGCATCCAAGCTTTGAATTCGCTTGTGTAAGGGGGACCGTGCAGCCATCATTCTCAAATCATCTCTTCTGTCGATTTGCATGCGTGCAGAAAGCGATCGCATTTTCGGGCCCTGGCACATTTCCTGTTCGGTTTTTGCCCGGTTCGTTGAGATGCTTTGTCATCTTTTGGCTTGTTACAACCAGACAGTTACAGACAACAGGATATAAATGATAAATGAGACTTTGGACCGGTTAGGGAGTTGTGAAATGGAACGCTGTCCATCATATCACGTCCACTTTCTGCCAAGAGAATCAAACCGTCGGCAATGTAGATACCGGTGACTGATGCGAAACAGCTCCCCGATGGAGAGAAATGCTTTTGGGATGAGAAAAGCTGCCATCGTGCCCCCATTGTTTAGTGGAACTTGGGAGGGACTGGAAATCCACTAGAAGTCAGTCGTACCGGGCACATGGGACTCGAGAACAGATGAGACGCATTGGAGAACGGTTTGTGGTGCCAAGGATAACACCCCTTCATTTTCTCCACTTCGCAAGAACGGCAAGGAAACACCCGGGCTGCTGCTGAATCCGAGCTCCCGAAAATGTGCTGCTGAACTTTTTAGTGTGTGTGTGTGTGTGTGTGTGTGTGTGTGTGTGTGTGTGTGTGTGTTTGCCTTCATTACATCACAGCACGGCAAATTTCTCACTGCGTCGCTGGTGCCAAATGTGGCGGCGGGGTTAGAACTGTCGCCTTGCGACCAAAGTACTTGGGTTTGGATCCCCACTTCTGTGGCAGAACAGCTGGTTAAGGTTCTGTTGCGGTTAAAAATTTTAACTGCTTAGTGTACAAACATAATAGCGCATAGTGTTACTTAAATGGAGGTGTAATAAGGTTAATCCGGCTTGATTTTAAAGTAATGCTCATGTGTCCATCAAAAGGAAATCTAAGAAACTAAGCAGTGTAAAAAGTCTCCTTTTGTTCCTCGATGGTAGAATAACTGTATTTTTAAAAAAAGCTGGCGCTGTTTGGTCATTAAGCCATTTGAGGCAACCTCATCTTAACCTGACTTTGTTCACATGGCGACCAGGGTGTTTCACACTAATCTTCCCGAGCAATCCAATCTTCCCTTAAATAGCCGTACCCATGGTGCTGGCCCTGAACCCGGGTGCTGCCAACCGCGCCTCGACAAGCGAGTCGTGACGCATCCGCGTCCCCGTGTCCTCGCAGGGCAACCTGTGGAGCCGATGCGCAATCTGTCCCTTAAGGCGCCAATTTCTTTGATGAAAAAGCGGAGTGATTCTTGAAAAATGGTTAATTTGGCAGGAATGTGTAAAAGAGCCGTACGTCGGCGCCCTACTGTACGGTCCGCTGAATGGGGACGTGTTGGGCTTTGTACAAAGATGGAAACAGAGGATGCTTTCTGGCAAGTGAAGACATGAATTGATGAATGGAAGGACGCCGTGTACAAGACGGCCTTCAGAACCGGCAGCTGAACACCACACACACACTCTCACACACACGCACACGCACACGCACGCACACACACACACTTGTGAGCTGGTCACCACTTCTCACTGGCAGGCACTTGCTAACAGCTGGTAGGGGCAGTTAATGAGGGCCACTCTTGGCCCTGTAGCTCAAACCTTTTTTATGGACAAACTGCAAAGCCCTCCATAACCCCTACTTTCTATTAACACACACACACACACACACAGACACACGCACAGAGTAGAGGAACAAAAAATAAACGCGATGCACCTGGCCGGCCTCTGTGTGCCACTCGGCTACCTCATCCATTGCCAAGGAAACGGGAGAAGCGAGCAATGCCAGGACAGCAGCTGGCGAACGGGCGGCGGATTTACCCGCCAAACAGATTTACTGGCAGACAAGTGCTACGTGCCCCCGTCACGGAGCCCAGATACGCGAAGACAGCGGACCCGAGTGCTGACGGAGATCGGAAAATATCTGTTGTCTCATGGTGACAAGGTACCGGGGTCATTTATCCTCACTGGGGTGCAAACAGGAGACAATGAGGAAGGAGAAAGGTGTTGCTGAAAAGACTGGCGTTGTCTGGGTTGACTAATGTTTTTTTCCCCTACAGCCCTCGATGTGGATGAAGCTTTGAGATGTTTTGTCTTGTTGAAATGCATGCAAGACATAAGGAAGAACAGCAGGGCCCACTTGTGAAAACATTGTTGTTCAACTTGCCAAGGCAATGCCAGGTATCCTCAAGACTGTTGTGCAAAAAAAAGCCCTTTGTCTTTGTCCAACAAGATAGCTGAAAATGGCAATTTTAATAAAAGAAAAATACATTTTAAAATAAATATCATGTTTTTTTCCCTTAAAAACACACCGTCTATAGGAGCTTCAAAGGTTCTCTAGATAGTTGGAAAATGGAATTACGGTTTTGAATGGTGGTCGCCATCAGATGAGGCGGGGGTGCCACAACCCAGAAGCTGGTTGAAAAGGCCGCTAACAAAGCTAAGAAGCAGCAAGACCTGTGGACAAACCTGGCGTCAGTGTCCTGTAATGACCCAGTATGAGGGTCACATGGGTCACCCTTGGGATTTGACCCATGGAGTCTACACACGAATATAAGGCCTCTGTGTAAAGGGGGAGCTTCCGTCCACCTTCTCCTTACCTGGCTGCCCAGTTATCCTGCACCCCTTGTCTTGACCTCATCTACCTGTTCTTGGCTGAAGCTTCGTCTCCTGGCATTCAACTATTCGGGTGGGCAGGTGGGTGGATAAGGAATGAAAAAAATGCCCCCCCCCCCCCCCAAGCCGTTACACATGCCTCACTACGGATAAAAATCTGCATGTCCTTTAGGGGAAAAAGCCATTTCCGAAGAAAGATATTTAAGTTGATAAAAAAGAAACCCTGGGGGGAGGGTTTGCTGTAGCTAATGCTAAATAAGTTATCAAACTGAATTAGGCTTTCATGCTTTTGTGGATAGCTTGTGGCTTCCGTCATCTTCATAACATCACCGAAGGTTAAATTAGCTCAGCGGAGTGACAAAAGAAAGAGAAAGCATCAGAAGGACCGCACATATTAACTGTATTTCTACCATTCAGGAGTGGAAATCTCATTCAGGGAGGGAACAGCTGTGAATAAGCCTTTCCTGAGCTGTTTGGAGGAACCCAAGGGCACGTAAGCATCATAACTGCCTTCCCGGGTATTAATGTGCGCAGAATTAAATGGTTTGCTTATCCTAATACGCAGTTGTTCCTTCTCACCTGTGATAAAACAAAGGTGGGTATGAATGTCCTCGTGTGCTTAGGGCAGTGCTTCTAATGCTCATTGTTCAACATCTGTGCGGTATGTGAGAACACCCCTCCGTCATCTTGAATTTAACTGCGTAATCCCAAACATCCAGGTCGGCTTGAACACACCGAAGGTCATTGGGACCATTTAGAAGGCCTGCATCATCGGACAAATTCTGTGTCTGTTTGGGTTTGCTTCTCTCTCAGAATGGCTGCCTAATGTCTGCACTGCATCAGGTTGGACTTCATAACCAATAAAGATATCAAAAAGACTACACAAATGTTAGACTGGTCACATGATCCCCTTTCTATTGGAAATTACAGAGTTATTGACTCGCCCTATACATGTGAGTTGGGACATACATGTGCGTATTTGTCTGTCTGGATAGAAATGTTTTGGTGCCAGTAGCAGTCGGTGTGTTTCATCCTGCTTCGTCTCTCAGGTTTTCGAAACTCCATCTTCCAGTTTGTGCTGCTCAAAGGTCCAAGGTAGTGGCCTTATCATCCACACGAACAGCCTTCTCGCAGCGAACGACACGCTCCGTCCAGTCGCTTGGTGTTAGCGATTGCGGTTTTTCTCCAGTTTTTACGGATTTTCGTGTCGGTCAACTGGTTGCTATTTAAGTACACATTCTATACATGTCTACAAATGCTGAAGAAGGCCCGAGGCTACACCGTCCGCGCTGTGACAAATATGTACAATGGGAATAATTCGTGTGGCGAAGGGCACTAAGACAGAATGTGAGTGTGCGACGGTGGTATTAGCTACAGCAACTCAAAAACCCAAGGAGTAGTTGGAGAGGCCACCACCAGAACCAAGAAGCAGCCACATCTTGGGTCAAACTTGGTCCTAATGTCCCGTAAGTGACCGGTCTGAAGTATAGCAGTGGCTATTTAAACTTCAGGCTCCATAATGGCGTGTGCAGACCTATCTCTGCAAGGAGCCAAAAGGTGGAAATGGTAGCTGCTTATCTGTAAGTCAGATAGAAGGCAGCCGCCCTCCTCCATTTGTAAATATTGGCTTGTTAACTGCAAATGAGACAACCGCATTAGCACGTCTTTGTTTGCCTCCCGCAAGATTTATGGCTGCACCGCCGCGATGTCCATACTGCAAGCACAGCAATAACAACAAATCATTTTGAGACAAAAGGCTGACCAACGTTTAACAACCACGCCATTCGCTTTGGCTGGGAGCTGGGGACCGCAGGGGGGCATTTGGTCATTCTAATGAAAAATCCGAATTTGAGGCAAGCGACAAGGAGGCCTTTTGACGCCGCGGCCGTTCTATTTTACCTTGCTGCCTCAAATGTTTATAAGTGAGACTCACTTACAGCGTTGCGCCGAACAAAAGGCATCGACAGCGAACATGTTGTGCAAAAACCGCGTTTGCGTTTTAATGATAACGTCCCGGCGTCGCCTCAATAGTCACTTTGATGCAGTGCAACCGACACAGCTTGAAAAACCCTTCCTAAGCTTTTGTTTGTCATGTAGCCCTCCAGTTGTATGAAACCGAAATACAAAAATAGGTCCCCAAGGCTTGCTTTTCCATTAGAGGGCTTTATGTGTGCATCGCGGTGATTTACTGCGCTTTACTGAACTCACAGAAGAACCATTAGATGGTTGCACTTTGCGTCTCCCCGTTGTTCTGGCTGATGCTCGCATCGATACGGCGGCTAAATACGCACAGGCGCAGGATTAATGTTCACGAGGAAGCCGATGCTTTGGCCGATAAGGAGGGCAATGGGCTATAATGCTATGCCTACCAGCAGGTACACCGCTGAACAGGTGTTCGCAAGGAGTTAACAGGTAGAGCCAGGTCTTCAAGCGGCGCAGTGGCGCACAAAGGGGAACTCCATCAACTGGAGTCTCTCACCGCGTAACCGGCAAGCATTCTTTTGGAACTGCAACACCTTCACCATTCATCTGCTTGCACTGCAGTCCATTTCCAGGATGTGACTTTAGCAGACAATCGAAAGTGGAAGTGGATCCTCGCCCACACTTCTTCTTTTGGATTTATTGCATTTCAACTCTATGGCAATTTGTATGCATTTCTTTGCAGGAATTTGTCTACCGCGTGTTGCGTCGATGTTTATGAATGAAAAACACTAACCTTTTCCGTGACCTCTGGCCGTACACCCGTGTGGCAATCGCGGTTTGCGTGACGCAATGCTTTTATTCAGTAAAAGTTTATTTTGGGATGACCTCCAACATGTCTGCGACAGACCGAAATGGTAATAAACTCTATTTAAAATATTTGCTACCATTCCAGTTAGATTGTAAAAGGGTAAAAAGTAATAATAATCTCTATGCCACCTATTACTTTTAAAGACTGTATTTGGTACATAAGCATTGTTACTGCTGTCATACAGGTAGAGGCACACAGAGGTGGAAAGGTAGAAGTGAAAAACATAAAAGCAAAATATATATCACTAAACTGTATTACCCATACATCACCAATGTGCGGAGAGCTGTGTGTGTGTCCCCTATAATTTCTTACAGTTTTTATGTTTTTACTCTGTACAGATTTTTCAGTATTTTGATGATGATGACGATGATGACAATGAAGAAGTGCATCCCTCTGTCACCCCTCCCTCTCACCAGTTCAGCTCTTCCCCAAACATTCATTCCCCCCCATCAGCAAGTGACATACACCGGCCGTAATGATGTGCACACACCAACTGCAAATTATATATCACCAAACTATACAACCCTTAAAACTTTTTTGCGCTTAGCAACCAAACTACTCTATGTGTGGCCCAACTACCACATATGAAACACTATGGAATTCACTTTTAAATCAGGGATTTTTGAACAGTCTACTTCAGATTTCAAAGGTAAGACAGACTTGAATGCCACATATTTGTTGATAAATATAAATAATGCTCACGCGTGAAATTCATCAGGACAACTGAGGAATTTTTTAAGCCTCAGCTACTGTAAGCGTGGTTGACGCAATCTCCCATGCCCTTGTATCATTCGTGCCGGCGCCAGTCACAGTCCGTAACTGGAAAACTTAATTTACAGTCAGACTGGGCCTGGTTAACCGGTGCAGTTACGGTCCTTATGGAACCTGCATGCTGTTCAGTTTCTGCTTCCTGAATAGAACTTTATGTATAAGCAGGGTTCAGAATATAGAATAATAGCTGTCACCTGACACTGTCTGGATCAAAAAGGTGTAGCAGTGGAAAGGTAAAATGTAATAACATGTTATTTAATAACCATACTGTTTTATCATTGAAGTGGTTGCATTTAGTACATCAGTATTGTTAATGGTGTCATACCAGTGAATGACAGAATGATATGCACCAGTTGTAGAGGAAAGAAAAACTATATATACATATGTAGCCAAATGTTACCATAACTTTACCAAACTTTATAACATTATGTTACTAATGGGTGCAGTGCCTTGTGTGTGTGAGTCATGTGTAATTTCTTTTTCACTTTATCTTTTCATTTGCTCATATGGATGCTGCTGACAGCAATGCTCACCCCACCTGTAGTGACATGCACACAGTGAGAACAAATTATACATCATTAAACTTTTTTAACTGTAAACTTATTAAATGTAGTGTGTGTGTGTGTTTGAGTGTGTGTGTGTGTGTGTGTGTGTGTGTGTGTGGTGTGAGAAAATCTGTCAATATCTTTACATACGCCTGACATGTGACATTACTGTACTAAACTTAACCTCACTTATGGTGCGAAGTACCTGTGTGCCAAATTTGAAAGCTGCTCATGAAAAACAAACAGACAAATATACAGAGTTTCCGCTCGGTTGAAATGACTCTTTCATTAAAAAATAGGCTCAATCAAGAACGTTCACTGTTCAGGTGAACGTTCACCTTGCACAGCTTGCTTAACCCAGGCTTCTGTCAGTGCACAGTCTTCTTTTTCTAATTAAACTGAACATGAGCACCCGAGGGGTTTTAGTTATGGGGCATCAACGTATCTACAATAGCTACCAGATCCCAGGTTGATTTTTTTTGCAACCCAGTAGGATTTCCAACATCAAAGGAATCAAGAAGGCTCAGCTGAAACCAGATGGACCATAATGCCCTATGGTAGACATTAAAAACAGCCTTCAGGAGTTTTTGAAGGCATGTCCTTGACACCAGAGCAGCAGTCTATATGCTGTAGAATGAAACACTATATGTTAAATTACTTGAAGCTACATCAAACTGGGTGAAAATGGCCAGGTTATCCTCATCATTTGGTTCTTTCATTTGGTTCAGCTCTCTTAGAAACTGTAAACTCAGCATATGTGTGACTGTTTGGTTTCTTCCCACATCAGAATGGCACTAACAACAGGGAGACGGAGTCAAAATCTGAGCTTTCAGTCTGAGGCGCCATGGGTCAATTCCCCAGCCGTTTCCATGCCGTTGCGCCATGTCGCGACCGTGCAGCGGAGCCATGCGCAAGGCAAGTGAAGCCATCGGTGAATCTTTTCTTTATGGGGGTGGTGTGGCTCTTGTGAAACTTCCCAGCTGTGTAGTTCTTGGCAGGGATTAAGTAAAACACCATGCACTAGGTATCTGTTCCAGTCAGCAAATTCACAAGAACTCAAAATCATGGTGCAGAAAATTATGAAGCCATAATGAGTTAATTTCTATACAGATGAGGTGTCACATGGGACAAAAGATGGGCAATTAGTATTTCAGAGTTCCATCATTTACACAAAGATCCTTTTCAGGTCTCCTGCCCCTCTCCCCTCAGTGAGCTTGGGGAGTTTATGAAGCTGTGAGCCTAGGGGTGAATGTTGGGCAATCCATCCCCGCACTGCAGCCGTAGATCATCGTCTCAAATAAATCAGTCACAGGGAGAAGAGTGTTCATCTGTCACACATATTGCCAACTCAATACATTCCTCAGCGCCAGTGGAGAAGCAACGGCTTTAAGCTCGTTCTTAGAATATGTTAAACACCCCCCGCCTTCCTCCGCCTTTTTTGCCAGCAGTGGAGGATCCATCCTCGCCTGACACAGCGTGCCCCTGAGGGATGGAGGTGGATATTGGGAGGGGCAGCTATCAATCACAGAACTGCGGGGGTACGACGGGATTGACTGATGCTACAATCAGGGTCTGGATAATCTGAAGGTTTTACTTTCGTGGTACGCAGTGTTTTGGGAACCTCCAAGCAAGCGCAGCGGCGGAACAGGTCAGCAGCAGAGATTCACTCCGGCAGCCATTATTTGAGAAGCATTGCTCACACACAGAGGTGCCCTTTGGACTGGCCAATGCCCCGCTGGCCTCCTCCATCAGATCAAACGAAGGCATGCCATCGCCAACATGGGCATTGCTGTGATAAATATTTTTGCTTAATTTTTTTTCAAATCCCACTCTTAAAATTGTCTTATTAATTTGCATCGGCATTTCTAAACTCTATTTTACAGACTTTCTGGACCACTGTTGGCCCAAAGTTATGGTTGTACATTTCTGACTTGCAGATAAAACACAGATAAAACTTGGACTGAGCTGTTCTTGCTTAGCAACAAGAACAGGGACCCATCTGGGGCGAATGAAGAAACAGAAGGAGACGGAATGAAGACGCTGTTTCATTTATGTCGAATCACATATATCCTCAGGCGTATTGGTCTTGTTTTATAAACAGTTGACAGATATCGAGTCCTCCCAGGTTTTCCAAGTCTGTCACCTGTCGCGTGGGGCCTTGCAAAATGTTGTTCCAATGGGCCAGTCAGCGGATGGGCTTCGAAAACACTTTAAGCATTCAAGGCTGGTAAACAGACCATAATACCTTCAGAAAACTAAAAATACACTTCATGAACCTCAAATTTTAATCATTTACCGTCTATCAAAAGGTATGAACGGGTATTGTTTCATAAGTCCAGCAATAGATTTTTCTGACGGACGTTTCTATTAAGTTAATTCATCCGACTCTTATTTGTCACTAAAACGTCATGGACAACGGAGAGTCTAGCGGAGCTCCCAGCGCCTTGCACTCGATGAACCCAAAGCAGATATTAATCCATAAATTAAAAAATGAATAAACAGTGGTACGAGGCCCTAAGCATTGTACTTTAAATATCTCTGCCGCTGCTTTGAAGTGGACCAAGGACAACTGAAGCTAATCCACCAAACACTGAGATGCCACAATGCGAGTCAGAAAGCAACCGCGTTTAAAGCGTGGCTACGCGGTGGACGACCTTCATTAACCTGCCGGAGGATTGACTAATAAAAAGTGAACTGTAAGTGGCTTGGCAAATTGAGGGGGCAGGGCATGATGGGAAGGTCTGCGAATCCCTCGAACCCCCTGTGTACATCGCACTCGATTTACATTTACATCTTGTCTGCTCTCAATTAGGAGTGAATGGAGCTCCCAGCGGGGAGCCGCCGCACGCAAAACGTCTTTCGTTGGTATGAGGACAGCGCAGTTGCCACAGAAGAAATGACGCCATTCTGTAAGAACAAAATAAATTGGTGGGGCTGGGTGGCACTAGTTGTGGACTTGGAGTTGGGGGGCAGCGGGTGGGATGTTATTGCGAGCCTCTTAAGCTGTGGTTTCCTCCACGTAGGCCTTGATATTTCAGAAATCGGTGCGTTGCGGAATTGCCCCTATAAACTAATGACAGTTCATCTAAAGCAATTCGCCCTTGACATCGCGCTGCAATAAATGAAATACATGCAGCCCGGCCTGCTGCGAAACAATCAATAAAAACTTAAGTAATCTGTTCACACGGGCCAACTACTGTGCGCCGACGGAATTATGAATTATTCACACACCAAATGGAAAGGCGATGCGTGCCGTTGATATCAACTTTGTGAAATTGTGCCATCGTCGCCTCCCGCCGCTCCGCTAACACAGTTACAGCACGAGCAGCCACCCGCGGGACACATGCCGGGTCGATCGGCAGCGTCGACGCTGTGTTTTCCACCTTCGGCGGACATGAGGTGATCAATAATAATCGCTTTCCCAAACTGCGCTCACACGTACGGGGCCTTTTCACGCTCGGCCTCTGTCTGCAGGGATCCAGGAAACATGGCTCCCGATCGGGACACTGGCGAGTTCCCGCCGTCGGGTGTTGGTGTGGAAGGCTAGACTGCAAATGAAATGCGGGCCGCTGTTCAAACCGCAACGCACAAAGATATAGTAGCACAGCTCCGATGAGAGGGTGTGAGTTTTAAAGGAAAAAGTCCTGAAGGGTTCGGCAGCACAAGTGGGCATTGGTGAACACGGTTCGAGTCCGGTTCTCCTGTTTTAACACACGCGGTTCCTCTTAATTTTTAATTCAGGCAGTGAGAAGCTGAGATTAAAGATTTGCTAGAGAGTCAAATGGTAGAACAACTGCTACTTGTGGTTGTCCATCGGACGGTTCCTCGATCAGTTAAATATTATAGACTTAGGTCCAAAGCAAAGTGACTTAAATTTCCCCTACTGGCTGCAGAATAAAACAATGACGACACCGACTAAACGGCGTCATTGCCGATCCTGCACTTTCGAATCCAGAGCGCGGCCTTATCTCTCTGCACCGGCGCACGCCATACATCCGGCGCCCTTCCTCTCTCTCAACAGACGGCGATCCCGGCGGAAAGCTCTGGACCACACTGGGAACACAAGACAGAGGCTGACGCTGTTAAATTGTCATCTTTCCCCTGGGTTCTGCTGGCCTCCGTGACCCGCGTTCCGCAGACATGCGTTTGCCTCCAGCAAGGCCACGTACGGCTGAGATGTAATTATGGGGAAAATCAGACAGCGGATGAGGTGCAGGTGGTCATTTACAGAACATCTCCTCTTTATAATGTCAACCCCCCCAACCTCCCCCCCCCACGAGTGCTTGTTCCTGTTGCCTCAAAGCCAAGTTACCAAAGGCCTAAATGGACCGGGCGCTCCATTTTTCATCCAAGTTCCCCTCACGTGGCAGAGCTCTCCAACCAGCTGTGCCCGGTTCGCCTCCTTCCACTTTTTTGGGTTCGAGGTTCGCGCTTCTTTTAAGCATAACGTGTGACCTTCCACCGAAAAAAGTCCTCGGCACCCGTTTAATCGGAGACTTTATACCCGAGCGAGGCGACAGGGCACAGGTGCAGCAAATGGAGCGTGACGCTCGCCCAAAGGAGTGAAAGAAAACTCTCAGATTCCTTGATGAAAAGGAAAAAATAAATGAACTCAAATTGTTGTGCCGCACAGCTTTTCCTGTGCTTCCCCTCCCTGAAGAACTGACTATTCTCATTCTGCCTGTCAGTTAGTGAGCACAGTAGCATGAAACAGCTGGAGATTTTTTTTTCTTCTCCACGACCGCCTAAAGAAAATTCGCGCTCGCCACACGCGGCAGCTGGTGGCCGCGTCGCATCAGATGGCCCTCGTCGCACTCGATGTTTATTACCCCGATGCTCTCTTTTCCACGGAAGCGTTTGGAATGAAGTCATAACCCTTATCTAACCTTGTGCCGCCCCAGTGCACCGTGGATATTCCATTTGGGTAGGCAGGTGGGCACAGTGTGTTTCAGCTCCTCGCGCTCACAGCTGTGATGATTTTGGCTAAGTTGGTCAAGTGGAAAATAAAGTTGGTTGCCAAGGTCAAGGCAACGTGAAATCCTTCCTTCTTCCCACAGATGTTTGCTTCCTGAAACTGTGTTCAAACTACTATCCATGCAGGGATATTATAAAGGGAAATAATATGGATTCATAATATACTGTCGCACTCCTTATATGTCTATCAAAAAGGATTTAAAGATTGTCTAGCTGTTGTTGGACCAGTTTGGGTGAAATGCTTTGATGTGCTTGGGGTGTCTTCTTTGACTTTGAAACACCAACCTTTAGACTGCAGTTTATGGCAAAATTATACTTGGATTTATGTTTGAATCTCACTAATGTCTAATAATGAGGTTTCATTTGTTTTAAGAGGGAAAGGTGGTGTTTTTGAATCTTGTTGCTTCCACATGAGGGTGGAGGATCACAAGCGTGCAGATGATTAATCTTTTATTTGGACCCCCGATGTGTGTGATGTTGGGAACTCAAAGTGTCACCTGGGCTTCTTTTAAAGGACACGCAAGCGTTGGAGTCAGAAACAGGCTCCTGCGATGGTCCTGCCGGGTCCTGTGAGGATCACATGGAGGGGGAAACAGTGAGACTGACAAAGGCGGAAGTGAAATTCAGTGGAACCACCATGTGCAGACCTTGGTGAAGCAGAGAAAAAAAAGGGCAAACAGTTTGTGTTTCTACTAAGGAGTACAGAAGAGGTGAAGGCATTCTTGAGCGAGGGCAGGACCCTTCGAGGCCTGTAGTGTCATGGAGAGGGTTAGTTAGCTACTTAGTTCATTTAAAACATTTTCTTTTTCTCTTTTTAAATTTTTTTCCAGTTCTTTATTAACAAAGCAAATAATTGCAATACAAAAAAATCAAATTCAACAAAACCCCAACAATACAACCTCTTTAAACAAAAAAGTACTATAACAGAGCTGAACATCGGGCATCTTTCGTGAGACACACGCTTATTTTGCATGGATCAATACAAACAGAAAATAAATATATCTCCGCAAATAAAGAATAAGCAATGCAACACACGAAGTAAAACCCCGGGGCTTGAACCAATCAATGTTTAGGAAGTGACAATAAAACCAGAAGAGCACAATAAAACTCACAAAATGCTGCCCAATAAACACGCCAGGTTTCTTTTCCCTTTTTTAATATTCAAACAATGATTTATGATAAAGGTATAGAATACTAATTGCAAAAAAATGTAAATATACCAGTTTTCAATGCATACAAGTTGACTGTGTGCACATAAAAAAAAAACAAATACTATTAAAATAAATTATTATTATTATTATTATTATTATTATTATTATTATTATTATTATTATTATTATTTGAACGCCCTGTCAGAAACAGAGTCACAGACAACTTCCTCGCACCTTGAACAAGGCGCTAAGGCCGGACAGAAATGGAACGAAAACGAATTACTGAGATAAGCGATGGCATCCTTGCCGCATGCGCAAGGTCAGCCAGAACATTCCTGCCGCTCCGCCATCCAAGGACAACTCAAGGTGAGCAGGGAATGGATCTTCAGAAGCTCCGCGAGGGTGCGGGTTCGTTCCTCGCCGGCCTTGACGTCACCGCGTCCTCCTGGGATTGCAGCGCTTCAGAAAAGTGGCAATGTCACCTGCGGAGAAGAGCAGTCGGCGCCGCGTTCCCGAAGCGCTCGGCTTTCGCTCGGAATACTAATAAGATTCCTTGGAAGGCCTTTTAGCAAAACAATCAGACCTTAGACGCAACAGAGCTGGCAGCCAGAAGCTGTTTTAACAACAGCCGTTTCTGTTGTGCTCTGAACTCGGCAGACATCATTTTTTATGATGCCGGCTTTGTGCGCGGCGCGTTTCTAAAAAAAGGTTTGCTTCAAAACAATGCCTCGCCTGTCATTCCCGAAAACGAATTGATATCCCGAGCGGCTTGCCGAGTTTTCGCGGAGGTCAAAGCACGCGTCGCAACCGAGCAGCTCTCCAGAAAGTGCCGCGGAAGTTTTTTTGGAACGCCGAGCAATAAAAGCTACACGTAGATCTGACAGCCGCCTTTTTATTTGTGTGCTTTTCAATTTAGGTGCGAAATAAAGCGAGCTGTCAGCATGCAAATGTTTGTATTTTTCACTTTACGCAATGTTATGTGAGGGAAGACGTTTCGGGAAATAAATGTAACTGCTCTTTTAGCCGGACGACTGCTCGACTTCTTATTTTTATTGCACTTTTAGCATTTTAGGTGGCGTTTAGAGAAAAATGCCTTTAAAAAGGAGGTGGCCCGGAAGAGGCGCAACAGCGTGCGCTTGTAAGTCGAAAGGCATGCATTTCAGTATGTATCACCGCTTTTGCACAAAATTTGTACAGAGAAGCTTCCAGAATTCCCGTGCAACGGAAAGGCTAAATGAAGAAATAATGAGGGCTGCTTGTTTTCTTTTACAGCCCGCTGAGGGTATGGGGGCCCTTTTCTCACTAAATGGTCTGTTTTTCATTCAAAGCACACATCCTGCTCCAAAAAATGACTTTTTCATCTGTTGCCGCTTCTCCCCCCCCCAAACAGGTCATTGTTATATAATGTGGGTGAAAGCCCTGTCTTGTACTGGCAGGCCTCCCCGCAGGCGGACCCGCGCTGGCTGGGTTCCAGCCCCAACAGAAAAACCTCTGTCCACGCTTCTCTCCTTGACACCAGCTGTTCTTCCAAATCCCAGCAGCTGACTCCTTAATGGTTTTTTCCTGCGTTTTCTGTCTTTCTCATTGGCCACGTTTGAGGTCCTTCCTCTCGCCGTGACAACATTTGGATGCTTTTCAGCACCCGCCTCTCCCTTCCCGCCCCTCCGATTGGCCGCTTCTCCCCGCCTCGCTGCTCTGCTGTAGCTGACGCCCCCCCCAGCTCCCCCTTTCAGTTGCCCCGCTGTGGCGATGGCAGCCTGCTTGCTGATCAATGGGGGCAGCTGACTCGCACCTGCTCCGCTTCTGCGTGCCCATCAGTCTCGGAGGGCGGGCCCACGTTACAGTATCGGCCTGTTCACGTTGCATGTGCAGGCAACCGCCACTCGCGTTACTCCTTCCCACGGGCTGGAAACCTCTCACCTACTTTCTCTTTTGTTGCTGGGTGACAACTGCAAGCTCACATATTGCTTATTATCATTATTGTGATTTTTGGTATCATTGATTTCTATAACTGACACTTTTCCCTAAATGTCAGGCTACAGTTCACGATGCTTTGCTCATCTACGCAGCCGGTTGTTCTTCCCGTTTCAATGCTGGGTAAACTCCTTGACCAAGGGAAGCACAACAGGAGGGGGAAATTGAACCTGGTCTTTTTAGTTCAAGGCAGTAGCTGTAACCGTGACTTTACCCGATGGTCAAATACTCCTTTATGGGGATAAAGCGTCCACCCGTGTGACTCCGTCGCCGTCGCACATTTTGAGGCGATAAGGATCAAAACTCACGGGTTAGTGCTAGATGACGTTATGTAATATGGGTGGAGGCCCAGTCTTGTAGCAACTCAGTTATTCAGCTCTTTTCTTTTCAGCATCAGTCAGCATGAACAACGGCGATGTTTTTGCAGTTTAATGCGTCGGAACCGACGTGTAGCTCGCTTGGTGCGAGGGTTCAGATCTCAACACACACCATCGTGGAGGAAGAGACTTTCCCCTGGAGTTTATTTTAGAAGAAGTCATGCTGCAGCTTTGTACTTTCTTAATACTGGAGATGCAACAGTGGGCTGTAATTTTTCCAGAAGGTCTGAGGCCCCACAGCCTTGCTGCAGCCACCTTTCTTCTTCAGGTATTTTACTGCAAGTGGCAATTGTGGCAAAGGTGTGTGCCATAGGGGGAGCGCAGGGCTTTGGTTCTCACCCAAGGTTCCGTTAGCCAACGATGGATCATCGGTATGAATTTGAGAGTCAGAATCCGTGCAGGACACACGGACAGCATCAAATCGGGTAAACGTTCTGCTGGCGCCCTCTCTAAACCACAGATGACCCCTTGGACTCCTCTTCTGCCCCCGCCCTTCGTCAGATCGGCTTTGCGCGCCGATTATCGGGTTTTACAAAAGCAACCGAAAGTGGCGTATGCCAGTGTTTCCGGGCAGAGCTTTGCTCCATTCAAATCCCATTTCACTGCCAAACTCCAATCCGCCAAATACTAACGGTTAAGACCAAGCGAAGATCCAATTATCGCAGCGGTTAAGGACAGCGCCGTTGACACATGGGCCCGGCCTACAATTAACAGATGCTTTTTATGGGGGCGATAAAGACCCCAGTGCTGATGTAGCAACCGGCCGAGTCCCCCGGGTGGAAATCAAAAACAACAGCTGAAACAAACTGGGGAAAAGCGGTGGTTAACAAGAGCTTTACTTTCTGCATCCGTGCTGCTTAACCAGCTTCTGTTTGGCCGGAAAATGTGCCGACGCGGCCATTTTTACCAAACGGACGACAAACGTCCGGCCAACTGACCGACGCCGGTTACATCCGCGGTGCCGACTGATCGTTGGTCTGCGAGTTTCCGCTCCTTTAGTCGCAGTTACGATTTAGCTCGAGCTGGACGGAGTTTTACTTATTTCGAATTTTTGAGGAATTTCCTATTTTTGTGACTTGTAGTCGCTTACGGAGCCGCACACGTTGAGCTGAGGAGGACAGCGCGGTGTGGCCTGTCGCTGAGCCGCGCGCACCCTAGGAACTGAGATTTCGCCCGTTGAAACTGCGTCGGCCACGTTTATCCCTCCTTGTGCAGAAATAAAATCCTTTGTGTGCTTGGAACCATCGCTGCAGTCATATAATAAACTCGAGCGAGGGCCAGAAAGCAGATGCAAAACCTCCTGAAAAAAAGGGGCATAGAAAAGGAGACACAGAGGTTTCTGTTGTGCAGGACTTCCCTGACAGAACGTGTGTCCTGCCCATAGGTGCATGGAAGCTCTGGCAGCACAAACCTGCTCAGCGCTGGGATGCCGCCATTTGCACACAGCAGAAAGCCCCCGTGGATCATCTGGCATCGAATTTGGCATTAAGCAGCCCTTTCAACGAAAAGAACAAAACGGTCCGAACTGATGTCCACATCGATCCTGCGACTGCCAGTTTTAAGGTTTCCGAGATGCAGCGATGTTCTGTGAAAATCAAGCCAAGTGTGGGTGTAGCAGGGGGGTGGGAGGAAGGAGAAGGTGAGGAAAGCGAAAGTGGGAAAGTTGGGGAGGAGAAGGGGTCAGAACCTAAAACATAGCAGGGGATGTTTTAAAAAATCTGCACTGTGTTCATGATTCACTTTCCTGTGTGACTGCACCACCACTCGGCAAACAGGGCGTAGATGTGAACTGCGTGTGACCTGGTGAGACAGTGAAACCGTCACACTCAACCCAGCGGTTCCTGCTCCTCGGGAGCGGCAGAGATGAGGCCTCATTTCTGGCCCCACGTGTGCAAATGGACAGTACAGTGACTGCCAACTACACACGTTGTTTACAGAATTGGGAAAAAAGCAACACACACACACACACACACACACACACACACACACACACACACACACACACACACACACAACATGCTCGCCATGAAGAGGTGGCCCAGGGGGAATGATGGGAATTTGATTTCTCAGTCCGTCTACCGCCTGGAACACAGCTGCTTGGGGAGTGCAAGGTGGGACCGGATTACTTTGTGCCGTGGTTGCTATTAATTCGGAAAAATTGAAAATACATTGTCATTCATTTTGTCATTGTGCCGTAGTTTGGAGAAGACGAACAATCGATCATTTTTAATTTGCCGTGAAACGGGACGCTCGGCGGCGGTGTCTCCTGAGTATCGTGGGAGTTGCGCTTCAGAAAAAGGAGAACGGCGGGGAGAAGGGAAGGAGGCGAGGAGGGCCGAGAGCATTGAGGTTAACACCAAACGGTGTTTATTTTTAACATCTGAACATTGACAGAGATACGTTTTTCGGTTTTGCAGCTTTTTGCTAGAAGTTAAGTTGTGTAGAATATAACTTAATTAATTCATTGTCTTGGTCTGTTTTGCGTGGTTTAGTACAATTAGTTTTGGGGGAAATACACAGTTAAAAAAAGACTGCTGGGAAGTTTAGACGTTCAGCTTTCAACTTTTCCCCAAAAAGTGCACACTTTTGCTTTATCGAATGAGTTGTTTAGCTCTAAATTCCCAGGTTTGGGTCACAAAGTGAGATACCTCACCTTGTTTTACACCCGGGTTCCACCTGTGTGTTTGGCCGGCTCGTTCGAGCTTTTTCAGCTGATCTCTACCCAATGATCGAAAAAAAAATGCTCAAGGGAAACTTCGCAGGGGACATTTGTAGGAACCTCGATGAAGGGAGGAGGCGGTGTGAACATCAGCACGATTCTCACTTGGCAGCCGCAGTTGTCCTTGATGTTCACGATATCTGCTGTCAGTTTAGAAACAGTGTTCACGGTGGTAAACATTTGTAATTCCATCATAGGTCGCTTTCATGATGTCTGTTTCCCTCACAATGGTGGGCTTTGCGCTGCAACGGTCAGGGCCTCTAAGTCCATTTCCCAAGGTGCTTCATCTGACGGACGCACATCTTTCACCTCCTTTAGATCTCCGTTGGGGCTGCCACAGTTACGGTTCCCATCGAGCAAATACCCAAAACGTTAGCATGAAAGAGCAACCCTCCGCCGCAGTTGTCTCCCTGCGTGTGTCGGGTTCAGCCGCAGCAGGACAGAAAGACCCACAATCTCATCGGCAGCGTCAACTGAAAAGGATTTCAGCCCCCAGCATCTCGTACTTTGGTCCAAATATTTTTCCAGCTTTATCCTTCCACCGAAGCAGGATCCCTCATTGTTCTCCACACTGCAGGAGATGCGCTCCTAAGAGCAGCTTGGACCGATTTTCCATTTTCTCCGCGGAGAACAAGAGCTGCTGCACCTTCAGATCATTTGCTTCAAATGAGGTTGAAACAGCCAGAAAATAAGTCGTATATTTGTCCCAGGCCCCAGGCCATCGCGTGTTTTTGAGACACCAGGGGGAAGAAAAAGCGTCCCCGAAAAAAAACCTGCACGTTCCGATAGGGTTTCTAATCACAAGAAGGTGTTTTTGTCGGCCGAAACAACACGCCAGGCTCCGCGTCCTTTTGTTATGACTGCCGTGCTGTGTTGTTCTCCGCAGCCGGCGCTCTAGAAAAGCACGGAACCGCCACCGCTGAGCGCAGTCTGGTGGGGAAGCGTTTCGCCGCAAACAAAGCAGAGGCCAGCGAAGGCTCTCATGACCTAAACAAATGATTTTTTTGAGGTCACCAATTGTTTGGTCTGTTTGACTTTTTCGGAGGCAAACACTGCGTCATCGCCGACCTACATTCCTGCTTCTCTGCAACTGTCTGTCAAACCCTCTCCGCAGCACCTGCCCAAACTTTTTGTTCTCCCAAACGTCAGCTCACGCTGACGTTTTTTTCCCATGTGAAGCGTTACTGGACTCGGTTTTAGATTTTTCCGCTATAAAAAAAAGATAAAATCACAAACGGATGAAATATTTTATTTGCATTTGTTTGTCTTTTTGCTGCATATACATAACGGTGTAACTCTCTCTCTCTCCATATATATAACATATAGTTGTAGTATATAAAATATGTATATAGATATATACATAAATATGTGTTTTTTTGCTTTATTTATAAAAATATAATAAATAATATAACTCGGTCTCTCTCTACATATAGACTTATATCAAATATATAGATGTATACATAAATAAATATGCTATTTTGCTTTATATATAAAATTATAAGTAATAAAATAACTCCCTCCCTTTCTCTCTATATATGTGTGTATTACACATTGTATATTATATATTATGCAACACATTTATTTGTTCATTCTTTTAGTTACGTATTTATTAGTTTATTTATGTTACAAGTACTGGATGTTGCTTCGGGTCCCCACATCAGTGCTGCAGAGAGAACTGCTGCTTCCTCCAGGCTGTGGAGATGTGAACCCAGCTCTGTTTATTTGGAGTCTGTATGCTCTCCCCATATTTGTGAGGGGTCGGCAGGGTGCTTTGGTTTCCTTCCACCGACCAAAGACGGAGTTTCAGGTGGGTTGGTGACTCTAAACTGCCTTTAGTGTTTACATATCTGAGCAAGTGTGTGCGTGTGTTTATGTGTGCGTGGGGTTGCCCTGTGGTGCGCTAGCGTTATGTCCAGTATGTATCCCAGGGTCTGGGCCACAGCCAGTCAGCGCTGGATGAGTGGTTGTCAGTTTCATTTTAGCAGTCGCAGTTAGCAGCTTCACTTTTAGCTTTCACATGAACTGCGCAGCATGAATCTGCGACACAATGTTAAAAAGCAAAGCGAGTGGAAAAAAGTGAAAGTGAAATGATGTAAAGCGAAGCATCCCTTGGGGTAGCTCTGCAGCAACAGGCATGGTCACAGCTGCTTTTTAGGATTAGCTGCATGCGGTTAAGTTGATTCTCTAACCTTAGACGCGCAGACCCCTCTGTGTTGCCGGCATACCTGCCAGGCTGCAGAGTGCTGTGTGTGCAACTCTGCTCCTCAGTACAGGGTAATAGGATTACACAGGGGGCAGAAGGGGCATAAACCCAAAGACAACTGCTGCTGGGGCGTGACCCCCTCCCCCATCCACCACTCACTAATGCCCTGTACATCACTTATGCCTCTCTTCCACCTCAATTCCCCCTCTATCTATCAATCTGCCTGTCTATCTGTCTGTCCATCTGTCCATCTCGCCCCCTGCTTGCCTATCTATCTATCTATCAATCTATCTATCTATCTATCTACCTGCCAGGGTCAATGGTAGCTGCTCTTCCATCCTCAAACATTTGTACTACTAATGAGCCGCACACACGACGCCTGCCAAACCCAAATGGGAGCCAAAGGTTCGAGGCGTGGCGAGGAAATTAAATTTGAAATCTTATCCTTTCCTTCCGCTGCCCCCCCCGAAACTGAAACCACTGTCGGTAAAACCCGGAGTTAAGCACCTGAGGTGACGGAGGGGAGGGGGCTGTTTAGAGAAGATCGCGAAATGACCTCAGACCGGCGGCGTAATTTCTCGAAGACGTTACTCATTACACTGGGAGAATTTAATGCCCCGCAGGGTGAGTCAGCAGCAACCTTCGCATCGTGCTGCGGAAAACAGGCGAATGCACCGGTTCACCCCGAGCGCAGCAAATCTGTTTGTTACGCTGAAAACGGCCGATGTGGCCTTGATGAATCTACCTTCGATATTGTTTTCTCCCTCCGGAATGAAGAGCGCAAACGTGATAAAATAACTTCTATATATAGAAAATGATTTGCATGACAGTTTTGAAACGGAGTTATGTTCATTCGGTTCTTTAGGGTTGCATTACAAAGAATTACAGTGTTGGACTGCGCAACCAGACGCTGCGCTTTTCATGCGGGATGATGAGATGAGAACGAGAGGGAGGGTCGAGGAGAGGCGGCGAGGGACTCGGAGACGGGGAAGGGGGGAAAAAAAATGACTTGATGTTTTATAGTCGGTGCCAAATTTTGAGCGTTAGCTGCATCTCCGCCCTGACAGCCAATTCATCTTAAGGGCACTTCTTCGCAGGGCTTTGGGGAGGTGGGCCCTTGACTGACCCCCTGCCCCATCCGCACACAAGCTCTCATACACACACGCACGCCCCCCCGTGCTTCCCCTATCACACCATCAGCCAGATAAACACCCCTCGCCCCCCAGAGACGAGATGACTAGGTGATCCACCACAGATTATCTGATAATGACCGTTTCCTGTAAAATGACACAGTATGATTATTAATGTGGAAGCACAGAGAATTCAATAACACGTAATGGCTGAGTAGACGGCAAACCTCGAGATAAATCATTTAGATGAAGGGAATTTAGCTGCGAGAAAGGCGGTGGGTAGCGCTCTGCCTCCTCGGCTGCAGCGTTGACCGAACGGCCTCGCGCGGGTTCCAAGGCGTTACCTCCCACAGTCCAAAGACGTGTGTTTCGGAAGAGCGGGACGCCCTGAATTGACCTTAATGTGCAAACGTGTGACGGGCTGCCTCGCCGGGGCGGATGCGGCAAGCTTCGCACCGTGAGGTTCTGGGCTAGGTTCTGCGTGTGCGGCCCAGGGTGGAAACAGGGATCACTTGTAGAAGATGGAGAAATCAAATGAGATTTCCTGTTCTTAAGTGTGTTTTACGCAAGTGTTTAAACGTGAAGGTTGTTGTTAGCGGGTGAAGGTGTGTTGGGATGCGGAGCAGGAGGGAGGGACATCGTTCTGAGCTGCCGTGGGCTCGTCCCGCCTGGATTTGGACATGATGGAGAGAGTTCTCATTCTTGGTTTGAGGTTCATTTCCTTGTCCAACCCCCCCCACACACACACACTACACAACACAGAACCATGATGGATGCTGTGTACTGAACAAAGAGACCAAGGAGTGACCGCAGTGTCAGCCTAGCAAGGGAACGCATCTCCCGGCACCACCAAGCACCCAACCGTTTTTTGGATACCAGAAGAGTCGCCGCAGCACGACCGTCAAGCATGGCATTCGCACGACGACGGCAAGCCAGAGAGCAGCCATTTCCGAAACCTGACTCTCATCCAAGCCGACTCGGACCTATTTTGAGCCGCGCAGACAAAGTGCGGGTCAAGCAGCGGCGCGGGAGAGAATTGTCAGCCCTAAAGAGACAATTATGTTTGATGGAAGAGGCTGTCTCAGCTGGGAGGGCGCCGAAAGAAGGCAGGGGCGGAAAAGCGGATTTGCTGTAAATGAAGACCGACTGTGTGCACCGGAGGCCTGGGGACACTCCGAAACAGCTGGAGCAGCAGAAAGGGGCAATTCATCAAACTTTGGCGAAGGCTCGGCTCCTAGGTCATTTGTCCCGCATCAATGCGACGGCTTATCTGATGTCTGAAGCGGAGGGGGAGGTGGGGGTCGGGGTCGTGGTCTCGACAAACCCCTTTTCACACCGACGTGGGCTCATCTGTTGATGAAGCAATCAGTGCCTTCCTTCTTCTGCCGTTTTCTATCCTTTCTTCCTAGACACTGACTCAGAGCGGCGAGGCTGAATAGGTGGCCGCTCGGCGATTTCCATGTCTATAGTGCGAATATCCGAATACCTTTGAGCCGACTCCGTAGGGGGTAACTACTGTGTCAATAGCAGATTGCCAAATAATCCTCCGTGCATCAATAACCGTTTCTCATAGCGGTCCACCTTAGTCTGTCCTTGTTTTTAGCTCAGCAGAAGTGACCCCCCCCCCCGCCGCCGCCACTCCGTCCGTCGTGTTCTGCGGCACTTCTTACCCCCAAAGATTTGAACGCATCGCTCAAGGTTTCGAGCGACTTTCCCATTAAAGCTTTATTTCGCAAAGGGGAAAGCCGAATTGATTTTTTTAATTGCTTCCATGACTCTGGCGCTCTTTGAAATGAGGATGGGGGGGCTGTTTGAAGGGTTGGACGAATTTGTAGCCTTGATATAGCAAAGTCTTGTTTTCCCACGGAGACGCAAAACAATCCTTACTGTGAACATCTGAGTCAACCCTGGGTATCGTCATGGAGCGGCAGGAAGGCTTTGTGGGTTCCGCCGGCTCTGCGGACTATCGGCGTGGCTGCGGGTTCAAATCCGGTTCTCTCTGCGTGGGGTTTGCTTTGGGTTTCCTCACACAGTCCAAAGACATGTGTTAGCAGCCCAGCTGACTCTAAACTGCCCTTAGTGTGCGTGATACCCATGTGGTGGACTGATGTTCTCTCCAGAGTCTACCAGTCTGGTGCTCTGCTCTTCCAGAAAGGTTCTGCAGGCCTGCACTGGACCGGCTGTTCGTGACAGACAGATGGGTTATCTAACACACCGGTAATTCCACGTGAAGTTATTAGAGTAAATATAACTGCAATATACTTGTTCATAGTGGGCAGTTTGGCCCACCTGGAAACTTCTTCACCAAATGGATCAGCTTTTGAAAATGCCATTTGTTTATCCTTTCTGAGGCAGCTAACATCACCAAGATGTTCTCCACTATCCGTGGTCCATGCTTTGCTATTTTGCGGCACATCTTACGTTTCCCCGTACCAAGTGCATGTTGCTTGTCTCTGCTCCATGTGCCTGCTGGGCCTGGGCGGTCAGGAGGTCTGTCAGCACGAATATTCAAAATATCACGACTCGAGAGAACCATGGCAACCCACGGGAAGTGCCAAGCCGCCTGGTGTTGACGGGATAGCGTGTGGCAAGATGTTCTGCTGGGACCCATTGTTTGGGGGTGCTGCTGTCGCCAGAGGTGATTCTCGCCCCTTAAACCGGCATGCCCAAATTGCCCCCTGGGGTTTCCCTGCCCCCTGCACACCGCGGGATGGGAGCAGCTGGCACAGCCGATGGATGGAAGCTCAGCCATCCTCCCCCAGCAAAGCTACCTTCTGGGAAATCAGAGCTCGACAGACATGGCGTCACGCCTCTCCTGCACCGAAGGCCCTTTAATCTGGACGCGGCCCCACCCCCCTCCGGCCCCATCTGTGTTTGCAAACATGTGATAGAGCTGGGAGCTAATTGCCATTCACACCCCACTGGCCTCCTGGGTCTGTTAAACCCACCTATTTAAATACCGACATAGATCTTACAAATTATTTTCGCTGTCAGCAAAGACCTTTCAGTCAGAAATTGACTCCCTGCGAGCGTTGCCATTTCTGGATCCGTTTGACAAGATGGTGCGGCTACACAGGGACAGCAGGTACCACGGAGCAGCGGCTGACAAACCGGCCACCTCGTCGGATGGCTGCGGGTTCCGGCTCCGAGGCTCAGCTGCTAACCCGAGCTGCAGAACTTTGGCGCGAACGAAAAGCGAAGCCGCGACTTTCTCCGGAGCAGATTACAATCTTGGGTTTGTGCACTAAGCTATTTGCAAAGACTGGCTCTTTTGCACAATTTAGTGACTTACGGTACTCAAGGGCGCTGCGGGAGGAGCTGAGTAAAAATCCGGGGCTTGACTAGAAGGCGGCAGCTCTAGCCGCTGCGCCACCTGCTGCCCGGAGTTTAGAAGAGCCGAGGTATTAGATGTGCGGACGAGAGCAGGGATGTGGCCTCCACTACAGAACGCTGTTGCTCAGCTCTTCATGCTACGTTGGGTGCGAAATGTCAGGGGGAGGGGAAGAAGACCTTGAAGAAGGGACATTCGGACAGAGCCCGCAAGCTGTTTTATGCCTTGTCTGGGGCTTCGGGTTCATTACAAAGTCTAACGAAGAGGCAAGGACACTTGTACTGCCCGGACGCCGGCAGACGGACGCCCCCTCTGCTTACCCGCTGTCCGAGCCGTCTGGGAAATTAAATGGCCTCCATATTCCGCCACTGGCCAGGTCCCGGCTGAACTATCGATTCCAGCTATTGCCATGTTAAATCAGCGCGTCGCTTCGCTCGGCGACCGCCCTCTTCCTTCAGCGACCGCTGGACGTCGGGTGACCGCTTTAACCCCTTGTTGCACCGGCACCAGTCGGGCCTCTCGCACACCAGGCAGAAGCGACATATTTAACTCGAGTCGGTCCGACTTCCTTATCCCCACTATGCAAATCCCGCCCCGGAGCACCCTAAGCACCGCTGAGGGATTTCCACAGCTCCTGGTTTCCACAATGGATCCATTTGCATATGACAGCTATGATTTTTTTAAATCTCAAAGGGCAAAATCTGTGCATTTGTCTCCTCTGAATGAGCAGCTGGAAGGCTGGCGATTAGTTGGGACTCCCCGAGAGGTGTTATACTTGCGCTATTAACTCGTCTTTATTTAATTGTTTAAAAGCTTACGGTCGTGTTCAAATGAAGGCCTTGCCCCCCACCCCCCAAAAAAAAAAATATATATTTTTTAAAATTTCCCCGCTTCCAGTTAATGCTGCTTCTTCCACAAAACGGTGTGGCATCTGCATCTGCTCACCACGACTCGCTCGCACCGGTGGGTTTGCCTGAATTTGCTTACTTTCGTTTTAAGTGACATTTGTGCGCGCGCAACCTCAGCGGGCAAAGCTGCTTCATTCATGCTATTTAATGTGCAGCGAGACCTTAAATTACAGCCTGGATATAGATTCTCCTACATTTATTCAGGACTGCAGATGCCTGAGACTAAAATTAGACCTCCTTCGACTATGGCTGAAATGGTACACGCTCAAGGGACTTGCAGGGACTGAATCAATAGCGACGGTTGGGCAGAGTGGTTTATTTTCAGATATTGAGCTAAAAAGACTGAAAAGCGCGCTGTTTTTAGGGAGGGTGTATTGTATCAGCCTTCTCGGCACGGCGGTCGGGCCGCGGCCCGTCGGCACGTCAGCCTGTCGCTCCGGGCCCGCGTTGGAAACGGCTGTCAGCACATCCTGTCGTTCTCTACGGCCCACGGACGTACAGCTGGTCACACGGGGGCTGTACGCCAGGCCCATTCTGGGACGCTGTGGCATTCAAACAGCTGTGGTTCTGGACATGGGGCTCAAGGTCATCACCGGGCAAACATTGGAGGGGCGAGGAAAAATTGTTTATTCCTTATCGCAAATTTTTAAAAAAATCAGCAACGGAATTAGATTTTTCCCCTCTCTCTCCCTTGCTAAGTTCTTCCCAGTGCATGCGGTTACCCCCAGCAGCCCATCTGACCTCCCCATATCATTAGGGCACCTGTGGACATCTCACCCTTTAAGAGAGAAAGGGCTTCCCTGCATCACCTGACCTCTGATCCTACCTTTCCGATCGCTACTGTTGGTTTGACACCTTTGTCCAGGGCCAAATACGGTGTTAGATTTGTGTGCTAAGCTCTCTAATTTACTATTGATAACCGCTAAAGCGAGGTCATAGGGGTCTGCAGTCTACTAATAGGCGGGGGACAACCACGCCCAAGTGACTTGCAGTTATTTATCTGTTTATGCATCTGGGTAATCAATAGATCAGTTATAGAATATAGAATCGACTCAAGTAATCTGGAAGAATGAGTTTATTAAGGAATTTTATTTATGCTTATACTAAAAAGGTGGACATTTCCCCCCTCAGTATTTCACTACACTTCTTTCACGGTGGGGTGCAGTTTGGCTAAACCTGCCCCCCATTGATCATAAATAGCTTCATACCTGAGGTCAGATTATGCTTTGTCTAAGTTTTCCTTCCAAAGTGTAGGTGGGACTTCCTTGATATATTCTTGTCTTAGTTGGCCTGTTTAAAGGATACATATTTATTTATTTATTTGTACTTAATTATTTAAAGGATATTTATTTCTCATTGGTCTGGTCCGCTGCGCTACATGTCACACTTTAATATCTTGTATGAGGCCTTTCAGGCAGAGAAGAGGCTGAATCCCAGTATTGATTCCCACTCATGGGTGTGAATTGTGTTAAAGTCCTGGCTGTGCTACATAATTAAAGAATAAATTACAATGGTTTTGCTTGGGGTTTCTTGCAAAATAAGACAATTCTTCAACAGTATTTAGATTATTTGCCACAAGTTGCTGCTGTGGTTGTCATGGGGCTCTAACCCACAGCTCTGTCATTTCCTACCTCATGCTTTATCTGAATGAACTGATTCATTCGCCAATTTTTTTTGTGTCAACTGTGATCCAGGGGGGATCAAACCCCCTTTTTATTACAGACCATATGTGTTAACCAATCGCGCTAACTGATCTCCTGGCCTTCTAATTCTGTTTTACTCAGTTGTGGTCCAGGCGGGGGTCAAACCCACAACCTTTTCCTTACCAAACCTACATACCGACCATCTGAGCTGACCAGTCCCCCTATCAACCCAAACTTAGTCTAAAAATAACCTCGACAGGATGATGGTCAGTCACCTGGCCTGTAGGTCTTAAGCACCCACAGAAGCTGCACACATCACAGTGTGAATCACCCGTTGCCTCATTCATGAGTGCTACATTGAAAGGCAAGACTTTCGATCATCTGCGGATCCAGGGTGACATCTCCTGTTAATGCCTCCGGTTCAAGCTCTCTCCAAAACTGTGCTGTATGAAATGGTCTTTGCTTTTGGTTTTAACCACCATTGATTCAGAGTCAAAACCCAACAGTGGGAACCAGGTAGCCGTTCTCCCTCTCCAGTTCTTACACCTCCCATGGGTTCAAAACTCCTACAATAAGAATCCACCGCCATATTTTTTACAAAACTGACATCCCAGATTTATGCAGATCTGTGTTTCTTACATATGCAGCACTAAATCTGCCACGAACGTACACATTTCGCTTAAGCGAGAGTCATTTATCCCGCATCAGCTCAACTAGCGTTAGCATGCGGTCGACCATCTGCGAGCACCCGGTTTATTTTTGCAGGCCGCACAAGGGTCGGTTTCTTAAGCATTTATTAATTAGAATGCCTTTGGAAGACGTCTTGACCTTTGCGGCCCCAATCTGCATAGAGCATCTGTCTGCTTTAGGTTGGGGACGGTCCTGCCCCGGATCAATATCTTCGCGAAGGGTTCAAGAAACGGAGATAATGGCTGACGCAAAATGCCACCAAAGGTCAACGTGACGCGGCCCCAACGACAACCCGGCGGCCGAGTGACGTCTCTGCGCCGTCCGCGTCCTCGCCCGTGTTGTCACCGGTCCACGGCTAATCGATTCCTTCCGCCTTGCTGTCCCGGCCCCGGTGTACATCTGATTAAAGCGGGTCTGTCTTTCCAGAACGCCAGGCAGGGTTGGGTTGTGGGGGGCAAAAATGACTCATCACATTCAATAAAACAACAGACCTGCAATGAATCGGCAAACACCGTCAGCCCATAAATGTCAGCGCAAACCTTCCTGGCAGCTGTTGAGTAAGCCTTCGCCGGGGATGAGATATTACCGTCAATACCGGTGGCAGCAGCCTGCCATGTGTTTATTTAGCACTTCAAGGGCCTGTGTCCAGCCTGCTGACGTCCTCCTTCTTCGTCAAACATTAATGGCCACGAAGCCTTGTCCGGACAGCCGATAGCAACCGTGAATAATGCACCGTAATGATGTCCTTGTTATAAAGGCCCGGAGATCCTGCTGCCGAACCCGCGTAAGCCGGGCGGCTGATGATATTAAAGGGGATGTGCGGCAGCCTGCATTAGCAACTTTGGCCAGAAACCGCTCGTGCTGTGTGTGAGGAGACCGATGTGTTGACCGGGCGCAGACATCGCAAGCCGTAAAAATGCTACCGTCTGCCGCGAATGAATCCGTACGACTGTTAGGAGTTTCCCATATGCGCTGCGTCAGAGACGCCGAGCCTCGGGCGTGGAAGGTCGATTCCGAGGTTTTTTTGCCACCTGACTGGGCTCTTGGCTGCCTTTCCGAGCTGCTCCGAGGTGTAAGGAGAGTTGGGAAGCCGCCTGTAATGGAGCCGTCAGATCTGACCTTGGATAGCCTCGCCATGTAATCTATTGGCTCGATTCTTGCTGTCAGTTTCGTGTGACGCGTTGTACCACTTCCATAGCTGTACCCTTTATTTTCCTCCGTCATCTCTCCATGCCCTGTCGCTCTCACGGCTGCAGGACTCATTGCTCCGCTCTCCAGTTTGTATTGGTAACTGACCTGTGCTGTCTTGCTTGCTTGTCCACCCTGTGTGTGTGTGTGTGTGTGTGTGTGTGTGTGTGTGTGTGTGTGTGTGTGTATGTGTGTGTGTGAGAGAGGGAGAGAGAGAGAGACAGTTGGCGCCCCCTCCATCTACTTCCGATCCATCTCTCTGACTGGTCACCATGGAAATTAACATGCATTATTGACGTTCTTTATA
This sequence comes from Heterotis niloticus, assembly GCA_018136845.1. Taxonomy (NCBI): domain Eukaryota; kingdom Metazoa; phylum Chordata; class Actinopteri; order Osteoglossiformes; family Osteoglossidae; genus Heterotis; species Heterotis niloticus. Next base: position 19,895,963 of record CM030903.1, on the reverse strand, counting down.
TTCAAGTGGGATTGAATTATGGGGCTGGCTGGGGTTGATGTGTGCGTGCATGCAAGTGTGTGTATGTGTGTGTGTGTGTTTGTGCTTGTAAGGGTCCTTGAGTTTATGAGCACAGACCTGAAAGTGGAGTCCACCTGGACAGAGCGATGCACCATTGGCTGACTGCAGTGGGCGGGAACATCTATAATCCTCCAATCAATTATTAACCAAGGTCAATTTTAATGGCATAGCAGAGCATTTTGGTATATATTATTCATGCGGGCAGCCTGTCTGCGGGGCCCGGCGCTGTGGCTGGATATGAAGCGCTGAGAGGAAGGAAGCAAATATGAGGCCGGACACTGATGGGAAGGGTATCGATCCCCATACCTACCCTCCCAGTCTGCAGCCCCCCACCCCCCAGTGCTGCAACACCACACTTGTCAGCACACCTTGGCGGAAAGCAGGATGAAGCCAATTCATTATTGATGTGGAAGTGATGAAAAGATGGTTTGGGCTCAAACTGTGGAGAGGGACGAGGAGTCGTGCATTCAGTAGGTCAACGACGCCTCTGTACGTGTTGGTCGCTTCTAAACACAGGAACTTCTTCAGTCAGATGTGGTGAAGATTTGTCTCAACCTACCTTGCAGCTAAAGGATATGCAGTTTCCTCATAACTGGTAATAGTGTTTTCTTGGAAACTACAATATTCATCCAAAAGCACACAAAGGACCTTTATCCTGTAAAATGTTTTTAATATAAATATGAAAAAAACAGAAAACAGTGAGAAAAGGTTTACCTCTCTAATATTTTGTTAGACCACCTTTAGCTTTGTTTAGGGCACGCATTCGCCATGGCATCGTTTCGATAAGCTTATGCAATGTCTCAACATTTATTTCCATCCAGAGTTGCATTCATTTTTCACCAAGATCTTGTATTGATGATGAGAGAGTCGGACCGCTGCGTAAAGTCTTCTCCGGCACATCCCAAAGATTCTCAGTGGGGTTAAGGTCTGTACTCTGTGGTGGCCAGTCCATGGGTGAAAATGATGTCTCTCTCATGCTCCCTGAACCACTCTTTGACAATCTGAGCCCCATGAATCCGAGCATTGTCATCTTGGAAGAAAAAATTGGTGGAAAAACTCATTCAGTACATTCAGGTAGTCAAGTGACCTCATTTTTTGGGCACATAACGTTGCTGAACCTAGACCTGACCAACTGAAGCAACCCCAGATCATAACACAAAGATAAACCCAGGTGGTGACTTTTTTTGGCCAGGCAATGTAGCAATGTATTAAACCCCAGCTCCAGGATAGGTTCTGAACTTCCTTGGTCCTGTATTGAACTACCGATAAAGGATGAGTTGACTCTCTTTGACACCACAACATAGTTTGGCCTCAGGTTGCTGAGATAAACATGACATCTTGGCCTGATGCAGCCTGAAAAACTCCGAAAAGTGCATTGACCTTGAGCCATGTATGCCCTGCTCCAGCAGCCTCTAAGAAGTCCCTAAGCGGTCACCTGTCAAATGAGGACTGAACGGTTCTTGCTGTCAAGGTCCTTCGGGTCTTTGGAGCCCAAGAGTATCAAAGTGCAGAGGTGAGGTCACTTCATTGTCTCAGGCCAGCGTCTTGGAAAATGCCGCCACTGCTGTATCGTTTTACATTTATTTAAAGCTCTCCTGCTACAAAAAAGTACCGTTTTACTTCCCCCACCGCAAAGCTCGCGCTTGAGCGACCCCCGCGCGGCCATCCTGTGCTGCAGCTTAACGTGATCTCCATCTCCTGGTTTCTCTGTCGAGAAAACAGCAGCAGCTGCTCTTTGGAATGCATATGTATACAAGGAGAGCGTTTACTTGCAAGCTGGTAAGGGAAGGGTACGAGGAAGTCAAGGACGTGTAAGGAAAACAAAAGCAGCCCTTTCTCGCTTCGCACTTTGGACCGCCTGCGGTCAGCCCAGAACGCGCACGGCCTGCACCCAAATACCGAGTAGGTGCTGAGATGGCTGCCAAAGGAGGAACAAAAGGGGAAAGAATGGATTAAACAGGTGACAATGGGCGAGAAGCTGCTGAGAGAAATGTCTCCAGCGTGGTGTTGTGTCTGTCAGGAAGGGGAAAGATATCCCCAAGGCTGGGTTTGAGAAGCGAAACCCATTTGTCAGTACTGCCTCCATGTTTTCAATACCATCAAGTATGAGCTCTCCCGGTCATCACAACACCGGCGTTCAGATTACACAGCCACTTCCGAACGCCGCTGTTTAAGTTCTTTCCTCTGGAACTGCCTCTTGTGAGGACTTGCCTGTCCGTCGGTGTCTGGGAAGGGGGGAGCAATAAAAAAAACCGACAAAAACTGGTTTCGCTCTCGGTTTATCTTGAGCGGCTCCAGAAATGAGGTGAAGCTGTTCTGTAAGGACCGTCTTTTTTTAACGGTCGACATGCGTGCGATGATGTAAGCAGGCCCACATGGCAGCTGCACATTTCGGAAGGCCCTTTATCACATGAATTATTGGACAGAAATCCAATTAGCATCCCTGGCTCGGCACCTGAATGCCGCGCTGAAGCATTCCATTAGCACTCTGCAGCGATCTGTGTGTCCGCCCGGCCGCTGGAGTGGTTTCGCGTTTCGCTCTTTTGGGTGGCGGCCGGAGGGCGAGAGTGGGAGGAGGGCTCCCTTCGGTGCTAGCTGCTAAAAGCTGTCCGGCAGCCAACTTCTGTCCTTCAGCAGCACCACTTACCAGGACATCGGCCCCATCTGAGAGGTCCAAGCTGTGCCTCGACTTGATTTACGGTCAAGCGCGTTCCATTGCGACGCTTCCATGCTGCCAGGGATGTGACCTTAAACCCGCGATGACCCGGCACAGGGTCCCAACGTGGGCACTCGATGCTGACGCTGACTCGGGTTCTCTGCGCTGGCAGCACCTTTCGTAAGGAGGGCACCTGAGGACATGGCAACCGTTTTGCTGCATTATTTTTGCAGACGGGTCGTCCACCTCGGTCAGACACGCGTGTTGAAAGTTCTCTTTATCAATATTAATATCAATATAAATTTTAATATTAATATCAATATTAATGTTAATATTAATATTAATACAGTTAATTATTCCGTTGTCGCTGAACAACCGCTTAGGTCCACAGCAAGCTTATTCAGGAGTACCAGCAGTACCGCTTTTGAGCCGGGGGGCCCGTGATTGGCGCGACACTGGAACAAAATGGACCAAAACGGGCAGCTTTTCCGGGTCGAGATGGGAGTTGGACCCGGGACGTAATAATTTGCAGCCAAATAGTCCACCGACGACTTAAACTCTCAAGGAAGGCGTCTGTTCTCTCCGTCCACTTTCACCGCATCCGCGAGTCAGGGAGGACGGAGGATGAGGCAGGCAGAAGAACCCCGGGTCGTCCGCCCGTACGCGCGTACCAGCACGCTAGGTGACCCCCGAGTGCCCAAGAACGGCGCAAATCGATAAATCACGCAAAAAGGCCATTGTGACCCCTCAATAAGCGGCTGTCGCTGGTGGAGCAGAGAGAAGCGTGGTCCACGCTGCTGAGGGAACGGAGAAAAATGAAGCGGCAGAATAATTATAGCTGTCAGATGAAGTGGCCATTGTATTATTTAATTACCCGTAGGCAAATTCAATTCAAATTCCCCTTCGCGCTATCGTTAATCTCGAGTCGGTCGCCAGCTCCCGAAGCCGAGGCTCTATTCTTTGGTGTAAATAAGCCCGCCCAGCCGCTGCAGGACCTGCGTCGGCATGCAGACGCGGAGGCAGAGCCTCGGTTCGAGCGGCGTAGCGGGAACCCGGTGCCGGTCGGGATGCCGTAAATGTGGGGGGCGGGGGACGATTGCGGATGCGCGCCGTTACCGGGGGCTCTCGGTCGCTTCCCGCGTAGTTGCGGGCCCGCATCCGAACACAAATCCGCAAGGGCTTTCGCCCCTGGGAGACGCCAGCATTCTCTGCCGGTCAGCTGGGGTTTCCTTTCATCTGGTCGCTCACGTGTCCTCCGGCCGGGTAGCGGAGACAAAAACATTTTAGCACAGGGAAATGGTTTACCAATTTCTGCCGTATCCTTTGTGCTTTTCTGGAAATGTTCCCGCTGTCGGCGACTACAAACGGCCTTGTCACTTACATCGGGTCAAGACCAAATATTTGTTGACCCCCAACTGCTGGGCTCCTTTGTTCTTTGTTTGCTCATGAGTGTGTGATTGATCGGTCACCACCAAGGTCCTCACACACACGGGCCTAGCCGCCTCGCTTCCGGCCCTGATAAGATTGAAGGGAAGAGGGGATCTAGGCTATGGCGGGGTTACAGGGTGCAGGCAGCTGGCTGCATACGGATAGCTGGTCGCCGGTTCGTATCCCACGGCACTGCTGTGCTATCCTTCAAATATATGCCTAACCGATAATGCGTCGGTAAAAATGGGCAAAACTACATCTATTTACACAAAAGGGCAGCAAAGCTACAAAGCGCTACCATGACAACTGCACCCCTACAACCCCGACCAGGATTTTCACATCAAAACAAAAATCGGCGCAGAAACAACGCAAAAGTTCCGGTTCCTGAGTTCATACCAGCGACTGCCAAGCCTCTGAATGGAGAGCATCCTTCGGCACAAACATCTACGCCGTACTTCTCCCATTCATTTCCATCGCGGTTAACTTTTGCGGATTTAGGCCGCGTGCGGCCTGCTGTCAAACATGCATTTTGCGCCCCATTCATTTTGCATACGAAATCTATTGAGCAAGGGGTTGATAAGTATAAATGCCTCTTAAACCGTTTGCAATTTGAAGGTTAAACTAACAAACTAAAAGGCTTTGCGGAGTGCCGTCCTTTAAACGTTATTTGCGGCCGAAAGTCCGGTTGCAAATTAGATATGGCCGGGCTCGAAGAGCAGCGCGGGTTTTCTGCAGAGCTCGTAAAAGTGCACAGAAGTCGGAATAGTGAATTAGCTGAAGAGGAGAGGATTGCTTGGATTAAGCCTGAAGATTTATTTAATGCCTGCCCCTCGCTGAGTCTTGTAATGCGGGAAACTGAGTTTGGCACCCCTGAAATTACCACTGTGGGAAACTTAGCACCTGATCCAGAGAATTTAAATTACTTTTGCTTCCTGCACAGGAACTGCTGTCTCTGCCTTGTGAGGGGCAGCAGATTCTGTCTTCAGTGGGTGATGGGGTGGTGAGCGCAGATGCCTCCAGACAGGGAGCGGAGCCCCCCCGTGGGACAGGAATGAGTCGCAGTGCCCCCCCCCCTCGAGCTCTCTGCCGCCCGCCTCCTGGAGACCTCCATCCTGATACACGGGGAGATGTGACCCAGGAGGGCAGGTGTGAGTCTACAGGGGAGACCCGGGTTGAACTGTTATCAGGTTCGTGGGCTGTGTGGTGGTGGGGGGGTCTTTTTATCACAAGAACTGGAGTGGGATTAAAGGGGTCGTGCACTGTTGAGTTGGGCTGCGGCACAGGAGGGTTCAACCGGTCAGATCATTGCAGCCACAGCTGGATGTCCAGTCTTGCAGTCTTGCAAAAATCATAATTAATTTCATTGAAAACTTTTATTCGAACCAAAGTCTTTGAGTCAAAAATAAGACATTTAGAGAATAATTGATTTATAAAACTTCTGTGTTGGCACAAAAGGATGATTTATAGCAACTTGGCCTGTGTTGCAGGTGACTTACACACACAACACATTGAAAATAGGTAGCAGTGAGCCATTTTATTCTGTTCACCGTGGCTGTGGAAATATATATTATAAAGACCAATTTGTGCTCATGTAACACACACACACACACACACACACACACACACACACACACACACACACAGTGCACTTCTTAATCTCTGGCTATAAGTTTGTGTTTGGCTCATTAGATCCTGTCCTTCTGACCCGCTGGGGAGACGCGGCCATCTGACAGCGAGCTAAACACCAGCATAGGATTACGCTGCTCTATCAAAGAAACCTGCTCTTCCTGCAGCATCTTGTCCCAGGATTAAATCCTGGCCTCCTTGACTCGGGAAGAGAAAAGGATTGAAGGATTGTCTGTGTTTCTCAGAAGATGCTTAAAAGATCTTACAGAGTGATAAGAAACAAACAAGGTGGGAAATCGCTGCGAGCAGGGGAAACGGGTCACAGCATTGTTCATCTTCATGACGTCACCCTATTTTTGTTTGTGTTTAACAGTACATTTGTTTATTTGCACTTGACTATGACTTTGGTAGCCCCTCCTCTGGGGGGGTGGTTGCACAGGGCGGGGTCAGCTGGCCAGCGCCATGCCCCTTGTAAGAGGATTAGCCAAGGACCCTCTGATGGCATTGTCTAGCCAGATCGGATTTACTGCCACACAGAAGCCCCCCCACCCCACCCTCACCCCCACTCTGGTGTGGGTAGGTGGAACAGGAGGGATGAAGGAATGAGAAACCTGGCGGTCACAGAAGGGCCGTTTTAATCTGGCCTCCACTCGTTCCCCCAGCCGGCCTCCGTATGCAATTCAATTACGGCGCCGTCTGTTAGCTGGCGTGCACCCGGTGCTTGGGGGGGCACCGCTCATCTGAGCCGCACCACGGGACCGCGAGGGACTGGGAACTGAGGCCGTGCCAGGAGGACACAAAGGAGCCATATGCAGCGCATTTGCCTTCTCAAAGTGGCGGCTTGTGGTTCTACAGTTCCCTGAGAGAAAGGACAACAGGCGGCACCTCCCGCTTTCATCTCCGGGTGACGCTTACACACTTTCACAACTCACGTCGTGTATTACCAGCACCTGGGTGCGGCTGCGGCTGCGGCTGCCACCGACTTCCAGGCCTCTCGCATTCCTGTAGGGATCAGCACAGCGACATCCCTTCGCTTTGGTCCATTCCTCTTCTTCCTATCATCATCATCATCATCATCATCCACGAGGATAATTTTATTGGAATTTATATCTTTAATAGTCAAGAGACCTGAAATTTGAATGTAGCTGGAAAACGTCATTATTAAAAGTGGTGGAAATTGGGATTATAAGATCTAGGTGGCTTTGCATTCATTACCTTCTAATAAGTTTCATATTCAGCCACAGTTCTGTTCTCCTCCGTTGAAGCCGTGCGCCCCCGAGGGCCAGGCACCAAAAACACTCCTTTTTAAACATCTGCCGCAAATGCCAGCATTACATCTCATATTAATTGTATTCCCGCTTTAAACATGCAGTTTATTTATACAAACTAGATAGAAATACAGTAGCATCTGGTGCACACCCCATACAGAAAGCTATAACTGAAGTGATGGGTGACGATTTTGGGGGAATTAATATGGCCTTGTTTCGGTGTGGCACCCCGAATGTCTCTCTTGTCTCTGCCCGCATCTGGTATGAGTTCAACTTTCGCGTAGAAAGGTCCCAAGAACGTGAACTATGGGAAGCGGCCTGGAGAGAGGTGGCTGTTTTACGGCAGGGCGACCAAACAGATTTCATTTTCACTCCATCAGTTCCAGCAGCCAACCTCGAGTGTTATTGCGGGCACGGAGGAAAGGAGGACCCCGGCGGTGCGACTCATCGCGCGTTACTCAATCTTACCCACTTTGTCGAGCTTCCGAATGCGCCGTTCGGCGCTGATCTTTAAGGAGAAGGCGGAGGCCCTGATCTGAGTCGGCGGCTCGCGTAGCTGCGAAAAATGCCGATTTTGTCCAGGTCGGGCAGATTACTGGGGAATGCCTCCATTTGCTTGATGGCTACAGTCATGGAGATGAGGAGCCGGCGGGGGGAAATATCAGAGCGTAACTGCAATGTGCTTTACAAAATCTGTGGCCATGCAAAAAGCCTCTTTTTCATATATTCCACGTCTCCTTTCCAGAACCGGGAACCCTGGCTGTAAACAAAGGAAACATCCGGAAAAATATTTGTGAGCCATATTGGATGGAGCGTAGCGTTTCTTAAGCAAATCCAGCGGTGAAGAAGTGAGATGCATCACTCAGCGGTCCTGTTTCAGTGAAACCCCGGCTGTCTAACCGCATGTTTACTCAGGCAACAGAAGGTAAAGGGCGTCAAACTGCCCCTCCGCGCTGTGCATCCCGTCGTCCGCCAGGAATCCGCGGAATGTCGGCCTTTTGCCGCAACGACGCTTTGAACTTTAACCTCGAGGGACACAGAGGAAGAAGAGCAGGTCCCGTGGACACCCGATCCCACCAAATGCCGCGGGTGCTCGATGGGGGGTGGCCACACCAAAGCTGACAGTCGCTGCCTCATTTGAAGCAGCACCGCTTACTTGTTGCCCCGGGGGGGGTGGCTGAGCTCTTATGCACTCCATTCAACAAATTACTCCCAATTGAACCAATTTGTCATCCCGGCCTTGGGGTCATTCGCTGCTCAAAGAACGGGAAAACCAGTATGGGGGTGGGACACGAGGACAGCGTGCGCCTGACCAACATGATGGAGTCTGGTTACAGGTAAACACTTGGCCAGCAAGGTAATTGCGGTAAAGCAGGAAGTGCTGTGCACTCTGTGGCTCAATGCAGGTCTTTATAATAAACTAAGGGCTCGGCGAAGGAAATAAACCGTAATTATTATTCAAAACATTTTGGCCAAGGGTTTGTTTTAGGCCTTTAGGGCTTTTTAACCTGGGCGCACAGAGATGAAGGAAATGGACTTTGGACCAGATGTATTAATGTTCATATCCCAGGTGTGGCTGGACTGCTGCGGTCGATATCCAGCGGCCAATTTCTTTTAACCGTGCGCTAAAGTATGCTGTAGATAAATTAATCTGCTGCCCAAATAAACATTTATTTTCATAAGGAAGAATAACTGAGATACGAACGCAATTACGGACCGTGGAACGCCAGCTCAAAGGTTTCCGCCAGGAGCCGAGGCCCCATCCTGAACTCCCAGACCAGTCAAGGATGGCTCCCATGAGAACAGAGCACCGAGGTGCCCCCTCCCGCACCAAAAAAGCCCCAAATGCCCTCAAATATTAAATGAAGGCATGCAAGCGACAGTCTAATTCATTTTGTGCATCGCGCAATGTTTCCCAATAGATCAGGTGCTCACCTCCACACCTGATGTACGGAGTGTGAAAGTTCAGAGTCCGGCAGCGACCACCCCAGTAAAGAGATAAACCAAATTGCTGAGCTGTGCAAAGTGCACCGCACACCCGGTGATCCACTTTCTGGCTCACTTTGCCCTCTTCCACCTTACCCCCACCCCCACCCTCTCTGCAGGCACCTGCGTCAGTTGTTTTTCATCCGAGCATAAAATCATAAATGCCAAAACAGGAAATTGTTATCAAACAGCATGATCTCATCCGAGTACACATGAGCGTGCGGTACAGGGACTTTCTGAGGAGACCGTCGCCCGAATTCACTGTAAACAAACAGCTGCACCGCTGTACATGTCGCACATCAGCGCTATGGTTATAAATTTTGCAAATGCAAAGTGGGTTGGAGGGACAGGTGGGGCAGCGGGATGAATTATTTATTGTCTAGTCGACAGCATCATGCGGCGCAAGGTGAGGGTTCGTGCCGAATGCTTTGAGGTGGTGGTGGGGGGTGCTGCCAAGGGGAAAACAGAGTAATTCCCCTGTAAAACTCAGACTATGTTCATGTTGAAAGAGGTACCGATTGCGAAAGCGGCCAAAAGAAAGCGGGAAATATTTTGGATCTCTTGGTTATTCCACCGACCACACCTAAGCGCTACGCGTCATTCGGCTCCAGATTGACTCAGATGACTCAGATTTGCTTGAAAACCGGAAAAATTTTGAGGGAATTATTTGTTTCCAGCTGAAAGGGAGACAGAGAGCTGCTTTGGAATTCCAAACTGGAGCATAAGAGCACAGAACAGCTGATGCAAAGGCTACAGGTAAACATGTTGTTGGTATCGCATGCGGAGTTGAACTGTTCTATTTGTTGACTCCGGCAGCAGTGAAGCCCCCTGCTTAGACTCCCCCTCACCACCACCACCACCACCACCACCCCACCGCTACTACCGAACCACCCCCAGCACACGGAAACGGTCCGCCGGAGCTGTCAGCAGGCCTCACTGCCGGTGGATCTTCACCTCATTGTCCCTCAGGCTCGAGACAAGTCAGGGCGAAGGCTGATAGATCCAGAGAGGGCTGGCAGGCCTGCACTGCGGGCTGGGGCGTGAAGCGTGAACTCTGGGTGGGCTCCATCACTGTGAATCCTGATCCACCATGATGGGGGGCAAGCAAAGAAAGCAACCGCCCCGGACAGATGCGCAGGACGTCTGGGTCTGGTCCCTTCTCTATGGGGGTGGGGGGGTGATTTACAGCAGGTAGATTTAATGCCACGGGAGGACGTCCGGCTTGAGCAGGAAGCTCTGTGTTCCCTCTCGACCACACGGACCCTGAATGGAGCCTGTGTGTCTCCACAGAGAATACAGGGCTCTGCTGAGCAGCGCAGGGCTCCGGCCGTGCGCTAACAATGCGATTTTCCCGCACGAACCATTTTGCACAACAAGCCGCCGAGCGCATTTTTATTTTGCACGACCGTGTAACGCTCTGACATATTTAAAACAAGCGCTCCACTGCAAGATGAATGTGGGCACAGTGGAATTTCTGTGCAAAAAACATCTGGCAAATCCCTGATCATTTTTTCCTTCCCAGAATGCACCGTTAAGAACCGTCCTCTGTTCTCCTTGGGGTTTTTATCTCTCCGTTCAACAACATTTGTAATAAAAAAAGGAAAAGGCCAAAAGGGCCTTTTCTATCTGCAGCGCGGCAGCTGTGCCAGTCGTGGAGCCTGTGCCAGCGAGCTCTTTCAGGGCGTGCGTGTAAGGAGATGCTCGCTTTTCCACGGCGGCGCAGCCGACCAGCCGGCTTCCGCGCGGTGGCCGAGGCCTCGGCCCACCCTGGCATGTGCTCACAAAACCCGGCATTCATGGCGGAAGGTCCCATTCACACTCATCCTGCAGCACATGACTGCGGCTGCCTCTTAAAGCCTCTCATTTACCCCCCCCCCCCCTCCCACAGCCACCCCCCAACTCCAGAGCAGCAAACAGCAACTCATTGAACCCTGGCGGGGGGGCCAGCATGCTCAAAGAAAGACGATCATCTGCACAGGCGGCATATAGGGGTAGTGCTTGTTTTACAGCCCACAGGGATGGCAGGGATGGCCTGGCCTGAATAGGGGCTTGCTGAGTACAGAGAACGGGGTTCTGGGTTTGGGAGTTGGGCGGTCGGGGTGGGGGGACAGGACCGCCGGCTTGATTTGCGGTGAACAGGTGGGTCGCGCTTTTCGACACGGTCGAGTAGAGGTGGGGGGGCTCCAGAGAGAGGGCGTTTTCAGCCATGAACCGGGGTGGAGCACAGCCTGAATGAACCGCGTGTGGTTACCCCCTGCCGAGCAGTCGTTTGGGGTTCTTGTGTTTTACCGCCTGTCGCAAGGCTTCTCATTCCAGATATTCCAGGCTATATCGAATTAAAAATTCTTCCCGCCCACACGGTGCAAATTATAAGCTCTTGTGCCTTAGTGGATTCTTATTTCTTTTCTTTTTTCCCCTTCTGAGAAATCTGCCTTCTGTTCATTTTTTAGGGCGAACGAGAACATCTGGGTTCTAACTGTATGGTCAGGGTTCTAAATAAAGAGAAGAAGGATCCGGAACGGCTCCTGATTGTGGCGCCACTCCTATTTGTTTTCCCTCCCGTCGCTCCCCAGCATTCATCATCGTTCTTCGTCTTCCCTCATCGCTCCTCTGGCTGCGGCTCCAGCACTTTGAGCCCAGTCCCTCGGTTCTGTGCCCCTCTGTCTCCGGGAACAGAAGCGTGGGTGTGTGTGTGTGTGTGTGAAGCATGTATGTTTGCGGTAAGTCTGTTCCCTCCCCACACAGAGTGATCATTTATAACTCAAAATATCATCCACAGGGGAAGAAACATTCAACTTCCACATAATTTAATAACAATTTAAATTTTCATATTGGTGCCTTTGAGTTTCCGAGCAAAAAAAGCTCAAAACAATGCGGTTCCATGGCTAAAATGATCCAGTTCACCAGCTGATCAGTTACTGTCTGTCGCTCACTCACACACACACACACACACACACACACACACACACCACTGTCTTCACAAATGGCTTTTCACACCGCATTCCAGGTACAACAATCTACATACTGTGGGCAAAGTGAAAAGTTTAGAAGGAAGCCAGCAATAAGATGCAAATGTATTTCAGCAAAACTCCAGTATACAGTAGTTCACTACTCTCTGTGCAAAATATCGGCAAGCTGTATTAATATAACGCGATAATAAAAATCCCCATCTTATTTGCCTTATTACTACTATTATTATCATTATTATTAATTTTATGTGCAGAACCATAGTGGGCAAAGTCACTCTGCATTTCAAACTGTAGTCACAGAAGAGCCCCTGTGCTGGGAAAATGGGGAAATGGCACGGGTCCGCGGGTTGTGTTTAAGGCAGAGACAAGGAAAAGGTGGCACTTTCATTGCGTTTGTGGGACCTCGTGTTTGTAAAAAGACAGGTAATGGAAATTAACCTCCGGCGCTTTGATGTTGCTGGCAGCGTCGTCCCGGCTCCAGAGGAAGGCCGAGGCTCCCCCCGGGCCGAACGGCGCGCGTTTCGGCGGCGGGGTGGAACCTCAAACGGTTAATGCGTTTAAACATTAATAATTCTGATTGTACAACCTCAGCAGTTACCATTTGCAATTCTAATCCACTTCACATTAACTGGTGCAGCGAGCAGAGGGGGTGGGGAGGGGCTCTTCCTTATACCAATTACTTGCGAATAAATATCAAAAGTGCTGACATGCTATCGAGCATCCCTCCCCCCCTTTCCTTAAGAAGCCCCCGCGTACTTACGCTCAAGCGCTGAGTTATTGTAAAGAAAAAGAAACGGTTGAGGCTAAAGGTTTCAAATGAATCCCTTTGTGTTCTAGCAAAACATCGGCAAGAATCATTTGACATCCAGTGGTATTTATTAGGATCATCATTAATGTTTTATTAGTGGCGAAAAGTTTATTTTACTTATTTATTCACTTAGCTCAAGCACTCTTCCAATGCAAGGTATAGTCATCCAGCCATTTATACAGCTGGGTTGTTCTTTCGGTAAGCAGTTCCTTTGAAAAGGGCACTACAGGAGGAGCGGGATTTGAACCCAGACCCTTCGAGTGCGCCATGGCAGCGCTAGCTGTGCGCGCTGGATTATGACGGGCGCATGTATAATAAACTTGGAGTTCTGTGGAAGAGATGAGAACATTCTTTCATGAAATGTTTTGAGTTATGAGTCACAAAAGTGTACAAACGCGCCCCTGCGAGAAGAATGCATGGGAGCCCGAGCTGAAGGTATCATTCAAGCTGCATTCCAGCGCAACGTCGCGGTGGTGTTGCGGTGCGCTTGGGTAGGACAGGGTGGGGTCGCATGAACCCGCATAACCTCGTCTCGCGCTACTCGGAAAAGCGAGACCTGTGAGCGGGCGGTGCGGGACCTCAGCTCTCCTGCGGCCTTCATAGCGCAGCCGTCCTGCAGGAGATGGCGGTCACCTGAAGGTTGAGACCCGAGTCTCCCTCGCTGTGTTCGCGCCGAAGAACACTCATCTGCGTTTAGTAGGCGTTACGGCACCGAACGTGGGTCCACGGGATGCGTCCGAAGCGCATTTATAAGGAGGCCGCTGTCTTCGGCTCCGCGCTCCAGGAGGGATCCGCCCAGCTACGCGCCGGCTTCTGTGACCAGAAAAGACAAAAATAAAGCCCAGGACAGACGCAGTTGTGATTCAGCACGAAAAACTCGCGAGCGGCGCTTTCGGAACGTCCCTCCGTTGCTGGGAATACCTCGCCTGCAGCCGCCACACACATGTAATAAGTAATTCCAACCTTTCTGCGGTGGAAATTATCCCGACAATTGGTTACAAATTACTGGGACAGGAGGTACAATTTGTTGCCAAGTGGCCATGGCAGGCACTATTTTCTCTGCGAGGATGTGCCGAGCTGTACTTAACAGGACCCCATTCGGCACCGGCGCGTCAATCATCCGCCGCCCCCTCGGGGTAATTCATGCGCGGTGGGAGGAGTCAATCCGCATCGCTTCCTGGCATTTACTGCCACACTCCCCCACACGTAGAAGCCGCGCACTCGGATTTGGGATCCCTGTCCGTTAAGCCAAGTAAAAGGACGAGTCGGATGAGTCAAACACGGGACAAATGAGGTGCTTTTACACTCGGGAGTGCAGGGGACGCACGGCACGAGGCGTTTCGGGTGTGGGCCGTGAGGACGGACGGAGGATCGAGGCCTGGTGGAACGCCGCGTCGACCCCTTCCCCGGGCTACGCATCAGGAAGCCATCGCTCTGACCATTTAATTACACGCACGCGTGCTCCCTTGCGAACATGTATGCACGCGTGTGGGCGCACGCGCAGAAACACTTACGGCCACATGGAGAAACCACGCGTCGCGTGGCTCCTTAGGGGAGGTGAAGCAGTGTCGAAATCGTAATTCTCAGCCCGATGTCTGTAATTTGCCCCGAATGATATACCGTCAGTGAGCCCGTAACAGCGGATCCGAACCCCGACCCCGGCGGTTAATGCCATTCAGCTTTTCGGCGAGCCTAGACGTTTGAGACATCGGCTGACCCAGTTATTACGCTAAATAAACTAATTTAATCTCCCGTCTTGGTGCTCCGCTTGTTAGCGGTTTCTAAAACCTTTATCAATGTCGAGACACTGCAAAGGTTTTTTATATGCTGTGCTGTTGAACCGAAATGATAAAGTGTAATCTTGGAAAACCTGGCGTATTGTGTTGCATGTCTGGTCAGCCGCTGCTCCGCACACGATGGGCTTCTGCGTTGTTGTTGTTGCGCCACACCTCTTCCGACCAACGTTCTGTCCAACAGTATCACGGCTTGCCGCTCGGAAGACCGCCTGCTACGCTCCACCCTCTCTGGCGCCCACGCACAGGAGGTCCAAGATCAGAAGCGTTGAGGTTCCCAAGTACGGCTCCGATGTGGTGGAATGAGCTCCGTCTCTCCCACAGTGCGGCTGAATCCCTTCCAAGATTCCAAAAGGATCTTTTTGAGATCCGCTGCTCTCCGTGTGACAGATCGATGAACTTCCATCGCCCGATCCATCGCACCCACCTTTGCGTTTCCCAGCAATTCCATGCGCGACAAAACAATCGGTCCAATTGGCCCTCTGTATCGAAAGTTTCTTAGCTGTTGTTTACACAGAGCTGTGAGCTACTTTGGAGAAAATTAATAAATGTGAACGTGAAAAGGGTTTTTTGGAACCGCTGAAGTATTCTAATGTGTTTTTTGTTGAGTAACTGGGAAGACAAGGCTACCCCCCCCCCCACAATTCAAGGACAGTGAGTCTGGCGTCGTGGGACAGTTATTTCACAATAGGCTTCTTCTAAGAGTGGATGAAGCCTGCACTAGTGTTGTCCGTTCCTCAGCAGGGCGACGTCACAGATTTGATACCCAGGAAAGCTTTGGGACCCTCTTGTCTCAGAGCACCAGTGATCTCCTCTCGCAGATTAGTAGATTCTCCCTCTGCCGAGAGCGCCCCCTCCTTCCCCGGCTACTCGGTGGCCTGCCCTTGCAAGATAGGGGCTGAGGCCCCCATTAGTGGTTTCTTTCGGAAGCCTATCTCCGACTACCATGGGGGAATTGTATCAGGGGTGGGCTTGGGGTTTTAGATCACACTTCCTGTTTAAGGGCCCCCCACCCCGCATCCCACACAGAAGCAGACACACACACACACACACACACACACACACACACACACACACACACACACACACACACACTCGTATTCACTCACAGTGCCATTCATCTCAACCCCCAGCAGAGCACACAGTGCCAACCCAGCTGGCTGACTGTGGTACTGTTTCTCCTTGTACTTCCGTGTATGTTCATACACCCTAAGGCAATGACTCACACAAAGGATGTCTTCTCTCGACACCACATGATAGTTTGTGGTGTTGTGGTGCAACGTGCAGACACTTCCAGAGGTAAAGTTAGGGGATCCTGTGTCTCACGGACTGGTTGTGAAGAGGAGCTTTTGTCCCACCAGATTGTGAAATGAGATATTTTGGAAATGCGATAGTCCCTTCCTTGCAGGCGTGAGACGCCGCCATTGGCCCATTGATGGACAGCCAAAGCTGCGCTCTGCCTGGCTCACAAGCAGCTTGGAAGTCCTGGCTCCCCGAGCAACTCTCCAGGTTCCCTCCAGAGATCACGCACGTGGGGGGATATTCGGCGTGAATGCGAAGGAGATGCAATCCGGAAACCTCCGTGCCTGAGCCGGGGGAGCGGCGGTTTTTCGACACGGCCGGCATTTTTAGCATGAGGAAACGTCTGCCGATGCGCCGGCCAAACCCGGCCCCCAGAGCCCCTTCCAGCGCGATCAATGGAGCAGCACAGTTGATGCGGCGGAGGGGGAGATGGAGCTAAACTGGTCACGGTGTCAATGGCTCGGCCTCCCCAGATGGCCCTCCCTGCACTGCCAGCCAGAAAATCGTCCCATGCGGGGGGAGATATAACCAACCGGCTTGAAGACTTACAAAATGAGCACTAAGTCATCTCAAAAGCATTACTTCATAGGTAAAAATAGCGAGACCGCTGGCAGCCCTTATCTGATGTATTGCTTTCTTAAAAAGGCAATTTAATTGGTTCAAAGGTTGAAGATTAGCGGCAGAGAGACACTTTAGTGCTAGAAAGACACATGCGCTTCCAAAGAGTTCACCTACACCTCTGTCTCTTTTGTAGCTGCCGAAACCACAGTCTATTTTTACCGCGTAACCATGATTCTTAGAAATGACTCTGGTGCACTGACCACAGAATGTACTAGAGCAGAGAAAAAAAGGTTATGCCGTTTTTAACATCACACTAACACGTCTATGTGCTCATATCTGCCTTCCTTCCGATCAGATAGTAGAAGTGAGTATTCTTGTAAAAGTCACATGAAAGAGAAAGCGAGCAACCGTGGCTGCGCGCGAGGGCTCGCTTTTGACACTCTTTGCTTTTTTTCCTTTTTTTGGTTTCAAAATGTGTGCACGGCGCTGACCCAGCCCGCCTAGGAAACACGCACCGTGATGCAAGTGCAGTTTTGACCATGCAAATTTCGTCCTTTTTTCAGTGAGGGATTGTCCCAGGCTGCTATTTTACTTGTTGCTCGAGGACAAATGTGTGTTACCCCGGGCCCTATAGAAACTGTAGGAAGCTGACTGTGCAACACTGAAGGTCACCTCTGAGAAAGGTGTGAACTACATGAATAAATGTCACCTGAACTTCCACGCGCGACGAAGCCAGACTGGCACCGATCAATAACCGAGGAAGCAGCACGCAGAAGCCATCCAGGCAAGCAGATCTCTGCACCCCCCCCCCCCCACTTCATCACTGTCAGACTCCAATATAAAAGCAGCTGTGCAAACATTTATGTTATAAAAATGAGAAGACCCTCAGATGGCTGCTTCCCTGCTCCAAATTTACCTCCCCCATCAGGTTCCCCGCTGACCTCACCAGTTAAGGCCACGTGTCAAGCTCACTCCCCAGCTACTGCACAAGTTCTGCTAACAGAAAAGGGCCGCTTCCTTTTTTTTTTTTTTTTTATGAATGGCTTGCCGTAGCAGATGGGAGTATTATTAGACCCCCGAAACGTACTCGAGCAGCGGTTGTCTGGGTGAATTCCGCGGGGGTTGCAGGCGGTAAAAACAGCTGGACCGGCTGTTCCCCAGGGATCTGCGGGGTCGGGCCGAGGTTTCGACACTCTGCGGAGAGATAATCTCGCTGCGCGGATTTCCCACCTCGCAAGTCTTTATCGTAAATGCCATTCTCGGTGTCTCCATCCAACCCTCTGCACGCACGGCCCATTTGCGACGTGGCAGGAGGTTCGAGTTCGGTTTTGCACCTGTGGATTTTGCATCTTTTCCCCATGTTTGCTCTGGTTTCATCCCACGTGAAGGAACCGATGATGCATTCGCATGAGTGGACCTTTTGTACAGAAGAGGTGAACTCAGTACAAAAAGTCCACTCATACAAATGGGTGGACTTCCCTGCCGGCGGAAGGGCCTCGAACCGGGAACCCACAGCCGGGCCCGGGCCTGGTCTCGTGCAAAACAGCCGCTCGCAACAGGTGGTAGCAGTTGCTGGGAAACCGCCATTGTGAGGGTTAGGGAAAATGCAAGCACCTGGAGCCACAAATTTTGAAACCCACTGTGGTTTCCTGTCCACACACTGGTCTACATTAAGAACGCGAACACTTCATCACGCAGCGGCCATTTTTGTGTGCGAAGACAAGAGAAAGTTTTTATTGTAGTCCGCCTGGACTGTAGCTCCCTGACTCACTCTCTTCTGTTACAATCACAATCACAAAGAAGTCATTTCTTCATACCCGGTTGTGGTAAAACCCCCTCAGTGCTGTAAACATACTGAGTCATCCAAGAACCCCTATATATAATCTTCAGAAGGAGCTTAGTTCATCTCGCAACGCCAAGTGGTGCAGCGGTTCCACTGCTTTGCATCTCAAGGCCAACATATGAATCCCCCTCTTACTGTAGCTCGCTTGTTCAAGGTATTTGCCCCAAATATACGGTAAAAATTACCCGGCTTCATAAATGGGTAAATCGGCGTAAGATTAGTAGGAAAATCTAACATTGCCAGTGCTTTGGAAAAAAAAAAAAAAGCATAAGCAGGAGGAATAAATAAAAAGTTCCTCAAATCTTTCAAGTTTCAAGGTTTATTTGTCATGGGTGCACTAACAGCAGCATAGCAGTGTTGTGACCATGAAAAGTGTTGCTTCCAGACATCCTCAGCAAATAAAATATATAAGTAAGATATAAGAAAATTAAATTAAAATAATGAAATTAAGAAAAATAAATTAATAAGGAATAAGATGTAAAAATATACATAGAAGTTAAAAGTGTTAGTAGTTAAAAAGAAGTTAA
This sequence comes from Heterotis niloticus, assembly GCA_018136845.1. Lineage (NCBI taxonomy): Eukaryota > Metazoa > Chordata > Actinopteri > Osteoglossiformes > Osteoglossidae > Heterotis > Heterotis niloticus. The sequence goes on along the minus strand of CM030903.1, from coordinate 19,877,136 downwards.
AATGTGGCATAAATTTAAAAAATATTAAAACAAGGTCCTGGGCTCATCTAAGCCGAACACACACGTGCGGAACCAAAGGCTTGCAGTGAGGAATGACATCGGCATTGACCGGCAGCGCTGACCATCCTCCCCGTAGCCCCCCGGTGACATCCGCACCTCCTCTCAGGGTAACAGTCAGCTCTGATCCTGACACACAGGACGCAGAGCTGCTTTGCTTTTGTCACCAGTGTGCTAATGTGTGTTTTCTGCACACAGGGGTATCGAAGTTGCACCTTCATGCCGACAAAAGGACGTCAGGTAGAACAAAGGGCTCACACCCAGCCCCCTTTCTGCACCGTGTTTCCACGTTCAATTCACTATTACAACAGCAACGCGGGCCGTGAGCTGCTACGGTCGCAAGCCGTTTCCAGAATTTACCGTGACGGAGCCTTTAAATGTGGCGCGGCGTCTGTTTTATTCCCCGTTTTGGTGAGGTGTGGGGCAGTAATAATGCTGTCGCCCACCGTAATGGAACCGCCTTCTCCAAGTGTCTCCAAGTTCGGGCGCACCATTTGGCTAAAAAAAAAAAAAAAAAAAAAAAGTGGCACATTCTTTTGTCCGAAATGTTAGGGTTTTTTTTTAATGCCAGGAGTTAAAGATTCAATTTAGACCCTTAAATTGAAACGTGAGAAACCTGTGATCAAAAATCAGCTCAGCAGAAGTACACAGGCCACATTTACCTTAGATAGACGACATAAATGAAACTTTTTACTACTTCTTACACACCGACCTAATCCAAATGGCACTTTTTATATATACACTTATATATATTTATATATACTTAGTACATGGCCTGCAACACCGAATTCCTCATCTTTATAGTTCTGACTGCACATGGCTGTTGCCTTGTCGCTCAGCAGCTTATAGATGGAATTACATTTATTTTTTTAGTGATTTAAACGGATGTAAATCCTCTCGAGGTTGGGAAACGCCCATTTCTTGCTGCTGGTGCTGAGCGTGAATTGTTGCTTTACTCCGTTTTCTTTATAAAACAAACGCCTGCATGAATGTGCGTGGTTTTAGTGCGTTCATGCGTTCGTTCTATTGCGTTTAAAAAAATGAAACATTTGTTTTGGTTCTGCCGACATGGAGACCATTTCGTGCCGGGTGTAAGATGAGCGAAAACGGCTTTTGACACGGCTGTGTTGCCAGTTGTTCCAGCAACCCGCTGCTTTACACTTTCATGATCGTCGGGCTCCTACCGTGGCCGGTCGTACTCGGAACCTCCGCTTGGGTCTGAGGTGAGCCCGTTCAGCACACGGCGTCCGGAAGATCGGTGCTGTGAGCGCTGTGCCGAATGGCTCAACTTGTGCACGTGCGTAGACACGGTGGTGCGACATTTATGTACCAGTGTTCAAGAACAGCAGCGATCGCATAGAACAGGCTGGACCCGAGTGAAGAAGATACTGATCCTCTTCACAGAGTTTCACTGGGAACCAAGCGTGATGTTCAAGACGCCTTTCTTCTCTGACTTGACTTTGGAGGACCACAAAGCTGTTTATTCCGACTTGACTTCATTCTATTAATTGCCTTATTATTATTATTATTATTATTATTATTATTATTATTATTATTAGCAAAATCCTAATAATATTAGTAATATTAACTGAAGGAAAGCTACCGAAGGAAAAAATGTTTTAATCACATTTCCTTCTGAACAAAGATTTCGTGCAGCAGCTTTTTCCATCAATGGAACTACACATAGAAGTCATGGCGGCCCCACAAGAAAGTGCTAGAAAGCCAGACTAAACCCCAGACTTTCTCGGGGTCTTCCGGCGAAGCTTGCCGTTGAGTTTTGCGCTGAATGATGGCGAAATTTTCTCTGCGCGTGAATAACGCACTTTGAGTCCCGCGTGCCTCGCCTGGCTCGCCCGCTGGAAGATTAACTACCCGCTCCAGCCATGGTCACAGGCGCTGCTGCAGGCCCGGCCGTGACTGGAGCCATTAATCCGCGCCGTTGCGTTTCCCCGCTTCAACAAGAAAATCTTTCATAAAATTCACGGCAACCCAACTGTGCTTGATCAGTTCTCCAGGTTTGCAAAGGAAAATTGCGAAAAAAATGCCGCCTCGGCGCATCCATTAGCCGGGATCTGGGACCACCCTTGAGGAAGCCCTACTAGGGGCACGTGGGGAGTTTCCTCCCCTGGAGGGTGTTGGTCCTGGGCCAAGCGAGGAAGCGTTCCGGGGGCGACTGAGCTCGACCGCTCGCACGGAGGCCGACGCAACAGATATGGGTTAATGAGATTAAATAAACAACGGTCGCCCCCCTCCTCAGGTTAACTGAAGATTATCTGGTTGAGGTTCAGCGCTTGCTAGGGTCAGGCTTTTTATAAACACCTAGGCTGTGGTTTTACAGTGAAAATGGAGCGCGCAGCGACAGAACGCAGCCCGGCGCTCGATGGCGGTGGCGTCAGCCGGATTTTCTTTGTGGTCAAGCTGAGCGAATCTGTGTGCTGATTCATAGCAGAAACCTGATGTAGGAAGTATTGGGCTTTAGGGATTGTCCTAGAAGCCTGGACTTGAGGGTTCGCATCCCTTGCGGGATATCGATGCGTTGACGTGTTGGGTGTGAAACCAAGCCACCGTCGTCGATAACAAACTAATCTTTAGTTTGGGAAACGTCCGAAAAGATCAGCCTCGGGGTCGGATGACATCTGCAGATGTGGATGTGAGTGTAGGATCGGGTCATGCCCGGTGTCTGCAGCTAGCGGCGTGCCCACTTAGCGATGAGCAACGCAGGCGTTGGAGAAGTCTGAGCGCACGGTTTTGCTGTGGTTATTCGAGCTGCCGTTGACAGTAAGGGAGGAAGCACCGACGAAGCCTAAAATACGTCTCAGCATTTTGCTTGTCTGCTGTAGGCTTTGCAGTTCGGCAGGAGGAGCTGAGGTTTCACCGCTGTGAGCCCTGTAGCAGCGCTGTTCACTGACAGTGTTCGTTCATGGCATCGGAAGTGGTGCAGCACGCAGACAGGTAACACCCACCTGGTTGTCTCTAATTCCAACTCAGAAAGAAGTCGCTTGCGATTCTTTTTTTTTTTGTCGCCGTACCCTTTGGATGTCAATTTCAAACCTGCATTTGGACACCAGAACAGAACAGAACAGGAGAGATGGGAGACTGCTTGTCTGTGGTCCATTTACGTGATTTTTTTTTTTAAGAAGAGCCAAAGGAGGTAAAAATGCTGCAGATGTAGAGAGGACCTTGAAATGCATTTTTCCTTGGGCATAAAAGAGTCACGATATATATTGCATACTCTTGTTGTGTTACTATTTATATATTTATAAGTTGTGGCACGGATCAGATGATGATAATGAGCAACAACAGCAGCAATAAAATAAATAGTAACAATAATAACAAAAGAAGTTACTTTTATAACATAATTTATGCACAATGGTAATTCAAAGTTCTTCTCAAAGGCAAAAGTAAAGCACAAAAGACATCAATGGAGGAAGATAAATTATTATTGTTATTATTGTTATTATTGTTAATAATAATAAAAAAAATAATAATAATAATAATAATAATAATAATAATAATGGGGGTTTACTTATAGAACACATTTCATGCACAATGGTAATTCAAACTGCTTTACAAAGGCAAAAGTAAAACAAAAGACATGAAAAGAGATATAATAATAGCAACTACAAAAACAAAAATAACAACAATAATATAAAAATAAAATGTGATAAAATGTATGAAATTATTATTACATATTACAAATGCACAAATCTTGAGTTGTTGTTGTTATTATTATTATTATTATTATTATTATTTCCCCCTTTTTAACTGCAGGGTGTTGTTATCGGTTCATGGTTAAGTACCTCGATCAGTGGTGCTGCAGCAGTAACTGGAAAATTGAACCAGAAATCTTCAGGCTGAGGTCCAGGTCCTTGACTAATGATGAACATTTACTGCTTAATGTATTTCAAGCATTTGTGATGTTACTGTTACTTTAGTCATAGCGCAATAATTCTGAAGAGCAGGCGGTATTTTGATAGACGTTTAGGTCACACTGGATGAACTTTACATGTTTTACATGTTTGTAACTGACAAGTTTTCTACAGAAGAAATACATTGGTTATTCACAGACCAACAGGTACTTTTTGGAACTGTCATGCAACTCCAATCTATACATTTTTATTACTGCTTTTTAAACTATATGCAATACATTTTAATACAACTATTCTACAAAGTTTCTGTGCTTCCTTTCTGTGTAGCCTTTTATTTTAATATGCAACATATAAAATGATCAAATGACAACTGTGATAAAATTACTGACACTGAAATTGTATAAGACGGTTAAAAAAAGTACCTTCTGGTTTGTCTTTTTTTTTATTCGCAAAGTCTTGCTGCCATTGGACGACTGCCTCTTTATTTTGATTCAAAAATTTTACCCCCCTGCAACAGTGCTGCAAACAGGGAAGCTGAGCCTGTGAGACTCTCACCCAAAACCACTGTTGGTTAACCCTTTAGTCAAAGCGATACTACTGAAATAAAAGCATCTGCTTCCCTCGGTCATTGGATGCATATAAAAGACAAAACCGTTTCTCTGTAGCCACCATAGGTGTGAAATTATTTAATTGACATCTAAAACCACAGCTTAATAACATAGGCGGATACTTCGTTTTTCAGTTGAAGAAGTGCAGTTTTGAGAAAGCAAAAAGGCTCTAGGAAAAAAGACAAAATATTTTCTATATATTTAAAGCAAAATAAGAGATTTTAAAAAGGTCTGCGGTCGTAAGGAAGTTTCACCCTGGTCAATCCAAAGGCCAGATCCTGTGGTGCACGGAGCCGCTTCATCACCCCAGCTTTTCGCTAACCTGCAGAAGGAGTTTGGGGTGGGAGGTGTAAGCTGAAGGACTCCCTGCCTTGTAAACAGTGGAATATATTTTAGCAATTGTAATAATTTTAGCAGCAGTTTTACTAACGCATTTACACTGCTCAGCCAAAAAAAAGTCACACACTCTAATATTTCATTGGAGCACCTTCAGCTTCGATTACGGCACACGTTTGCCGCAGCATTGTTTCGATACGCTTATGCAACATCATACCATTTATTTCCATCCAGAGTTGCATTCATTTTTCGCCAAGATCTTGTATTGATAATAGGAGAGTCGGAGCACTGCGTAAAGTCTTCTCCGGCGCATCCCAAAGATTCTCAATGGGGTTAAGGTGTGGACTCTGTGGTGGCCAATCCATGTGTGAAAATGATGTCTCTTTCATCCTCCCTGAAGCACTCTTTGACAATTTGAGCCCCATGAATCCTGCCATTGTCATCTTGGAAGAAAAAATCCATCGATGGAAAAACCTGCTCATTCAGTACATTCAGGTAGTCAAGTGACCTCAATTTTTGGGCACATAACGTTGCTGAACCTAGACCTGACCGAATGAAGCAACCCCACATAACACTAAGTTAAATTCAGGTGGTGACTTTTTTTGGCCAGGCAGTGTATGTGAGGCTGGATTTGTCAGAACTGTTTTATTCGTATAAGTGTTTGGTTTTTTTTAATCTTAATTTCAGTTACTGTTGTTGTTTTGTAGACACTTTCTACTGGAATGATAAATGTTTAACACGGCAGTTGTTTTCGATTTGCAACGTCTCACTTTTTCTGCTACTATAAGCTACGATTAATGTTTAAACGGTTGTCTCTCTCTCTCCTTCTCTCACTCTCTCTATCTCTTTTCCACTGCACAGTCATATGGTTGTCATCTTATGACTTAACTTACAAATTAGGTGTCACGGAGAGCTTTGCAGCCCTTCGGCAATCATCCAAATTCCCCATGGGGTTTAGGCTGACTGGTCGAAAGAGGGGAATTCACAGACTCTGAGAATTAATGAGACAGACTTTTCTCATTTTGAGCTCTTCAGTGGCAAACAAACAACTCATGCAAGATTTTGTTAAGAAGCATATTTTTCTGAGGACAACCCAATGACTGTCATCTTTTAGGAAATGGTCTGCGAATTTTTGGTGTAATAATCCTATGGTTGCTATGACAAGAACTGTTGAGCACTAGAGTTCAAGGTGAAAAATGCCTCTAACAGACCAATTGCATTTGTCCACCTTTCCTTCCATCCATTTGCAGCTGCATTTTATCTGTTAATGGTGACATTGCAACACTATTGTATGTCTATCTATCCATCCAGCCATCCATCTGCAGCAACCACTTGCCCAGTGCAGGGTCTGTTTTATGGTCCTGGTTAGGTCTCTGCAAAGCAACTAAGACATTAAAAATGAAACCACTGAAGTGACAGTGGTGTAAATTTTTGGTAACCAAGACCTGCACTGGTTATACTGGTGCGGCTCACCTTCCACAGCCACCCATCATCCTCACAGAAATCTGCCAGCTTCCTGAGCCACAGGAGTGCTGCTGGAGATGCTGCGAGCCACAGAATCCCTTCTGTGAAAAGCAGGGTGACCCTTCTTCTATAAGAAGCTTTTTGGCAAAATAAAACAACCAAAATGTACGTCATTTTGTTCAAATAAAGATTCCCATTCAGCGCCTAGGGTTATCATATCGTGAGCAGGGCCTTGAGTTCAGAGTTGATCAAACCCTTTGCGTATTGCTACATCGCCACAACACATATATTTCAAATCAAAATATTTTACATTTACATTTCATCGTTTTTCACTTTTCTCTGAAGGAGACATTCAGGTCAGAGTTTAAAAAAAGATGTGCAAAGTTAAAATCACTCCTTTTTACCCTCTGACCAACAGCGAGAAACTGCTTTAAAATAAAATAATGCAGCAAATGTATATTAATGCACCTTCAGTATCATTTGGAACATTTTTATTATAAAGCATCGTTCAAGCCCTTTGAAGTACATCCCCTTTGACAGGGAAAGGGCTGCTTAAATAGACACAAATCTGTACAGTCACTCATTCTTCCAAATAAAGTAAAATTTCTCTCTCCTCTCAGATGGATTCTCGGACGCCTTCAGATGGTTTCTGCACAGCCCAGCACAATGGCGGCGATAAATTTCGTTAGAAACGAACCAAGACAAAATACAACGCATTTCCCAGCTTCCCGTCGATTCTAAACTGCTTACAGGAATCTGTTATTTTCGACAAATTGCCCAGGCCAAATATTCAGACTTCTTTCTTTCTCATTTTTCAGCCGTTCGTCATTTTTGGAAAAGAAAAAAAATCAATCGCTGTCACCCTTGTGACAATAAGGATGGGATGTATTATTTGAAAAAATTATATAAAACATCAAAAATATCATTTTAAAGACCATCATTACGTTTTTATGCATCAGCCTACTGAAGCACTTGTTTGATAAGCCGAGCAAATGATCTCTTTATCTCGGTGAAGTGCCGTGCTGAGCATCCCTCCGACTCGCGGCTCCCGCGCCTAAGCAAGGGTCACCATCCTTGGGTGTGAACAATTACCCAAGAAATTTCCAGAACAGCTGCTTGCTTGTAGATAAACGGAAGGAAGGAGCCAAGGAGGACATGTTATCTAAGCAGGACATAAAGCAGATGTCTCTAAGATCTAAAGCGCGTTGTTGAAACCGCTTGATGATTCTTTGGGGATTTTCGGCCATAGTTTTTACAGAAATGAGATGTTTGAGATGATAAATATGAACATTTCCAAACGCACGGCTGTGATGCGCTCGAGGCCGTCTTAATACAGCTTACAGATCGTAAAAATATCACTGGGTCCAGCAGGTGGTGTAGCGGTGAGAGGCGCTGCCTTGCACTTAAAGTGCTCACCTCTCACTGTGGTACTTTTGATCAATTTACTACGATTTAACAGAGTAAAAATTACCCTGCTGCACAAATAGCTAAGTTACTTCACAGAAGACTGAAAGATACCAGTATAACCAGTACAAGCCTTTGTTACCATGAATTTACACCAGTGTCACTCCAGTGGTTTAGTTTTTAATTCCTTAGTTGCTTTTGCAGCACAGTGTTTGTCAGTGCAGACAGTGGGAAGTTGCGTTTCCTCAGCACAGCTCCGGCGAGCAACATCTTCAAAGCAAAGTTGGGAGAACAAAGTATAAACAGAGGGAAGATGAATAGTGGACGGAGCGCAGTCATGTTAAATTTAGTTGCTGTAAATCAGAACCCTGCACCCAGCGCTAGATAAGCACATTAGAACAGCCTGAGTAATGGAGAAATACGGTGGCGCTGATTTAAAAGCGTCCATATTTTATATTGCATGTATTTGCATCCTCCAGCATGGCCGGTGATGAGCAACAACGCTGGTGCACACACTGATGCATCACAGGATCTGTGGTTCTGTGTGTGTGTGTGTGTGTGTGTGTGTGTGTGTGTGTGTGTGTGTGTGTGTGTGTGTGTGTGTGAGATAAACTTTGGGGTTGGGGTTGCAAAGGATCATGGGAGTTCCATTTTGCATCTCCAGCATCATCTCGAAGGTTTCTTTCACTGCCAGCAGGTCGGGGAATCGGTTTCGGGCTGTGGATCCGAACGACACGTGTGGTTTTGGAGCGTGACCTATTGGCAGGGAGCAACCTTTCATCCCGGGATGCCCCGAAAAAGGTGCGAAAGGTTAGAAGGAATAGAAAGGTGTGAATGAATTTGTGTGTTTCGTATCACAGCAAGCGAAAAACCAACACCTCAACTCGCTGACCCCACCCTTTAACCACTCCTGCCCACACACACACGCACACACACACACACACACACACACACATACACATACGCATGCCAGCAGGAGGGGGTGGAGGGAGTTCGGCTGTGTGGGTGTATGTTGAATTAAGCCGGGCCAGACACTCAGGCTGCAGCGCAGACCTCCGGCGCTCATAAACAAACACGATCTCACATCAAAAGGATGGGAACGCAGCCCAGGCCTCCCCCAGGCGCACAATGAGCAGGTCAGCTGGGCGTCCAACTCCACCACCTCGCCGCAGTCCCCAGCTAGAGCAATGTGGGGGATGTCACACACGTCACTCCCGTGTGGCCCGGACACTGGAGGGAGAGATGGGAGAACGGCAGCAAGGCTGGCGCTCGCGTTCCTCCCAGGGGGAGATCCCACTTTTCATGCCTGCAGAGTCTGAGAAGCAGCCAAGAATTCCCAGACATCCACAGCCTATTCCTTGTAAGGTTAACGTTGCCAAGAAAACTAATGTTCTACACGTCCTCCTCCTGAAAAGACCCAGGGATCACTGTGACATGCGGTCCTCTCAACCAGGCAGCTAAATTTAAACATCTCTCAACGTTTCCTTGCTGCTTTGGCTAGAAACAATGGACATATTGGCCCTCAGCGTACTGGGTGCTGACACAAGTCTGACTGGTGAGGTTAACAATTTGCAAAGTAGGGATGAATAACTTCATTTATATTCAGTCTTTTCTCCAAAGTAGCTTGTAATGATTTCATCCATTTATACAGCTGGGCAGTTTTCAGTGGAGAAGTTCAGCGCAGACACTTTGGTCAAGGGTCTAACAGCAGAAGGCGGGATTTGAGCCAACAACTTTTACACTACACCACGTACTGCCCTGACACTTGTCCTAATTCAGTACGAAGGCTTTTAACTCTCTATAGATAGTTTTTTTAATGACTAATATTCCTGACAGCTGCAAGTCGAATGACTAAGGAAAAAAAAAAGGAAGTCGTGTGTCACAGAACTTAGTTTGATGCACAAAGAGCCAAAAATAATATCTTTCAAACATGCAGTTCTAATAGTCCTGCTTTGTTCTGAAACCCTCTTCACAGACACTGCATCTTACAACTTAAAAATAGCAGCATGATTTGCCGCCAAAAGGCACTAACTGCGGCAGAAATGGCCACGCACAAAGGTGAGGAAACCAAGAGGTCTGGTTCCAAAATTTATGGGCAAATAACCACAAACCCATCACAATTTACAGGCACAAAAGAGTTTCAACAATAAACAGCCAACAGGATCAACCACAATTCACTTGGCACTCAGCCCCCTGTTACTACCATCGCTACTGTTTTGCCACCTCATATGACAGCCATGTTGTCCTTCTACCTATAGGTAAGAGTTCGGTGTTGAACATGACTCACTTTTTTGGATGTTTTCCATGGTTTCTCTTACGGTGAGCATCATCCATATGTGTGGAGCAACAATGAACAGGGTAGCAGATGAGGAGGGGATGAGGATATGTGGGCCACACCAGTGCAGTGCTGCTGGGTAGCAGTCTCATCCTAGATGGCAGGAGTTTTATTTGGTCATCCTCAGCTCCTCTGGAAGTGACGAGGAGGTCCATGCACTTTGAGGCAGAAACCTGTTAGAGCCGACGCTCCCTTAGCCGAGATGAACTGTGGATGCAGAGCAGAATGGGGGGGGGGTGGCAGTGGTAAGACCCTGTACCCCAACATAAACAGTCCTTTCCTGTGATTTGTTCCCAACGGCGAACAAGTGCCCAGTTAGCAGTTGTATAAGTTAGGCGCTTGACTCTGGGTTTTGAGCAAAGCCAAACAATTTTTGGAAGTGCTGTTTGATAAATGAAGCCCACCTCCTACGGAAATAAATCTTAGACGAGAGCATTTGCCACCCTAAGCCATCAATAATGGTGATTCTCCCGTTTGTTTCACCATAATCTGACACGGTGCACATAGTTAAGTATAGAACAAAGAAAGCACATCATAACTCACCATATTATGATACAATCTGTCAGCGTGTGTTGGGCGGATTTTAAAGTTTTGCTGTCGGTTGAAAAATGTCAGCATTTACAGCTTATGTTGTCTAGAGCCCGGGACAAAGGTTTCTTCCTCTGTATTTTACACTGTTTCCACTTATTTGTTATGCAATAATTTCATTTAAAAGATAATGAGCGCATGTGAGTCATTCGTGTTTCTAAGACTCTCTGGGAACTTTACAAGTTTTCCCAGAGGACAGAACTTACGGTCAGACAATGCAAGGCTCTGCCAGGTTTTCATCGCACGCAGCAGTGCCAAATTCCGTGTGAATGGCTTTCAAATAAATGGCGAAGAGGTGCAGGTAGAGGCAAAAGGATGCAGAGGTGCACAACATCTTGTTGCCTAGCAACAGGTTCCAAATTCCTTTCATTTCATCCAGCCTCCTAGGTTTGCTGGTGACGGATGCCTCAGTCTAGTAGAGGAATGCATCTGTGCGTAGACTAATGTACGACAACATGGATTGAGTGCTGTCTTACATGCCTTTGTGTGCATGTGTGTATGTACAGTATGTGTGTGTGCGCGTGTTGGGGGGGGGGGGGTGCAGCAGGAATTAGAAGGAAACATCAAACAGACCGAAAAAGCGCAGCAATGGATACAGGAGTCAAAAGCGAAAGTTGAATTTTACTTATATTTAACTCGTGACGGCGGGTGCTCGTCCTCCCTCTCTGCCTCGCTCTCCCAAAATTTCCCTCCCAAAAAATAAATAAACGCCTCCCCAAGGAAGCTTCAGGGTACCTGAAAAGCTCAAAATGTTCATCGTCTCTGAGCCGCATCCGCTTGAAGGGCTTTGAACCGAATCTGATTGACCGACTGCCAGGTGAGCGAATGCCCGGCCGGGTTCCAACAGCTCACACCCTGTGCCGCGGCGCATTTTTCACACCTTTCACACAACTCCCTCGGGGAGCTGCATCTTAAAGGGAGGGCCTGCTTCAAAATCCTGCTTTTCCGATTGCTGCATATCCTTCGCTTAAATAATTTCCAATACCAAAATGAAAGCAATGAACTACACTAAGAGCTCGGTTACCTCCTGTCGTGCGGTGCTACCTCTTCACGTAGTTTATCACAACAGTTTATCCTGCTGGAAATAAATTTCTAAAATCTCAGTTTTTTTTTTATTTGTAGACTAGTAAAAGACTACACTAATTTATTTTACAATATATTTACGCCCTATTTATGCAATGCACTCTATTAAAAACCCCTTTCAGCTTGGGTTCATTATAGCTCCATTCCTCGAGCCCAAACAGAGGTGTTGTATTTTAGTCTTTAGCTTTGTTAAAGGGACATTTTTGGCAACGATAATTTTATATTTGCTCATTTGCACAGCTGGATGCTTTGCTACTGTCACCGGGACTTTGGGATGCGGTGCGTTTCTCACTGGCTGCTCAGATAGACCACCGGCGTCTTCCAGACATGTGGAGGCATCCCGCCTGTTCCGCTGCCAAAGTGTTGAGGTGTGAGGGCCAACAAATGGTGGAATGCCTCATTTTAACATCATCGGGCGACACCTGCGGCTCTTATGTTGTTACTCCTGAACAGAGCCATGTGAAACAACAGGAAAGGTCTAGAACATCCATCCAAATTCTGCATGGTGATTTAATGTCACGTTCCGGTCCGTTTCATCCAGCAGTGCTTTACAAGCTGGAGGATATAACAACAAGGTCGATTTTTTCCCCCTTACGGCCAAGCTATTTATTGTGAAAACAAGATTTCTTCCCTGATTCATGTATTATACATATTAGTCAGAGGTGGAGCAAAGTGGGGGCTATGATGCATTAATGCTGTGTAACGCACCTCCCGTATGCCCCCCACACACAGAGAGACCCAAAGCGAATAAAGGGCTCGGTGCATTTCACAGTGCCTGTGTGGTTTGCCACCCCGAAACCTGACTGCATGCTGTTTCTTGTCAAAAACCAGCTGAATCTAACAAGGAAATTGAGGGAGGGTTTCGATGTCCGTCAGCAGCAGTCGGCGTAAAGGCAAACCGACCGAAGGGGCGGAGCTCGCTTCTTCCTTCGGAGCTTCCTGCTTCTCAATCTTCAACTCTTTAACTCTTTAAGGCCTACAACAAGGAGGATGTGTTTCTTTCCCCGACTTCTCCTCCTCCGCCTCTGCCGGATTTAAATGGCACCTTGGCTATTTACTAGTGGAGGGCCAGAGGGAGGGTGAACACTACTCCTGCTGTTTAATGCGCTTACCCCAGGGGGCAACCCCTTTTTTGTCTGGCAGATGAGGTTAAGGATTCCTCTCAGGTTCAACATATGTCAAGTCACATGCCTGACCTCCAGACACTTGAGCGATGACCTTCAAGGGAAAAGAGTTTAACAGAGATGAGTCGGCAACTATTTGCCCCGTTATGTGGCATCCTTGTGAGGAGAATCTTATAGGACCAATGAGATGGACCCCCTGCAAGGCAAAATGAAAATGAAGAGGGTTGCCGAACGAGTATGCGTAGCGCCACGGCCTGCCCCCGCAGCGACGTGGGTAGCAGAAACAAAGCGCCGGCTCCGTAAGCCACGAGTAGGCGTGGGGGAAGTAGGACATTACCGCGAACAAAGCCTCGTTTCCCATCCTACACCTTGCGCACACGTGCCAAAATGCGTCCAAATCGTCACACTACCGGGACTTAAAGAAGCTCCATCTCCCTGTCTGGCCACTCGAGCGCCCAGCCTGTAAAGTGACACATGAAACTGTCTTAGAGAAGGAGCGGTGGAAATGGTCCCTTCTGTTTAAACAGTGCTGACATGTTGTAAAACAGTGTGCGGAACCTCAGAAAGAGAAGGAATCTGGTGCTGAAATGCAAGCAGTAATGGAGGGAAGACTGCGTACTCGCCGGCTGCACAGCCGAGCGGCACACGTGTTCCCAGTTCATTCCATAGTAGGCGTTGTTTACCTCTCCGCACATCTTTACTGACTCCTTCGGAACTGCGTGGCCTCCTAGCTGCTAAGATCGAGCGTCCCCGTGCTAGCGGGGGCCGATCTCTAACAATGGGCTAGTTATCAGACGCACGCCATTGACCACCGACTCGGTCCGGTGCTTGGTTTGCGAAGGAGGAGCCCTTGCGTGGATCGAATGGGAAAAACAAGGAAACGCTGCTTTGCGTTTAGCCCACCGAATGACGTCATGTCCAAAAGCTTCTTTAAAAAAAAAAAAAAAACTGGAAAAATTGTGATGGTGATGTTCAGGAAACACGTGCGCAGTTGGCTGGTTCTGCGTGGGAGATATTGCTAACCTCCAGGGCTTTGCTGCACCTATGACCACACATTCGCGCTTTGCTCAGGTTAATGGGTAACCGGCATGACACTGGTATATGAGCTGTTTATGCGGCATGAGGAGTGCAGGTGCCCTGACTAAAGTTCACCGCCATTGGCTTGGCCGGGCAGCAGCGTTCGGGTGATCGCGATCATTCGGACCTTCGGTGCGGTCCGCTTCATTCGTATTGTAACTGGAACACTTTGTCCTGCAGCCTTATCGCCCAGCTTGCAATTCCTGGGAAAAGAATAAAACCACAACACCTTACAATATTGTGCAACACAGCTGGCAGAGCAGAAATGATGTTTGTGTAATGTAAGTCGAGCACAGGCGCAGTCACAAGAGAGGGAAGGTGAGCCTTATCTGTCAGAGACCTCTCCTACCCCAACCCTGCCTTATTATTCTGGAACTTCACGGTCAGTTGCTGGGCGGAGCTGCGGGGCCCATGACCTTTGACCCTTCCTGCGAAAGACTAATAGGAATCCCAAGGCTGGCCCGCCTCCCGTGTTTGAAGTTCACAGCCCGTCCTTTCACACGGACGTGGGCTTTAAGTGAAGAGACGGAGCGTTGGCAAGCTTCCTTTTTCGGTCCTTGTTCTCTTTTGTGTGTGAATTCTGGTACGATCGGGAAAGTCATTTACCCAAAACACGCAGGCCTGAATAGAAAGATCTGCGCTTTCATGTCGCACCTTGAAGTCAAAGAAATAAAAATCCAGGTTGTTAAGAAATTAATTATGGCACAGGAAGTCATCCTTAGCAGGAAGACTCAGACAAACCCATTAAAACCGGTGTTCATCCCGTCCAATTTTACTTGGTTCAAATAAAGACAGCTCGACCTTTTTCGACTAAACCTATGGAAATTGTTTTTTTTTTTCCACATGTAGGAGGTGGTGGTGAGAAACGTCAATCTCATTTTTCCCACCTACGGGAAAATGCAACATAACACCGAAGGACTTAAAACAGGTTGGGCGACTCAGGATTGAGTCAAACAGGCCCCTTGTCTCCAGCTGTCATATGGGGGAAAACATGTGAAAACGTCGCACCTTGTTTCTGCAGCAAGAAAATCCTGTTTTGTGTGCGTGCGTGCATGTGTGTGTTTGCATTTAGTTACTTCTATCCTGAAACTTCACTCGTCTTTGGCAGCGGAAAATGCCAATGTGGAAAAGGACATCTAGTACTTTACGGCAAACTTCAAGTCGCATAAAAATGAAAATAACTAAAAGTTTTATCTGTTATAAACACGCTGAGGTCAGAACTGCGTGGAGTTGGAGCACTGCGGTTTAATTGTGAATGATAGCTGGTGGGCAAGTAAAAAAAAAAAAAGAAGAATTCACCTGCAATGCAGTCCTCATGTACGGACTTGCGGGACCCAATTGGTCGGGGGAGGAGGGTGCACAGGACTTACTGTTAGACAACAGAATCCAAATGGTATGCCAGCCCCAGGTGAGCACGTGGCACGTGAAGTGGAGGAGGCGCTCGGGAGGCCTGTGAAAGAAAGCTGATGTTCGGCTGGAACGTCTGCATGAAAAGGGAATGTGGCAGATGTTTTAGTCATGTCATCCTCTCACGCTGCTTGCAGGTTATGATAAAACCATGGCCAGTGTGAAATGGTGGTACTGTTGACGCCATCGGCAGCTGAACCGAAGGATCTCAGAGGCTCTGAAGGGTGAGAACTGGAGAAAGGCTTCAAAAAGCCAGGTGAACCAGCAAACCTATAACAATGCATGATGTTAAACTGAAGTGTGAAGATAATTCCTTACAGACTCATTTAGTGTAAGGATTGTTCCACAATCCTTATTCTTGTAAGACCAAAATATAATTTTATGTCTTGGAAAGGCAAGAACATGAAAGCTTGAGTCAGCCACCATAATCAAATTCGGACAAAATGTCCCATAATATGGAATATGACAGAATATCTGTCACTGACCGATGCAGTGATTCTGACCCATGGTCATAAACGTTCGCCATACCTTTGGACTTGAATTAGAATGGACTGACCTGCTGATGGATGGCCTCAACGGGATTCCACCTGGGCTGGCATATCTGTTGCTCTCTGAGAGAAATGTGTGGCAGTGTCTCAACTTACACACCTTTGTCCTTCCATCCTTTAACAACAACCATCTGTCCAAGGCCATAGTGAACTTCACCGGTGCTCCACCAAAAATACGGCCTAAATTTATCCACCTTATTGTGTTCGCGGCGATTCCATAGATCTCGACGGTGCCGCAACCGGCAAATCCGACTCCGCATATTTTAAGCCTTTCTTTCGGGCACAGCAAGTTAAGGTTTAATCCTTCACACCATTACAAGGGCAAATGCTCTTGTAACACTCTGTCCCGAAGCACCCGGCAATCATACATCTGCCGTTTAGATGAGCTATTGTGAAACAGTCAGTCGAGCATAACGTATAAAGGGGTTAGATGTAATAAAACCAGTTTGCATTACTGTGTCACCAGGAACACGAGGGCATCAGAAAGAGATGAAGCAAGAATTGGCTTGTAATGCCTGAACTATTGCCTCCGGGTAAAAAGGTTCTTTAGAAATACAATAGTTTTCCAAAACCAGCCTTAGTATTGCTCTTGTCTTTAAAACATTGCTAATAAACCCTGGGAAAGAGTTCTGAGAGCAGGGGTATTTTTCAGTGCCCCACAATTACAGGATTAAAACCCAAAGTGGCTCAAGTCATTTGCTAGCATCATTCAGCAACGCTTAGGTGAGGTGAAGTCACTGCTTGAACGCTTTGCTGAGCCGAGCGAGCCGTTGACAGGGCCAGTTGCTGCTCCTGGCTTGGATTGGAGCTTCGCAGCCAAAGCTGTCAACGGGAGAAGGTCCAGCTCCGAGGCCGTGCAGGGGGTTCTTAGTTATTCGGTGATACTATAAAAATGGCGGTGCCAGCAGAGGTGTTCCCGTTTGAGGTGCCGTTTACCAGTACTGGTTTTCGGCGAACAGATCACACAGCCGTGGTGACGCTGAAAGTGGGACACACTGACTCATTTAACCAGACGCACATTTAATCGAGCAGATCAGCCGAGGTGCTGCCGCTGGTTGCTCGAATGTGCAAAAAATACCGTGGTATAACGGGTCTGCGAATGCAAAGGCGTGGTGCGCGGGGTGTCATCTCGGGGGCACACTTTTTTATGAAAAAAAATGCTGGGAACGAAAGCTGAAAATGAAACCCAAAACCGAGCATGAAGTATCTTCATTAAGCTCCTCGATGGACAGCTACTCCTTGCGCAGTCGTGGACGTTCACTAACCAGCAGGTCGCTGCGGTGTTTCTTCACCCGCCGTCACATTCGCTCGCTTGCACTTTTGTGTCACTTGTAGATGCAGATGGTGGCAGCCAAAACTCGCACGTTAAAACCATATGCATATGTGTACACCGCACGTATTAGATTTAATACAAATAAATAAATAAACTGTGCGTGAAGCAACCTTGGTGGGAACAACACAACATGCTGGTTGTGAACCAAGCGGTTGTCATCCTGAAGGAATTTTAGCCTTCTGATGCTATGAAACACAGCAACAACCATCTGCCCTTGAGAAGCTGTCAATACTGACATAAATATTTCTTAACCTCCTTTTTAGGTTTTTCTCGTCGCCATTTCGGTGGTTGGCTGGAATGCACTTATAAGGAACAGAGCTGGGGAAAACACAAAGAGACTGAAAGTGTGGCTGTTATTATTTTTACTACTAATATTTACTTGGCTGAAGCCTTTGTTCAGGGCTTACAAAAATAAATTACTTTGCAATGATTTATGCATTTACAGAGCAGGGTATTTTTTCTTGTATTAACTCTGGGTAAATACCTTGCTCAAGGATACTAGAGCAGAAGCAGGATTCAAACAAAGAACCACCTGCTGAAAGAGGTTACAGCCTCCTTTCATCCATTGGTTTGTTTAGGTTCACTCTTCGTTTTGTTCACTACAAAAATCTCTCCAAAGCGAGGGAGGTTCAATCTCCGGTCTGCCCTTATGAATTGAAAGTTGTCTTCCGTGGAACGTGTGCGATGCTGCATCCTTTGGACCACTGAACCCCAGGGAAAGGGAGCCAAGTGACAGTAACCAAAAGTAAACTCTGCATGATAACAAAATCTCCCAGTTAGTCACTGTCTACTCCCACTGCTCCTGTGTGCTCGCTGCCATTTCCTCTGACTTGTTTCTTTCTTTGAAAACAGCGGCCTTGGTTGTGGCTTCTCGACGCCAACGAAAGAACAACAGTTGAGCAGAAGAAAAACCCCAGTTTTGTTGACAACAGAACATCAGGATAAAGAGATCAACAGTAACCTCTTAGACGACAGAAACCTAACGGAGCTACATTCATTCTTTTTCTTAAAGAATAATGCTTTATATGCTTAACAACCAAATGTATATGGAAATCTGAGCTTATTGGGCATATCATTCCAAACCCATGGCCATTCACATGGATTTGCCCCCCCCCCCGCTTGTTCTCTCTTTGTTGCTATAAGAGCCCCCACTCTTCTGGGAAGGCTTTTCTTCAGATTTTGGGAATTTGTGCCCATTTGGCCACAAGATTATTAGTGAGGTCAGGTGAGAAGGCCTGGCTCATGGTTGGCATTCCAGTTCATCCCAGTGGTGTCCAATGGGGTTGAGGTCAGGGTTCTGTGCAGCCACGCAAATTCTTCCACACCAACCTGGGCCAAACCTTGTGTTTATGGAGCTCGCTTCGTGCACGGGTGGGGTACAGTCATGCTGGAGCAGGAAAGGAGCTTCCCCACAATGTGGCCACAAAGCTGGAAGCACACGGTTGTCTAGAATGTGTCTGTAATGCCTATGGGTGCGGCCGCAGCCAGCTCAGTTATTAGAAGGGGGGGTCCACATACTTTCGGCCATACAGCGTATATAAAGGAAAATATTCTGCATCTGTGTTAAATATGCATTCCCAAAATTTACCAAATATTGTGAAACAGTACATTTACACTAAAACAAACTTATCACTGATGTCTGAGGAGAAACGTGCATGTGAAATGTACAATTCCTGTCTCCGCATGTGCGAAGAGTCTATTTCTTGCAGTGTTTTAGATCGTGTTTTGTAAATATTTTGCTTCAAATAACATCTGTACGTATTTTTCAATACTTTGGTTTCCAGGGGATTTTACCCTGAACGTTGGAGGAATCCTTTGTTTCCCAGTCGCTGCAGTCTGTCACGTTCCAGAAACATCTTTCAAGGAATGTATTTTGCCTAAAAAAATAAAAAATAAATAAATATGCAGCTGCCCTTCTTTAACTGTACCACATTTTGTGGAAATAAAAGAAAGAAATTCTCAGCAACACTTTCAAATTTGCATATGAGGAAATAAACAGCCCTCTTTTTGGGATGTGCTGACACCCGCTCTGTTCCACCATTGTCCTCTTTAATTTGCATTGTTTTAGATCTCAGCAAAACCTATTGGTATTTTAATTTTGAACAAATGCAAAGCTGTCTGTGTTTGGCCCCCTGCGCAGTTATTTCAATGGCAGAAATGTCGAGTTTTACACTATTTTTAAATCTGAATGGCTATGATAAACAAAACGCCCGCTACGGAAAAACCCCGTTTGGGTTCTAGATCTTTCCGCACTTCTTATTCACTCATTTGACCGCCTTTAAGGTCATTGCCTTTGTCCTTTCACAGCCTCCCCCATGTGCTGCATCACCATTTGTTGGGGAGCAAACCGAAAAATACCCCGTTTGCATTGGCCCGGAGGCGGACAAACTCCCATTCGAGGTGTGAGTTTCATCACACCAGGGGTCCGGGGAGACGTGTCCCACAGCGGGACGGCGTTACCTTTCAGATGCGGGTCTGCACGAGGATGCTTTGGCTTTTTGTGCCCCTCCAGAACCAAAGGTTGCATTTCTCACGGTCTGGATGCTTCTGGAAGGGAAAGGTCACTGGAATCGGTCTCAGTACAATTTACCGGCTGCGCTGCTGACCCGGTCTCTCTATGCCAGCCAAAACCTCATGTCCTGACTACCGATCAACCGGGAACGTCCTTCAACCGGCAGTGAGAAGGAAGCTGGCTTAGAGGCGCTTCCAGTGTGCAAATCTCCTTCTCAGCAGCGGGCTGCGTTCTTGGTACTCATCGCCACCCCCCACGTTGTCTCTTCAAGTGCTGTACACATTTATACATTTTGCTGGAGATATTAATTTGTCAGCAGCGTTTTGCCACTCATTGTGATCTCAAGTTCGGCCAGGATTCTTACGCTGAGGCACGACTGTGGCCGTTCTGGCTGATGGTTGTTAGCATCGAACCCACCATTTCATTATCAAGAGGAGAAGCAAATGCGGTTGAGATTCGATCTTGAACTGCCTTAGCAGTTCTGTTCGGAGGGGGCACACCGGTTTATGCCGATGGTGCTTGATTCCAATCCCCCTCCTGCTGTAGGACCTATGATCAAGGCACTTACCACAAATTACCCTAGTAAAAATCACCTCAGCTGTATAAAAGTCAAGCTTGTTGTCACATAAACCGAAAATCTTAAATCATCTTGGACCAAGTTGTAAATACCGGTTATGGTAACAGTAATTGTATGGAATTAATCCTTATTACAACACAGCGTGAACATAAAATATTTCCTTTTGTCACTTTATTTTGGCGGGCAGACCCATAGCACAGAAATTTCAGCGATGGCGTTCCTTCCAAAACATATTTTTGCAGAAATGTTTGTGCCACTGAGAGCCACAACAAATGTCCCACGTTATTGTCACATCCTACATGTTTACATTTCATAATGGTGGGTGGGGGATGTGACTGTTTATTAGTGAAGGCCAAAAATAAAGAAAAAGGTATTTTTAGACATGTTCAAAGAGGACGTTAACAAGAAAAGTTGCCGTAGTTCCACATCGACATCTTGCAAAGTAGATATACTGTATATATTAAAAAAAATATTTGAATTGCTTTGAACTGTATTTTGAATTTGCTAAATTAAACATGAGCAGATTGTCGGTCCTGCCTCTTTCCCGACAGGTTTGTCGCATTTGCCCACGATGATGTGCTCAGAGGAAGGAAGCTCCTTGACCCACAGCGTCTGAGTCCACCCAGACAGGTCTATCTGGCTGCGACCGACTTGCGGCCAGGACCGCACCGCACGCAGATGCTCATCTCAGAAGCGAGGACGCCATGGATTTGTTCCCCCTTGCGCTGTTGGAACGGCAGCGGTTGCTGTGCGATCCCTCCTTGGCGCGTGGCTCCTCGTCTCGGCCAGCTGCTCCGAGAAAGCACAAACCCGAGCTGCACGTAGTTAATTTACCCAGGGTTTCAACGCTTTTCTTAAAAGTGCGCTGTCGGTGACACTTCAGGACACAAGGGTGCCCGCCCTCTACCCTCCGGAGCGGGCCAGCATCTGGACGGCCGTTTGGAGTAGAGTAATACTGAGCAGAAGCTTGTGGAAGTTCCCTTGAACAAAATCAAACGGTGCAAGAAAAACAGAGCGATGACAAAGTGATTGCACACTACTGAGTAAAATTCGCGCTACAGTTGAGAAGCACCGGGGCTCTCCCTGGCGATCTGTGCAACCCGAGTGGAGAGACGCTGCGACAGCAAAGTTCAGTCATAACTGCACTGCGAGTGGATGAAAAGAAACCATCGTGGATGTCTGCTGCAGCTATCTTAACTTCTACACGTTGCTCAAAGTTTGCACGCCCTGCGTTTCAGTTCCATCGCCATCACCACCATCGTCCTGCGGCCCATGGTAGGCACAGCGGATGCTCTTGCACCAAGTCGGATCGGAACCGCGAGCGGAATCGGGATCCTGTCACTGGCCTCCGCTGCCGGTGCCGGACTGCCCGGGAGCTCCGCTTGGACGCAGCTACCGCTCAGGTTCGTTTTGCTGTGGTGGCCATGGGGAAATGGAGGGAAGGGCTGGAAGAGAAAGAGAGGGAGGGAACGATGGAGCACAAGAAAAGAATAACACAAGGACTCCCAGGAGATGTAGTGTGGAGAAGTGACAGCTTCAAACCGATTCCCTTAGATTAAGGTCTCAAGAAGCAGAAGAAATTTCCAAGTTTAAAAAAATAAATAAATAACGAAAACGACAGGCATCTGCGCCGTACTTGGGTCGGGGGGCCACTTCGGAGCCGACAGCCGCGTCTATATTTAACTTTCCCTCCTTTTGTTTCCCATTGAAACGCCACAAAGCAGGATGCTAAAGCATCAAAAATAGGAGCCCAAAAATAACTCCCTGAGTTATAGCTTCCCCGTGTGGAGAACAATCCCAGCTGAGCCGGAGGAGCACGATGTTGCCTGCGGAAGGCGGAGGGAGGAGATGCCAAAGCCCTGTGGCTGGAACAGCAGCGGCGAGGCCGAGCTGAGGTCCAGGCCCGACTGGAGACCCACAGATAGCTTCCAGCGTGCTGAAGATGTGGTGGAACTACTGATCCTGCCAGAGGCAGCGTAGACGGGGTTCATTTTGGATGCGGTGCATGTAGGAGTTCCAGGGGGAGCAGCTTGGTATCTATGTGTGCTTTATCTGCTGTTCAACTTGTAACCTGTCAATATCATCCTTTGTTTCCTGAAATTCTTTTAGAAAAAGATATCCTCAATTTTGTTCACATTTAAAACATTTTTACTTCTGGTACATGATTTTGGTACCGAGTTTTATTTTGCACACATGTGCAAATGTAGATTTCCCATTTTAAAAAGCACATCAAATTTAAATTGAAATAAATTAAAAGGTCTCGCATGTAACCGTAAGCACAACAGGAGATAATCACAGGCGTTAAAAATTATATTTGGCCATCACTTTGTGGCTGCATAACTTCTGACTAACATGCCTGAGGCAAGGGGTTGACATTGAAGATAAGAAGATTACAACCTTATTCTGAGTTCTTATCACTCCTCAGAAAATGCAAAAAAATATGCAAAGTCAGCTGAACACCTGGGTGTTGTAACGCTTGGGAGAAAACACGGCTAGATTCCTATACTGCTTTCCCTTTCTCTGTGTGTGTGTGTGTGTGTATGTGTGTGGGGGGGTTGCTATGCCATCTCACTGATCCTCACTCACAATCGGGGTTAACACCTTTAATACCCGATAGTGATGTTTCATAACTAAGCTTTGGACCACTAATCAGACACAGATGAGCAATTTAATTTTTTTGTTATTCAATTTCAAAATGTCAGGTAACAGAAGGGTTACATGCAGGCCTTTCAATGTACTGAGATCATCTGAGAACCAGGAAAAGCAGGGATAATTGCATCGCAGGTGCATCTCCTTCTGTTTTTAAGGATCCATCCATGGTCCTCGAGTCCAAAAAAGCAGTCTGCTGACGACTTCCGGAACATTTTCTTAACTTCACACTTGAAGTTCCACACATATTCCAGGATCCTTCGAGACTACGAAGAATACAAATAAATAGGTCAGCATGTATGATCCCCATACAAAATTGAATTTTTTATTTTCTGTAGCTATGCAGAAAACAATATTGACTTATCTATGCACCTGAATATTAAAAAGGCACAACATTAATGTACACTAAGTGACCAAAAGTGTGTGGACACCCGAGCATCACCCCCATATGTGCTTGTTGAACTTCCCATTCCAAATTCATGGGCGTTTATATGGATTTGCCCCTCCCCTTTGCTGCTATAACAGCCCCCACTCTTATGGGACAGCTTTCCACCAGATTTTGGAGTCCGGCTATGGGAATTTGTGACCATTTGGCCACAAGAGCATCAGTAAGTTTGGGCACCAATGTCCTGCAAGAAGGCCTGGGTCTTGGTCAATGTTCCAGTTCATCCCAAAGGTGTTCAGTGGGGTTGAGGTCAGGGTTCAGTGCAGTCCCTCAAGTTCTTCTACATCAGCCTGGGCAAACTGTGTGTTTATGGAGCTCACTTGGTACATTAGAGGGGGCACAGTCATGCTGGAACAAGAGAGGAGTTTCCCCAAACACAGGCCACAAGGATGGAAGCACACAATTGTCTAGAACCTGTTTGTATGCTGCATGGGTGCAGCTCAAACAGCTCAGTCATTGGAAGGGGGGGTTCACATACTTTTGGTCATATAGTGTGTAACAAACACAGCATACAATTAAGACATGTCAGTTGTTAGATTTAAATTCTAATCTTATTAGAAACAAATATCTAGAGAAAGAATGCAAACAGTGTGAGGAAAAAATGTAAAAATAAAAAAAGAAATAAAATTCCTGTGCAGGAAACAGGATAAGCTGACCTCAGCCACAAACCACTTCCACCCAACAGCGTGTGAAAGAGAGCACAACGCGGCTTCTGCACCAAGCTGCAACTGAGACTTTCACCTTTTCCCTGTGTTTACACAAAACGAGGGAATGACTTCGGCTCCCCCATGCTGCATTCCTTGAGTCTCCTTTAAATAAAGCAAACCTGCCCTCACAAAAGAAAACCTCATTCTACCCGGGCCCAAAAAGACGTGTTACGGAGCCCAGGAGGGGTGAGCAGCCCGTTGGCCTCGCACCCCCAGGAGCTTTAGGCCTCCCCCACCAGCCTCAGGAGTTCTGCTTCCTCTCTTCTGTTGCCTTCCAGCTTTTTCCACACTTGTTTTGAACTGTCTATCACTGTTGCTAATTGTTGCGTGTCTCTGTTTTACGTAGCGCTCGGAGGCAACCTGTTGGGAAAGGAGCTATACACAAATAAACCAAAGCGAGTTTAATTGAATCCCATAGCTAAGCAACAGAAGAGCAGAAATATCCCACTCGCTGTGGAGCCAGAAGCGGCCAGCATCTTGGCTCGTTCTTGAGAAAAGCAGACTGTAGGGAGGTGCCAAACGGGTGAATATATACCTGACTGTTACTTCAAGGAGTCTTGCTTGTACTCTTTGGTTTGTAGTTGTCTGTGGAGAAGGGGAGGGAGACTCATCCATTAGGCCGAATCTAGCTGCTGCATTGCCGTCAACACAATCCCATATCCCCCCCGCACCAACCGTCTCACAATTCCCAGCTCTGGATTCTCAGTGCTGCAGTTCAAAGCTATCAGTGAACTTCACCTGGCCACCTTTACACAACGCCTAATTTTTTCGGTCTCTTCTTCTGTGTAGTTGGCAATGTTTGCACATATCCCAGCTTCAAACTGTGTCAGTTACTGTGGACTGGACACCTGACCCAGGCTGTAGTTGCCCGCCGGAGTCTGGTTCAGGCCAGACATCTCTGCTGATGAGGTCGAAATCCTGCCTGGGTCATGGAGAGCTGCCCACCGTGGGCCTGCACACCACACAGCAACTGCCCTATGGTGATTTTAACTTTACATTGATTTACCCATTTATACAAAAGGCTACTGTGTCTGTAGGCTACCTTAGATGTTAGGCACCTCGGTCAGGAGCTGGAATTAAAACCCTGGGCCTGCAGATTGCAACAGAAGACCCCCCCCCCCACTCCCAAAACTACTTGCTGCACAAAGACAACTGAAGATTATCTATCCTGTGATATTTAAATGGGCTTAATTTAACCAAAAAGTGCATTAAAAACATGCTATTTTTTTTTATTTGCCTCATGACATCATTGCTTTTGTGCACATATCCAATCCAGCTGAAACTTTCAGATGTGTCCGATTGGCATTCTGAAGGGGTTCTCGACAGCATCGCTATCCTTTCCAAATTACTCGGCAGTACTTCTGGGAATAGGATGTTCTGTCCATTAGGGATATTTTCTGCAGCATCTGCAAGACGCTTCCTCCAAAACGTTAGCTAATCGCATTTTCGAACTTCAAACGTTTCCCTTACGTGCGCCTGCCACACTTGTTTTTGTATTGTTATTTTTTCTAAGCAGAACTCTAAATGGTGACTGATGAATTTGCACAAGTGGAACTGGAAATGCATTGCACAAGTGGAACCGATTACAGCCTTTGTTGCGCAAGCTGCTTAAAATATACGAGAACATCCGTGTCCCCGGTTCTTGTAACATTCACAGCATCAGGGAAAGCAGCTGCCTGCTTCAGAGAGGCAAAGCCTCTCGTTTACTCCGGTTAATGGCTGAATGGCTGCTGTCTGGTCACGATAGTGGCCTGTGGTAAAGAATGCCTCTCCCATCCCATTTCTGCAGCAGCGGCAGTTGGTACAAGAGCAGGCAGAAATGTGCCTGTCAGCGTCTGCCCGGTGACTCATGCGGCTGGGCGACGATGTGGTCGTTGCCTTTGTGAGTCCCCTGACCCCCTCCGAAAAAGCGTGGTGCTGCATTATGTCTGGACATGCTGTAAAACTGAATGGGCTCTTTGAAACAAATCTTATTTTTATGCCCGCCTGCGACAGTGCTTTGCCCTTGATGTTTCTTTCAGCGTTCGTGTGGGAGGTTTCCAACACTCATGCTAAACAAACGCAGCTATAATACAAATTAAGGAATGGGGGCTTCTGTTCTTTCACCAGGGCACCGACAAATACTTGGACAGAGGCACTCACATTCCACAAACTCACTTCAGATGCGAGGAAGGCAACGCAGCATCATTACATAATGCCTACAAACAGCCATGATGAGCTTGTATGCTGCAACAAAATGTTGGACACGAGTGCTAAAGGACACCTGATTTGTTACTGGATGATCAGTCATGCTACAACATGGAGCAAATTGCTAGTTAACACAACCGCGTGTGCACTATTTGGCAGAGCTCCTCAGGCACGCAAGCCCAGTTCCACCAGTTCCACCTGCCACCCCTTCAGAGGCCACGCTGTGTGTGCTGGAAAAGTGGCAGGGCCCGCTTGTGGTCAGCTTGAGGTCAGCGGTCGCCACGCCAGATGTGAGTGAGCAGCTGCTGCCTTGGCACCAAGGACAGACATGGCAGGTCATGGCGATGTGCTAAGAGGAGAACAAAACAGCGTAGTGCTGCAGAAAAGCACTGCTGAAAAGTCCAGCAAAGGAAAGCTGTGAATCACAGCTACCAGAAACTCAAAACTACAGGTGGTAAATCATATGATTCTTTCCTTCAGCAAAGGGTCAGCTGCCTGAGATATTTCGATCTCATTTCTTCATGCTTTTTTTGGCGCTTAAATTATAAGGTTCTGTTTCACTTTCCTGAGAACCGCTTGAAAAGAACATCAGGTGTTCATTTGGAACAAAGAACTGGTGGTGCAGTAGGAAAGTATTAAAGATGTGGTGAAGCATGGACTGTCCCGCAATCTGCTGAGGACACCAAGTGGGAGGGGCTGTCCCTAAAGCTCAGGGGAGGGTTGACTCAGAGTCCCCAGTACTCCAAAAATGTCCCCTGCAGGGCGTGTGAGCTTCTTCTAAAATTCACCACAAAAATAACACCTTACAATGATATCGGTGAAGAGAAGGCACGAACTTTCCCAGTCACATTCTGTTTAAATTTTTCTACAATTTCCTGTTCTGCTAGACTGAAGGACAAACACTGCTTTGTTTTAATGTACAACTGAAATATTTCTGTGCTGGATAGTTCAATTTTAACATGCTGGGTGAACGCAAAGCAACGGAATTTAAGCATGAGGACAGCGCATAGCTGTTCATTTTTACAAATTAAATCACTTTACGCTACCACAGACGCACTCTCTTATCCCTAAAATAAGAGACAAGTGGATAGTGCATTCTGACTCAAGTGCTTTTGCGCCATTTTGTAAAATTACATAATATCAACATACAGAGGGAGGACTCAACATTGTTTGTGATGTAAGGGGCATAACCCAAAACTGATGTGAGCAAAGGATCAGAACTCCCCCCAGCCCACCTTTAGGCTAATTGTAAACGCTACGTTGTCGGGTCGCACCATAGGCACATGTGCGGTATTTACACTTGAGCAGAGAAGGCAAATGACTCAGTTGAACAAGGTTGCGGAACATCAATCAACGCGCTGGTTTCACATCTTGCTGACCAGAAAATGTACGCACCTTATTGTAATCTGGAGTAGAAAAACCCCATGTGTGCAGAGAAGTGGGGAGGGGGAGATACTGACTGTATAAATTCAAAAGGAAATGAGAAAACAAGCGTTTGCAATAGGAAATGGGGAGGTGCTGCCTCATAAGAGGAAATGCTGAATATAAAATGAGAATTTGATTTTCAGAAGTGAAATCTAATTAAGCTGTATATTTTAAACTACATTAAAGCCAGGTCGCTCTTTGTTAGTTAGCCAGCTAGACAACATGTTAGGCGCCGATGCTGTGTGCAAAGAGTGTGCGCATTTTACGGGGCGTAAACAAAAAGCGCGCATTTTACGCTGAAATGTAGAACCCAGCATCTCAAAAGACAGATCTCAAAACATGTTACCGCCTTGGTTCTTCAACAATTTTACTTTCGCTCTGCCAAAATGAGAACTTCCAGCACATTTGCACCTGTCTGTACGAGGCATTGTGTAACGACGATGCGTGAATTTTGGGGGCAGCAGGTATCAATATTTAGGACCGCTGTCTTGCAATGTGAAGGTCTCTGGTTCAAATCCCTGCTCCTGGTGTAGCACCTGTGATCATGGTACTTACATAAATTAATAAAGTAATGACATTCTGCTGTACAAATAGGAAAATCATTGTAAAGATGATTATCTAACACTTTAAATCTGCCTGGCAAAAGGGGGGGGGGGGTAAATATAAATAGTAATAAATACTGTCTATTTATTAGATCAGATCACTATATCTGCAGGCCATTTCATCCAGAGAAATGAAGAAAAACTAGGGTGGCCAGATAAAAACAAAATAATAATCAACCCAGGAGCCATCCTGGAACTCATACTGTAGGTGGTGATGGCTCCACTATGACAAGGGACCCCAACTGCGTCCTTCACTTGGTGACACTGGTTAACTGGTTCTCTTGCTAAGAAAATTATACTCTTGAAACCTAAGACTAATTGCAGCAGAGACTGCCTGTTAAACTATGACTTGGATGCCGTCACCTTGCAGCATCTTGAGCTGCGTTACAGATTCAGGGAGACGCGTGTAGTGCTCCTGTGGGACACTGTGGGAGGAAAAGGTAGAGTGAGGTGAAAGGTTGGGTGACACATGATTGCCATGCAAAAAGGGGGAAAAGCCTGTCAATAACACATTGCCGTACTTTAAATGCAAATCAGACCACTTGTATTCTTCCAAAGTATGCGAAGTACTGGTGTAGCAGTTTTGGTTTCATCCATTGTGAACGGTCAGGGACATCACTGTGGGTAAGCACACAGTCTTTAGTCCACTTCAAAAAAAAGCCTGTGTGCTTTCTCTGAGACTAAGGGTTAATGGACCGAATTAGGCCTACGAGAGAAACCTGCTGAGCCAGTAGGGACCGAGGATCCCAAGACAGAGAGCGGATTTGTGGCAGTAATTGAGTACAGCATAAACAGTGCTCCTGTCTCTGGTGGGTTTGCCCAAGGCCTTTCCCCTTGCTGGGGGGTGCCCCTGCTTCCGCCATCATGCCCAGGTGATCTGCGAGCAACTGTGTGTCAAGAGTCATTCAATGGAACTCAGAGTGGGTGTGGTGTATGGGGAAGGGGGGCATCTTCATCCTCCAGCCAAAATGGCGCTATCTCATCATACTCGCTTTCCTTTCAAGCGCTCAGAAGCTGCGCTGTCCCAGAGGGGGAAAAAGGCGATAAAAGACCGAGACAATGAGCAGCCTTCGTGTGGCCTTATCGCAGCATATAACAGCACGGAAGAAAAGGGTTATCAGTACACATCATCCAAACAAAAACAAAATAAGGCTTTTCATGCCCATTCATTGCACCCTATTAAAAATACAAAGCAAGGCAGCTAATAGCTGGGTGGAATGTATATACGGCAAATTCCTCTTCGGTGACATCACTGTTTATATACCGCTCCCAAACTTCATTATGTTTTATAGACTTTAAAGACTGATGGAACTCAAGATTCCACTGTTCTGCATTTGAATTCATCTTTTTTCCACTCTTGCCTAAATGCAGTGAAAAAGACCGAATTTCACTTTTAATCACAGTGCGTGAATGGGAAAACTTTAAATGGATTTCCAAGTACAATAAAAATGCCACATTAACATGCAAGGAAGTTCCAGACGAGGTCAAATGAAAATGAATGTACCCTTTGCATTATGAAAACTAATGACAAAACTGCGGATGAACGCAAATTTGAAATTTCCAAAAAATATCATAACCAAACCGATTCGCTTTTTTAAGACACAACTGTGATAAAAACGCTTTGCTTAAGGGTACAATAGCAACGGCGCTGCCAGAGGATGATCACTGCAAATCTTAGATCCATAGCTATAAATACAGTACAGCACTTGCTCCACATGCCATCACTTCTTCCATTTATTTATTTATTTATTTTTAAATCTGCCACTCCATCTGCAAGACATGAGCTACCATGTGTCAGTGAAGAATCATCAGAGCCGCAGCTTTAGGCTGCAACTGGCCGCTGTGGTCTCCTGCTTCCACTGTCTAGACCACACAACAGTGATTCACTTGTGCATCAAAATAAATGATGATTAATCAATACAGATGTTCAACATTGAGGAAGACTGAAAATAAAGGGAGAATTCCCCTCGATGAATGAGTGACAGACACCCATGAAGACAACAGAAGCCAGGAAAACAGGGCCACAGCCTTAGCAAGAAAACAATAGGATTTCTGGAACCTTCTTGATTCCGGGCAAAGAAGTACACGGAATGGAGATGAACTGATTGGGTTTATAAAATTGGGCTGACAGATTCACGTCCTGGTAGAGGCAAGCAAATTAACTTACATATGCAATATATCCAACTATCCAATATAACCAATTGCATATGTGAGTAAATTGTAAGCCATTGCGTCATGTAAGAGTCAAAACATATCTAGGCCCTCTGTTGAGATTTGCTCTTTTGCTTACTTTGAGCTGAACATCACTTTGAAGGAAAATACATAAATGGATGTAAATTTAAGTATTTTCTAAAAAACATACCTTATAAGCCACTACAGGGCAGCAGGTTGCATTCTGGTTAGAGCCATTGCCTTGTGATCAATGGACCCAGGTTCCCTACACCTGTGGGAGTAGCCTGGACTGAGGTACTGACCCTGAAACAATACAGCAAAAATTGTCCTGCTTTACAGATGGGTAACCTATTTTGCATACAAACCTGAAACTGAAAGATTTGTAGAATAGCATGACCGAAACAAATAAATTAATAAATTAGAGGAAATATTTGCATAAATAAAAATATACATTACATATTAGTGATTACACATGTAGTGTTTGCCAGTGGCAGCATATGGACGATCCATATTAAACAAGAGGCTTCCAGGGGAGAAAACAAACACGCTACATAGGATGAGTTACACATAAAGGAAAGAAAAAAGAATAGACTAGCAGGCCACTACACCGATTCCTGAAAAGGGAAATCTGCTGTATGAGACTACTACTGAAATATCGACGGCTGCATCTATTACTGTAGTGCGAGATGTGCTGAAGTACTGCGTTCTCCATACCGTATATGACTGAGAGAAACGCCGGCAGCGAGGGCTGACGGCAGCGATGCCTCGACAGAAATAGGGCGGCACTGTGCCAAGGCAGCCAGAGTTTTTCTGAGAGGGTGACAGCGCATCCCATGGAATGCGTGTTCAATTTAGGTTGGGGGAGGGGGTACGGAGACTATTTATACGAATCTGACTGGCAAAACGCCTTATCTGGCACGTGAACCCCTGATGCTCCTGGGGGCTTGATATTTAAGAATGGTGCAGCTAAAGTAGCGTAGAGGTGAATCCTTTTCTGTGGCATGTGCAATACCCACACTCTGCAGGCAAGGCGCAGTTGGCACGCATCCCCTGGAAAGCCATTGTAAAGACTTTAATATCCCTACAAGGCATTTAGGCCATGACGATTATTATCGCAGTCATTACCAGCAGCAGTAAATTATTCTTCTAATATTTTTGTTATAAATGCCACTCAGTTGTGTCCATTCACAAAATGCCAACCTGCACAGGCAAGCCACAGGAGGTCACATCTGCTTGGTTCCCATGATTCTGTACTCAGGTCCAAATGTCTTGTCGCGATTCCATGCAGGCTGCGTCAGGTGCGGCCCAGAGGAAGGGGAAGCAGCGAGGGAACGATACTCGGAGTGTTGTGACATTCTCCTCGACAGGGGACCCGTGAGTCACAGTCAGGAAGTCGAGGGCAGCATCTTGAGACAGGAAATCAGAGTAAAAACACGTTGAATCACGGTGGGAAAATGGGGAACGTGGCGCACTGGACGTGTGCATCTGGAGCCTGCAGCTGTACAGGACACCGCAACTAAGCTCTTTCACGGCAGGGCCTGTTTGCAGAAATCTCTCTGATGGACAAACATTGCAACACCAGTGAAAGAACTCCTGCAATCATTGCCATTGAACTCAAGGCAATCAGCTGATAACAGCAATTCTGAGAAGAGCGCCCCAATAAACCTCACGTCTAGCCTTGATGCCGCACCACAGTGCCATTGGTCGGTCAGCCTCAGGTGAAGGTGCTGAGTAGTGTGGCATTGGATTTTTTCATGGTTGTTCATGTAAAAATGCCGGTGCCCTGAGGGAAACGGGCCATCTCATGACATCTAACAAGGAAGCTGGACTGAAAGCAGGGTCACTCGAGGAATTCAGCCTTTGAAAACACAGAGGAAAGTTTGGCTGGCTACCGTCTCCCTTTGGAGTGCCCCGCAGCTCACTGCAGTCTTCTGACAAAACTCTCTCCCTGTGAAAATGAGATGCAAAAATACGCAGGAAAGAGCAGGGCGAGGAGGGTCGCCACCTGTTCGCTTCCCAGAGCAGGACGACATCACAGGGCAGAGAACAAACAGCTAGTATATCTTTCCTCAACAGATGTCCTTCAACTTTCATACAATCTCTGAAAACCATATGCTGCATGCTAGTTTTAAACACTCTTAAAAGGAGGACAATGAAACCCGCCCATTTTGCTCAGCCTTTAATATTTGAGAAGTGGAAAACCGGAAGGGAGAGAAACACATTTGTCCGTGTAATCTTGGGTGAAAACGTTAAAGTTGTCGTGGTTTTAATGTGCTATCCGCAGGTAACCCGAACCCCAGTCTATCCAATCCAGCTTCACGTGAGCAAGTTACAGCAAGATCTTAAACTCTAAAGAAGTCAAAAACAAACACAACTGTTGGTTAGAGTTACAGCCGGGTCTGAAAGTACACCATTATCCTAAAAGACCGTTGCAGACAGGAAGTGATTTATATTTCTTGGAAAAACAGTTTTCTTTCCATCACTGCATGCGATAGCAGTTTTTATTAATAAAACAAATTGGGCCGATTTGAATTGCAAATTTTAACTGCCGTTTATTCCCCCGAATTCACTGAGGCCAGTCAGGTCATAAACCTCAAGAATTCCCAACTGTAAAGAAAACTCTCCGAGAGCGCAATCGGGACAGAAGGCATAAACCCTGTATAAATACACATACAGTGGTGCAACCATTGATTTGGTTTTTAATGCTGATATGATGCTCGCATTCTGCAAAACTGTCATGGGCAAAATTGACTTGCAAATAAGAGTGGAGCTTACAGATGGCCATGTCTTAAAGTGCGCTTGGGGTATCTGATTGCAGAGCTACAAAAAGACTGCATGTTTAAGAGAGCCGTAGACTCTCTTAATGGAACTTGGTTAACGCAAAAACCGCAGAGCACCAGTTTTGCATGTGAACAGCGACTGTATGTCAACAACTCTTGACATTAGTTCGTAAGGCTGTTACATGCATATTTGTTTTTTTCTGTTTTCAATGGGTAGCATAGATCTTGTAGCTGTCAGCTTGTAATCTATAGATTCCCGGTTTGAATACCACTCCCGCTGTAGTAGCCCTGAAATCCGGCAAACGTTTCAGAAGCATTATGGGCAGAACGGAGAGGCTCAGGAGGAGCGTCTATCCACAGGCCATAAGACTTCTGAACCCACGCCATCACAATCCTCGCAAACCAGGATCTACAATATCCATTGACCGCTCCCCTCACTGTCACTGTCCCCATACTGCAACTTAATGTCTTATTTATTTGTTTTATTTGTCTACCACTTATTTATCTATTTGTGTTTGTTGACTTCTTGATGTTTGGTTGTTTTTGTTGTCGTTTGTTTCACCCGTTGGAATGGAACCACACAGTCTCCTGAAACGGCACATTTCACTACATGGTATACTTGGTAACCATGTATGTGACAAATAAATTCTTTTGATCTTTGATCTGATCATGGTCCTTACCCTGAATTGA
This sequence comes from Heterotis niloticus, assembly GCA_018136845.1. Classification (NCBI taxonomy): domain Eukaryota; kingdom Metazoa; phylum Chordata; class Actinopteri; order Osteoglossiformes; family Osteoglossidae; genus Heterotis; species Heterotis niloticus. The sequence goes on along the minus strand of CM030903.1, from coordinate 19,843,157 downwards.
TAGAGAGAATACCTTGCTGTATAAATGGATAAATCACTGTACGCCTGAGAAACTAAAACTGCAAGTTCCCCTGGACAAAAGTGCCACTAAACAATATAAACTAAAAGAAATTCCAAAAAAAAAAAAAAAAAATGTTTTTCATAACACCGAAAGAAGAGCATCAGAATCAGTTGTTCATTCATTCACGTCATCACAATGTGGGAGTGCTTCAAAGCCAACGTTGTACCTCATGGTACTTCCAGAGGTGCTGTGGCGTTTTTTTTTTTTCCCACATACTGCAGTTTGCTTTAAAGGCCTTTGAGCCAGAGAATTAGACACAGGTACACGGACCCTTACACAGACCCACACTGTCACGGTGAAAGGCTAAGAACGGTGCTTCCTCTGCCAAAGCCCTTGTGCCTTGCATAAGAGAGAAAAAGAAAAATGGTGGCAACAGCGAACCCCGAAAAGACGTTACACACGCGGCAGGCCCGTGTGAGGACGACCGCTCTCACTCGCGTTCTCACTCTTGTTCACTTCACTTGAATTACGTGCGCTTAGGCAACAGAACGCTGAAGTCAGTTTCCCGTGAAGAAGACACAACAGCCGTATCAACACAATCTGCAACCGCCAGACAATCGAGAGTTTGTTTGACTGCGTGCGTCCGGGCGTGTCTTTGTGTTTAAGACAAATTCAATTTAAATGTGCATACCTGCAGGCATCCAGTCATATGCACACACCCATGCTTAGACACATTTCTCGCCACTAGTATTTGTAGTGCAAATAAAAGTACCTTAATTATTTTGCTCTTAACCATTATTTTTGAGTTTAACAAAGACTTAAAGAGTTTAAAAATCTCAGCACTAAGTGACAGACCAATAGCCAGAAGGAGGTGATTATAGAGATTAAAGCTGTGGCCTTTTTAACTGAAGAACCTGCATTTGAATCCCTGCTCTGCTACAGAACCATCGGTTGAGTACTAACCCTGAAATGATGTGCATAAAGCGACTGGCAGATTGAAATCTACAAAGAGGAAAGGGAAAGGACTGACACACAAACATCTAATTACATAAATTATTATATTGTAAGCCAGTCTAAATGAAAGTGTCATAGAACTGAAAATATATTATCATCTCATTATAATATATTTTTAAAATAATATTGTAATACGTCTAAGCCCTTTGTTGTGGGACGCACTTGAATGTACATCACAATAGATCAGTATCTTTCAAATTAATATAAACAAACGCAATGATTTTTACTGACCTCTTAAGCCCTTATAGAGAGTAGTGCGGTGGTTCAAACCAATGCCTTACAATTAAAGGACCAAGGTTTAAATCCCACATCCTGCTGTAGTACCCATGAGCAAGGTCCTTTCCCTGATACTGTAAAAATGATCCAGCTTCATAAACGGGTAAATGATTGCAAACAATTTAGAGTACAAACCTCATATTGTAAGGCACTCTAGAGAATGGTAAAACTAAGTTATTAGTTTTGCATGTCTTCAATACCGACTCACAGGACTCCCACCGTGCTGTTGGAATGTGGGTCAGCGAGAGTCATGGAAGACGCCTCACGTCCGTTGGTTAGATGTTGTAGGTAGGTGGCTGCGTGCGGCAGGAACATCTCAGCACCCGCTTTTCTTTGCATTCCTGTATGTGGTGAACTTGACAAATATCAAACAGGGGAAAGACTTTCACTGGCTGCTTTTTTCCCAGCAAAGAGTCTGCATTCCGATTAGGTTTAAAAATAGAACTGTGGTGCAGTGCAATGTGTCACAAAACCTTTAATTAGTCGCAAAGTGAAAACCAAGTGGCAGGGATGGAGCCGTTTCCTGAGACGGGGACACGGCTCTCTCAGCCAAAGGACACAGTAGATCTGGGTGAAATCAATCTCAACTTGGCCTCACCCTCTCATAGGGCAGAGTCCCTTCCATACTGGCCTGGTTATGTCGCAGGGGTCTGAACATAAACAGGACCCTTTTGAACAAACCCCTCCCCTCCTGAACCCTGCATTACACCTGCAGAGATGATACAAACTATTATGGAGCACAGTCACTATCTCGCTGCTGTTATCAGAGAGGCAGATCGCCAAACGGGGGTGCTCTGTGGGGCCAGGAGCCTGACAAGCAGCTGACCTTAATCAAAGGCCCACGGGTTGAAGACGGAAACCGAGGCCTGTGAGCCGTACACTCCTCCGCCTTTCTGTCACCGCTTTGTGCACCTCCCTCCTTTTGTCACCCGCACCAGCTGGAGTGAACCCTGCGAACCTCTAACCTCACTTGACACCTGCTTTCCTGCCTGTCAAGATTGAGCAGGCAGATACAGCAAATTCATTCCAGAAGACACTGTACAGCTTGCTGATCTCATACAATGAGTTACAAATAAAGGAAAGAAAAAAAGAATAAAACTGTAGACTCGCTTGACCTTCAAAGTTACCACAAGGGTACCAGTTGGGCATCCAGTGTTGAGCAAAAACAAGTATCCCAAATAACCCTTTGAAACAGGTTCTGTTCTGTTGTAATGCCTTCAACCCAGCGACTCTGAGCCCAAAAGCCACCAGACCCAAATGTTGAATCTAAATCCCTGACTTGAATCCAGTTACTTGGTCTCACAGATGGCATTTTTGTTACTGACACTCAGCTGCCATTGTTTCATAGCACAAAAGCCCTTTTGTCCACAACAATACCATGTGTTGTTGTCCAGCAAGGCCAAACAGCAGGAATTTGTTTTCATTTACATTTATTCATTTTGTGGTGCCTGACTGTGAAGTCTTACAAATGCATATAACAGAATTATTACTAATTTAGTGACTAATGTGAGTTATGCTTGCATCCTGAGCTACTAGCAATTATTTACCCACTGTAGTATATTACAACTTTTACTGCATCAATTCAGTGTAAGTACCTTGGACAAGGCAAGTACAGCAGAAGAGAGGATTTGAATCCAGATCCTTTAACCCGCATGGAAGTGATTCCAACCACTATGCCACCTGCTGGAAAGATAAATCTGAGCAAAGGGGGCAGAATTTGCATGGATGAGTGTCTGAATATTCCTAGTAAAAGGGGAGGTGTCCATAGTATGGGAAAATAACAGCTAGAATAAGGGCTGCCAACGTGAACCCACTTCTCCTCTGTAAAGTGATCTGTTCACACGCCCTGCCCTGACACAGCGCAAACGGGCAGCTTGGAGCACCCGCTGTATAAATAGCACTGTTGCAGAAGTGCTGTGGAACTCTGGCTCCTTTCTTGCTGGAGCGCCCTCATCGGGTGGGTGCTGAAACCATCACCAGACTGCACGGGTCTTCAATGTATGTGTGACCCAACAGGGGCAGTGAGGGGTTTGTATGGAAGGCCCGTTCCCTTCCGCAGAAGTTCGCTTTAACGTGAATCACCCACGCCTTATACCCCAGCTAAAGTAGCTCATCCACTCTTTTACACTGCAGATTCAAAAGTGGTAATGATAGTTGGTTATAGAGCTCATTACCACCTAATCCATTTGGTTATTTGCTCTACAGGATGTGTGCAACCAGGGGTTTATGTACAGAAAGGCCCATCGCTGCAGCTGGATGCTGACTGTGTGACCGCATCTTTGCTCTTCTGTCACTAGACGCCTGCTGCAGAATAGCAAGAAAGGTGTCACCAGGGCATTGTGGTCCCATAGGTCTTTGGCCTGTAAAACCACAGGCCAAAGTTCAGTCCTGTCAGGGCAAAAGGCCACCACAGTTTTATAGGCCTAAATGAGATCTTAAGAAGGCTCCCCTCCCCCTGCCGAATTCTCAACGGCTCCGGTGGGTCTTGCTAATCAAACCTGCAGGGAAACCTTGTCACTTGACACGGGGCCGAAGGGGGTGGGGGATCCAGGAACAGGCAGAGGGGGTCTTTGAGAATGTTCCTCCCGCTGAGCTCCGCGCCTCTCAGTCTGTTTTAAGCATTGACTGCTGACACCCGGGCCCAGCAGCTGTTCCTGCTGCAACGATGAGGGGTGGAACGAGGTTACGACAAGGCGGAAGGCCCGAAAAACCTCTCATACAACTTCTCGGTAACTAATACACACTTCTAGGAAGAGAAGGAACTACATGTTTTGTGGAAACTAACGCATGACAAATATAGAGCAAAGAATTCAGATTTCCAGCTTTGAACTTCAGCTGCCTTCAGTTACAAAAAAAATAATCTTTACAAGGCTGTTCAATTGCATGTCAAGGAATGGTGAGTTTCAGAGTAATTTTACAGCATAAATCACAACAAAAGTCAAAATGCAATCTACAGTAAGGGTTCTCACTCAGATTCTCTGATTTTTCAGTCTCAGCCAGTTGTGCCGAAAGACGAGGGAGGAATTTAAACTAGGAGACAAAGCACAAGAGATTGACAGCAGCAAGGGTCAGCAGACAGAAGGGCCTCTGTGCTGGCGATCATTTCTGTACGTCAGGAGCTTCCATTGAGTCAGCAGAGCAGTGACATGCTGCCTCGCGCAACTGTGCCGCCAACGCTGGATCTTCTGTCGCCAACTTCCTAACAATCCTGGCATCCAACAAAGGGATGCCTTTTCTCTCGCCCCATTCAGAAAAACTGCCTGCTAACAGAGGGTCACTGGTCTGATTTTACAACCGTTTCCTGTCTTGAGCTGTACTGACAAGGAAAAAAAACTGCTAAACTTGTAGTATCTCTGTATGTCACATGGCAGGTAGTTGGCTGTTATCAGCGTACTGCCCTCAGCAGAAACAGTTTACATACCACGTTCAAACAACAGAAACCCTCCAAAATCATGGTGCCAGTGACAGTAGTGGGTCAAAATTCCTTGGTGAGGGTCATAGCCATATGTACAGAAATAAATGCTTTTAGGGGACAGTACCATAACCCAGCATGCAGTGAACTGGAGCTCAAAAGAGGTTGTAGCATGTTTGACAGGGAAAGATTCTAGAACCTTTTTCCTAACAGGTATCAGGTCTCCGTACACAGCCCTCAGGAGTTGAAAGGTCACTGCAACAGACTGGAAATGACTGCTGGCTACAGCTGTAGCCCATAAATTACCAAACATGTGACAGACAATTGACCACAGGTGTTCCTCCAGGGTGAGGAGGGATGGTGTGAAGGGGTATTGTCTTCCTGCTGGCCTCCTATGATTCAAATTATGACATAAGCTTTTTTGGGCTTCTCCCCATTGGTCGGAGGAGCTGTCAAACAAACATTTCCATCCAAGCAGTTTCCAAATATTCTTACCAGGACAGCATACTCTGGCGATCAGTATGATATCTGCCACATGGATCTTTGGCACATACAGGATCCCCCAGTGTGAAGGACCAGAAATTGTGTGTGACAAAGCATGCTTTTGCTAAGGGTTTCTTCTAGACTTTTTTCTGGTTGTCACATAACTAACATGTTAATTTTCAAACAATGATCTTTATTCTTACATAGCTGGCAAAAAAAATTCTTATAAATGATTTGGTCAACTCCTTAGTGCTACATGACACCCTTGTTCAATACTGTCAACTTTTACTCTTGGGCTGCATTCAGCCATTTATGTATGTATTATAGTGATGAAGTTGTTTTGCTGTAGACAAATAAACAACATAAGTGTGCAGTAACAATTCTCCTTGTTTGTGATTATAATCCTGTTGCTTAATAAATCACATCATTACCTTTGTATTAATGGCTGTGAATTTGTTCAACTACTCGACTCAGTTTCCATTTTGTTTCCTGCACTTTAGTAAGAAATAACCATTAGCAATAACAATTTATGATAATAATACCCATTCAAAATCATTCATAGCTCCCTAATCAATTTTCTGAGCAGTTTCTGGATCGTGCCATCCAGCTCACAGTGTATCATACTGTCACTGGGAGTGAGGGGACGTCTCTCTGGGTCATGGATTCTGGTGTTCAGCATGCTCATCCAACAGGAAAAACATCCGCTGGGGTGCGTAACTCCCAGTTATCTCCAAAAGTCATCTCTCCCAGCTCTGTCCCCCGGCTCACGCTAGCCACCCAGAGATGGGTCTGTATGGTCTCACGGGAATACGAGATTACAGCCCAACTGCTGTGTTCTTGCCCACTGCTCCCACCCTGGTGCATCCACAAAGCACCAGCCTCACGCCCCACTGACATGCACCTGCATCAGAAAGATGGGATTATCCTCGCCATTAGCCGAGATATTTGGTAGAAAGGACAGTCGAGCGGAGAGGCAGCCGAGCCGAGTGAAATCCTGTCATGTCTCACAGCAGCTCCCTGCTGCTGAAAGCCAAGGAAAAGCTAATAATAGTGCTGACATCCTTCAGCGAAAAAACCTTCCCATCACTGCTTCAGAGGCAACAGACAGCTTGGAGGACTTTGTCTCGGTTAGATAATCTATTAGAAGAAAAGAAAACATTATGGAGGCACCATGAGGCGCTGCTAACCTGCATAATTTCCTTCACATCCCTTAATGCAGATTCCAGGATTTAAGGTAGTGAGCAATCAAAATGGCTCTACAAGTAAATAAATTACACTCTGCATACAAGAGATTTTAAAACCCTTTAAAAACCTCTCACTGGGCAAAAGTTGATCCTTTGCCTTCAATGGAAACTCGCAAAGCATGTTCCAGAAATACAGGTGCTAGTTTAGAATACCTGCAAGGACGCGACAACAAACAATCAGAGCAGATTATAATACTTTGGACACTTCAATAAAGCACTGGTTTCTTGCAGAAAGACAGTGATTCTTGAGAAAGACAGAAAATTACTCCAACAATCACAATGATGCCTCTCTTTCAACCCTAAGGACACAAGTGGGGGAACATTCTAGGTTCACTCCTTACAAGTGGTTAAGAGTCGACATCTTCTCAACACTTGATTTGACAAGAAAACAGATACAGTCTCATATATAGATCAGTTTTTCCAAATATTAACATTATAATGTATTCACTTGCTTTGAATGACAAATGACACTGATTGTGCTAATTTTGCAGTTTTTTTCAGCATCCAGCACTCAGTGTGTTTATAATAAATCTTATGTCAGTACGTTCAACGGAAATAAAACCTGAGATGCAAGTTTCCTTGGAGAACAAATGAACGTGCAGCATCAGTGAGTTTGGCTCTGGTTAAAGAGAAGACATCTACTCACAGCATAAAGTGGAGCTTTCTTCTGCCATGAACCAAAAGCTCAGATCCCTTATTTGGACAGTCTCTTTACTTTAAAAACTTAAAATTGTGTTAAAGTGGTTTTCACAGCAAATTCAGTTTTTTTTCTTCTTTTTTTCACCAATTCCTTTGAAAAATAAATGTCATAATCAATAAACAAATAAAATGGCAGACAGCATTTACTTAACAAACCAATATTTTTAAACAAAAATTTGTCTGCTTTTGAGCTATCTATAAAAAAAGGACCTTGTTTACTCACAAATACATTTAAAAAACCTAATAAATAATAATGAGCTGTGGTGGCAGAGCAGCCAAGGAAACAGAAGCCTTCTTCAGTGAGGTAGGACTTCAGGAGTCTCCAGCAGAGCCAAGCCAGCCTGTGCTGCCAAAACAGAGCTTTTATTGACTAACAGCAAAAGATGACTACTCTGAGTCACGAGCCTCCTTTCACTACTCTGCTGTCACTTCAGGATGACAGCTCAGTTGGTCAACTCCATTTTGCCCTTCAGGCCTGGTATTATTGTTGCACAGCAAAACACAAAAGGCTTTGCTGCCTTTACTGGAATCACACACAGAAAAAAAAAAAAAAAAAAAAAAAATCAAGTGGCCAGGAGAGAATCCACCCCAGTGTTTGTGCATGGGCAGCCATCGACTACACAGCCTATTGTCTGGGGCCTGCATTTCTGAGAAACACTCAACCAGAAACTGGGCCCTTTAATCTAATCTAAACTGTTATTCAGCTCTTACCAGGCTTCCTCAATTATCCCACTCCACCATTTTTTCCTCAAAGTTAAAAAAGCAGAAATCTGAGGGAATCTATGCTTAACGTCCGGAGTCATGCGTTAGTCAAGAGTGACGGTTTCCCTCGTGGGTTAGTCACAGGCAGTGTGGGGCTGGGAGATACCGCACTGGAAGCTGGCAGCACAGTGCGTGCATAGCTGGAATGGATGCCGGATTACTGACTGTTTACGGTAAAAGTGCGCTAAGCCTCAGCATCGCTCCGCCCAGTGTTGGGCCAGAGCCTGGTACCACGGAGACATTTTTCCGCCCAGTGTGGGGAGGGAGAGCGCTGTATGTGGAGCGTGATTGTTTCTAGGGCTCTTATTTAACGGAGACAGACTTTATTTGCTTAAAAATTTCAAGCTTGTTTTTCCTCTCCCTCACTCTTCTGTAGAACCCAGGCTCCTTTTTGGCAGTACCATCAAGTTTCCCAGGAGCTGCAGCCAAGAAAGAACAGAAATTATTTAAGTGTTTTAAAGTGCAACTCTTGGAGAAATTCTATGATTCACACTAGTCAGTGCTGTGACGTAAGAGGGAAGCAGAACAAGGCCCACCCTCACACTGGGGTCTGGTAAAGGCATGGCTGTGGAATGTCCTGAAAAAGGAGCGGTGTAGTGGAGGCTGGCCAGTGGGGATGGAGGAATGCGAGGCCTCCGGGAAGCACTTACATCTACAGATGACCGGAGTACACATGAAATTTTGGAAAACTGCTGGTCTGCCTTAAACAAACATTAACAAATGGTGACATACAATTCTGTCTTTCCCCAATTTCATAACGCAATCTGATTTCACATTAACAATTTAATTTTATATCTATCATACTCAATGCTCTGACTTCACATCTTGCTGGATTATCCACCTAAGTTGAATTTTAATAATGGTACAAAGGATACACATATTAAATATGTACACACAAAATACAATCAAAATAATATGAATACTTTAAACATCAAAAAGAGAGAGAGAGAAATATATGACTTGACACTGTTTTCATACCTGGATTTTAAATTCTGTTCTTCTCAGTCAATAAAAGATGCAGATTTTATCTCACGTTCTTGCCCAACACATTTTTTAATTAATTTAAAATTCTGGCTAATAGTTGCTGCCGCACACCATGCCGTCTTGATGTGCAGGAGCCGTACGAATGAGAAGACACAGGTGACAGCCAGGTGAATCGCTAGGCCCTGATTGGCTGGTGCCCATCTACGACACCAAAGAATGCTGGACCCAGCAAGTGGGTCCACAGGGGGCGGAGACAGATAAGTACTCCCTTCTGAAATGTCCTGAGTGGCCTGTGACTCAGTGAAGACTGGGACACACTTTCCATGCTGAACCTGATGAAATGTGACAGTGAGACGTAAGTGTTTTCTCAGGAATGGTGTGGAGCAAACAAGCTGAAGAGAAGGCAGAGCGCACAGTGTCATTATAGATAAGGCAAACACCGCAGTGTCTGTAAGAAGAAATGCAATTCACTCCCTGAGAAATGATATTATTAACATGAAAACAAGTCTACAAAGTACAGTATTTCACATCTCAACATGGTCAGATACACCCAATTAATTTAGACAATTAATGTAGTATTTGTTTGACATCTTTGTCTGAACTGCCTTACAATGACGCACTATATTTCTCTGTACAATCCTCCCATCTTAACACCAGAGCAATCTAACACAGTGAACAATTCAGAGCCATCGCTTCACTTCATCTGAAATGCACTTCTTTGTCCTCTGAATTAAACCTGAACATGGGGAAAACATGCAATCTCCCCACAGACTCAGTAGATCTAACCTACATTCAGTCACATAGCCCAGGAACCGTGAGACTCCAGTACCACCCTCTGTACCACAGTGCCACCTTATTTCACTTAGAATCTAAACCATTCATAGAGGGTGAACTCCATGGTCACTGGTTCTACAGCTGTCCTGCTTACTGGACTGAATCCAATGGCCTTCAGATTAAAATCAATGTGTAACAATTGCACCAGCTCCTGCCCTATCATACTTATTCATATTCTCATTTAACCAGATCTTTGCGGTCGGAGGACAGTATGAGGAAGTCCAGGGCATATTCAGCCAAAGTGCACTTCTGTCAGAGCACAAAGGACAATGGAACAAATTTGCCACTGTGTTGACAACTAATTGTCCTCATGACGTCACACGGTCTCCAGGTGGGTGGTGGCTAAGACGAGAAGTGCCTGCGGGTGGGGGTGCAAAGCGGGGTCACAGTGTTTCTGTCTGGCGAGGCGGAGGTTTGCAGGAGGCTGCCTGAGCACTCAATTGCTGGAAACAGGACAAGTGCGATACAAACGCAAGTCACTTCCAAGATCACAGGGCCTTCTACCAAGGCGTGGATGGGTTCCAGGTCCTCTTTCCACCGTGCCTTCCGTACCAGGCTGTGCTATTTTTAGCAGAGCCTGGCTTCAGTTCTGAAAAAAATTCTAATCCAAAATGGTACCACTGCCGACAAATAAACTAGCACAATTCAACGAGTGAAGCTTTTTTACTAAACAAAGCGGTGGCCTTTCTCTAGGTGCTCCTGCTGCGGGCCATCTGTTGGCCTTCTCCTGGTCGAGGCCTCGGTTGGCAAGTTCACTCCTATTTCAACAAAAATAGACCATGGAACACAATGACCTTCCCCCGAGGTGTGATTTTGGAAAACTGCTGAATAACAAGCTGTGTGGTTATTTAACAATCATGGACTTGCCTCATTTTTCCTCAACTTCCACAGATATTATGGCATTGTATGAAAGGTCATCTGAACAGGAACACAGGTTAACTACTGCAGCGAGCAGGGGGAGGGTGGGAGACAGAACAACACAAAAAAGCTAATCAAAGAACGGTCCCCAGCCAAATTTTAGGATGTTTTTCCCTTCCAAACAAATGGTAGGCTATTGTTATGCTGCCAACTCACAGTACACCAAGCATCACTGGGGCACCAGATGACACAACATCCATGGGAAATGGAAAACACAGCAAGGGGAAAAAACATAACCCCAAATTCTTTTGCTTCGGTTTTCCAAAGGAAGAATACTGATTACCTGTACTGTCGACAGACGGCATGATTTATTACAATAGCCAAGCATGAATGCTTGCTGGGGGGCCCAGTTACAGACCAAGAGGCCTACTGTGAACTTCTCCGGCACAATTCAGTGTCATTCTGTACTTTTAGGTATCTAAATATAACTACATGGTAGATTATCCCTTGATCTGGAGGCCAGTTTTATCCCTCCTCGTTTCAACATAATGACAAAGGAAACCCCATGGTGGTATATTCTTCTCTGCACCAAAAAATATTTTGTACGGACACTGTAGATGCTATAAAATGACTTCACTGGAGTGATGACACACTCATTTCCTTGCACATATTTGCAGTATTGAGATTAGTTTTCCATGTCAGGAAGAGGTGGATGCTTCATCAGAGCTCCAGAGTTCACAGTCCCCTGTAACATCAAGCTAAGTGGAAGTGCTTCTTCAGCCATTATGAAAAACCATCAAAATGATCCCAACAGGTTTCAAGGCAAGGCAGACTGCCACATACTTCAGCATCTGTTGCTGAGTAAAAATTCAAGTTCAGGAGGTTCCTCTGGAAACTCAAGAAGGTCAACAGGAGCGTGACATGGGCGGCTGGTGAACAAGCAAGCGCCACGCCAGACTGAGGGCATGCAGGCACCCGGCCGAACTGCGCCTGTCCCTGCATGAGCTCAGCCCCATCCCCAGCAGGACGGAGGTCAACACAGGGCACTGTGGCTGGCGGCCAGCTTGGAGGTTCCGTGTGCCAGCACTGAGAAAACTACGAGTAGCCAGTGACCCAACACCAGCAGAGTTATTACATCTCAGCTCCATACTACATTCATGGATATGCTACCAAAGTTCTCTTTAAGGGTTTCTAGAAAGGATGATAGATCTGCTTCTAAACCTGCAGAATATCAACCACAAACAGTAAAGAAGCTGCAATCTCTATAACTTCAAGGTTAAAAAACAAATTCATTCAATTCCACAATTTCACCGAACACCCCTTAGCACAGAGATTACACCTATTGCCTTGCGATCAGAAAAACCTGGATTTGAATACCACTTCCTTCTAATGTATCCTTAACAAGGATTGATACCTTAAATTGCAACAGCAAAAACCACTCAGCTGTATAAGCAGACAAATAATTTAAGGCATCTTACTATACAAATCTAACATTATAAACTGCTTTGGACAATTGGATTAATTTCATCAGCGTTCTGAAACCAAGATGAATGACTCCAGTAATGTTGTGAACTCCATGAGTTCTTTCAAGCTTTCCTTTAAACACTTCTAACAGGCAGTTATTTATTTATTTATTTTTTTTAAATCACAAGCCCTGCACTGGTCTGCTTCTTCATGAGGAATCGCAATATATTACGGTGCAAATATACACGGACTGAAGGGACCTGCAATTTCCCCATTTTCTCCAAACCCACAGACCTGAATTTCCAGGCACGACAATTCATCTTTGCTCCTGAGTTGTTTATGAGACATTAAGCAGGTTTCACAGGGTAGTTGAAGACTAAAAGAAGCCTTCCAATCATTTTGTCTGAGGCCTTGAAACATTCAAACACAGAGGACCTTGGTATTTACACCAGTGTCTCTGTTTGTTTAATGCAGCTCGAGGGTCAGCACACAGAGGGACACGAGGAGTGGAGCATCGGTGTGTGCGAAATGCCGCTGCACCCATGACGATTGCCAGACGCCTACATTTCCACCATGGAACAATAGTTTGTTCTCCACCTCAGCTGAACCTCGCTTTTGGAGCAGGGTAATGAAAGGAGCCTGATGGCTTAATGGAACAGACAGCACTCGGACTGAATCCCACCAGTGAGATACCAGAAGTATGGCTACAGTACCGGTCAAAGTCTGGAATAAATTTGATAAGAACCTGCTTTTTTGCGCAAGGTTTTATTTAACAAATTTGATCAAGAAATGAGCAAACATCTTCCCAACTGTTCTGCACCAGTTCTCACAAATATGGGACATTTTGGGTTTCTTTACTTTCATTCTTGTGTTCACCCTGTCCTATACCTGCATTTCCCTGGTGCACTTATACTTTTGACCAGTTCTGTTCATCTTCAAACTGGTAAGTACATAATCTGCTCAATAAGGGGTGCAACTGGAGTTCTGGCAAGCGTGTCCTTCTCTTGAGGATTCATTTCATGTCTATGCATTTTAACACACCTAAATGAATGAATGAATGAATGAATGAATGAATGAATGGGGGGGATGTATAAATTCCTTCAAAGATTTTGTGACTTTTGTGTGCGTTGTACTCAAGTTACTGTAAGGCTTTCATACACAGCTCTGGCTGTTACAAAGGAAAGCTGTGTCCTCCTCTTTGCCACAGTTGTGCAAAAGCCATCCGGCGGCCCCTGCAGTAGCCCTTCCCTGGGGAAGGATCAGCTGTCGGCCATGCGCACGCCTTCCTGACGTGGACACAACAACCATCTGCTGGCGAAGCGCTGAGTAACAGGAAGTGAAGAGCACTCCACCCGGCTCTGTTTACCACTTCTCTTTGCTTAATCGCTGGAGAAAGTGTGTGCTTGTGTGTGTCTGCATGTGAGCATATGCGAGCATGCATGTGTGTTGAGGCCTTGTCAGATGGTCTGTGTGTGTGTATATCTCAACTTCCGTTGAGTCTGCTGATATCTGATAAACAGTATGTTTTCTGTTAGCCTGGAGAAAGCGTGTGCGCATTTGTGTGCGCGTATGTTAGAACACAAACTGCAATCGACTAACTTAATTAGACAATGCACAAAAAAATGGCCCCAGCGTACTCTCTCCTCTGCCAGCACAGTCTTGGATCGATTCTTTTCTCCTACATACTTCTGGAAAATACAATCACGACACCACACTGACAGTAAAACCCCAATATTTTCCAAAATAACGCAGAATGCTTACTGGATTCCTTTCACAACTCTGCACAAGACACAACTCTCCCAGATAAGGTTTCCTGTTTGAAAAACATTTCTGAAATATTAGTGAATCATATTCACTGTTTACAAAGCCTGTTCCAAAATTCCAGAAATTTGTGCTCAGACCGGTATTCTGAGATGAGTGCTGTGTGGCCTTTGCGGTATCATCACAAATCAAAACACTGCTACAGCAGTCTCAGGTATGACCCATTATAAACATCGCGTAGCTGTACCTTAGCTTCAGTACTTAAAGAGGAACCAAAGTCAGAAGAGCAAGCGGTGCAGTGGTTACACAAATAGCAAATCTCAATATTATGGATTTCAGATTTTACACACCGTTGCTAAAACATGTCAGAAAAAAAATCACAAATGTTGGGGGGGGGGGGGGAGACATTTTTTACTTTTTTGAGAAAAAGAAAGTCAAGCATGAGGTAATGTTTTAAACAGTTCTCCTACTGTATCTCAGTAAAGAACCATCCAACTATCTCCACTGTTATTTTCACGAATGCAGCAAAGTGCCCCCAGCTCCCTTGTAGCAGCCTTCTAATTGGCACCTTGCTCAGCCTGTAGCATTTAGCGACGCCACCGTCCAAGGCAACACACAACGCTTGATACGCTACGCTGATTTCAATACAATCGATATACCCATTTATACACCCCAGACACATACGCAAATACTGACTACAGGAAATTCAAAATCACCGGTTTGGTTCAAATGCTTCTTTTGACTGTGAGATGAAACCGGAACGCCCAAAGAAAACCCACACGAATACCAGGAGAGCACACAAACCATTCGTGTACAAGAACAGAATCAAGAGCACATCCAGAGACCTGCACACCGCTTACTTGGCCTGCCAAAATGTCACTCTTGATCAAGGTACTTTGGAAACAAAATCAACATTGTAAGAAACTTTGTAGAAATGTGCTAACTAAATGAATTAATACAGACAAAGATAATGGTAACACATTTGACAAGTGAGAAGTTTCGAGAAGCCCCTAACGCTGGCCAAGACAAAGCAAAAAGAAACTCAGTGTAGAGGCTGTGTGTGTATTGTGAGTGTGTATATAATGGGTGGTGGGCGTAGGGTGTTTTCTTTGGAGGGTGGTCGGGTGGGGTGAATTCTCAAGAACAGTGGGTGGGCAAAATCTGCCAAATTACACTGAAAGCACTGCATTGTCTGGGGTACTGAGGACCCCCTGCAGCCCCCAAATAGAACATGCATGCACTGTGAGGTGGTGAGGAGCCACATGCTCCTCCTTGAGGTGAGTGCACCCCCCCCAACACCCCACCCCAACACAGACCCGGCTCGCTCCGACAAGCCAAACCAGCCCTGCAGTTACGCACATCCCTAATCAGTTTAAACCCATTAGTGAGGCCATTTGGTATAATTGATCTGGCTTTGCTGCTTCTCGTCGCGAGCTTCCGCCTGGCACTCATTACTAATTGAGGAAGGCCTCCTCGCAGACATAGTTCAAGTTCCTGCGGGCATTGGTAATGGCAGCCTTTTCCTATACCGCCCGCCACATTCACCGGGGAGGGGGAGTGGAACGTTCTTCCCTCATGTTACGCCATTAACGCAATAAAGACATGACAACTTTGCCGGAAACCAAGCTCGCTGTGTCTCTGCCAACAGGGATGTCGCGGATGCTGTTAATACTCAATATCGCTAAAGACTAAAGAGTCCAAATCTAGCCATTTAGTCTGAAACCAAAAAAAAAAAAAAAAAGTCTAATACAGTGCAAATTACTATGAAAGAAATACATTTATGGATGGGACGCTTTCCCGCAGAGCAATGTACAATATTACACAATCACTAAAAGCTGCCTAGGAGGGAATTCTGGCACCATGGTTCAGTTTAAGTGTCTTTCTTAACACAGCTGAAGCAGGAGAAGGGATTTGAGCTAATGTCCTTCAACTGCAGTTGGGACAGCCAGAAATTTCCTACTTTCTCAATGTTTTACAGCTAACCCATATTTTTATTATTATTTATTCATCTATCAGTCACCTTCTTCCCAAATTTCCCATTTTATACAGGGTTTTTGCTGCATCAATTCAGCGTAAGTACCTTGGTCAAGGGCACTACAGCAGGACTGTGGATATTTATATGGTTTTACCATCTGTTATTTTTTAAAATCATTTTCATTAAAGACAGTTCCATGATACTTAAGAATGAAATAAAAAACATACTTTAGAAGGTGGTGGAATTCAAGCCAGGGTCACACCTTTCATGAAAGAAAGGAATTTGTGAATGTGTCAGAAAATTTTACCAGTGAGTCAGCTTTCAATTCACTGGCTTTAAAAAACACTCTCAGGACTGACTCACATGTCCGCTAACACGTGGAAAACATGCGGCGCTAACGCGTTTTACCTCTGTGACCTTTGCTGCTTGCTTTTCGCTCATTTTGCAGGAAAGGAACCTTTCAGCTATGGGGATGAGAAGAATCTCATCTTTTCCGCACGTTACAGCTGCTTTCGGTCGCTGGTTACACCACACTTAGCAGTAATCGGAGAACAATGTGTATTATTTACAAGGTGATTCAGCACTGACCAAAAACTGCAACGGCCATCTGTTCATTTGTTGCTATTGCTGTATTTAAGAGGAGACAAGACAAATAAACCTCTACAAACTGTTCCAAAAAATTTAAAGGGAACATAGCATAAAGACTCAAAATGCAGTATATATTATAGTATGTGGTATATTTATTAATCAGCACCCTAATTTGGTGACAAATGGTGGGAAAAACAAGTTGAAACAAACTGAATGAAACTGCATTTCTGAGTTTTTTAGGCAGAAACTGAAAATGACATGAAAAAGATGTGTCAGAGTATCCTTTTCGCTAGAAGTGACAAAGTTTCACATGCGGCATAACAAACCTTTACTTCAATATGCATGTTGTTTATAATACATTTTAACTGTGCGCATACACACGCGCACACATCCACGTTCAGGGAAACTCAAACAATAGACTGAGTGGTAAGTGAGTGCTTCCTCTTTCCCACTCATCCTTATAGTCCATCCTGAGCAGTCACTCTCCCCTCTGCAGCCTCCTTTGACCTGAATCTCCTCCAGCTAGCCATGCCATCGCATCCTTGACCCCTGCCTCACTGCCGATCGTGGGATATGAACAAGTACTCATGCTCTTGTTTCACCTCGGGGGAACGGGGCTGAATTTTCTCAGATAGAGGCCCACAAGTGAAACTGTGTATTCCCAGACCAGCATGTAAAAACTCAGCATGAGAAGAAAGATCAAAATAGAAATTCTGACCCTCTACCGAGAAGGACATTTTTGCCTGATGTTAATTTAGAGCTGACAGGAAGTTCTGAACCTGTTTATCACTGTGGTTAGGTGTCAGTGGAGGGCCAGTGTGGGCTGAAAGATCTGGAGGTGTGAACAATAGAAGGCCTCACTCCGAAGAACCACCACTCACAACACCCCCCATCTCATCTGTTCCCCTAAAAGTCAAACGGCTGCTGTCAGTGTGCAGACCAGATTCCTCAAGTGGCCCCACCCCTTGTAAATGCATCAAACATAGCAGTAAATTTGCCCCAGGTGACAAGTGGGACTCCACTCCTGTGTAGACGCGCACAGACTCCCCCGGGGACGATGACAGCACAGCACTGCTGCTCTAAATCATTCTAAACAGTTGTATATCTATGGAGCTTGTCACCACATCACACAAGCAACACATTTGTAAATGGGAATGACTTGAGTTATTATTTCTGGAAACAGGAACGCTAATTGATGAAACTAAATTAAATTTACACTAATCGGTCTTATACAGAAATTTATATTGCTCATAGTATTATGCCAAGTTTTCAACAGAAAAAAATAGGCCTTATTTACTGTACCAGTCAAAACTCGAGTACACTTTTGTGAAATCAGACTTATCTGGGTCAAAAGAAGAAGAATAAGAAAAAAAAACCAGATACAAGATGTTTTAGGAGTGGAAATCAGTATTACGGGCTAAAGGGTCAAAATGTCAAATATTTAGGTCCAACTACCCTATATAAGTTGTGCCTGTGTGGTTCTCACTGTCCAGCATGGAGGATATGTAGCAGTACGGCTGGTTGGGCAGTGTTTCAACTCCTCAGCAAGACAATAGCTTTTAACTCACTGCAATGGTGTGAGAGAACTGGCAAAGAGGGAAAGTGAAGCAAAACGTAAAATTATTTAAATAAATATATATATATTTAAAAAAACTAGATTATAGAACGTGCTGAAACTTTTCAATGTTACTGCTAAAAGAATTTTAATCAAGTGTTTAAAATTCCATTGTCAAAATTAGCTCAGCAGGGCTAAAAAGAGACAGTGGTCCACATTACATTCTTTTCCCTTTGAGGGTCGTGGTCACGTGGGAAAGTGTGAGGTGGTAGTGACATTCACTGAATTAATAAAGTCTGTTAATTAACTTGGCAGGATTTGTGCATGTTTTAAAGTTTGTGTCGGATACCAATAGGCATTTACAGCAACGCCAAACTGAGCACATGCATTTACAAGCACAATGTGGGATCTAGGCACATTCCAGTTTTAGTTATGGATTGTATAAAAAAACAATTTGCTTTATTATGCTTGATTGAATCCTTGATGAGGTCTACAATAAAAGCCTGCATTCCCAGGATGAGGGCTGCCAGCTGCTTGTTTACAGTAAATACAGTGTGCACAGTCATGCTTTGTCTTTCATTTAGCTTTTCTCATGCCACTGCATACACGGTTTAAAAGTCATCTTAGTTTGTGGAAAAACAAGCAGGCGGTAAGCTGCCAGTTGCAACATTTTCCGGTTGTGTTTGTTTTTGCTGAAACGCTGTGCAGGGGATATGCTACACGATGATGGGTTAAATAATTTAGAGTACAGGCGTGTATTGCATATACATCCCAGTGGATGTGGCAGCCGGTGTGATGTGTTACAATATCCCATTTTGCCATGGGCAACAAGAGAGAGGAAGGACTCGGTAACTAGTTGGTGTCTAGTGCGACACTTCTACGTGGGAGAGTGTTGGTACTCAAGGGCAGGGGATGAGACACCCCCCCACCTGTTTTGGCCCCCTCTCTTTTCACTCCTCTTGACAAACTACGGCCACAAAGTAACTCAGGTCTGTCCCCCCCAGAGGTGAGATGTGGAGCAACAGACTGTGGTTGGGGAGTATGAGGGGGCTGTTCAAACACCTGCTGACGTGGCTGTGCTACCTTTGCGGCGTTGGAATAAACGCGGCCCAAACGCATTACGCTGTTTTGGTCAATTCCCCCAATGCCACCTGAAAAGCTTGTTCTGCAGCAGGAAAAGACTCACTCCTCACTGAAATAGCTGCTGAGATACTGCAACGCTTCTCAGCGGCCAAGATCAGAGGTGGGAGGGGGTCACTGCAGATATGGTCTCGCCTGACACAGAGCCTTCATACCACCCATACCCAAAGCACAGTGTGCCCCTCTGCTATCTGATGCTAGGAGTGCCTTTGCTGAAAGTCCCCCGATTTTAGAGAGCAGCTAATTACACAGGGTGCTGTGTAACTCTGTGCACAAGCTGAGGTCCCTCTTGCAGGGGAGAAGTTAGAAAAAAAAAAGACCCTGTTTGAGTGCAGTTGCTGTGGACATCCTAGTCCTGTTAGCAGATCAGACTATGACTAGATGATTAGCAGGTAGGCCAATATCTGCAACACTTTACAACCCAGCCTCCAGCCACAGATGTTTCTACTTAAGTGTCGACAAAACACAAACAGCAGTTGAAATGCTTACATATCCTGAATCGGTTCACTTCTGTCCAACACCAATTTGAATGGGGTCTAAAATCCTGCAGAGAATGTCACCAGTAACCATCTGTCAATAACGCACTTCATCATTTCTGCCTGTTTTCCATCTTTCATTCTTTAAAGACCTTGCATAAAGGTCCTTCAATGCAGCATCTCATTAGAATAAATTCAGGCCTAACCATTGCTGTATTGTAGCCAATTCTCGGCAAGTTCAGACAGCTCTTAGCCACGAAAACGGATTGAATTGTAATTACCGATCTTCATCTGCTTCATTATTACCATGCAGTCTACCTTCCGGAATGCTGAATGTACAGCATCAGCGGGACTGATCATAAAAGATAACAGAGCAGCCCCCCCCCATGTACAGATGATGGGAACATGACACATACAGAATGTTAAATTTACATTTTTGCAGTCATTATGGAAATATGTGCTGATGCTCTGTACTCATTACTGGAAAGGAGCTCTCTGTTAGGATTTATCAGCTGTCAGACTTGTGTATGCAGTGCTAGAGATGCATCATGAACATCACTTTCTTCGGCTGGAGATGCTTACTGTATCATCTGTAGAGTTCATCCATCTATCCATATATCAATTTAATTCAATTCTATTTTCATATAGCGCTCTTCTCACTGCAGTGACACAGAGTGCTGAACAGACACGTAAAGGGTTTCGATTCACATGCAAGACTTGTTCAATGTAGGGTCTCGGAGATCTAAAACCTAACCTGGAACTGTAGGACACTGAGGCAGGGTACACACTGGATGTGATGCCGATCCACTACAGGGCAATAAGGGCAATTTCGAGTCTATGCCTGAGAACACAGAGGAAGCCCATGGAAACACAACCACTAACCTCTGTACCACTGTGCTGCCCTAGAGTTCATAGTACAAAAGAAATACTGAACTGGTTGTTGGACAGTTCTTTATATCCAATGCCTTGCAACAGGTTATAGCCACGCCTGTTTCTACTTTTGCATGTTCTGTATTAACAACAGGGTACAATACAGCTTCTCCTGCCTGTGAAGTGGACCAGTAACCTTTTTCCAGATGATCTCTGACCACCTGCCATGTGTTTTATGAGGAAGGAGTTCCTTTCTACCTTATAAATTGTGCAGTTTCCTCATAGCAGTTCCTAAGGCTGCAGGACACAGAGGCCATTCATTTGGGTCCTACAGCAGGCCCATCTCCAACACTACCCTTCAGTAAGCTCGCTCTACAGAGCAGCTACATGACTGTTTTGTTAAAGGAATTTGGAAATTTAACTTATTTTTACACACAAATTAAAAATTCTATTTTTAAAATTTTAATGACTTGACATAAGAAAAGAACGTAAGAACATACCAGGGCTTATCTGAACATACCTCTGCTAATACTTATGATAGTCATCATGACGAATTATCTTTAAAAATACAAACGATGCCTACAGATGTGCTTTCAGATATCACTTTAACCTTTACTCTAGTGTACTTTAAGCATATCTGCTGTGAAGACTTCACTGGGTTCAAGTAAAAAATTTAATGTCTGACAGCCAAGCAACACTAGATATGACATATATGATATTGTACTATAATTATGTGGTGCACAATGCTGAACCAGATGGTACCATCAGCAGTTGTTAAGGACCATCTCCATGATATCAAAGGAACCAGGTTCAATCCCCTGTCCTGCTGGTGCCCTTGATGAGGCTTTTATGATGAACCGTAACCCCCCGTGATACCTTAAAAGAAACCAGAATCTAGTTTGTTGTAGCCAGCCTTTTCAAACAAGTCTAATGGAGAATACACTGAAAAGTGTTCCCTCTACTCCCTCTTTCTACCAAATGCATTGAGTCTAAAAATCATTATGAAGATACCGCCAGCACAGTAGTTTAATAAGTTTAATAAATGTTTGTTGTCGGCATGTTTCTTACGCAGATATCACAAACATTTGCACTATAGTTCACAACCATTTAGAGCTCATTTCTGCAGACAATTAAAGACTAAATCAACAACCACTGAAAAACAACACCACAGCAGTAGAATTACTGGGCAAATCAAACAGCCGGAAAAAAAAGAATCAGAAGAGGTGCCTTTGCTCGTATTTCATTAATATTCTAGGGAGAACCAAGATGTCTTACATTTTGCAAGACGTTTTCACATCAAGCAAGACCTGAAGTTAGCTGAAGACTCATGAAGAGCACTAAGTTGTCACAGACATTGCTGTTGGACATTCAGATCAAGCAGAGGCCACTAGCGCTGCTGTAACAGCGAGTGTGACATTCCTACACCATACAGCTCCCATTCAGACCATCAGACTGTGCCATTCTTCAAAGCTCACATCTGATTTATGTTGAAAGCCTGAGAAGCTGTAGAGGAATTTTGACATGTCTGCCAGGAATGCAGGAAAGGTCCTTGACGCTGCTCTGAGTTGCCCTTATCCCCCGACCCCCCTTCATCCCTCTGCACCCTCAAACCTGAATGTTGGATAACATTAATACAAGGTTCCTGGGCACCGTGGTGAGAAAGAGCCACTGCTTGATACCAGAGTGCCTGCTGCCATTTTAACCAATGTTTGAGTGGTAGATGCTGGTGAACACCCCTCCCCATCCCATACCCCTCAACCCAAAAAACAAGTGCAGGCTGAAATTCCTGTCTTTCAGCACATTTCTGATCTGACACATCAGCCCCCCACTCACCTCCTCAGGGGCTACACTCAGCTCAGCCTCAAGCCCCATCAGACCCCAGAGGGCCCCATCGGACCAGGACACAAAAGCGACATCTTTCAGGCTGGGAAGTTTCCTGTCTCTCTACCCTCCCTCATTTCACCATTCTCAGAGACCCCTTCGCCAAACAGCTGGTACGTTAATTACCCAGAAAGCAGGCAGTTACATAATCCCCCAACACGCCTTGCTCTGCCTGTCTGAGCACCGGCTCTACTTTATCAATCATCTAGAGCTTCCAGCTTTAACAATTTTTTTTTCAAAACACCTTCTCATTTGTGCATGTGAAAAGATTTTAAAAAGGCACTAATTACAAGCTGCATTTCTCTGGGTCTATGACTCTGCAGGCCATTAAAAGACCTCATAAGTCTATTAAATAATATAATATATTAATTTTTACCTCAAATTAGTTTTTTGTAAACATTTATCCTGAATTCTGATCTGACTGGACTTTTGAAGATGAAGTGCTAATGCTTCTTCATTCTTTTACTGTGTGAATGTGGTACAAACTGTGTAGGTGTAGAGTTTTTACCTGAAGACTCCTGGCAGCTGAACAGAGGAGGTTGTGTGAAGAACCATTTGGGGTATCAGCAGTGGATTTGTGCTTAAAGGCATGCAGCTCATAAATCCACTGCAAATCCACCAGAAATGTGGTCTCTTGGTCAATACGTCCTTTCCCTGACTTCTGTAGACATCACCCCCATGACGTGTAGCTGCGACAGGCCAAAGACAACCTGAATTACGAGGTCCTTATCCAACCAGTGTGTCCAGTCCTGAAACTAGCCTCATCAGCCCGGTGGATCAACATATCCCATCTTGTTCCCGCCGAAGAAAAAAAAAGAAAAAAAAAAATTTTTTTTTTTGCATCATCATGAGTAATGGGGGAGAAAACC
Source organism: Heterotis niloticus (assembly GCA_018136845.1). Classification (NCBI taxonomy): domain Eukaryota; kingdom Metazoa; phylum Chordata; class Actinopteri; order Osteoglossiformes; family Osteoglossidae; genus Heterotis; species Heterotis niloticus. The sequence goes on along the minus strand of CM030903.1, from coordinate 19,820,012 downwards.
AGACGTTCCTCTTGCAATTCACTTCAGACACCTGGAGCACAGCAAAAGAGATAGGGGTTACAACTTCAGGAGTTTCTACTACAATTCACATTTTCAGAGTTTCATTTGAAATACCCCCACCCCTCCCCAGTGTTCTGTAAACTACAATAAACCTCCATTCCTGTTACCTGTCATTTCACTTCTACTTCTGTTTACCCTTTGGCTGCACTTTCACTTTAAATGCTATCCAAGCTACATTGGAGTGTCTGTTAAATAAAAATAAACTTAAATAAACACTTGTCAGTCTCCTCTTTGTCCTTGTGCCATTTGATTTTCAACAATAAGGGAGAGAAGAGGGTGATGAAATGCTTCCTCTGCAGACGTGAAGGCCATTAAGAACACTCAGGTTTCGGAGAGTAGACTGAGGCTCCTGATGAGTTTTGGTATGATTACTGTTTGTGGACAAGAGAACCGTGTGGTTTTTGTTGCCTCAGCCACAGAATATACAACTTGTGGCTCTGTGCCACTAAAAAAAACCCATTAAGTTATTATCTGTCAGTCTTTAGATGGTCTCCTTCTGGAGCCACTGCAGAGGGACACGGCCAAGGCACAGAGGATACTTTGTGAAGTAAGCAATGACAAGCTGTCAGGAGGATCTCGTTTCTTATCTTTTGATCTTCTGCCTGAAAGGCTATCTTTGATATTCAACAGCAAAGGGGAGAAAGGAGATGAGCGTTTGACAGGAGGGTAGACAGCTGTGTCGAACCGGGTGACTGTGTTCATCCAAAGGGCACAGTTTGGTATTGACACAATGCCTATAGTGGTCTAGGGGTCACAAACATGTTAGTGTGTAATAAGCACATCAGGAAAGAAAGAAATACATTGACAAGCTCATCAATGGCCTTATTAAAACACAAGTAGCCAGTATTAGAAACAACTACACAGACTTTGCAGCCTAGTGCCATTTAAAAAAAAAAAAAAGAAAAAAAAAAAAGACTTCAACATTAGTTAAAAGCAAGTGACAAAATTTGAAAAAGTCTATACCAGGGTCTGACCTTCACACAGATTCCATTTACCAGAAGTAAGAGGGAAAAAAAGAACCTTTAGAGTGAACGTTAAAACCAGTCATGCAGAATATTCCCTTTGTGAATGTTCTTCTTCCCACTGAGCATCAAATTATAAAAATAAGCAAAATTATATCTACAACATTGTCCTTGGTGTCCACTGTGATGAAAAGAACACTGTCTTTCAAAGGACAAGCGCACTGTTCCTAAATGCATCTGCGAGGAAAACGGCACACTGCAGGGGTTTTAAGGACTGAAGTAAATCTGTCCTATTTCCACAGATCCTTAAAATGTACTTCCTGCACAGCTGTTACATAATGATGGAGATAGTCTCCGTGGAGACAACCCAGTACAGCTCTCTCTTAATGACTGGTGAGGGCTTAGTTGGTCTTATGTGACAGCGTGCGCTGGAGTATCACCTGCCCAACATGTTCACAAAATGAAATACATTTACAAAGACCATTTGTGTTTTTATGATCTCTTAGAGAAAATAAATCCATATCTGAGCCATGTATCCATAATCAATAACTGCTTGCCCAGTACAGGGTCGCCAAGGTCCAACGCACATCCCAGAAGCACAGGGCGAAAGGCAGAATGCACCCTACGCAGAACACTCATCCACTGTAGGGCTAAATTCAAAGTCAGTGTATAAAAACCTCCTAGATAAGATTCCATTCATTGCCAAAAGAAATTTGCACAGCTACTCCTTCTACAAACACATCGTGTGGAATTTCGAACTGCTAGCAAAGTCAATAGTGCAGTGACGCCTCGTAAAGGGAGTGAGTTACGCAAGAAGATTGCATTCCCCCTTTCACCTCCTCCAAGTCCTGTATAACTTGTCCACCAGCAGGTCTGAGGAACTCCAGCTGGGAAGTTGACGATTAAACCAAACTGTTCCTGTCTGTGCATATGAATTGCAGTTGGGGAGAAGGACTGATGCACCTGATAAACTTGAATTTTCTCTCAGAAACTGGGATTATGTTTCAATAAATTTAATCCACACAGGGACTGAGAGAGACAGGCACTGAAAAAAAAAAGATACAACTGTTCTGTGAAAATTAAGGTGTGACGGTCTACTTTCTCATGATAATGTACACAGAAATTCATCATCTACGGAGTAGCTGTAACTGCTGAAGCCAATAAAAAGCAACATCGCTGGAAAACATCAACAGGAAGTCTGCTAACTATTAAAGTACCCACTTTCCTCAATAAAATGCAGCTTGCAGCATTTGAGAATGAAAGGGAAATGCTTTAAGAAGGCGGGTCCCTTCACATGAAAGAGAGGAAGACAGGAAGTGTCTACAGACTGCAGAAATTGAGATTTTGCTTCTGCTCCTCTCAGTTCTCTTCCTTACAGTGAAAAACAGCAGTTCCCGTTTGCACAGGAAATGTACTCTGCAGACAGACAAGCGGCCAACAGCACGTTAGTGAGACCTGTGGACGGGCCACGGCTGACAGCCCATTCCCAGGGAATGCTCCTTGCTTCAACTTCCTTCCCAGGCCCCTATCCAGTTTCCCTCTAGTTCCTCCACACTCCCCCCCCAGGATCTGATCTGGACAGTAATTTGAGTTCTTGGGAAAAGTCAGTGTGCAATGCTTTTCCTTGTTACATAACTTCTGACTGGATAAATGCAGCTACGTGTAGCTACTGGTCTGTGCGCACACTAAGCACAGTGGAAAGGCCTCAGATTGGTTATTTACACTCAGGGACTGACCAGCAGTACAATCTACCTCTGTGTAGTTTTTCATCCATGCATCAAATGCCACAGGGACACTACTTGCGTCTGAATTTAGCTATAAGCAACATGGGTGACTTAAGGGACATTATAAGCAAAATCTCTATGAGCTGAGAATATTTCAGCCATGCACAATCTTTGTTGTCAGTTCACAGGAGAGAAAATGAGAAAACAGCCATTAGTATCCTCACATTAGCTACAACCAATATTTTTTTTTAAATAACAAGAACCATAGACGGAACAAATTTAGTCAGTATCAAAGCAACCATTTGAAAAAAGAAAAAAAAAATACAGCATGCCGTGTCAATTAATACTATAACTATCTGTCATGGGGTATTCTTTGTATACTACTGTAATATCCTTTGTATTCTATTTAAAAAAAAAAAAAAAAAAAAACAACACAAGTCTTTCACATGCTTATTTGAATGCATTCCAAAAGTCAGTCAGTTACGAGGCAGCACATTGCATACACTATAGAATTCTTTCAGCCTTCCATCTAAACTTTAATAAAATTATCCCCTAAATATGAACATGGCTTATGTTATATTAAAATAAATGCTAACAGCATTGCAAAGGACTTGACTTTTGAGGATGGTTTTAGAAACTGGGGCTGTTGCTGAGCATACGGACTCAGCATGTCGTCCTTCCCAGCTACGTTCCATAACAATACTATGTGGGCCATGCAGGGGGTGGGGGTCAGAGAGCAATCCTTGTAGCCAACATCGCATCCCAGAGCAGCAGCTTCTGTAACACAACACGTGCCAAAGTCAAACATGCAAACAACCTTAGAATTAGAATCATTTTATTTACACTTCCTTTTCAAGTCTCTGCTTATGTTAATGCTCTCGCAATAATTTGTCCATTAAGGCAGCTGGGTCATTTTTACCAGAGCACATTAGGGTAAGTACCTTTCTCAAAGGTACTACAGCAGGAGCAGATATTTGATCTCTGGACCTTGCTAATAGAACCGCTACACTACCTTCTAAGTATTTACTATAATTATTAATGCTGTTATTCTTAAATGATTTATCTGATCCCCGTTTTGGGTGTCTTGTAGCATTGGGTTATTATATTACACCACGTTCAGTTAGTCACCTTTTTAAATAGCTGGGTAATTTTTACTGTCTTAACTGAAAGTAAACACCTTGATCATAGCAGTGCAGCAGGAGCAGGGATTTGATCCTGCATCCAATCATAAATGTGCAATTGCATTAAAATGGTTTTAATCTGGTTTTCAGATTAGTTTTTTTTTAAACTCCATATCCTATTTTAAATCCTGACTCATGTGTAACCTGACATGACCTTCAGTGTTCACAGGTCACATCCGCATCCTTTCCCAGTCACAGCACTGACAATATCAGTTCCAGACCAGAAGATCGTGGGGTCACATGATGTAAGAATAGAACTCTGTACAGCAGGTAAGGGTACCTGGGTAATCCAGCTAAAGTGGCAATATCCCCAGTCAAATGGCATGGATGATGAGATCCAAAAACAAGTTATGGAAACTATAATGAAAATATAGACTTGCTACTTGACCTAAAGGAAAGAAACCGTTGCCAAAAAGAAACAGGAAGAGCAGCTGCGGGTCCTGCCATCCACATTAAATAGCACACTTGATTCTATTCTCTAATACTAACTTATTAACCAGACATTATTTTAATAAATGATGAATAGCAACTGTTAAAATAAAAACTGGAGTTTAACTGCAAAGGCTGAACTGCAATACTGATGTAAACAGTGCCTACCACTCACAGTAAAACATGGCATCAGTGTGACTTTAAACAATGAGGCAGACACATAAATAATCTTTATAATCAACATTGAGGCAACAAAAGAAAAGAATGGATTAAATGTGTTTTTAACAATCGGCCAGCGAGTGTGGGTTTATTAAAAGATCATCTGTAAAACTATACATTGAGTACATTGTCAGGGTGAAACTAAGGGGGGGAGGGGGAGGAAATAATAAGGAGGGAAGTGAACCTGAGAGGTGAAACGGAGGTTGGCGACACCTGACCGCACGGTTGGGGGTGGGGATGCGCCGCTGGACACGATCCCGACATGTCGGCTCCACCAGTCCGACAGCTTCCCCCAAGGCAGCAGCGGTCACTGACGCACAGGAGCGTCCTTTCCAGCGCCGAAGAACGGCTCTGGCGGAGCGCATGGCCGCCAGCTTAACTGACCAATACCTGACACACACACACACACACACCCCATAGAATACTTCACCCTGTTTCTCACCGCACTTTCAACACCCCGTCGAGAAAACCACCGAAAGAAACTCAAAAGCTGCATCAGTTCGTGTGCATTCGCCTCAAAACTTTTTTTTTTTATTTTATTGTTTTTCGCCGCATCCTCTTGACGACGAGGAAAGCAAAAAAATCGCCTCAGGCGACACGAGGCGCGAAATTACGAAAACTAAAAAAAAAACCAAAAAAAAAAAAACCTTACCATTCCTTCGTCTCGCCTCGCTTCTCCAAGGGGGGAGACCGTCCACACTATTTCACTTCGTGCGTGGGGAAACACAAAAAGGTAATAAAACGCGTTTACAAGGAAAGACGAAGCACGTTTCCACGCCGCTCAGCCTCCAGCCCTTCTCCATGTGCTCGCGGTGACGGCGGCGGCAGCACGCGCTCGCAGGAACGTTCCGCGTACAGTGCGTGCGTGACGTCACGGAGCGCCGCGCGCCCGACCGAGCGGGGGAAGCTCGTGACCGCCGCGTTTCAACTGCGCGCGCGCTCCTTTCCCTTCTCGCCGTATGACGTGTCGGAGAGTTCACGCAGCGATATGTTATTGTTTTTATTATTATTTTTAGGTCGTTTCTCAGGTAACAGCTTTAACAAAAACGATTTACATTATTTGAGCTGTTTGTACAGCTGAGTGTGCCGAATTAATTCAGTGTAAATGCCAGCACTGCATTGAGCTAACGTATTAGGTTGCCTTGGGCAAAGGCGTCGGCTATTACAGCGCTTAAAGCAATACGAATAATAATACAGCTAATATTTAGCGTCAAAAAGTAATACAATGCGAAGCAATGCGCTTTTGGGGTTAAGTTTTTTTTGGCGTTGCAGTTGATTCCGTTGTTTATTCTGACATGGATCCACCAGCACTGGTGTTTGTGGAACACACCCAGCAGCCAGACCGGCGATCGTCAATGTGAGGGAGTGTTTGCAACGTTTATAAACAATAAACTGTCGAAGCAAAGCTTTTTAACCATTTTGTAGTGCATGTATACTATTTTTTCAGCAATGCCAATCCATCCTTCATCAAAGTTCTGCTGGTCCAACTAGGTATCCTTTTTACTGATGTATAGAAGGGGTAAGAGGTTCAACAGTCCATTACAGGGCAATCTCTATTCTCACACACAGAGGCAATGAGAAATGTGTATACTGAGGTGTGTGGGTGGAGGACATGTAACACAAAATTGATAGAAACTCCCAATTACTACTGTAAAATACTATTTTTCTGAAGAACTCGGTATTTTGGATTCACGTTGGGGATCGGACTGCTTGCGGACCAGCCTGGGTACCACCATGGCGTACTTGATAGCATGGGCAGTTCACAGCTGCTGGGCATTAACTTGGCAGTCCATTCTGTTTTTTCCATCTTCATGTGGGTTTCCTTCTACATTCCAAAGACTCATGGTGCAGGTGAACTGGCAGCCCTATGCCTTGATTTCCCTGTAGTGCAGCTGCATCTCATTGTATGCAATCATATCTCATGCTTGCTCAAGAGGCTCTGCACCCCTGCAAACCTGAACATCAAACCTCTCCAACGCTGGCATGTACTCACCTGTACGGGAAAATGTTGTCCAACACATGCCGCTATGAATACTAACCACCGTGATTGTGCCTGTGGTGAGGAACCCTGAGGAATCCTTTTCAGAGGACTTATGCTTTAACTTATAAAGGATCATTCATGTTCAGAAAATTACTGCTGAGAGATTTATCTTCACCTCAGCATGTTAGCACCAGACCTGCTGCCTGTGAGTCAAGGTTCATTTCACAGACTTCAGGCACCAGACCACCTGCGAGGAAGCAAAATTGTTTCACTGGGATTAAGGATTCCAAGCCCATGACCACCAAATATTTAAAACATTGAACCATCAATGTTTATGATAAGGTACATGGATCAACTTTTACCAAGATATTTGCTGGATTTCTCTAGATGGGAAGAAATCAAGTGCTGGTCAGGTAGCACAGGTGTGGTGAGATCAAGTATAACAAGGAAACTCACTCTGCCCCTCCACAACTGTCTCCTCACCCCAGCTTCTTAAGGCAAACATATCACCCCCTGGATTTCCTGCATAGGTCTTTGAAGGAAGGCATGGAGGATTACAAGAGCTTCTGGGCAGAATACAACTGGAATGCAGCCCAGCCAACAGGAAAAGTCAAGACAGGTGATGTCCACAGCCATGGGAATTCTTGTCTTAGTTGTGTGGTACAGAAGTCTACACAAACACAACCCACTGAGCCAGGACTTCTCCAGCTCTAATGCCGTGATTCAATCGAAACGACGTCTACTCTTTGAACCTGCCAGAAATGTGTCAATAACAGTGGGGATGAGCACCCAAAAGTCAGCTTCATTTGCTCCCTACATCTCATAGCAGATAAGAGGCTCTAACAAATCCCATGTTTAAAGAAAAAAAGATAAAAAAAAAAAAAAAACCAACTTTAAATCTGCCAAACAGACGCGAGACACACAGGAATCCCAGAATGATTTCTCATTTCAGAAAGATGCGGTGAAAGTTAAGATTAAACAAATGTATTTGATTCAAAAAACATGGCAAACAACTGTAAAACCCTTAAGTTTGCAAAGACAATTGACATTAGCAAATATTAAATCACATACATAACAAAATATTAAAATTCAGGTGGACATATTTAATAAAAATAAATGACTTAAATAAATCTAACCCATAATTCCCTTAAGTTTAACTGAGGCAGTTTGCATGTTGAAATCAAAGCTAGATTTCAACCAAAGGTTGTGTGGTGGGAACCTTATACTTGAAATGTTGCATTTGCATGCAATAACTATACACAGCAACAGTCTTAAGGCTACAAATATGTCCCTTGTGTTTAAAAACAAACTTATACATGTAAGTTCCTCAGTTGCTCCATCCTGGATTTCAAATGTTCGCTTCTCCTCCTCAGCTGCTCTTTCAGGGAAAGGAGTCTCTGCTCGTCAGTCTGCATGCTGTAGATGCACTCCGTGGCTTTTTTCAGGATGAGCACCTTGGCCGCTTTCTCATTGTTCGCTACCTCAGGAATTTCATCCCGCAACGCAAAGAAGCTCAGCTTGAGCTCGTTCCTCCTCTGGCGCTCTAGCACATTGTGAGTCCGCCTTTTGTCGTTGTCCTCCGTATCCGACGTCCTGGGACTCGTGCATTTGCGGTTGTTGCTGATCTGTTTCAGCACCCTCCCGGTGCCCTCGAACTTTATCCTCTTGACAGCTGGCTGCTCGCTCCGTGTGGATGGCGGGGCGGCGTAGTTGTGCTGATGAATGGGTACGTGGCACCGTTTTAGGACCAGGGGGCTGTGATGCTGCCTGTCGGATGTTACTGTCCTACTGGACTCTGACCTCCTGACAGACCTTCTCTTCTCCACAGTCACAACGTCAATTTCCTCCTCGTCCTCCTCCTCCTCCTCCTCCTCGTCATCATCGTCATCATCATCACCTTCTGCAAAGACATGCAAAGCAGGCTTAATTCACTTACTGCAACATGTTATGCTGGACAGCAGCAACCCTGCAGTCAAGACTGTCATCTCTAACCCCAAAGGGTCCAGGCTACAATCCCACTCCTGCAATAGCCTTGACTAAAGCAGTTGCCCTCAACTGATACCGTACGAGCATGTAAATCATTGTAAAACTCCTCCTCCAATATTGCAAGTGACACTGGAGAAACGTGTCAGCCAAATAGGTTAGCAAATAATAAACCCGGTAATGCATTCCCACCCCTTTCCCTACTACAAACCGCAACCTTGAGCCCTGTGGGAGCACCAGGACCAAGAGAATGTACAAGGCGGACTCAAGATATTACACAAGTAGGGGTTTAAACATTTGCGTTGAGCGAAAGAACATATAAAGAGAATTAAGACTCAATTTGCGTAGTGACGCATTGATGCAACTGCACCTCGCACCGAATGCGAACACCTAAGATATCCGTGAACTGCGTCTTCTTCCACGGTAAAAGGAGCAAATCGTCCTCACGTACCCGAGTCGCTGTCGCTGCCGCTGCTGCTGCTGCCGCTGTTGGGCGGCGTGTCCAGCTGGAGCTCCAGAGCCGGACAGGGAGCGCTCTTTTCGGGCTTGGTGCTCTCAGCCAGCGGGTATGGAAACACCACGGAGGGGTCGATGCACTCCTGCGCCGGTGTGTGCAGGTCCTGCAGGTACGGGTGCACGGGGGGCTCAGGGTCGCATGGGGGGTCCCTGCGGGCCGCCTGCAGCGAGGCGAGCCGCTCCGACACCACCTTCTCCAGCTTGGCGGCCGCGGAGAAGCCGCTCCACATGCAGTCCTGGATAATGAAGGACTGCAGGAAGGTCTGCGACGAGTCCGGGTCGCAAATGAAGCTCTGGTTCACCGCGTCGTCGCCTAAGAATTCGGAGACGAGCTCCAGCTGGTCGGCGGTAGAGGGGAACGGACCGCCGGGGGACGACGCCGGGGAATGGGACGGGGAGTCGCCCGGCGAGAGGGGCGGCCGGCGGCTCGGGGACCGCGGCGGGGTGGGGAGCAGTTCGAACTTCTTCCAGATGTCCTCGCTGGGGGCGGGCAGCTGTAGATGGCTCTGCTGCTGGTGGTAGAAGTCCTCCTCATTGTCCAGAAAATAGGGCTGGATGAGGTCGTACTCCATGTCGTAGTTCCGAGTGGACATGTTGGAGCCGCAGCCGGAGCCGAGGGAACCGGGAAAGGGCATCGCCGCCGCTGCCTGCCTGGAGGGCGGACACCGATCAGTCTCCATGCAAACCGCACCAAAAGTGCCCGCTGCCCCTACTACTTCCGTGCTTCCCACCCGCTACAACTCCGCCACCCAGCAGCGTGCAGTAAAACCCCGAAAGACGTCAATAAATAACACGACGTCTCCAGCTGATGTCAGCGCCCAGAAACGGAGCTGCTGACCGTCTGCAGAGCGGCCGTCGCCGCCGGCTTCCCGAGTGCGTGAGGAGCATTTAAACCCCCACCAGCACATGAGTAGTAGTCAAGCAGGAACCCGGCAAACGGCACATTTCACAACACGCCCTTACAACCACTAAAATAATTATTAACAAAAAAGGATTATAAAAAAAAAAGGAAAAAGAAAAAAAAACAAGGAATTTCCCCTTTTAACGATTTCAAGGCATTCTTACCGTGCAACTGGCGACCGAATTATTTCGCGTCAGGAACACTAGGCGAAGGAAGACTGGTGTCAGCAAGTAAGAGAAGCGCAGTTACGACCCCCGACGGACAGAGGGTCGAGTCTCCGGTTAATAATCCACTGGAAGGAAAGAAAGAGGAGGGGGAAAAAGCTGTAGTTTCCACGGCGGTCGCGGGGGGCTTTTCTTGCCGTTGCTGTGGCTTCGCCGCTCCTCCCAACTGCGTCACACGAACACGCCGCTCGCTTGCGCCCGACTGACTGAGTTCCCTGCGCGCCGCCGAGGTTACTACAACAGTGCGCATCACTCTCGCTGTATCCTTCCGCCACTCGGTTTCCCGCCAAATCTCACGTCGCGCGTTTTACGCCAAACCTCAGGCTCGGTTCTTTGTTCCCCATCCCGAACCGGGCTCGAAATGCGCAACCGGGTCAGGGGATGTGGGGGAAATTAAGCTCGATCTGAAGAAGGGGGAAAAAAACAGTTTACAAAAGCTGGCACTAGTTTTTTTTTTTTTTTTTACTGTGCGGAGCGATACACCCACGAAGCCGCTGTGAGGGGTTGTAGTAAAAGATGACGCGTTCACTTGGCAACTGAGTAGTAAGAAGGCGGCAGGGAGACGCGCTTGCGGGGCTTTATTGACAAAGGATCGATTCAGTCGTTGATTCGCGTTTATTCTTGAAGCGGTCCGTGTCTTCGTGCTACTTAAGCATTTCATGAAACTGTGCCGGTCGGCGGGACCGGTGACAACACGTCGGTGTGCACGCCGAGCCGTCACACCCACTCTGCAGCATGGACGCCCGGGTGCGCACACGTGAATTTGCTAATATTAACGCTCAGATGTTGTGCGGTGAGGGTGCACGCGTGGGATGAGTGAGGCAAAGATGTGCAGCCGGACGGCACGACAACCCCCCCCACCCCCCCCCACACACACACACACACACACACACACACACACACACACCCAGCCACCCTCCGATCGCCACGCTCGACACCCGGTTACAGTGCAAATACTGGCATCGGCGTTCAGGTAGTCAGGTATTAGCGGCGATCTAAAATATCATCAATATCATCACTAATATCGCTGGAGATTAATACTGGTGACACATGAGGTTGTCCCACGCCACCTCTCCCCACCCTGTGTTACGTCTGGGTCCTGCATGCATCACATGTGGCCATGCACACGCTGTCACGCATGTATTCGTGGTCGTGGGTTACAAAATAATAATCATTGCTATTAAGAAATGACCGCATTTACGAACAATTAAAGCCGCGTCAATGTCGTCAGGTTAACAGCACGATCGATCAAATATGATCGTCTGCATGGGCGGGGGGTTATCAATACTGATCGGGGCTTTGGCGGGGTGCTGAAGATACTGATATTGAAGACGTTACCCTTTCAATGGGACTGGTTTTCAAAAATAATTTTTTAAAAAAAGCAAGGGAGGGTGTGTGAGCTTCATCGGACGGAAGATGAACTATTTTGGTCGTGAAATGCGTTGCGCTAGCCTTCGAAAACCCCGCACGCAGCGCGTTTTTAAGCCCCGCTCCACATTAACAGACGAATGGGGCGAGCGTTAGCGGAGGCAACCTTGTGTCGTTGCGCCCCCTGCTGTTCGAAATGGCCACCCCCGCTTCTGGGTCTTTCTTCTCCCTTGAGACGTTATAGCCGCAAAGTGGTTCAGATCTCACGTTTAAGTTCTTTATTTATTATTTCTTTATTCTTTATCTGTCCTCTTTGCCCTGCCCAAGTTGCTGGATAAAGCAAGCAGCTTTACCGCGATTTACCCTTGTGTGCAGCAGGGTATTTTCACCGCATCAATTCAGGGCAAGGGCCTTGGTTAAGGTTAAAGGTCAGTTATCAGGAGTAGAGGTGTGTGTGTGTGTGTGTGTGGTGGTGGTGGGGGGGGGGGTGCAGTTTTGGAAGCCCATGCCACCCCCCAAAGGAGACATTTTGAGCTCTGAACCTGAGATAACTGCTTAACTAAAGCATTTCTCTTTTTGTTTTTTAATCTCACACACTTCTGTCTTCTGCTGCCTAAAACTAATAAGAAATGGTTGGATTGAAAAATGAAAATGTTCTCGACCTTCCAACGCCGTCTCCAGCTATTTCGGAATTTTATATAGTGCATTTTTGTGACCTAAATCGGTGACTTGCGTTGCAATAAATGTTTTTCAGCGTCAACGTTTTAATGACTTTTATGTCTTGTAAAACTGTGTTTAAATGGAATTGAAAATAATCTGCAAAACATAAAAAATAAAATAGCTGCAAAAATTGTAATTCGATACTCATCACTCATTAAAATCTCAAAGTCACTGTTTCAGGGAGGTGTGGGGTTTGCACCCCATCCCTGGTTTCGAGGGGAGGGACAAATTGAATTTTGCTGTAAAATTCAGATTTGTACTTTTTTCTTTGGGTAAAGCGGTGGGACTGAACAGGCTAACGTCCCACTTTCCCAACTGGCCCAACCCAGGTCCATTTTGGGTTCGCCTGGTTCTCACTAGAGGATCAAACCAGCAGACTTTCAGTTCGTCTTCCTTTTCCCATGATGCTCTGTGTCAGCCAGCCTCCATTCGGCGAGATTCCACTCATCAGCAGTTGTCCAGCTGCTTTGATCCCCATCGCATCTCTGTTGTTCTCTCATCTTCTTCACTTGATGCACTCATGTGGATTAAACATTCGTTCATTCATTATCAGTAACCATTTGTCCTTGTTGGTTAATTAACCATGGAAATCCATCAAACTGCAACCACACACATGCGCGCAAACACACGGGTAATTCAGAGTGACCAATTCACCTGAAACACGTGTTTGGACTGTGGGAGGAAACCAGAGCAACTGGAATTAACACGTCACACGAGTGAGTGTCAACTGTGTATGTTTGGTTTGGGTATGTAGCGAAGGGTAGTTATTGTAGCTTAGTCAGCGTAGGGTGGGTAGCATAGTGTGGATAGGATAAGGTAGTCAGTGTAGGGTAGTTAGCAAAGGGTGGGTAGGACAGGTTAGTTATGGCCGGGTGAGTAGGATAGGTTAGTTATGGTAGAGCATCATCAGATGCTGAAGAAACTTTTCTCTTTGTTTGGTTAGGGTAGTCTGTAGTGCCTTAGCCAGTTTTGTTTGGCTTTCATTTCTTTTTTTTTGACACCACTTACATTCCTTTCTCCATGTGTCTATGTATGTTTAAGATAAATATATTGATATACTTTTTTCCACTGTCACACTTATCACCCGCGAATACAGTAAATCACTGTTGCGCCAAAAATCTAATTTTTTTAGGCCCTCCCCAAACCACCGATATTCAGAAAAATTAATGTAACAACATTTTACGCCTAGACTCCCCTGGGTTGCAACAAAAACACACCCGGGGGGAGGGGGGCAGTCATTTGAGCAACACCGCTGCGCTCCTTCAGGTGTCGTCGTAACTTTATGAATCACGATCCATCAACTGGTGACAAATTGCACCCCTGCTGCCATTTTAATACCGCATGCCGGTTGAGCTCATGCCTACTCAAAGAAAAACAGACCAATATCGATCCAAAGATGTTGTGAACGTAGTAAATCCAGCGTTACCTTGTTTTCCATCTTTGGCCACGTGTCTGCTACAGTGGTTAATGATTTTACACAGCTGAGCAGTTTAACCCAGATGTTGACGCGATGCAAATATTTACCGACTGGGAAACGGAATCAATCTTCTCCGTTTTTAATTTGTTGTGGTTCCTGCAAGCGCCGGTCGTGCCGAGTGTGTTGCCACACAGGCCGGTATCGATCGGCGTCGGATGGGCCTCGGTGCTGATTGACAACGCGTCGCCGTCACGCCGCTGACCGCCTGTCCGGGCAGCCAGCTCTCATCGTTTTAAGCGGAAACAAACAGCAGTTATCGTGTTGTTTGTGCGCAAGAAAGTACGGTTCATCCTCAGTTTGACGAGTTTCGGATTTTACGGAACCTTTGCAAAAATTTTCCTTTAAAAAAAAAATTGAAGTCATAAATACTGAAAAAAAGTCTATTTTGAAGCACATTAAGGAAATTTAAATGTAATTTTAACTTTTTTTGGTGGAAATACTATTAATGTGTAAAGTAATGCAGACGCCGTCTCAGAAAAGAACCAATCAGCCGTCTCATTTGTAAGAGCCCCCCCCCAGGCCCCGGGTAGCGCCGCTCTGATCGAGTTGTTCGGCGCCTCATTCACCGCGTTCTATATATAATTCACCGTGCTGTAGTGTTTCAGTTACAGTAATGCCTTTATTTCATTTTATTACACACATTGCATATTCATTGCACATTACAGTGGGGTGTAAAAGTGTTACCGTAGTACATGGTGCAGTTCAATACAACACCATAGTAAAAAATATGACGCCACATCCAAACACCTCCTCCTCCGTTTGATAGGAACAAACAAAGGTGGACTTATGGGCCTGAAGTGATGTCCATGTTGACCTTACGAGCTTAAGTCCTGGAGAACCGCACTGTGTAAACCCCATGTGGATCATTAGGGATGCTTTGGGTAAATGTCAGTATGGACGCTTGAGGGACAGATAATGTCCCTTCTCTGTACTTTCCAAAGGTCACAATTGTTCCATACCTTGTCTCCTCACACCACACTGGTAAACCAGGAGCAGTGTAATACCGCGGTACAGTTTTGTTATTGCTGATGCCTTTTTACTTGCTTAAATACATTTTAATGTTTGCGGTTCCCCTGGTTGTCATTCAGACCTACACATGTACGAGAGAGAAAGAAATACAGATTCTCCTAGACTGTGGCGCACAGTTCCCTGAGCAGACAGCACTGAGCTATAATATAGATAAGTAGGTAAATTATTCAATAGATATGGCTAAATATATAAATAAATAGATATCAAACAGATAAAGTAAATAGATAAAGGAGGATTGGTGCAAACAAGGTACAAAGTGGTGGTCGTAGTGATCAGTCCCTAAGGTGTACGTTTGAACGCATAAACATTCCTGACTAGATAGGAGTTTGGATCTCCACTCTTGGTGCAGTACCTATGAGCAAGGTGCTAATAAGAATAATAGTAATAATAGTCAATTAGAAGTCAGAGGAACCCACCAACATTTTGGACCATTGTGAGCGCTCCTCATCCCATCCTGCGCTGCTCTGACGTACAGAAGTGGTCAAACGTTTGACTTGCTGGAGTCAAGGTTCCCCTTGGTACTCGGTGCACTTGGCCAAGAGGGTCAATCAGGGGATGAGCTGTTGTGTCTCCAGTTCTTGTGCAGCAGTTCTCAGAAGACCGGGATTCCCATGCAGAGGTGAAACCTAGGTTTCCGAGGTGAACTCTGACTTTTGACTGTGTGTCACAGCCCGACTTCAAAAAAGACTTGCACCCCCGCCGCCCTTAACGTGACTCTTTTGCTCTGAAAGCAACAGAACCACCTCCCGAGACCAAGGTGGCAGGTGCCCGTCCCGTTCCCAAGTGGACTCAATGATCTAAGGCCATGTTTAGTAATGAAAGCGGTTCCAATGGGTAGTGGGGGTGGGGGGTTTTGGGGAGCTGCCAAGTTGGAACGAATGAGGGAAACCCAAACTGGCGCTGAAAGCTGAGCTTCTGTACCGTACAACCCACAGGGTGGCACCGCCCCAGGCCGGGCTGTGCTGCACTATTATCACACACTGTGCTGTGACCGAAATACAAGCAGCTGCCACCGTGCCGATGAGGACCACAAGGATCGCAATGTGCGGAGCCTTGCTTTGACCGCTTTATTTGACCGCAACATGGTTCCATCGGCCTCTTTTAGAGCAACATCTGGGTCTGGACGCAATGTACACCTTGATTTTATTGCTAGAGTAAGAGTTTCATTGTGTTTACTGTACATCTATGTATTACAGTGGACACTTTTCTCCAAAGCACCTTGGATTTACAACAGCCCTGGTGTGTTGCGTCACTGTCCAGTCGAATAAAGAGGGATGGCAAAGTCGTGCTGGGTTCAAACCCCAGGACACAGCCTGCATGGGGTTTGCATGTTCTCCCTGTGCTTCTGTGAGCTTTCTCAAACAGTCCAAAGACATGTGTGTCAGGCTAATTGGTTGCTTTAAACTGTAAACAATCTGCGCGCGTGCATGGGGGGGTCACACTGCAATGGACTTCAGTCCCATCCAAGGGTTGTATCACAGCCCGTCTCCCGATCACGTGACCCTCACGTGGAAAAAGTAGTCAATGATAATGGATGCACATAAACATGAATAAACGTAAACTCTCAGTCTGCATAGAAACCTTTTGGCTTTTAGTAACAAAATTCATAAAATATTTTGTGCCATTTCGACATAAAATGCCCCTGGTAACCACACAAGTCCTGCCATGCCGACGGCACCTTTGCATCGCGACCTCCAACTGCAATCGTTTCCCCCCAGTTTGCTAACTTGCTAACTGCACTGTGAACTTTCCAGGTTTGTTCAGCATAAATCATGCGGGCTGGACTGTTCTGTGGGGCAGCACAAAGGGTTCTGGGATATCAAAGGACCTCGCCAGACCCCCGCTGAGTGGGTGGGTCCATCACCTGGCAGGATCCGGCTCCTAATTCCACACAGCAAGATGTTACGGCCCTACATTCTGCTCCTGCGACAGGTGCCACATCTCCCAACACCGGATCGCGTTTCCTGATGTCGCTCAGCACGTTGTGCTTCTGCTATATTAAGCACCGAGCTCTCGCTCTCGCACACGTTTTTAATCCGATCAGAATAAGACTTCGGCAGCATCGCGACAAGCTGTGCCAACAGGCAAAACCTTCCCGACGCTTCCCAGCTACTGCGGCTGAATCCATACGGAATCAGACCAAGTCCTCAGTATGAATATTAACACATGCTTATAGTGCATGAATATGTGTTTCTAAACAGGGTTGCATACTTTTATTTAAAATAAAATCCTGGGAAATAATTTCTACATTTTTTTACTATGTACTATTGAAAATAGAGTCATGGTGTAGCTGGATTTACCTAGATGGGCTGTGAAAGTTCTCAACAGGCTGTAAAGAGACCACACGCCCACGGTTTGATGGTTTTTGCAATAAACACTGGGATTTAACATTTTCTTTTAATTTTCTGGAACCTGCAACGTTGACATTGAGTCATCATCGACTCCTAGGTGACCACTGCCATGGTTTTTCAGGTGAGAAAAAAACTGAAGTGCAAACACGGAGTAGAATGTGCAAACTCCACCCCTGAGCTGGACCTGAACCCTGCATCAGGCAAGCGGCCCAGGAGCCGTGAGCCATCACCCCATTCCTCATTATTGTGTCATTTTTAATAATAATTTATTATTATTTATAGTTGTAGCACTTTTCTCCAAAGCAACATACAGTGTAGGTTTGTGCCCTAAACTACATGCAGACATTTGCCCATTTATACAGGTGAGTATTTTTCACAACTGCAAACCAGCTCCTGGGTACCACAGCAGGGGGTGGGCCTGAAAGTAATTTCCTTCAGCTTAGTGAAACAGCGCTATAAGAGGTTAATAATACAGTATGTTGCATAAATAGAGCTTGAAAATTATATACGCTGCATAGCCAAAAGTGTGTGGACACCTGAGCACCACACCCATATGTGCTTGCTGAACATCCCATTCCAAACCCATTCATATGGAGTTGTTCCCCCCTTTGTTGCTATAACAGCCTCCATCTTCTGGGAAAGCTTTGCACAAGATTTTGGGAATTTGCCTATTCAGCCACAAGGACATTAGTGAGGTTGGACACTGATGTCGAGTTGAGAAGGCCTGGTTCGTAGTGAACGTTCCAGTTCATCCAAAAGGTGTTCATTTGGGTTGAGGTCAGGGCTCTGTGCAGCCCCTCAAGTTCTTCCACACCAGCCTGGGTAAAGCGTGTGTTTATGGAGCTTGCTTTGTGAATCGGGGGGCAGAATCATGCTGGAGCAGGAAAGGAGCTTCTTCTTCCCCAAACTGTGGCCACAAAGCTGGAAGCACACAGTTGCCTAGAATATGAGAATGTGTTTGTATGCTGTGTGGGTGCGGCAGCTCAATCACTGGAGGTCCACATACTTTTGGCCACACAGAATGCAATAGTTACACCTTTAACACAAGTCAATAAACACAGAAACAGCCTATTTTAAGAATAACAAGTGTAAAATTCCCCAGAAATTGTTTTGAACGTTTACAAATTATAGCAAATTATGTTAAATTACTGAAAGGGATAAAGTAAGAGCGCTGTCAGGAATATTGAGGCATTACAGCATTTATTTTGTCTTTGACTTGAACATTAAATAAGAAATGGAAAAACCACAAATTTCCATTTGGTGCCTCAGCGGCCTTCGGCAAACACTGCACTGGCCACCATGAACAAGGGTCCTGATCCAAGGCAGTGGCTGATGCAGCTCCAGGGGTCTACCAAGGCGCAGTGGCCACAGCGATTGATAAACGGTCAAATGTTTCAACATTACAAACTACAGCTGGACACCAGGACAAAGAGTCAGGAGTTCGTCCACCTGACCTCCCTGCTGGCTTTGATCCTAACTGAACCGACTGTTCTGCTTCCCTGGAAAAAGGACTGTATTGAACTGAAGGGGTGCACAAGAAACATTGGAGGGGCTGACTGACACAACCCATACATGACCCACAAACAAACAGACAAGTAAACAAACAAGCAGACAGATTCAGCTTGATAGACGGAGATGCCAAATGTCACATCAACTGTCCCTCCTTGTTGACACACTGTGTCCTCATGTCCTGCTGAAAAGTGCGAACACACTGACACCTTCTGGCAAATGGTGGCATAGACCCAGCATCCACAATGCACCTGGGGTTTTTGGTTGTGACCGAAAGATGTTGTGTTCATATTTACAAGATTTATTTACTGAACGTTTAGGTATTTTGCATGTTAAATTGTACTTCTGAAATGCGCGTCAACTGACAGCTCCGCCACAGGATAGTTCTGGCACCCGTGGTGCGTTGCAAAAGTATTCAAACCCCTTGACAGCAGGATATCGGCATTGTCTGGATTATAAATTATACTTACACATATTTTTCCCTTTGGTATTTTTATTGCAAACTCGCACTTTAGTATCAAATTGTCAGAGCTAAAATAAGTGGTTTGCAGATGTTTTAAGGAAAATGAAAAACTCGAATATGCTAACTGCAGAAGTATCCTCACCACAAACATTAATACTTGGTAGAGCCACCTTTCGCTGCTATAACAGATTTCAGTGTTTTGGGGTAAATCTGTACCAGGGTTGCATACCGTTTCAGGGGTTGGAATACTTATGCATGCAAGCGAGATATTTCAGTTTTTAACCGCTATTAAAATATCAGAAAACAAACAAACTTATTTTGGAGCTGACAATGTTGCATTAGTGCGTATGGGCTTGCAGTAAAAATAGTGATTGAAAAAAAATTTAAACTATCGTTTGTAATCCCGGCAGTGTTGATAACTTTCAAGAAGTTTGAATAGTTTTGCATGGCAAGGCCCTCTATACACAGAATAACCAGGTGCAAGTGTTGTGACCCCCGACAGTGAATGAAGATAATTTGCCTGAGAACCTGATCCATCCCTAAACCTCAATAAGAATGCTGTGCTCCTCCACCTCTGGTCGCCTGCACATCCTCCTCATATGGTGTCGTCCCAAAATGTAAAGTCTGTTGGCTCTCAGCCTTAACCCCCGATGTGGTGGTACGAGTGTGAATCGAAATCGGATGCAGTTTCTCGGAATATCCGCCAGGTGGCGACATTCAAAAAGCATCGAGGGGCTTGGAGTAACCTGAATTTTGTTTTTCTATTTTCAATATTTTAACTCATTATCACAATTAAAGTATAAATTATCATAACGCCACGTGTGACAAAATACTGACACTAAAGTGACGAAAGAAGAGAATATTAAACATGCCAGTGAGAATGGGGGTCCTTCCATGAAATTTCAGTTAATTTTTGTACAGCGAACATCGTTTGTTCTGTTATTTGAGGCAGTTTGACACTTTTCAGTTTCTGTCATTTGTCATTTCATAAATAATCAACAGATATAAATGAAATAAACTCTGGTGAAATGTCGGCCTGTACAACAGTTGGCGCTAAACTGCTAGAATAAACTTCTGGTAAAGGTTATTAAATTTTATTAATTATGAGGTGAACGACTGGTGGCAGCAGATATTCATAACTGATCACATCGGCTTGTTTGTTTTGTACTTTCGGGCTGCGCGTACATTAAATATCAGTGTTATTTATTCATTTATAAGCTGCTTCTCTCTAGAGTGACTAACACTCGGCCTGCTTACTGTGATTTACCCATCGCTCAGGATGGTCATTTTTACCGCATCGACTACCTTGGTGAATTGCAGCAGAAGCTGGGATTTGACCCGCAGTCCTTCTGCTGCTGCATGGCCATCACAGCACTCGTTTACTTCACACCTGGCACTATTTTTTCTGGAATGTCGCCTTTCACTATAAATGGCACCCCCCCCCCAAACAAACAAGTGAATGCACTGTACTGCACTGCACCCCCAGCCCGTACCATGTTTCACTGTGTTGTACCGTGCTCCTGCAGCGTCACCTTTCACCTTAGAATAGCCTAAATAAAGAATGGTATTTTTATACCACACCTCCATAACATTTTAGAAATCAACCACAGCCAAACTCACCATTTTTAGCACTTTGTTCCACAATATTACTGCTAACAATCTAATGTAATGCACGCTTTTTAAATTCGTGAAATTACATATAAATGATATTCATAAATAATACAATAAATTGAATATTAATTTAAAAATAAACAGTAAAATAAGTTGAATACTTATGTGATGGTGAAGGACAGACACTGGTGCTTCAAGTGCAAGGGTCACTGAGGTCAGACAGGTCCTCGGCTGGGTCCTGTGGCCACACCAAGGGACGGCCCGACGCTGGCGTGTTGGCACTGCACATGGGCGAATTCTGCCTGGGTGGCTGTGGGTTCGAGTCCCGCTTATGTGACTCTGTGCAGTTCGCATCCTCTCCCTCTGTTTACGGTGGTGCTGCTTGTTTCCCCCTCCCCACGGTCCCAGGCGGATCGGGTCACAGGTTCGCCCTCCTGGTGCCCGTTTGCCCTACAGCTAAACAATGCCTCGAACCCCTCGCCACCTCCCAATTTGGGCAAAAACACTGCAGTACGACCCCCGAAAATAGTCACGTCAACGACGCCACTCCGGCGCAGACCGTGACGCAAGACCACGTGTCCAGGGCCACGTGACCGAGCGCAACCCACCTGAGCGGTTGCGCGATATATTTTGCCACATTATTACGTCACCGCGATGGCAGTAATAACCATAATTCTGCCCTATTTATTTAAAAAAAAAACAGCTCAACTTAAATAGCAAATAAAATGATAGCATTTGTATGACTTCATTGCAATAGATAGCTAGATAGATAGACAGATGCGGAGCGGGGCCGTAAGCTCCTCCGCGCGGCGCAGCCCTGCTCTTTGCAGCGCGCCGCCGATGACGTAACGTCCCCGAGAGGCGTGGCTAAGCACGCGTCGACACCCTCCTCCTACTCCTCCGCCTCTCCCACGTGCCGGGTGGTTAAGGAGCGGGGCGATGGCGATGAGGATGGTGAGGAGGATGAGGAGGATGACCGGCGCGCAGGTGTTTGTGGGGCTGCGGAGCGGCGGGGCCGAGTGACGGGACAGCGCGCGCGCGTCGCCGGTGTTGTCGTGTGCGCGCGCGCGCCTGCGCGTGTTTGTGTCACGCCGGGGCTCCTCTGCTCCTCGTTTTTATTTTTTTATCCCCCCCCCCCTCTTTCCACCCCCCCGCGTATTTATTCACGTATTTATATTTCTTTTTCTTTTTTTTTTGCGTTTCTTTCTCGCGGGTGATGGCTGAACAATGGAGAGTCTGTCAGCAGAAATTTCTGGCGAGCGTGCCGCGTCCGCGCGCGGCGCGTCATTGTGCGGCGATGCTGTTGTTGTGTAGGAGGGCAGCGCGGACGGAGCGCGTCTTTGGCCTCTCCTGAACATCATCCTCGCCATCGTCGTCCTCATCATCCTCGTCGCTGTGGTCGCCTCCTGTCGCCCTCTTTCTCCTCCTCCTCCTGACCACCATCATCATCATCGTCGTCGTCGTCGTCATCCTGTGCTAGAAAAGCGCGGAGGAGCTCGGCGTCGCTCGCAGTTCCCGGTGGGATCTCAGCCTCCTTCTGCTGCTCCTCGCCTCCTCGTCACCCTGCTGCTGCTGCCGCCGCCGCCGCCATCCACCATGGTCCAGCTACCGGCGCTCACCCACTACTGGCCGCTGGTGCGCTTCTTGGTGCCGCTGGCCATCACCAACGTGGCCATCGACCTCGGCGAACAGGCCAGTATGACCCCCCCCCCCCCGTTTCGTTTCCATGCCGGTTGTTTATTCTCTGCGGGGGATTTGCCGGTTGTGCTACGCTCAGATCCCCTACCCCTGCGAAGCTGTGTGTCATCTGCACGGCGCTGCTGGTGCGCGATCTGCCTGGGAAAGCTGGGGTTTGGGGGGTGAGGGGGGGCAAACAGCTGTCCGAACATCCACACAGGCCCACATCTGTGTATCCACATGTTCATTCTAGTCCACATCCAAACAAATGTGTATACACACACACCCAGAGCTGTTTACATCCTCATCTCCACACGGCTGTACCCCCCTACAGGTAAACCTCTTACCTGGTGCTGTAGGATGGCGGCACAATGAGAAATGAACATGACAGAGATGATTTTGCACTTTCAGAGGGGCTCCCCCCCACCCCCCCAACCGTTTGTTATTTACCCCCCCAGGACCACACTGGTGTTATTGTGACAGCAAACTGGCTTGTGTTGTTCACCGGGTTGTTGTTTTGCTGTACGGTAACCTGAATATGAACAAAGCGTGTGAATGGATGCCAGGTTGAGAGTAAATGACAGAAAATTGTACATAAAAACACATATTTTCCATATTTGAGGATGTTTCCCTGCTAAGGTATAAACCTGACTGCTGAAGTCAAATGCAGGCTCTTCATGTGGTGCTGCTGTCGCTCAAGGTGGTTGGTGGAGGGGGAGTATAGAGGATATAATTTGGAATTATTACTTCTGATATAAAACTAAACTCATTTTTGGGGTAAATATTGCTGAAATGCACATATTGCCGAAACAAAACCAAAAAATGGGCCGATCCATAACGCTGAGCTGAATTTTCTTGCAATTCTTAAGGCCTCTGTCGTGCTTTAACTCTCAGTGAGAAGGAGCTTCCGTTTGCTGTTTTTACCCGCTTTTACTGTGGGGAAATGTAAGCGTTTGACTGCTCTTTTATGTGTAAAAGTTTAAACGGATTAAAATGACAGTGGCTTTCAGCGGTATGTTTGTAAAACGTTATCTCTCGCAACCTGGTTATATTTTCTGTCATCCTCGACGGTTTCGGAAATATTTGAACTCCACGCTTACGAAAATTCACTGAATTGGTGAGGTTACGGTAGTCTTGAGTCGTTGGTACCGGCTTTCCAAAAAGTTATCCCGAGTTGCCTCCCTGCTCCCGGTTGCCGCAGGATGGTACCCTGCACCACCCGGGACCATGAATTTATGAGTGAATAAAGTTGGTCTTACAAGATGAAACCCTAAATGATCCAAGCCCTACTGAAAAATTGTTGTACTTTCCAATTGTACTTTTTTTAAAAAAAAACACAATAAAATCCAGCTTGAGAGCTTGTAAAGCAGCTAAGTGGAATGTAAATTTTTCTAAAACACTTTTTGGGCTTCAGTGGGCTATTGCCTATTTTTCTTAATTTTTTAAAATTTATTTTTAATTTTTTTATACCTTGCATATCTTCATTTATATGAATACGCCCTCCTGCCTGGAAGAGGAGGTCTGGCAATTAGCAGGGCCAGAAAAAGATGCCACAGGAAAATGGGACACCTACAGAAATGCCCTGCCGGTTGAGGATCCACCTACTTAATAATCCAAATGGAGAAATTTGCCGGTTACGCAGCAATTATATGATTTTCTTTTCTTTTTCTTATGCAAGGACCTCAGCACCGGGGTGTTTAAGAAACACCCGAGTGTACGCCGTGGGTCGGGGATGGGAGCTGACATAATTTAGGGCTAAAAGTGAACAGCGACTGGATCCTAACCTGCGTCAAGAAGTTTTTCTTTTTTGAACTGGTTCTACTGTCAACCAAGGTCACATTTTCCATGTTTTCCCATCTTATTTGGATGACATTAAAACAAGTTTGGATTCAAAGTGCCACTTTCTCCTTGCCACATCCGTCATGGCATGGAGAGGTTAACCCGTGAATCAATTTTCACTGCATATGCCCTCCCAGAAAGTCGAGGGTGTGGCTGGGATGCGGGGTGGCTTTTGGTGCTCAGTTTCAGGTTTCATTGTGGCGTGCAAGGAGCACATTTAGAGGTTATTCTTCCTCTGCCGTAATTTCTCCATGACATTTATTACAGAATCTGATTACTTAAGACCGAGTAACGCTGAACGGTTCATTAAATAGACGCAGTGAAAGTTTGTGGTAACTGATGGGAAGAGATGGGAAATCTATTGCAACCGTTGTGAGGGTTCAAAGGTGCGTCTAAGGCCAGTTAGAACATGGACCCCTCGCTAAAATATAAAATTGTCCCATTTTTTTTGTCTCTTACTGCACCTTTTGCACGTTGCTGTAATAGGCTGAAAGTTATTTTTGTGCTGTATGTCGATATTTAATCTTTGTTTCTATGCTGTTTAAGCAGTGCTTGTTGCCGTGACACCGGTTTTTCTCCACTTTTTGTGACAAAATCTTCTGGGGCAAACTGGACCATGTGGGTAGAAATAATAAACTGCCGCCAGTTTGCAAGGTGCCCGGGTGTCGTAATTGAGGGGTCGCAAGGTTTTGTTGTAATTTTCATGGTAAAATTGGCTTACAGGCGTCTGCCGCTGTGCGCTTTTACCTTTATTCACCCTGTCACCTGGGCTGGAAAAGGTCATTTTTCTAAGGCATGAATGCTTAAATTTGGGTCTCTGCGGTAGTCTGTGGATGGGCTTCTGAGAGTTCCCAAAACACAGAACTACTGTGGAACTGAAAATCACTAAACAAGACTTCAAAAATAAACAAACAAGTAAAGTTTAGCTTTTTTGCATAATTCTATGAGGAAAATATATTCCTCGTAGTTTTTTCCTCCGGCTTTATTTATGGACGTTCTTCTAGGAGGTGTCCTTAAACTTAGATTTTTAAATCGGTTTGTGGCCCAGAAATGGTTAAGAACCTCTTAGTCTATGGACGACCATCATTGGCCTTACTTTTTTCACCTATTTCACTCTGTTTAATTCGCCCATTCAAGTCCAGGCATCCTTGTTTATTGTAGCACGATGATGAAATATTATTATTTTACAGTATGACAAGGGCTTAATATGCTGATTTGATCTTTTATTCCCTTAAAATAGTTCTGCTTGGACCAGGGCTGAAGTCTGTCGCGTGTTTGCTCCATTCTCTCCTGGAGTTCCCATAGGCCCCCCTTTATTTTATTTATTTATTTAGCCACACAATTCAAGCTGCTCCCTTGCGCTCCTTTCCTGCTTCCAATCCCTTCAGATGCCACTTCAAAGCACCTTTAATGCCGCTACCCGTTGCGTGACTCCTGCATCCTGAATTCTCTGGTTCACATTCTCCTCCATATCCCTGGCCTGTTGCCCTCGCACCTCGCGGGCTTCTTGCGCTCAGCTTCCTTGCAGGACCTTTGTCCAGTCGTGTGGGTGCGAGAGGCACCGAGGAAGTCGGATTACGGTTACGTAATGGCCAGGCACATGGGTATAAATAGCCGTGCTCTTTGCGACTGCGAGGAAAGCAACGTGCGGCATTTGGGTTGCAGAGGCTCCCGAAATTAATTCAGCGTCATCATCTGACGCGTGTTTGCTCCTTGTGGAGCCGTGGAAAGAAATTCGGCTGTAAATGAAAATCTGTAAATATTAATTCTGGTATTGTGTTGGTCTCTGAAATGGTTCACCCAAGCAAATAAATCCTCAGGTCTATCTAAATGATCACCACGTTTGCAATGTATAAGAAACGTTTAATGTACATTGGTATTATTTAAATAAAAACGATAAAGGTATTAAATCCTATCGCAGTCTTAAATAAATGCACTGATATTGTCTCATAATTTCGCACTTGTTGCTGAAAGAACTCTAACACTGGGGTATTTGCAGATAAAAATCACTCGGGTTTCGATACATTAAATATTCGGAATTTGTTTCCGTTATTTGTCCTGCGGAAAATTGATTCGTTCTGGGGTTCATCTGAGAAACCCCAATTAATTTCCCCAAACTGTACCCAACACTCTAAAATGGTTATTTTTTTTTTATTTTTTTAAAAATTATTATTATTGTTATTATTATTGTTATTAATAGCAACAAAAATTTAAGTCTAATTTATGTTAAGAAGATATGAAATAGAAAAAAAAAACCAAAATTCACCTGCAATAATGGGCTGTTAGTGGGGGGCTTGCTGACTGAACCGGAGTGATGAAGCGCAAACCGTGTTTGAACCCGGACCACATGAGGCAGAGACTGACAGATGCTGGGAGCAGGGACGCCACCTAGTGTCACGCTCGTGCACATTTCTAACATTTCTCTGAAATGCGTTAGGTTTTGCCAGGACGCAGGGCTCGTAGTGCTGGGACTTCTGGTCCATACGCACCTCACTTATCAGGATCCTGGAAACTGGGAGCTTCAATACTGGGGTAAAGGTGTATTTTACTGTACTATACATTCTCCTGTTTTAGGCCCTTAAAATAAAAATAATGAAGTGGTTCTTAATATGTTGGGGCAAAGAAGCTGGACTTTTTTCACTGCGTGAGAAGCGGTGACAGTACATCTCCTCTGGGACCAACCCAAACAAAGGTGGAAGTGAAACTTGACTGAAGTTGAGGGGTGTCGCAGGCCTTGATTCCCTTGGGGGAAATAAGAAAAGAAAGCCAAATTGTTTATGAATACAGTCCGGCTTGTACAATCAAAAGATTTTTGCAAGTTACAGCGCAAATATTTGCTCATGTTCCCCCAGTCAAGCGTGATATACTGAGGGCAGGAACACATGGTGGACAGGTTGTTTGGAGTAATCCTACAAGAAAACTTGTGTAGTTAAAGGGTTTGTGAAGTAATCTAAACTAAATTTAATATTTATTTAACCATTCCTTTGCCGCAGGCGGTATCTCTCATTCAAGCATGGTCTTATTTTTTGTCTCAAGTTTGCTTGTTTTGGTTAGCGCGCTAGCGAAGCCCTCCCGTCTCACAAAGCCAAACTGCTACAGAGTTCGGATTCTCCTTCCAGCTTTGGGCCCGGCTACTCCAGAGGTCGGGCTCTGAGCCGTAGCCGATTTCCAGACCGACAAAAAACACGGGAAGCCGGGCTATGCTCGGCTCTCTGGTGAGGAAAGGCCCACGCTGCGTTTCGCTGAAGCGAGCACCTCCGGTCGGCGACTTTATGATCTGCTTGACTTAAAAGGGCAGTTATGAATTTAAAGATAAAGCCCATACGCTTCTGAATTTTATGAGGATGTGCAGCTACAGGTCGCACTTTGGCTCTCCATCAGCTTTCCATTAAGATTTGGGCATCTGCTGGTTTGTCAGCATTGTGCCTTGAGCTAACATTGCGTTTTAGTTCAGTCTTAACTCTTTTGCCATCCTGAACGACGTGAACCACAAGGCCACGACACAAGGCTCCGCAGTTGGCGGACTCTGCAGTGCGGACCCTTAGCAGCGGTGCAGCGGAGCATAGAAGTATTGTGGTGTAAAACAATGTCTGTTTTTGTCCAGTACTGCATTGTGTGAGAATTGCACTGTGTTGTGTAAGAATACTGCGCTGCTTTGTGGGGAAACGCGTTGCGGTGCTGCAAACGTGGCCTCCCGATAAGCCGACATGAGTTAACTTGCACGGTCGGGACTTGGGTTAAGACCCAGTAACGCAAGCGTGAGGAAATCCTGCGGAGTCCAGGCTAAGACAGGGTTTACGCCTTCCGCACCTACTCCTCCCTGCTGAGCACGCTTGCTTAACCCGAGATGTAATGACTCATTTCCTCAGCGTCTTGTCCAACGGGTGAAATTTCAGGAAGGATGCAAGGTTTTTATTATGCTGATGCTTTCCTCATAATTTTAAAAAAGTGACCAACTATGTAAATAAAATTTGTAATGATTATTTTTTAAAATGTACTTTTAGTTAGACAATTCACACTAATATGCTTGCTTTGTTCTTCTGCCCTGGCACATGCCGTGAAGCTGTCGTAGTTATGAACGATGATGACGATGCGTTGCTTTTTTAAATTTTATTATTCATTTTTTAACTATAGTTGCTGATGCGGTCTTTCTCATCCCCGTCCTCTGCAGGCTCTCAACAGGGGCATCGCTGCGGTTAAAGTCGATGCGGTGGAGATGCTGGCCAGCTACGGCTTGGCCTACTCCCTCATGAAGTTCTTCACTGGGCCCATGAGTGACTTTAAGAACGTGGGCCTGGTGTTCGTGAACAGCAAGCGTGACCGCACCAAGGCCGTCCTCTGCATGGTCGCTGCCGGAACCGTGGCCATCATCTTCCACACGCTCATAGGTGAGCTGGCGTGGCACCTGCCACTGCCGCCTCTGTGTTGGCACCATCCAGGCCTTTGGGGTTTCAGGTCAACCACACGTCAGCCACAAGCTAAGATGTTTGTTTTGTCACTATTTCATAGCTCTGCTTTTGCTTTATTTGATTTAACAATTTGACTCGGAGGCTGTTTATTTCGTGACGGAGCTCTTAATGGGTAACTTTTCCTATTTGCTGCTTTCTGGCTGCCTGAAACCAGGAGGAGGTGAAAAATAATTCCTAAAGAATGATATTTCAAGAGGAAAAAGGTCAAATAGTCAGGCCAGATATGCGGAGAGGAGGATGGAGGTCGGGGTCACTGACCTCTCCGTGCACACTTTAGAGTACAAATCACCTGGTGTGTGCAACATACCTTTGCATTAGTGGGTCAGTTGTGTTTATGCCATTTGTGCATGGTTTCACATTAACGGGACACTGTTTTTGGGATAAATAACTGGTGACCGCATGCCCGAATGCTCGTCCTTCGTGCAGCAGTTGGCCGAAACCGGTTTCATGCTTTGAGGTCACCGAGTTTGTGTCACGACACCGGTTGTTTGCGAGCGAAAAGCAAACATGTCCACACACACCTGCCGTGCAGGTAATTACCCCATTATTGACGCCTGTCTTCTCCGCTGCGTCGCCCAGGAGGTAAAATTAGCCCGAGCATGCAAAGTCCAACCTGACTCGCATCCTGCCCTCTCCAGGGTACGGCAGGCCCATCCCAACCGGCGTTCCGGTTGCACCAAAGGGCAAGGCTTGTTTCTAAGAGTTTAACCTCATTGGGCAAAAGGGAAATAATTGAGGAGGCATCAGCGAAAGGAGAGTAAAAGCTGCAGTCACGTTTTTCCCCAAAAACCCGTTACGATGGCAGTTTTATCTCCCAGTCGCAGAGCTGTTTGCCGCAGCTCCCGGCTGGCTTCCTGCCCAACTGGCCCATCCTGACGCTGTCCAGATAGAGGTTCCTCAGATAGGCCACACGACTGGCCGGGTTGCACATACAAACAGGGCACCGGACGGATGACTATCATTACGGTATCTCCTAAATGATACGGCGGGTTTTGCTCCCAGACCACAGCGGAGGTTTTCGGCTGTCCCCACGACCTCGCAGCCTTTTCCAGTTGGACGCATGTGAAGCTGATATTAAAAATAAATTTAGGTTTCATATTTAAAAATATTTCACATCAGTAATTATTTTTAAGAAAATGTGTTCTATCCTTGACTAAAAGGAGTTTTCAGACATGACACCTATTTTTTTTTAAACTGTTAGTTTAATTTAAATGTTCAGTATACCCTATAAGCTGCTTAAACCCAATATCTTTTTTGTTGTTTTAACTGAAATAAAAACTTATTTTTATGACATGTTTGTTTCATATAAACTTTTTGCCATATTAACTTTTTGCCAACGGAGCTGTGCGTTCTTCTGTGGTAGAAGAAGATCCAAAATTAATCAAACTCCATTTCATCTGTTGGGTCAGTTCAGTTTTTTTGGGACGGGGATGGGAGATGGCTGTGCCTTAACCACTTTACCTCGGTCGCTCAGCTTACACAGACCTGGGCTACTACATCATCAACAAGCTGCACCACGTGGACGAGTCGGTGGGCAGCAAGACCAGGAAGGCGTTTCTCTACCTGGCAGCTTTCCCACTGCTGGATGCCCTGGTGAGCTTCTTCCTCTTCCTTCAAACAGTCCAATACTTTTAACGCTCTGCTAATAGTTATTATTATTGATTGTGTTATTTTATTTAATTTTTTTTTGTAATTGGCACTGTTTTTCCAAAGCAACTTGCAATGTGAGGTTTGGACACTAAGCTACAAGCTGTATTTTTTTTTTAACTCATTTAGCACCAGGTAATTTTTACTGTATCTGTCAGGCTCAGTAAGTACTTGGAGGTTCAAACCCGGGTCCTTAACCACTATGCCACCTGCTACCCCGAAAATGGACGAAAATCCCATGAATTTGCTTGATTCCTGTAGGGGGAAAAATGGCATTAGTGTTTCTAAATGCTTGTGTTTACAGCTGGGGATTTGAAAATAGAACTAAAGAGATGTTTGAGGTTTAAGTGTTTTATAAGAGCACCATGGAAAAGGGACAAAAGTGTCCCGTTTAACACCTGGCATCGCTCGCTGTCCAACTGTGATGGAAAGAGGAATGCGGGTTCGCCCCGGCTGGCTTGAGGCAACGTGCCATTGCGGTTTTAAACACTCTTGCATATTTAATGTTGTTTGCAAGGAAGAGGGAAAACAAAAAAAGATGTAAAATGCACACACGGGGAGCCAAAGCTTTTATTACAGCTTTCATTTTATTTTAATCAAGAGGGACTTCTTTTGTCTTCCACATTTTTTTGATATCGGAATAAACAACTTTAGCTTGGACCCAGCAGCCAGGCCCCTGTTTGGGTTAAAACTTACAGCATTGTGGTTGCTTCTGTCCCGGTGTTGTAGCCCCCGAGTGTTGGCCGCTGCGCCGTCATGGTAAAAGCATGACCAACACGCGTATGTAAGTCAGAATTTATGGAATTTACGATTAAAATGAACCGCGATTTTGTTGCTGAGTTGAGGTCATGCTTCCAGCACTTTGAAAAAAGCTCTTTTTTTTTCCAACTTAAGGGAAGATGAGCCATGCTTTTCTGTCAGTAAAGTTATTTTTTGGAGTTCCTCATTGTGAGTAAATGGATGAGTGGGTGGAGGTGGGAAGAGGTGATCCAAGCGATGAACTGAAAGACCTCACAGAGGAATGGGGGGGGTTTCACTGCCAGCCACCACAACACGAGAGACCTCAAAATATAGTGTTGACCTGCTCACTTGGATAGACAGAGGGCGGAAAAGTGCAGCGCTTCCGTCACCTGGAGGTAACAGCGGGTCGTGACCACGTTTGGAACGTGTGGTGGTGTCCAGACAGGTGGGTCTGTAGAGCCAGCAGGTGGCGTAACAATTAGGGGCATCAACTTGAGGTCAAAGGACATTGGTTTAAATCCTGACCCTGCAGCTGTACCTTTGATCAAGGTATTTACCCTTATTTGATACGGTAGAAGTACCCAGCTGTGGTGACTGTAAGCTGCCTTGGATCAAGGTGTCCACTTAAGGTAATAAATGTGTTCCTCACTCCACGCTGCGTGACTGGTTGCCCATTTCAGGCCTGGACCCACGCTGGAATCCTCCTGAAGCATAAATACAGTTTCCTGGTGGGCTGCGCCTCCATATCCGACGTTGTAGCTCAGGTAAAGGCCGTCGCCCTCAGCAGTCAGCATGTAACCCCTCTACCCCCCACATGTTGTATGGAAATGGGTGATGTTTAATGTAGTCTGTTTATCACAACTTGCTTGCATTTAAGTTTTATTTTTGATTTATTTATTGTGTTGCATTGACTACTACTGGAGACACTTATCTGACCAAACCTGCTGCTGTCTCTGTTGGCAGATCGTGTTTGTGGCCATCCTGCTCCACAGTCACCTCGAGTGTCTGGAACCTCTCTTGATCCCCATCCTGTCACTCTACATGGGTGCCTTCGTTCGCTTCACCATCGTGGGCCTCAGCTATTACCGCAACATCCACGACCGCATCCCTGACTCCAGCGGGCCCGAAGTAGGGGTGAGACCACGGCATAGCTCAGACTGGAAGGCCTCCTCTGGTCTGTTGGTGTCGCGGTTGGACTGCGGCGTGGCAGGTGGCCAACCCCAAGGCCATCGGCTTATCTCAGAAAGCCAAAGGCTTGAACCCAAGCAGGCTGGTGCGGCTCTGAGACCAGAACCTAGTGCTTAAGTGTGAGGGCAGGCTACTTAATGTGTATGGGAACTGGGAAATGATAACTGGTTCTCTGTCTGCGGCATCAACAGCCCATGCTCCACAATAGCCTTTTATATTTACACTATAGTTGAGGTGAGCGGTTAAAGATCCGAGGGATCAGACTGAATGATGGTCTCCAGACTTCAGAGTCACTGCTGAAGCTATGGTTTGGAGTTGTGATGCTGGATAAAACTGCTGTAAACAGCCAGCCTCGCGCCCATATCGTGCAGGTAGAACATCAAGAACGCTTCACACCAGCGGGTTTATTGCGTTAATTTATTCACTTTGTAGATGCTTTTTGCCAACGCAAAGCATGGTTTTGAGACAAAGGGATTCAGATGCAGACATGATTGTTGAAGCGCAGCTTGGTGCCACCACATAGCTGCCTGAATGGGTGGCAAAATGTTTTGATAAAATTAACAGGTGGAATGGATTTCAGGAGCTTGGGAGGGATGTTTATGCTGTGGAGATGCATTTTGAGGTCCTTCATAAATGCGGCGAGGGATTCATCAGTTGTGAGTGCCAGAAGGAGCTCAATCCAGTGTGTTGAGATCAATTCTGAGAATGTAGAAACTTTCAGGTTGGGTCCTTTTGTTTGTGGGGCCACTCAGCAGGCAGGGATGGAGGATGGAAGAGCACAGTGCTTTTGCTGGTGTGTTATTTTATGGAAAAAGCAGGTCAGTGTGTGTCTTGGGGGACCGAAGAGAAGTGAGGACCGTGGATGAGTCTGCCTGCTGCTCATAGCGCCACTTGCTCCCTCTGTCTTCCAGGGCGATGCCACCATTAAGAAGATGCTGAACTTCTGGTGGCCTTTGGCTCTTATCCTTGCCACCCAGCGAATCAGCCGGCCCATCGTGAACCTGTTTGTGTCCCGGGACCTCAAGGGGACCAGCGACGCCACTGAGGCAAGTGCTCACATTCGCCACGGGCAAAACCCCGAGCAACAGAGCCAGGCTCAAACTTCCTGATGTGGCTTTTCGAGTTTCCCCGCTTGCCCAGGCCACAGGGTAATGATTCACAGAACTTGGTGGTTTCGTAAGATGCCGTGCGCTGTTTATCTTCCACTGATCTGAGCCAATGGAAACAGCACGCTTGGCTGTACATGTGTCAGGGACTGTCACCTGGCCGTGAGTCACAAGTTGTCCGCGGCACCCCCCCACCCAGAGCACTGCTCCACAAACCTGCTATAATATTTATCGTCCAATTCAAGCACCCGCATGCGCCCCTCTAGATATGAGACTTGAGGAGCATCGGGCAGATGGACAGAGACCCGAGTGTCCTGTGGTCTGCACGCTGTTCCTTATCTGTGCTGGTAGGGATGTGATGCAGGAATGTGAAAACACAGAGGTCGGACACCCCTTCCGCCACTGCCGAAAAAATGCTTAGAGGAGACAGAAAGTAAATATTCAGCATTCACGTGGCTTAGTTTAATACCATTTAGATGTGTCAGGCCCATTGGTTGTCACCTAAGACCTCATTCGTATGATGTCTCTTCACCACCTGCTGTGGGTTCGTGTGTCCATGTGAACTGTATAGCCACATTTCTTCAGCTATTATGAGTCATGGCCAGGAAAGGTGACCATCTTATTAAACATTTATGGTAGCAGCGGTGTGATTTGAGGTGCTGCCCTCGACACAAATGCCCCAGGTTTGAACCCCATCTCTTACTGTAGTACCCTTGTGCAAGTTAGTTACCATGAATTGGTAAGAAAATAAATACCCACAGTTGCAGAAAAGGGTAAATCATTGGTAGCAGCTTAATAAGCCAAGTGGTACAATAATAATAATAATAATAATAATAATAATAATAATAATGGTTCAATGATCACAAAGCCTTGCAAGTTTCCTTCAAATGAATGCACAAAATTAAGATGGAGGGATGCAAAACTTCCATTTCCATCTACCTTCCTCTCTCAGGGCTGCTTCTTATAGAGTTAATATCCCAACCAACCCCAAGTGGCTATGAAAAATATTAGAAATAACTGCATTAAAATCCATTTTATTTAATTGATTTATTCCTCTGTACGGTTTTGATGTGTAAAAGACAAATATGCCAGTTTTGGGAATTTAACCAACAAATTCTTTGTAATGCACTAATAATATTGATATAAAAAACCGATTCGCAAATGTGCAGTTGTCAGACATTTCGGTTCTTGAGGTCAGTCAGGTTCGTTGGTGACGTACATTTTTGCATGCTTACACCCGGCGTTGGATTTTGTCCACTTCTAGGATATGAAAGTATGAAACGAACAGCGTTGCCCAATCGGTGTGGCGTTATTACATCGTAGCGTTTCATCTTTGTGCTGTAAATGTGTGCAATTCTATGGCGCAACGTGCTCGCTGTTTCAGAGTTTAGTGGTGCATTTTTTTAATTTCTTTTTTGAGTGATAAATGACTATAATGGTTTTAAATACTCCAGTCCAACCAGTTCAATGCGATTATATATTCCGTTCAAGCAAAATGCGCCGCTTTGATCTACTGTCTAGCTGCTGTGTCATTAAACCTGGAGATGAATTCGAAAGTACAGTCGGTTACATAATTTTCGAATGCATACTTGCACATAAAGTGCAAGTAAGGGATGTGTTGTGCTGTAAATGTCTGCATTTTGAGCGCAGTGTCTTTTATTGAATTGTGTGCCCAGAGGAAAGGAGAATATTGTTGTGTATTTCGCGGTCGTTGGCTTTGATTTTGTGTCGGGGACGGACTGTTTAAAAAAAAAAAAAAAAAAAAAAAATTTTCAAGGTCCGTTCACCGCGGTTCACCTGAGATAGCCGCGTACCCGGGTGCTGTCATAACAGATAAATGCGACACGGAGGCACCTGGTTGCGACACGTTTGCGGTGGAATTAATGGGCGGTCTGAAGTTCAACGCCGGCTTTATTCTTTGCCAAGAGTTCAGTGCATTTGGCTCTGGGAGAAGTCCATCTCTCCAAATAAAAACAGTTTTTAGCTTTTATGCACTATGTAGCCAAAAGTATGTGGACCCCCCTTCTAATGACTGAGCTGTTTCGGCCACATCCACGCAGCATATAAATACATTCTGGACAACTGTGTGCTTCCAGCTTTGTGGCCACAGTTTAGAGAAGAAGAAGTTGCTTTCTTGCTCCAGCATGAATCTGCCCCACCCCTTATGCACAAAGCGAGCTTCACGAACACACAGTTTACCCAGGTTGGTGTGGAAGAACTTGAGTGGCTGCACAGAGGCCTGATCTCAACACTACTGAACACCTTTGGCATGAACTGGAATGCCAATCGTGAACCACGCCTTCTCACCCAACCTCACTGATGCTCTAGTGGCCAAATGGGCACAAATTCCCAAAATTTGGTAGAAAGCCTTCCCTGAAGAGTGGGGGCTGTTAAACAGCAAGGGGGGAACATCTCCATGTCAATGCCCATGGCTTTGGAATGGGAGGTTCAACAAGCACATATGGGTGTGATACTCAGGTGTCCACATACTTTTGGCCAGGGTCTATTACAAACAGAGCGCTCAGTACTGTATGTAAGCAGCTGGGTCACCGTTGCGCTTTGCTTGTCGATTTTACCTTCCCCACTCTGCTTCGCTGAGTCCAAGGATAAAACAGGCCAAACCAACCATGAGCAATGAAGCCTGCGCAAGATCCGTACAAGAGAGACGGGTTCGACTGGATAACCTGCTCCTTCAGCATTGCTTCCCCCCCCCCTTAATCTGTTCAGGATTGCACGGGTTTTTTTTTTTTTTTTTTTTAAACCTTGGGAAAAGGTTTTGGGTTTACAACATCATGCAGCATTTATTTGTAGAGGACAGCAGTGCTTGTAGTTCAGCTGCAGTCCTGTGGGATCATTATGGGGGGGGCACGAGTGGGTCATGGTTAGACTGTAGAGCGCATGCTGTGATTTATTCCCAGTTTTTATTGTTTGTGAAGCCATCACTTTTGTCCAAGGGGATGCACAGAGACTTTACGCAGCGCTCCGACTCTCCCGTCATCCATACAAGATCTTGGTGAAAAATGAATGCAACTCTGGATGGAAATAAATGTTCTGATGTTGCATAAGCTTGTCGAAACGATGCCACGGCAAATGCGTGCCGTAATCGAAGCGAAAGGATCTCATGATGGAGGTAGAGGGTCAGAATAGGAATCTGAAGGTCAGGATGAGGGTCATAAACTCATTTTTGGCAGAAATGGATCCAGTGAATAAGGTGTGTGTGTGTGTGTGTGTGTGTGTGTGTGTGTGTGTGTGAGGAACATTATGCATCAGATGAGCTGGAGTGGAAGGAGAGCAGATGCAGGAAGCCCTGCCAGTTGTAGCTGCTGCATAATTGTGGCAGTGACAGTTCATGAAAAATGTCACAAATGAATTTATACACACGATAATGCATCAAATAAAAAGTTTAGAAACCTTGAGAAGCTGCACCTTGACCCCCAATTCAGATTGAAATGGTGACATTTTAACCAACAGTTCACAGGGTCCTTCACTCCTGCATGGTTTCAGTGTCAGGGTTTACGCTGTTGTCGTTGTCCTGGATCCTGGGACTGAGCTCCATATGGAGAGGAGAAGAGCACGTGGGTGGGACTGACTTGGCCTGAGAGGAGTGCTTACAGTAGCTCTACGTCTGCGTTTTACTCTTTGCAGAACCAGGTCTTTTCTTGAGTACCAACACTTCCCATAATTCCACGGTGCTCTCTTCTGCCCCCTGTTGACCAGATTCTCTGCCTGCGCTAAACCTTCTGTAATTCAGGGTCATTTTTCATAACCGCCTCATAGCTGCATTTCATTACCCAGGGTGCACTAAGTTACGCTGCACGTCGGCTCATGCTGCTTTCCTACCATCAGTTCAAAATCCATGTCCCATTTTATTAAACAAACATATCTTGCGCACATCAGTAATATCTCCCAGGCTTCTATATTCATTGAAAAAATTCAAAATGTAATACTTTAGTGATACCGACACTACAACCTCCAGCATAGGGAGTAACAACGGTTATTTTTTCACTTCAGGCATTGGTGAAGTGCAACACCGTGGTGTTTTTAGGGATGGTTTCCTTATAGAGGATGTTTTATTGCTGTTCACAGGCTGTGGCAGTGCTCACTGCTACCTATCCTGTGGGTCACATGCCCTACGGCTGGCTGACGGAGCTGCGGGCGGTCTACCCAGCTTTTGACAAGGTAACGGACAGCCACTCGGTCACCTTCAGTCTCTTTCTAACACCTCTGCTTTTACTGCCAACTAATGGCTAGGTATGGAAGTGCAAGTAATTTTTGCTCTGCAACACAAACTGAAAAAAACCAAATCGTGCAGAAAATAACAATTTATTAAAAATTAGCTGGGACTTACTTGTATCTTCTCTAATATTTAACTTAAATGTTAGGAGATAGTGTATAAGAATGTACAAGCTTACCCTTATTTTTAAATTTATGGTCTTATGATCTTTTCATCGTCTAAATAATTGGCAAAATATTAATAAATGTGTTGCATAACTGTGTCGTGCAGCTAACAGACCATGAGCCAAGGTGTCTGTTGAGGCAGGAACAACTGTTCATTTAATTTCAGGCTGAACGCCACTTCTCATCAGGCAAACCTGCTCTCACCTGTAGTCTCAGATCCTGGTTATGTAACCTATGTTTTATTGGCCTGTTTTGTAACCTGTGTTGATGAATCAACTGCTCAAACTGAACCCCTGGAAGCTCCCAGCATAACCATAGAAACCGTTTCGAGTAGTAAACAGAAAGTAGAGTCACAGTTTAGTTGCGTATGAAATTGATAAGAGGTCAGAACAGATTTCACTTGAACATAAACAGTTTACAGTATTGAATCATTTTATTATAGATTGTTTGATGACCAGTTAGCATAATTGCTTAGTTTAAATGTAAAACACCTGATGTAACTACTGAAAATGAGGGGGGCTTTTAATGGAAATTGGGGGTTTTGAGAATGCTAGGCAAAATGGCATTGCCCACCCAGTAAATGAAGGCATGGAGGTTTAGGAAGGGAACAACACGAAGGCTTGTGCCAGTGTCTAGGCCTTGCAGAGAATATGTGATGGAAGGGTAGATGAAGGAGATGGGGACGAGGTTGACCGAAGGGGTGGGGGGCTGTAGGTGACTAAAGGCGACTGACGTGACGCTTCCATGAATCCTGCAAGCGACAGCAGAACTATAAATGCACTAATGAGTTTCTCGCTGATGGCAAGTGGAAATTTCCAGAAGCCAAGGGGGGTCAGAGTTTGCTGCCCATCACATGGTTGCCTCACAGCGTGTGGTTATTTTATAGAGGAAGTGTGACTTTTGTTAGGCCTTTGTAACTCTTGGGTCGCCTCTAATGAAGACTTACAGCTGCATGAATTGCTGGATTCTGAAATGTTTGATTTCTTTTATTTGTTTGGGCTCGATGGGGAGGTGCCGATTGGTCCCCATGAAACTGGAATAAATATTTATTTATTTGTACCCACCTTTAAACACGTATTTTAAGAAGAGGGAGGAACACAGGGTGACATACAAGAGTGGAGGAAGATGCACACAGGTGGACTATATCTTATGCAAGAGGACCAGACTGAAGGAGATTGTAGACTGCAAAGTGGTGGCAGGGGAAAGCGTAGTTAGGCAGCGTAGGATGGTGGTTTGTAGGATGACATTGGAGATCAAAAAGAGGAGGAGAGTGAGGGCAGAACCAAGGATCAAATGGTGGAAGTTGAAAAAGGAAAACTATAAGGTGGAGTTCAGGGAGGAATTAAGACAGGCATTGGGTGGCAGTGAAAAGTTACCAGTGAGCTGGGCATCCACAGCAGAAGTGGTAAGGGAGACAGCTAGAAAGGTGCTTGGTGTGGCATCGGGACAGAGGAAGGAGGACAAGGAAACCTGGTGGTGGAATCAGGAAGTACAGGAGAGTATACAGAGGAAGAGGCTGGCGAAGAAGAAGTGGGATAGACAGAGAGATGAAGAATGTAGACAGGAGTACAAGGAGATGAGGCGTAGGGCAAAGAGAGAGGTGGCAAAGGCTAAAGAAAAGGCGTATGGTGAATTGTATGAGAGGTTGGACACTAAGGAGGGAGAAAAGGACCTGTATCAATTGGCTAGGCAGAGGGACCGAGCTGGGAAAGATGTGCAGCAGGTTAGGGTGATAAAGGATAGCGATGGAAACGTACTCACAAGCGAGGAGAGTGTGTTGTACAGATGGAAAGAGTACTTTGAGGGGCTGATGAATGAAGAGAATGAGAGAGAGAGAGAAGGTTGGATGATGTAGGGATTATGAATAGGGGAGTGCAATGGATTAGCAAGGAGGAAGTTAGGACAGCTATGAAGAGGATGAAGAATGGAAAGGCTGTTGGCCCAGATGACATACCTGTGGAAGCATGGAAGTGTTTAGGAGAGATGGCAGTGGAGTTTTTAACCAGATTGTTTAATGGAATTTTGGAAAGTGAGATGATGCCTGGGGAGTGGAGAAGTGTACTGGTACCAATTTTTAAGAATAAGGGTGATGTGCAGAGCTGTAGTAACTACAGAGGGATAAAACTGATCAGCCACAGCATGAAGTTATGGGAAAGAGTAGTGGAAGCTAGGTTAAGAAGGGCGGTGACGATTAGTGAGCATCAGTATGGCTTCATGCCGAGAAGGAGTACTACAGATGCGTTGTTTGCTCTGAGGGTGTTGATGGAGAAGTACCGAGAAGGTAAGAAGGAGTTGCATTGTGTCTTTGTGGACTTAGAGAAAGCATATGACAGGGTACCTAGAGAGGAGCTGTGGTATTGTATGAGGAAGTCGGGGGTGCCAGAAAAGTACGTAAGAGTGGTACAGGATATGTACAAGGACAGTGTGACAGTGGTGAGGTCTGCGGTAGGAGTGACGGATGCTTTCAAGGTGGGGGTAGGATTACAGCAAGGATCAGCTTTGAGTCCTTTCTTATTTGCAGGTTGACAGATGAGATCAGACAGGAGTCATCGTGGACTATGATGTTTGCGGATGACATTGTGATCTGTAGTGAGAGTAGGGAGCAGGTTGAGGAGACCCTGGAGAGGTGGAGATATGCTCTAGAGAGAAGAGGAATGAAGGTCAGTAGGACTAAGACAGAATACATGTGCATAAATGAGAGAGAGGACAGGAGTGGTGAGGATGCAGGGAGTAGAGTTGATGAAGGTGGATGAATTTAAATACTTGGGATCAACAGTCCAGAGTAATGGGGAGTGTGGAAGAGAGGTGAAGAAGAGAGTGCAGGCAGGGTGGAGTGGGTGGAGAAGAGTGTCAGGCGTGATTTGTGACAGAAGGGTACCAGCAAGAGTGAAAGGGAAGGTCTACAAGATGGTAGTGAGACCAGCTATGCTTTACGGGTTGGAGACGGTGGCACTGACCAAAAGACAAGAGGCAGAGCTGGAGGTGGCAGAGTTAAAGATGTTAAGATTTGCATTGGGTGTGATGAGGATGGACAGGATTAGGAATGAATATATTAGAGGGTCAGCACAGGTTAGACGGTTTGGAGACAAAGTCAGAGAGGCGAGATTGCGTTGGTTTGGACATGTGCAGATGAGAGATTCTGGATATATCGGGAGCTGGAGATGGAGCTGCCAGGCAAGAGGAAGAGAGGAAGGCCTAAGAGGAGATTTATGGATTTGGTGAAGGAGGACATGCAGGTGGTGGGTGTGACAGAGAAAGATGCAGGGGACAGGAAGAAGTGGAAACAATTGATCCGCTGTGGTGACCTCTAACAGGAGCAGCCGAAAGAAGAAGAATTTGTACCCACCTTAAACTATTTGATAAGCGTGCCCTTTGCACTAGATGGGCCTTTAAAATGAAGGCACAATGCATAGCAGTTTTGTATTTACATGTAGAAAAGTTAATGCCATTAATAATAATTTGACCAAATGCAAAAAAGAAAAGCAGGTAAAAGATGATCTGAAGGTCCTGGGTTTGGACCCGTGCTGCTGCAGTACCCTGGTTAGAGGTATTTACCTAAATCAGTGCAGTAATATTATTGTGTGAATGGGTAAATAATTTAAAGATGATTATCTCTCTAGCAGGCCGCCTGAAACAGAGGCATCGGATAAAAATTATGGTGAACATTTCAATAATGTGGTGGCCAGATACCACGTTTGTGGACGGATTACCTCGATTATAGCTGAAGATTAACCCTGTTGGCGTCTTTTCCTTTTCCGCCCACCCTGCACACGTCTTTCCAAACCAGAACAACCCCAGTAACAAGCTGGCAAGCGGCGGAGCAACGGTCACCAAGTCGCACATCAAGAAGTTCACATTTGTCTGCCTGGCACTCTCCATCACGGTAAGAAACGGGTTCGGGACTGCGGGACTGGGTTTGTTGTGCTGTAAAAGAATGCAAGTGATTGTTCGTCAATATGGGAAGCGGTTGGTGCTGGTTGGGTTGTGAGAGCTGGGCTGGAGGAACCGCGGTAAAGGGCTGCATGTTGAGGTGATCGTAGATAAAAATCCTGCTGTGTCAGCACTGTGAGGCGCTGCTCCAAAGGGTTAACTTTGGAGTTTCAGAGGAAAGGTGAACAGAAGCACCGGCGGAGATGTGGTCCGCTGACGCAGCCGTCTCTGACCGCCACTCCCGGTCATCCCACCGATGACAGCTGCCAGTGTCTTTTCACATGACTGCTTCTCCATGGGGGCAGAAGGGAGGAAAACTTGTTTCACAACCTGTTCATTTTTCCACTAACACAGCTGGGTGGGGGGGGG
The DNA here is from genome assembly GCA_018136845.1 of Heterotis niloticus. Taxonomy (NCBI): domain Eukaryota; kingdom Metazoa; phylum Chordata; class Actinopteri; order Osteoglossiformes; family Osteoglossidae; genus Heterotis; species Heterotis niloticus. The sequence goes on along the minus strand of CM030903.1, from coordinate 19,777,940 downwards.
CTTCCCTGTTTCCCCAGCAGCATCTCTGTCTGCTTCTGCCCTGTTTTGCTTCTTTGTTCACTTTCTGAAAAACTTTGAGGTCCTGATAAAATAACATCCACAGTGTGGTGCCCAGATGACACCCGGGTGACAAAAGCCCGGCTGGGGACCCTCTGAAAAGCCATTTGTTGTGCATTCCGAAATAAGTGGTTAACAACCTTTGGCAACCACTTTAGGAAGTACTGTGAAGAACCGTTAGATTGCTTAAATTCCAAGAAAAAAATAATAGATGCAGCTTCGTTTTTTCTTTTGTGATATTTCCCTGGCTCCACCAGCCCCCCGGTGTTGTAAGCGGTGTTGCGGGTTGGCTGGGGGATGTGGCAACATGCAGGCAGAGGTGCAAGCCCCTGTTTGCCCACTGTGATCTGCTGGTGCTCTGGTCCAGGCCCGGGGGGGAGGGACAGCTGGCAGAAAGACACGGCTGCCGTGCGGACACCTTGGGAACGGGGGCCTGAAGGGCTGTGAGACCTAGGGAAGGGACACGGTTCAGTACGTTGCTATGCTGCGCAGGACTCAGGAGGGCCAAATGGGGGGAAACTTGCTAGTTTAGAAGTGCAACAGCCATCCAAATCGTGTGTTGCCGGGTGCTTGCGGATGCCTGTTTTGATGTGGGTTCGAATCCTAATCAATCTTTGTGGATTTGCATGTTCTCCTTGTGTGCAGGTTTTCCATCACAGTCCACAGATGTGTATTTGGTCCCTAAGGATGCCTGGTTCTCTGCCTATTCGTAGAAGCAAAGATGAAAGCAGCATTTTGTCGCGGGGCGGTACGGGGGACAGTTAGGAACAGTCACCTCACAGTGCCTGGTCTGGTATAGTTTGGTGTGGGTTCAAATCCCGCCGAGTCTGTGTGGAGTTTACGCTGGGTGCTCTGGCTTCCTCCCACAGGCCAAAGATGTGTAATTCAGCTGAGTCGGTCCCTCTAAATTGCCCCTAGTGTGTGACCACCCTGCAACGGACTGCTTTCCCAAGGGGTTCTAGGTTCATCGAGAATTGTGGCTGTGAGTAGACCCAGTTGACTTGCGCACGAAGCAGCTATGTGCTGAAAGGACACCGAGGCAGAGCTTAATGGGCGCGGTTGCCGTGGCAGCGGTGCAGCTCGGCTACCCCCTCCCCTCATGGAAGGGTCACTCAGCTGATATTAATCCCAGCCTGCAGTGCCTCCACCGGAGTCCCCGCTCCATTTGGGTTTCTGACAGGGGCCTTCAGTAATGCTGTCATTCGCCAAACAGCAGCTTGGGGACTGTTGCCATGCAACACATTTACGGGCCTGTTTGTGACCTGCAGATTTGGGGTGTGACGGAATGGCAAGCACAGCTCCATCCTTTGTTGTTGTTTTTTTTAATGTGAAAGACGAACAGTCGATGTAGGAATCGCAAGTTCTGCAATGCCCTGACTCCATTAAAACAACCCTTGGGTGTAGAATCATTGTAAATGGCTTCAACACCATAAGTCCCTTTACATAAAAGCATCAGCCAAGTGAATAAATTGTGATGTAAAATTACCCCGGTAATGCCGTGGTAATGATACAGGAGTTCAGCAAGCAGCGCTGCCACCTCACAGTGACTGGTCTGTTCTGGTGTGGGTTCGAATCCTGCCGAGTCTGTCTGGAGTTTGCATGTTCTCCTGTGTCTGTACGGGTTTATGTTTAGTGCTCTGGCTTCCTCCCACAGTCCAAAGATGTGTGCTTCAGCTTAGTCGGTCCCTCTAAACAGCCCCCAGTGTGTGTCTGTGTGGCCACTCGTTTCCCAAGGGGGTACTTTCATAGGCTGGTGCTCGGGGGTTTTTAGGATAGGCTCTAGACTACTGCAGCCCTAACCAGGATAAATGGTTACGGATAATGGATAGGTAGTGGATATTTTTACATTTTCACCCCAAACCGCATGTGTTTTGGTTCTTGCGGCTCTCTGGTTGTTTGCCTTCAATTACCAAAAAGCAACAGGACTCAGGGTGTGCAAAAAACTGCTTTCAGAAGCTGATTTTTTATGTATTTTTTTGAGAGGAGGGGCTGGTTGTTTATAGTGTTTTTGGCCTGGCAGATTCAGTCTCACTCCAGCGACCCACCCACATTCCGGTCCACATGTAAACAAGTGAAGACCCGCCCACCCGAACCTGGGTGCTGTTGACTGGGGTCATGCTGGGCAAGTGTGCACTGTCTGAAGGGGGGAAAGGTCACACGTGCCTGGTGTGTGTGTATTTTGCACAGAAACGACAAAGAGCAAAGAACTTGGATGGGTAGTGGTCCAGTGGAAACAGCTGGAACACAAATGCGTCTTCTTCTGCACTGGGCTGTGGGACACAGGATGACTTGTGACCCCAGGACAGGAACTGGTCTCACCCCTTACTTGGGGGGGGGGGGTGTTTAAGTATATTTAAATTTGTGAATATTGTTTTGGGGAGTAAATAAAGACAAGAGCCATTCTCTGTTTTGTGTAGGAGTGGCGATCCCGGCAGCGTGTGGTCGCAGAACATGGCATTAATCTGTGTTAGTGGTGTCTGGCTTTTATCACACGAGTGGAAGCGAAGCACAAAAAGAAAACTGTTCGCTTGGATGCCAAAGGAATGTGTGGGGCAAGATAATAATGAATGCGTTACCCAGCTGTATAGTAAATGAGTAGTCTTACCCTGTTATTTCGGCCCGCTATCTTGCCAACCTTGTGTCTCCTCACATGCTGTGGCAGAACGGATTTCTCACCAAGCCACCCCCTCCCTCCCGAAAAGCTGCCAACCTCTCGTCCCACCCTTTTCGTGTACGAGATGTCACCACATGTGCAATTCTACCCTCGAAGCCAACGACAGCCTCTGACTACATCTGTTCTGGGGTAATGCCCCCCACTTGCCCAACCCCACATGCTGCTGCTCAGGTCTCCTTCAGTTGTCCATTGTGTCCACAAGGTTTTACTTGTATTTACAGTATAGACTGTGTGTGTGTGCTGCTGAAGTTCGGGATTATCAGGCACCGGCACGCCTCAGTTAAGTCGCCGACCTCGACTGTCGCCTAAAATTTGACGGATGTGGGCAAAGGAACAAAGTAAGACTGTAAATCTTCGGTACATAGCGTACAAGACGGCAGTGATGCTTCATCACCTCTGCACATTCATCTTTCGTCTGAGTTGCGCACAGTCACTCGCTAAACACCATGCTTCCCTCCGCGGTCCTTCTTTCATGTGCTCTAAATATATTTAGTTAGTGGTGTATAAGTTTGCTGTGCACGCTGGGTGCTGCCAGTATTTCAGTGTTTACCTTGATTTCAGGTAGCAGTTTTTTTTTTTTTTTTTAATAGGTTTCCATTTAACTTTACATTTCTACCTCCAAGCCTTTCTATTTCTCCTACAATAATGTTGTAAAGTGACTCAGTGCTGGAAGTACTGGTACCCCCCCTTATTGGCCTGGGGTCAGAAAATTATTACGTTTTGAAATTCTTCAGTGAATGAAAGATACTAGGAGGTATGATTGTTCACACTGTAATAAAGGAGACAAATTTTTGGTAAATGGTGAGCCGATGTGCAGCATAACTTAGTGCACCCTGGGTAATGAAATGTGGCTATGAGGTGGTTATGAAAAATGTTTAGCCAGCAGAGCAGCTCAGCTAGAGAAGCTGGACAACAGGGATCAGAAAAGATCATCAGGGAGGAGAGTTGGAACACAAAATGTGCCGGTTATCCAAAGAGCAAAAGTTACAAGTGCTGGTACTACATATTGCTGAGTACCAACCCACTTCAAATTTGAGCTCCAGGTCAGAAGTGACCTCATGGTGGTCTGAACATCTCTCTCTCTCACACATGCAGCTATGCTTTGTGGTGTTCTGGACCCCTCACATCTCGGAGAAGATCCTGGTGGACATCATCGGCGTGAACGAGGCCTTCGCTGCACTCTGCGTAACTCCGCTGCGCATCTTCTCCTTCTTCCCCTTTCCAGGTAAACTGTCACTCCCACACTGTGACGATGGGAAATTTTTGGTATTGCACCAAATATCCAATTGTGTTCCTTTTGTATTGACCGGCCTCTCCTTCCCTCTTTCTTTCCCACATACGAGGCTATTTTTGCTCTGCAGCCAGTAGTGCATAGGATTTATTGCTGCAACCTGAAAGTTGTAGGTTCAGCTCCCAACCCCTCTCTACTGCTGCAAGGTTCAAGGTTCGCTTAGTGATTCTGCACAAAAGAGAAAGGAACATAGTTTGTTGCAGCAGTCCAGAACCTCAATGCACCAAACTGTTAGCTGCTGCCATTAAACAATTAACACCGAGATCCTCACTGTAAAAGTGACAAACCCAACCCAGAGCAGATGCTGCCATGCGTGCCAAAATGTTGCTCTCCAGCGCTTCCTACTGTTCATCCATAAACTTTGAGTTAACTTTGTCAGTTACGTTCATTTGAAGTTGGCTGACAACACGGCTGACACCCTCCTCCTCGGGGCTTCTAGCTGTGCGATTTATACATGGGCTTTGGTTATTTTTAAAAATGACGTTGAAACCAATGTGCTGCCCGCGGCACTCGGGCTCCTGTTTCCGCAGTGACGGTTCGAGCTCATCTCACGGGCTGGTTGATGACCTTGAAGAAGACCTTCGTCTTGGCTCCAAGCTCCGTGCTGCGCATCATCGTCCTCATCACCAGTCTCATTGTGCTGCCGTACCTGGGGTAGGTCGGGTCCCGCAAAGACACCTTTGCCGTTAACGTGGAGCCCTCTTGCGGCGGTGGGGGGCAATTCTCTGTTAAATATTCTGTCAGTTCATAGCTGTGGCTTCTGCATCTGCAACGTGGGGACCAAAAATGAAATTCCTGCACGCTTGCGTGGAAACAGGCAGATGTTCGTACGAATGCAATCGTTTGTGATTCGCTGGAGGTCGTGCAGAGGTATTTTCTATGGTTAGGAGAAAACTGCTGACCTGTGGCAACGGCATTCGTCTGCAGGCCAACCTGAGTTTCCGCCGACTTCAGCAGCTCCCGCGGTTGCATAATTCAACTTGGTTCACCGACTCCAGCCCGGTAACTGAAGAAATTGCTCTTAAAGATGGAGTGATCACTACATAAAGTTAATTTAAAAGCTATTCAATAGCGTTTTAATGTCCAAAATCTTGCTGGGGATTAGATGCCAACATCCCACCTGGTGGTTGTCATTCCGGTCATCCAAAAAGTTAATTATTCTTAGGTGTTCAATGAGTATAACCTCACGTCCAGGTCGTGGTTTGGTTGACAAGTTTCAACTGAATCAGCTGTGATTCAGACGATGCGTTTATGTGACTCCGCTTCAGGCTGCGGCAGACAAAAACATTCCAGACGGTCTGTTGCCAATTGAAAAGTTTCCATTGACTGAAGGAGTTTGGCAAACTAAGCAGAAGGTGCTAGAACATTTCATCATAGTTGTGTTTATGACAATGGAGCCACTCACTAAGATGAAATGCATTTTTCCTGTTAATTTATTCTATGGTTTGACATCTAGAGTCGCTCACACACGCAGTGGGCAATTGAGTCACCAGTTTGCCTACCGTGCATGTGTTTAGACTGGGAGGAAACCAGAGCAGCTGGAGAACATGCCAGCTCACGTTGTCTCATCTTTGGTGAAGTTGTGTTTTTCCTAGAAGCTTGCCTGCCGGTTACTCAGCGGGACGTTTGTTCCACAGCCAAACTGAAAGGGAAATTGTGAGCAGGGTCAGCCTGAAGATCGCATGCGAACGTCTGACTTGCATGAATTATTCACCGGGCTGCATCGGTAGGGGCAGAGCGGCGTGGGGTTCATCTCCCTGCTGCTCTCAGGCCTTAACTGACAGTAGGCGCTGTGGAAAGTTTAAAGCGTAATCAGCCTTTGAGAAACACACACACACAGAAAACATCTTAAGTGTCTGTTGAACATTCAAAACCGTATTTTACACGTGTTTTGTGCAGGTGCTGACATACAGATGTCAAAGCTGCTTAGGAACTTGATCACCCTGTCGGTGAATTACGGCTACAGCCGCGAGCTGTGTATCTGACTGTAAACAAAAGTACCGAAACGCGCGCTGCGCGTATTTGCTTAAAAGAGCTTCTGCCTCTAAGTGCAGGGGGGGTGTGCATTTATGCAGACTCTGTTTGATAGGTGGGTGTCCCTTCTCACCAGCTAAGCACTGCTCTGTTTAACTTGGGTGTACAGTAAACTTTGTGTTTACCTCGTGGGTAGGTGTGTGTTTGTGTGAGACAGTGATGTTTCAACTTGTTTTGCAGGGTGCACGGTGCCACGCTGGGTGTCGGGTCTCTGCTCGCTGGCTTCCTGGGGGAGTCCACCATGGTGGCGATAGCAGCCTGCTACGTCTACCGGAAGCAGGTGAGGTACATCTATGTTGGGGGGTAAATTAAGAATGGGGGGGGGCAGGTAAACACTGTCTCTCACAGTAAATCTATTGAGGGGGGGAATTCTAGCTGCAGCTCCTGAGTTTCTCTAAAGTAAAAAGGGGCCCCAGGTTAAGGGGCAGGAAACGTTTATGTACCTAAAATATTTTAGTTAACATTCCCGTAATGGGCGCCCATGAGACATGGCCATCAAGTACTGCAGGTTATGAAAAACAAATTTATTGATGAAGGAAACCCAAATTATGAAGCCCTGGGATATTTTATCTGCAGGTGATAGATTTCACTGAGGACCCCAGGAATGTGATGGTACTAGAAGAGCTGGGACAGCGTAGTTTAAAACTCAGCTCTAACAGCCACTCCCAATAAGACAACTTAGCTGGAGCGTAAGAATGTTTTTAACCCTGTGGCCGTACGGAGTGACTGACCAACTTGTATCAGTTGCTAGAAGCGAGATGAGAAGATTGAGGACCCAAAGTCTGGAACGCTGGTCCGGTTTTAATGTGGTACACTGAGTGTTTGGCTGCAGCTCGGGGCAGTTTAAACCCTTACGACAAAATCTCCTTTCAGAAGAAAAAGAAAGATGCGGGCAGCGAAGATGGAGCTGTGTGCGAGGACTCAGCCCCCATGAATGAGGGCTCCTGTAGCCAGACGGATGACATCCTGGAGCTGCGCGAGGACGACGACTAAGCCTGGTGCATGCAGGAGAGCAAAGCTGAGAAAGGAGGGGGTCTGTCTTTTTTTTAATTTTTTTTTTTTTTTTTAAACTGGGGCTTACTGCCACCTGTTTGACGCTCCCTGCCCTGAAAAAGGCTGGCAGAACCCAACCTGACTGACCCCATAACGTGACCTGTGGGCTACCCCTGATCGCCATTGTGTGTTTTAAAAGAAAAAATCCACCCGTCACCTGACCGGCAGAGGACCCTTTTGTGTGCAACAGTGATGTGACTGCTGCTGAAAGCCACGCGTCCTCTTTAACAAAATATTCGGCAAGTTTCGCATCTCCGGCTCTCATCTGGCACTCGGAAGGGCAGGAAGGCCGGGAAGCAAAGACGCTAATTTGTACCAAAGCGGAGTCCTGCATCCAGTGCGTTCTGTGTGTGCTCAACTTTTTGTTCTACCGTCCTTTTCATTCACAAACTATTTACCAAAAAAAAAAAAAACATATATATAAATTTATAAAGAGCAACTTTTAAGTGCTTGGGAAGAAAAACTAAGACTTTTTACTTTGAATGTATCACAAAAGCTTAAAAGAAAAAGGTCCAAGCGCTCTGTTCCTGTCCTTTCTGGAAGGGCCGCAGGGCCGGGCGCCAGGTTATGGCTCGATGCACCGGTGGTATAGCTAGAAAAAGAGCAGAATCTCGATAGCTACAGATTTCTATTTAAGTTGACTATGAAACGGGGGTAAAACTGTTTCTCATGATGTGCGAGTGCCGGGTTGGTGCCATTTAAAGGACTTATTTTTTTATCATCATGATGTTATAGGTGTACAAATATCGTTACCAGTTTCTTCTTTTATGGGTGACATACTGTATAATCTGAAGTGGGTCGGGAGGAGGACAGGATGCCGCAGTGGGACTGCAATTTTTTTTTTGGGGGGGGGGTGTCTTGTCTTTTTCAGCATGTCATCTGCAGCGTGTTCTTTCCATCCGACCAGGACGTCTCCCCTCTCAGTCTCAGGATGTATCTCCATACCCTGCATGGTGGCGTCCAGCTCTTTTAGTCCTTTTGGTAGATGGTGCAAATCCCATTTAAGTTTAACATGCACAAATACTCAATGTCTAAGCTTCTGTAGTATTTTTTTTTTTTTTTAATAGTTGTATAAACCTAGTTCTGGGGTCCCCCCCCCCCCCGTACTGTTAGCAGCTGCCTAATTCCCGACCAGTAAAATATTGAATTTATGATGTTACTGTCAACGCTAAACAAAGGGACAGAATTTAAGTGATTAAAGGGTGATTCAATGGTTCAAAGGTGTATTGGATTTTTTTTCAACCCAACTTTTATTTAGCGCTAAAGTGTGAGTTCCCAAAATCAAAAAATATTGAGATTATTGAAGGAGGCCAGAAAATAGTGCAAATACTTCACATCTCACATATTATTTTAAGTAGCTTCAGGATTTCATTAAAGTTAATACATAATTTAAATGCATTTCAGTTTTGTAGATTTTTAGGCCTACAGGGGCCTACAACAGCCTACCCTACTTGCCAAATGAATTACATTATTTCACACATACTGGACTGTTGCTTCCAACATTTCCAAAACGAGAAAACAATGCATCAGGCTCAAATGCCTCCCTGCAGTAGAGAAGCTAATGTAAGGCAATTTTAAACATGCAGTTTAACCTTTCGCATTCCTGCCCCATCTTGCTAACTTGCCAGTGCTCAAGACAAGGTAGGTGCCGCGTTTCATTATCTCCAGCCAAAAGGAATCGTGTGAAACTTATATGGTCTGTGCTCCACCAGCTATGCTCGTCTGATATTTTTGCTGCTTTTGTTTTCATTTTGCCCAGGACATTGTTAAATATCCACCGCTACCCTTAGCCATGTTTTAGTCTGAAGAATTATTGCAAAGAATAAGGGACAATTAAAGGAGGAAAGGGGGCAAGCTGTATTAGAGAAAATGACAGAAGGGCCAAAGCGTCCCTTTGAGCAGTTAAACCATAGAGAAATATCATTTATGTCGTACGATTACGGATATTAATAGGTACCTACTTCCTGCCTTATTCAAGACCCTAAGCCCTTGTTTAGTGACCACTTCCACTCTGAAGTCCTGGCCCTCGGCTAAAACTGAGCCATTTCAGCATTTATGAGAGAAGCACCTGTTGAGATTAACCTTATTTTGAGGTTTCCGAAAGCTCCACTTTCTTTTGCTTGGCCACGGGAATGTTGTAGTGACGGTCGTCCTCCGTTACCAAGCAAACACAGGGCCAGTCCTCCTTGTGGTCATCGGGGTAGTATGTGATGAACTCCTCAGTCTTAGTCTTGTACAGTCGGTACACCTTGATCGTCCGCTGTAGAGTGTAGCCCAGCAGAAACATCTCCACCTAGAAGAAAACCAGTAAACCTACTTATGCTTTCAGTCCATGGATTTAACTACTCATCTTGGTTCACTTCAGGGCAACGCTGCTTACATTTGCTAATGGGACAGTGTCGTGGTGGTTATGTCTGGTGCCTCACATTTTGATGGTTTTCCCCTTCAAGGCCTTTAATCTGAATTACTTCAGCAAAAACAACCAATTACATAAATAACTCATCATTAGAGTTCATTGCGCAAACTTAACACTGGACAAAAGAATCATTTCAAATGAAACTGCAAGTGAGAAATAAGTTTCTCTTGCATGACTCAATTTTTCAGCAACCAAACTTGGGAGTGCCACAAAAATTCTTGCCTTTCAAACACTGAAGAAATTGGAGTCAAAGCTGAGGCAATTCTCGAAATTACCGTAATCGCTCGTAAACCCTCTTTGCGGAGCCGATTGTAAAGTTTAACTTGCAGTAAAGGTTTCCCGTTACCTTTCCGGCTTCTTTTGTGCACCTTCCTCGAGGTATTACTTTAGTGCTCATAGCTTTAACAATTACATGCAATGACAAAACCACAAGAATTCACAAGAGTTTCTTGAGCGGCACACAGCTACAAGACAACTGTGAAGCACAAAGGAAGCCATGCCACACGAAGGGGAATACGATCACATAGTGAAATGCTCAATGCCACTTCCTGCTCTAATAAAATACATCATGTGCAAAATAACTTGTTATGCTAATATTATAAGTGCTACCTATGTTGGGGAAGAATGCAGTTCACAGGCCCTACAGGGAGAACCACACATTTGACCGAAATTAAAATTCCTTAATTTCTACAACTATATTCTGTATGGGGGGGGGGGGGGATTAAATAAAAGGTGGAAGCTTTGAGCCTTAACCTTCATCAGCAAAAGAGGTAAATGTATCAAACTCTGCCCACCATACATGGTATTAAAACCGGCCTACTTGCACAATGAAATGCATGTCACAGCGTACAGTTTGAGACAATGAAATACACAAAACCATGTAGTCAGTTTCACACCTGCTTGTTACGATAATTTTCAAACAGATTTTTTTACCATAATACTTTGTTCGATATCGGCCATGGCCTCTGTAGTCCTAACAGTTGGATGGCTACGCCGTTTCGCACTACCCACAGATTCTATTGCACACCACTTTGCAACCAAGTCCTGTATTGTGCTCTTTGCTGGATTTCTTGCATTAGGAAACTTCTGAGTAAACACTGCCCGTCTTTCCTTGATGGATTTGGTTTACACACAGCCAGCGACAGTGGCACTAAAGTCACGAGACTGGACAAGCATCTTTTATTGAATCGGTATCATGAAGACCCAAGGCCGGCTACTATTAAGTAAAACACCCTGCAGTTATATTGGGACATTTTAAACAAGGCAATTGGGCTAAACAGAGACTCACCTGTTCTAGGCCACCGCTGAAACCCACATGGCAGAGGTGGTTTGTGAGGAACGTGTGCGGGCAGTCAGAGGAATCGCGGGCAAAGAGCAGTAAGCAGAAAACTGGCACTGGCTCATCCCGCAGCATGAGGCCATGGAGCTCCATGGCCATATGCAACATCAGGAGCTTGACTGCTTCCAGCAAGCCGTATTCCTCCTCACCACCCTGGAAGACCTGTTCACAGATCTGAAGTCTCTCTTGTGGGCTGCCAGCCTTGGTAACTGCTTGCCACTGTCACACATGCCATATACATGCCAAAACAAATGTTAAATATTCCTGTTAGCTTGTTTATAAACATTATGCTTTAAGAAATATCTCCAAAGTACATGGTGTAACTTGAAATTACATACAACAGCCAAAATGGCCAGTGTTTTAGGATCGATGCTGTTACATACAAACTGACTGAAAATCATTCAGAAGTGCTGAAAACTTTTCACCTAAATGACATCACTTGAAGAATTTGGAACCTGTGAAAACCAGACTAAAAATTCTTAAAACGTGGTCCAGCTGCTCATCTATTTTAAAAGAACTCAAAGGAGCTCCTACAATAGAGGACCAGTAACACAGAGATATCCCTGTGCTATTACAGTGTAACCCAGTGGAGAATGTGTAATCAAAGGAAATATGGGCCACTAAACCACATGTGAGAAAGGTGCACCAGTAGGGTGAGATGCTTCAGATGGTTGCGTACCGTTCCCCTCAAGAGCTCCAGGTACAATTGCAGCTGCTCAACAGCGGACATCTTCGAGTCGCACTCCCTGCGTTCCAAGGGGAACTTCCACTGGGCAATCAGTTCCTCTACTGCCAGCAGCTCCTCTGGCCACTGACACAGAGACAAACCTAAGAAATAGCTCGAAGCACCGTACCCAACTGGAAGTGATTCAGTAAAAACAACCTGTACTACACGTAGGTAAAGCTGAAAGTCACACTCAGTATGGATAACCGCATAGTGTTTAACATGACTCTGAAATAAAACAAATGAACAGGAACAGCAACAAAACCTCAAAGCCACATTGTGGTGCCTGGTGAGGAATATGTCATTTAATCACAATGGAAATGTACAGAATTCCTCTTCTTTTTAATCTGAGACAAACTGTCAGACTGGTCGCAGTGCCAAGCCCACAGCCCTCAAGCAAGAAGTCCACCTCTTACACAAATACTACCCAGCCTTATAGGGTATTTTTGTGGCCTAATTATTGCATTTTTATCACATCCCACTTGACATACCTGGGTGATATCACCTTGCTGGAGCCAGTCAGGAAGTGGGTGGTCCTGAGACAGGAGCTGAAAGAGGGTGGCCCTCAGGGCACAGTAGTTATCCCCCCTCACACGGCGCAGGCCTTGAAAGGTGTGTGACACCTCTTCATAACCCTAAGGGTAGAGCATACATAACAAATTCTTATACAACACAATGTAACTGGCCAGAATCCCAAGGCCAAGAGGCAAAAAATTAAGCCCATACTGGTTTGAGAAGGGTGGAAAAAGGGTGGAGGCTGTAAATCTTTACTCAACATAAACACACCTTCCTGATGAGGGCACTCTTGGCTGTGTTGCCCCGCCATTCCCTCTGGCTGTAGAAAAGGAGGTCTACCTCTGCCGCCACGCTGCTCCTGTCCTCAGGCCCAGAGGCTGCATTTCCTGCCGTGGAACCTGAACACGGACAAAGAGTAAGGAGAAGCAGGCTGTGTGGCACCATCCTACCCATTTCTGTATGTTGTCAGGGATCTCGGTCCCCATGTCACTGAGAATTCTGACAGACAGCTGCATGGCAGTGCTGCAAGATCCTCACTGGCACCAGCACAATTGTTTATTACATAAGACTGAGTGTGGGGAGGGTGGGGCTTTAGAACACAGCCAGACTAAAGCAGCAGTGCCCCCCCCGTTAACACACAGTCCTCCAGGCTGGGCGTCAGGTTTTTACAGTCAAGCGTACCGCAAGTGAGCAGCACATCTGCAACAGGTTCACATGCTCGCAGTTCCTCCTTCCTGAGCCATTCCTCCTCGATCTCTTCAACTCCCCTGTACAGATCCAACTCCCTGAGAGGAGGTGCACAAACAAAAGGTGTCCACTTAACTTTATACAACCACCCATTTAAAAACTTTTCCAGCAAAGACAACAAAGTGCTTCGCATAGGAGATTTAAAAAAGGAACGAAACAGTAGCAAAGGCAAATTAAAATGTTTACAGTGGAATTCTACTGGGGGAAGGGCGGGCATACACCAAACCTAATGGAAAAAACATGTGTCACAGATGAGATGGATGGGATGAGTATAATGAAGGTGATGGGCAAGAACTGAGTATAAAAACCAAACTATTTCTGAGTCAATTACAGACCTGGAAAAGTTGGCTATTAACAATAAACTCCAGAAATAACAGATATTTACAGTGCATACTGACATCATCTAGCCCAGGCATGGACAGAGAACATAAGCATGTGTGAGTAAAATGAAAAAATGCCCCAAGAACTATTTCCTGTGTCATCTGCAAAAAGGGAAGGGGGAAGAAGGGGGAAGGGGAAAAAAAAAAACTGCTACATCATGCAGGCCAGCTCCTCATATTACAAACAGACTTTTATGAAAATACAAGTCTGCAATTTATTCTTTTACTTGTAACTGTGGATTTTGTAACTTCGTGCAGTGCAAAAATCAACCTGATTGCTGGCGATCAACAAGATGACAAATATTTTTTAAAGTTTATGGGATTAATCTTAAAGATTGACCAAAAAAAAAAAAAAAAAAAAAAATTGCTGTCATTTTAAATTGCTTTCAAGTTTAATGTAACTTGAGGTTAATTTTAAAAAGTTTACTATTATTTGCTATAGCTATTATCTTTTTTATATTTTAAGATGTTTAGTATTTTAAATGTACTGAATTGATGTATGTATATTAAGTTTTCACTGACCATGACTTGTTATGAAGAAGAAGAAAAAAAAAAAAACAAATTGTGTTCATAAACTGAAAAGTTTAGAATTTGGAAAAACAGTTGCTTAGCAGGAGATGGCAGCAGGAAATGTTATCATCCTTGAGCTGAATTGCTCTTTAAGTGTAGTTTACCTGAATTTCTATGAAACTGATTTCTGCCCTTTTTCAAAAGAAAAATGATTTTCATAAAGTTATCATACACACACCTGTTTTCCTCTTCCATTTCACTGGAGTCACCTTCTCCTTTCATTGGTTCCCTGCTCCCTTCTGTGGGCAGGGTTGGGCTCTGATCGGCTGGCTCCTCCTGACTTGTGGCTTGTGATTTGATGACAATGTCCTGCCGCGCTTCTGTGTCACATTTACCCGCATCTCTCCCTGTATCTTGTTTGCTTCCCCGCGGCTCCTCATCATGACACCGACAGGATTGGTCCCTCGCTGCTATAGACTCAAGCTGGGAGTTCCTGGTTTTTGCTGCCTGGTTAGCATCACTGTAGAAATACACACAAACGCACACTTCCATACAGGTCTCAGTTATGGGCATCAGTTACACTTGCAGCAAAACTGCCATGATGAGGAATACCAACCAGAACAAAAGGGCAAGTGCAACATAGCTAGGGAATACTGTGATTCTTTTTGACTTGGATATTTTTACCTTCCACCGACAAACAGTATCCACTATTAAGGTCTATCAGTACAGTCCATCCCTGATTTAGTGGCCCTCAGTTTTTTTTATGTATTTTGGATCTTACAAACCATTGCAAAAATATTATAATAAATGTCAGATAAACAGAAAAAAAATCACATTTTAGCATAAGTATGAAAAAACATTTAATTTTTTTTCCAGTTTTTCTGTATATGACTTCATTATTGCATAAAATAATGTTTTAAAAAGTCTAGATACGTTTGTCTCCCTAAACATCCATCCATCCATCAATTCCATGAAGGCAGTGCAGTGACCTCTTCTCACCCGTAGGGATGCTCTGATCAAGTTGTAACAGCACCTTATTCACTGCTTTCTGCATATTAATAGGAGAGGAGAATGTTAAGGTATTTGGCTATGAAAGTGTTACCATAGTACATAATGCAGTACTATACAGAGCTGTGGTAAAAAAAAATATTAGACTTAAAATAACACTTATTTTCTAGACTGCTGCTGTATCAGGACACCTCCTCCTCCATATTGTCTGGAAAATCAAGGCTGGACTCTAGTACCAAATCCATCCACTCAGACTGTTCTTTCCTTATAGCAGATTTAAAGGAGAAAGAGCTACAAACAGCTCTATACTGGTAGCTCCCAGCTCAAATTGTGCCAAAGTAAGCAAAATGTCTGTCCTAAAACCACTATTGTGATTTAAGGTGGCAGAAGGCTGCACTGCACTCCTGCTGTAGTATGCTGATCAAGGTAAGGGCAGGCAGGGGAAGCGTCGTTAAGTCAGTTTAAACTCATAGCTCCCAAATGCATGGTTTTCATGGTAAGGCAGGCTGTAGAAGCAGTATAGCGTTATCTTTGGCTTACAAACAAAGCAGAACATGCAAACAACCTGAGCCGCATTCAAATGTCCACCCCGACATCTACCTCACACACTCATACTGTGTACCAAGGTGCTTATTCCAAATTGAATAAGAATACCCATCTGTATAAAGTTCATTATTTAACATTAAGTACCTCTGGACAAGGTACTGTAATAAATAAAAGTGAATAATAACAATAGTGAATAATAATAGTGGAAAAAACAAAAGTTCAGTTTCTTCTCTGAAAATACATGCATTTAATCCACAAAAAGTTAAATTATAATCTTATACTCTATGACGATAAAAATCACAGCAGAGGTAATGAGTTATTTTTGCTGACTAAATGGTTCAACTGCAGAACAGTCAAATAGTCTGTGAGCCCCCCCTGGTGGAGCTGCTGCAGTACCTTCTGATGGGTGCAGATACTATGTCCTTCTTCCCAGTTTTGGCCTTGGAGGAGTTGAGGCCACCCTGCTTCGAGTTTATGGACCCCTGTTCTGCCTTCAGCTGCTTCGGCATGTCAGCATCGCTTTTCTCTCCACCACTGTCCTCTGGGCTTCTGTCCAAATGCACGCCAGCGCTCACATCTACCTCCAATTCGCGGCTGCCTCAGGGGAAAAAAGAAAAAAAAAAAAAAAAAACACACCAAAGGGTAAATCTCTCAGTGACCACACACCTCCTGTGCGTGCATGTTTCCCCCCCCCTTATTTTACTGGAACACATTTTAAATGACCTTTCAAGTTAGAAGATGACATCAGATGACCACAGTCAACCCGCAAAAACAACTTCAAGCAGCTCTGGTTATTAGTCATCGGTTTATTAATCAAAGTTTACGGCAAACTTTTGGAATTTCCGTAGACGTGTGTGTGTGTGTATATATTCCTTTGTTCTTAGTTTATTCAAGTCACCAAAATACTGTTAGGACAACAATCTCTGCATAAACACACAACATCTACTTCTGAGAACACTAACTAAAATTACACACACAACAAAACAGGAGATTTAACACAGACTTCCAGCTAAACTTTGTTTCTTCTCACGCTTGTTGCCACACTGTACACTGTATTAAAGGCACTGTATCCATGGAGTTTATTAATATGAACTTGGATTAAAATTCAACCCTTTGGACCCAAAGAGCAAAGCCAACAAAACCAAAGAGGCTGGACAAGTTGCTGAAAGGTTGCAGGTTTAACCGCATGTCCAGTTGACCCTTAGCCTATGGATCTGAAAATTTGAGCAGATGTCAATTGAGTGCATTGTGCCCAGCCACAGCATAAATGAAAGCTGCAAGTTGTGCGTTTAAACTATTTTTACCCAAGTTCCACCTCACCGCAGGCTACAGCTGCATTTAAGCCAAACTGATTTTACACAAAGATATGTGGTTGCACTTCCTTTTAGCAAAAGGAGAATCTCTAAAACGCAGATCTGATACATTTACTTGACATTCAGAGGCAAAAGTTGAGTGCTCTGAGCGAGAGCCTCACCCAGTAAAGTTTCCAACAAGAAATCCATGGTCTTGGTCTGCAGGTGGTTCCTCAGAGAGGCTGCTACTGGATGGAGGCTCAACCTGGGGTTCTGCCTGATATGTGACGCTACCGTGGTCAACTTCACATTTTAAGGAATCTCGATGTTCTACCTCACGATGGCACTTGTCTTTGTTTCCATCCACTGTTTTGCAGGAATCATCCACTATTTTGCCTGCTTCACACCAGTCCTTTGCACTGGTGTCCAAGCTGTTAGCACAAGCACCTTCCACCAGAGAGGAGAGTCCGTTTATGTGCAACAGCGAGGCATCTCCTGTGCACTCCTCTTCGGCCTTGGGCTTCTTATTCACCTCCACACTGGACTCAGTGTTCTCCACTTTAGCGTCCGCCTGTACTTCAGCTTCGTCACTCCTGCTGGCACACAAAACACAAATCTTCAGTCTTTCATTTTTCAATAGACGGTTACCTGTTCAAATTGCACCCCTGTTCCAATAGCCCTGATAGCAGCATTTACATTGAAATTACACTTCAAAAATACCCTGCTGCATAGATAGACAAATGGCCTTTGATGGTCTCTTTTATGCCATAGCAGGTCTGACAATTGGATTATCTACACTTGACCACTAGTTCTTATTTTTACCCAAACTAATGATGTGAAGTTACTGAATGTGAGAGAAAAGAAAGTGAAATACGGCAAAAACAACACCAGAGACACGGGCCTGACTGGTCCCACCAATTCACCCTTACTGTCCGTGTCTGACAAAAGACTGAATTTCACACCTTTTTACCAGCTAGCTTGTCTGAGACTAAATAAATTTCAATTCACTGTTTAGTATACGTCTTGTGAAACACGTGAAATGCTTATCCTCAGAATAAGAAGAAGCTAACACGTTAGCCTCGACGTCAAATAGCTGGTCTCCGCAACACAGTTCCAAACAAACTTACCGGCGTCTTCAAGTTTAGTAGGGAGGTTGGGACGGAATAAACTATTACATTTTCGATTCGTTTTCTTCTTAGAACTAAATAATGTTCTTCCTGTCATACACCCAGCCTAAGAATGCCACTCCAGTAAATAAAAAACACTCCACTACTAATCCGGCAACACTCTCCTCCCGTCTGAGCTTTAAAAGCGCGACGCAGATCTATCGCGACATCAGCCGCCGGGGTCGCTGGGAAGTGAAGTCCGTGATGGCTGCTATCGTAAGAGGCTAGCAACAGTGTTTCCACAGATTCGAAACTACACTTCCCAGTTACGTTCTGGGTTCGTACACATATCTCTTCCCCTCTACAACCAACGCGACGATGGCTACAGAATTTACACCATGGACAGACAATATTTTAACTTTCTGTTCCCTCTCATTCTCACAGGAGTTTCACAAATAGGGGCATAAGTATGTGACGGACTGCAGCATCGAAACATTATTTCCCCTTCAATTTACAGATACCAGCATTGTGCACTGTAACCGTGCCAAACGGAACACCTAAGGTCAGGTGTCAGCTGAATGTCCAATAGCCATTATTCAAAGGGACACTGAATTCTTCTGTCAAAACTGCCAACTTCTGTCCCAAAGAAATCAGTACAGTGTCAGAAGCCTGTAGATGTAACAGTATAAATAAAAATAAAAACATGCTTTTAAAATAAGCATAGTAGTAGCTGAAGCGCAATGTTGTAGTAACAAGAAGCGGTTCCATGTGAGCGAATGGTTACCGTGGTTCCTGCGCAACGCTGGACGCAGCTTCACCTCTGTCTCCGTGCAGTTTATCTTGCTGAGCCGTTTGACCGTGGGGCTTCGTCCTCCTACCCTGAGGTGCCTCTTTCGACTTGGAATTGACCAGCAACCCCTTCCGTTCATCTGTGGTGACTGGCTGCTGTGTGGGAGGGCAGCAGTTTCCCATCGTGACCATGGAGATCCTTGTTGAAACGCATTGAGTCTGGAGGCCCAAAAAGGTCGTCCCAGCGCCTCGCTTGTCACTCTGTGGAAAACAACAAAAAAGAACAAAGTCGAACAAGGCTGAGTGAGGCCTCCAACACCCACAACACCCAGCAGATTCCATATAAGCGGTCAGTCCCTGCATAAGCACCTTTGCCAGCAGGTGGCGCGGTGGTTACAGCTCTTTAATATTCCTGGGATCCCCTAGACTAAGGCCCGTACAGCAAGACTAACACAGTAACAATATTCCGATCTATACATGGGCAAATCATGACAAAGCTGCTTATTTACCATTGTAAGTCACTCTGGACAAAGGTACTGGATAAACAAATAATGTTAACATTCAAACTGACACAGAGTGTTCGTGAATGACACAATTCTTACACTTTTTAACAACATAAAAAGCGGTACTATAATCTGAAATGCAATAAATAATATAATATCACAAGGGAAGATTTTATTTAGTGCCTTTCAAACCCGGGGAAACGGAACAAAGCGCCGACGTGTTTTGTAATAGAAGACTTAAATGCACTTTCACTTTTGACGCCAGTTTGTCACATTGTTTTGTCTCCATTTTGCTATTTCGTCCCAGTCGGAACACACAGCACACGTTTCTACCTTAAATTTTCTACCTTTGCTATGCTTACATCTTTCCTTATTCCGGCGGAGCGCCGCCGCCGCTCAAACAAAAAGTCGGAAGCTGTGTCACTTCAGAAACTGTTTTCCAAGTAACGGACGACGCTTTGAAGTGCCGCTAGCATTCGAAATAAACTCATTTCGCTGCAAACAAAGTTATTCGTTTGTTTGCCGCTCGTTGGAGAGTCGAACTTGGCGGTTTGAGAGAAGACCGATTTTGGGGAAGCGCCGCCTCTCTCTTCACACCTCCAGCAAACCCCGATCAAACGTCGCCGAAAGTGGCCGCCGGCGATCGCGGGGGGTCCGGGGCCAAACCCACGTGCGTGTGCGCGCGCGCGTGTGTGCGCGTGTGTCGCCGTAAGCGGTGTGTGTTTACCTGCGCTGATGTGATCGACGGCGCGCGGCATGACATCGAGCAGGAAGTGCGCAGCCGGCCGCCTTCTGTTGGACCCTAGGGTGTGTGTGTGCGTGTGTGTGTGTTTTGTCTTTGTGTGTGGGGGGGGGGTGAATAAATATGAATCGCGGGGGAGAGGGGGGCACGATAACAGTTCAAACAGGCAGGGTTTAAAAAAAATTTTTTTTTTTAAATCTCCGCATTTCAAATAACCGTCATCATGAGCGCTTCCTGGAAGCCCCCCCCCCCAGCTGTCTAACCGGACCCCCTGCCGGGCAGCTTAACCCAGCACCTACATGACAACACGGTTGTGCCAGCACTGTAAGCTGCACCCCCCCCCGGCTCCCTGCGAAGTACCGAGGAGGACACCCCCCCCCCCATCCCCGTTAACGCCATCAAAGCGCGCTGCAGGTGGGGTCACGTGGCCAGCGTCGCCACCGCGTGCCACTCACATGGCAACGAAGGTGAATACAGATCCCAGCATCCGGAGCTTCGCGAGGTCGAAACGCTTTTATTTCGTTTTTCCATTCGTTTTCGTGCGCGTTTTCCCATCGTGGTTTCACCTCTGCGGCGCGACAACTGTCCACCAGGTGGCGGCGTTGCCTGGAAAAGCGCGGCTTCCGTTATTTGAAGCGTTTAGGCCATCTGTCAGCTAAGGCCTTAAGTAAGGCAGTTAAAAATATGTATAACCTTTCCTAGCCGTGTAACGCGAGAGGGGTTTGGTGGCAAGGTTTGTCCTGGGGAGCCAAATGGACTGGACAAACATGGACAAAGACTGATCTGGGTTCGGATATCTGCGCGTGGCATTTTCCTCCTATTAATGTCTCCCACAGTCCGAAGACTTTTTTTAAGTTGAAATGTGGAATGTGGGAATGTGTACTATCCTTTGTGTGTGTGTGTGTGTGTGTGTGTGTGTGTGGGGTCACCCTGAAGTGGCCTGAACTTCCACCCAGGGTGAACCCCACCTTCTGAGTCACACGCTACAATCCTGTAATGAATAAGAACATGAATGAACTACTGGATGAATTTATAACAAAATTATTTATAAATGGCCAATTGGTCTGAAGTTTTCCGACAGAAAAATATTATATGTTTTAGACTGGATGCTTATTAAATTTTTCAGGCTTGCTCTGCTTAGTTTTGAAATCATCCATCCATCCATCTACTATCATTAACCACTTTTTTCCTGGCCATTGTCATGGTGGTTAAAATTATTTTAATAGTTTGATTTGTTTGCTCACTTAGCTGACACCTTTCTCCAAAGCATCTTACAATGCTTATACATAGTACTGGGCAACTCGTACCGCATCAGCTCAAGACCTCGATCAAGGGTGGGGTTTCAGCTTAAGGCCTTTGAGCGCAAGGCTGCAGCTCTCGCCACCCGCCAGCCCACGCCGTTTTATTAAATACTCAGACAAAACAGAGACAGTCAAGCGAGCAAATAGCTCGGTTAACTCCACTGTTAACTTAAGCAGCTCAAAACACCTCTGATCACCCGCTTGGCCACCACGAATTGGAAATTTCAGCCCGGCAAGAAATAAAAAATTTTAAAAAAAGAATTGTGTGGGTTTCCTGTTCCACTTTTGCGCTTTAAAAGCTTCTGAGAAAGTAAACTTATTTTCGAGAGCCTCGCACGGTTATGATTATAGCAGCAGGCCATAATCCATCCATTGCTGCAAGTCACTATTCATTACGGCTCCACTATGTAAGGAGAGGCTGGTTAATAATTGATGAGGAAATAAAAAGAAAAGCAGCAAATTGGATGTATTAGAGTGAAGCTCTGTCCTGTCCCATCAGCTGCGTGTTACATAAACCCGAACACATCTGAACCTATTAAATGGGGGCCAGAGATGGAGGGCCTGGTCAGGTGTAAGAGCTACCTGAGCGCTGGGGTAGAATGCATCTTCCGGGTAAATGACGCGAGCAAAGTCATCCAGCACGACAGTCCTGAGGTTGAGCAGCAGATAGCGGCAAATTCCTGCCCACCGTTATTACAGATCGCACGGCGGGCGCATTAGGAGGACATCTGCCAAGCAAGTGCAGTAAACCACTAATAATCACTCCTTTTTCCCTCTGTCCGCTAAAACGTGTCATCTTTTCTCCATTTTCATTCTTCCCTAATCTCTACATTTCTCCTTATCTCGGCCGCGCCGCCGCGCCTGAATAATGACCCTCTTAACACCGCTTTCTTCTAAAACAAGGTGCTTTCTTGACATTGCGCAGATTATCTGCGCAGTGCTTATAGAAAGGGACGCGGAGATTGCGGCGCACGCGTCCCGGTTCACCCTTTTACACGTCTCCGCCGGGATCGTAATGGAACAAATAGTCGGCCCGAGCGAAAGCTCGACGGGAGGGATCCGCCGCCTCTTCTCCAGATGTTTCTCCTCTTTGTGCTCAAGTTTCCTCCCATTGTATGCATTGTTTATAAGGACGCCCGCCAACCGCCCCGGTCTTCCGTTGAAGTTTCACCAAAGAGATATGTTATTTTTTGATGACAAACGCATCAAAAATAATAACGGATCCATTAATATTGCATCGCGCCTTTCTTTGCGGCTCTGACAAAGAGATCCCAGGTTTACTTTAGGGGTTTCTTCCCCCCCTCCGCCGCGCCATTATTGAGGAAAACACAAGAGAGTCGGCCGCTCTTCGGACAGATGCGTCTGGACTCGACGAAGTGCATTTGCAGGAGGCGCACGAGGAAGGGTGGCCTGGAGACTGCAGAGCGGCCGCTCCGGGCCTGACCCTGTTGCGGAAATGGACCGGGCTTGGAGGTGTAATTCACCGCGGACCCACGCTCGCCTCCGCCACCGCCCTGGGAGCCCGAATGACCCCGCAGGCCGGTCACCTGACAAATTTCCATCCAATTATAACGGTGCAAATGCCTTCTCCCCCCTGCTTTTTTCCATCTAATGGGATGCCGTTCTGTAGGTGCTTTTGGTCAAGAATTAATCCTGGAGTCAAAACAGATTTTCTGGAGTGCGGTCTTCCATCATGTATTGATTTTGTTACACTCGCGTGGTCTGTACTCCCTAATTTAACCTGACAGCAGACGACACAATGGACCGGGCGCCTTGGAAACTCACGTAAGGAACTTAACCATCGCTCTTTTTTTTCTCCCCCACTTTCAACATGAAATGGGGAGGAACAACAACAAAATAACACACACACACACACACAGAGGCGCACACACGTACATGCACAGCGAGGCCAGAGTGCTCCGGTGGACAGGCTTTGTGGCTTTGCTTCCGCCATTTGGCCGCTAATTGTGTTTTCAAGCCGAGAGTGTCCGGCGGGGAGAGGACGGCCGCTATCAGGGGTTATTACAGGAGGAGCCTTCACACCCCCAGCACCCACAGCGCCGCTGCGGCGTCTTCCAGCCATCTTCCCCGAGAAGTGTGGCGAGGCCCCGGTGCAGCCTTGTTAAAGAGCCTGCGGTGGGCGCTGCGGGGAAAGTTTAATAACACCAAGATCAGAAGCCACTAAGGGCGGCTCTTTGTCAGTCGGCCATTTTCCGCCGGGCCGTCCTTCTCCGGCGATGCACTTTCTGTTTCTCCAGCCCGAAAATTGCAGGCCCCGCTTTGCCGGTAAAGGGTGAGAGAGATGGCGGGGATTCGAGGCAATTTGACCTGAGAAACACCTCGAAAGCTGCCTGTAAAGCATCTGGCTTCCCGATTTAATAACTATTTTTTTCCAACGCCGTCCCACAATTCCGAGCAAAGCTAAAACCAAGCTGTGTGGCCTCTGTGTGACTGCAGAGAGGAAAAAAAAATCAGCGCAACATATTTTATTTTTCGGAAACTTACGCTATAGACAGCGGCTGACCTTTAGCGTGACCATTCATTTCATTTATTATCTATAAGCGCTTGTCCGGTGCAGGGTCATGGTGGTCCAGAGCCTTTCCTGGAAGTTTATGGCACGACGGTTGGGGTAAACGTTAGATGGGACACCATTCACTCAAAGCCACGGATTAAGGGTGATTTTTAGTCGCCAGTCTAACTGAAACAGGTATCTTTGGACTGTGGGAGAAAACCAGAGCAGCTGGAGGAGATTTGCATGAGTACAGAGAGCACATGCAAACTCCACACGAGACCGAGCTGGATTTGAACCCACATCTTTAGCCGCGGCCCACGCCCGCCAGCACCGCATCGCAGGTCGGACGCCACAGCTCGCGAGGGTGCGAACGTCAAGTCGCCCGGCAGTGTTTGGTGTCCTCAGCAGCTACTTGCAAAGATTGTTAAGTCACACTCCAGTAAACGGCCTAAAATGCCTTAATGGAGGGGAATTATATTCAGTCTCAACTGGCGGAAACAAATGGATGTAGATTGAACGTAATTTTACGCGACACTCTGAACAAAGTCCGCTGCCATAAATGAACACCGTGAAGCGATTTGTACAAATGGCTGGAAAATAGCGCAGGGGTTGAAAATAAAAAATGTCGTTGACTGGAATGTCACGTCAGAAAGCTTTTCGATATCCAGCCCGCTAACCGTCCCCAACAGTCGCAACCCCGTCGGCAAACGCATTAGTCCCGGACCGACTGCGAACCGCGGCGGCCGCATCTCCCGGGCCCCGGCCTCGGCTCGGGCGCGCCGGAGCCGACCTTGAGGGAAGTCAGGACGGGGAGCGCAAGAAGAAGTGCGGGGAAAAAGCCCGGCCGACAGTTCGTTTACGGCGAGCATCAGCCCGGCGGTGCACCACTCACCAGATAAGGGAAATGAATACCTTGCTCTTGATGGGAGACAAAAGCAGCAATTTAAAACCCATCTGCATCCCACTTTATTTCTCTTTTTTTGTGCCGATATGGAGGTTGCAATCCTTTCGAATGGCAGACGTGTCATAATATTTACTCTCCTCTCCCGTTGAAAGCCATTTGAGTGTGTCAGACGCCTCGGTACGCTTTCGGCACAGTGCACAGGGTGGCGGACCGGCCTGTCAATGCCAGATAATGAGGGCGCACATGTGGATAGTAAACAAGCTTTGTGTATTTTCATCAGTGGTCCTCGGCATTTCGTCTCTCCTTCTGGCCTTTTGTGAGGCTCGGCAAAGGCCTTTGTCTCCCGTGCCGAGACGGGTAATTACGGAAACACGCGCCGCATTTAAGGATCCGTTCATAAACGGCCGACGTCTCACTTTCTTCGGGGGTTGCGGCCGCTTGTTGCTCAGCCTGTTTTTATCCTAAGCAGTGCTGCGTTCAAAGCTTTTCGACCGCCCAATTTGGGTTAAATACCTTCCTTAAAGACGCGGCAACGGAGCCCCATGGCGGGGCGCGAACCGACGACCTGCTTCTCAAAAAGCCCCCTGTATAAATGAGCAAGTGGCGTGCCGCTGCGGGCTGCTCTGAAGGAAAGCTTCAGATAAGTAAAAACGAATGTAATTTCGGTGTTAACTTGTGTTAACTTTGCCAACCCAAACCCGCTGGGCTTGTTCTTACTTCTTAATGGGTATCAGCAGGGGTACAACAACTTGTCAGGTACTGGGGGAGGTTAAAAAAGAAATATTAGCAGCATTACCGAACTGAGTTGCACATGTATACTGAGGGGGTGAAATGGGTTTCCTTGAACGCCGAACCTTGTCATGCTTTTGGATCTCAGCGCTCCTCACGCACCGAAATGAGCGCTCGCTCCTCCAGAATGCCTCCCCTCACCGCGTGTATCATGTATTATTTACCGGCGCAGTCTAGTGTGTGTATGTATATGACTGCAACACCTAGAGCACATCAGAGAATCAAAAGTTAAATATTTCAAAGGCATCAAAGACATCGACGAGAGCCGAACCCCCCCCCCAGCCTCCTTTTCCCTTAATCTCCTAGCAATTTATGAGAGTTAGAAACAAAACTAAGAAAAGCCCCAAACAGGTGTGTAAAAAAGTGGTAACACACTAAGGTATAAATCCACGCGCGTGTCTAGGAGCGTGACGTGCGATGGGGTTATCGCAAAGTTAGTAAACGTGTTTCCCCCCCCCCTCTTATTATGCTTTGCTATCAAATATGCTAACTTGGTGGACATTTTAGACGACAGAAAAGAAGCGCAGGCGGGTCGCGCTCAAAGTTCAAGCCCAGATTTCGCCGCGTGTCGTGACAAACAGTACCGGGGCGCGTGGATACCTGTTCCGCGCAGACCCACTTTCGAGGGCGTTCGCGTTCTACTGTGTCGCCGCACCGCTTCTGCAATGTTTGCGAGTTTAGCCATAAATATTACCCTTTTCTTTCTATTACTTTGCCTCTCGTGGATACAGCTGCGGATATACGTACACCCCTGTGGTTTTATTATTTTTACCCAGAAATCATCCATCATCCGCACTGACAAAGGCATGAGGGAGCGTACGGGAATAAACAAGCGGCAGCGAGTAAAAGAGAATGATGTTTGTCTTCTTACGTGCAACTAAAACTGGCAATAAGCTCTGGAGGGTGCGAAACGGGGCCTGCTAGCCTTTCAAGGCATCCCTGATGGATCCCGTTACACACCTATATGTCACTTAGAAAGACGGTAAACATTCTTGGAGGCTCGATTTATTTTGACATGCAACATGCTAATTGATTTCTCGCATCCGACAGGAGACGGCGCGCCTTTTCTCGACACGACGGGAAAATGAATGAATGTAGATGCTGAGAGTCAGTGGATGGGGGGCAGGTGAGAGTGTGCGAAAGAGCTCTTATTAGACCTTGGTTGTCTCTGCCTCTCAGACGCTGAGCTGTGTGAGGAATTCTTCTCCGTGCTTGGGTGTGTTTCCTCCCACAGTCCAAAGACATGTGTTTTAGCTGTGTCTGACTCCTAGGCAAACACTGGTATGGTTTTCAAGGCAAGTAGGAGCAGAAGTGGTTTGCTGTTGCCGCATTTTTTCTGAGAGGGGTGAAAACATGGAGGAGAGCGTGAAAACTACACAGACACACACACACCTGAGCTGTGCTGGAACCCCACATCAGGCATGCAGCCTGGCAGCTGTGAGGTACCAGGTTACCCCACCACACCACCACATCCCCCTTCATTGCCCATGGCAGACCTGCGATGCACTGTTGTGTGTGTGTGTGTGTGTGTGTGTGTGTGTGTGTGTGTGTGTGTGGGTGAGTGAACAAGTATGCGACCGAAGGTGTGCCCTGCCTTACCCCCGTGTTTCCGGAATAGACTCTTTGGGACCCTGCATCGAACAATCGGTCGCTGACAACGAACAAATGGAACGAGTTCTTCAAAGCTCCGAATTCCATTTCCATTCCGTCCATTTCAGCAAATCTGCAGCTTATGTTAGCGTTCTTTTTTTTTGCACAGAAACGTATGTATAGGAGACTCATTCAGTGCCAAAAGAAAACGCTCATTTTTAAATGCTGTTCATTTTGTTTCTTCCCCGCAATTTGGGGCTTGTTGCTCAGAAACAGCAGAGCGTAACCAGGACGCCACGTTTCAAAGGATTATCACATCACAACAACGCGGCGGCGTTACTGCGAGTCCTGGAGGCATCGGCAGGACCGCTGGAGAGCAGATTAGTTCACACTGATGTACACTGAACCCATAGTTCTGCGAAAATAATGAGAGAGGAAACCTCAAGCAACTTCACTTGGAACAGTAGTGCTAAATGAAAGGGGTTTAGAGCGGGGTCTCTGGTGCCGCGCAATGAGAAGATGGCTGGAATGCGCGCCTTCATTATCCAGGCCGGAGGGAGCCACAGCTATGATGGACACATCACAGCATTGCTTCCACACTCAACTGGCTTCAGCTTCGACACACAAGAAAAGGGTCTCCTATCCAGCGGCCTGCCGCTGAGTGGTCAGCGCTCAGATCACACCAGCGTGGGCGCCTCTGCGAGCGGCACCAGCACCACTGGACAAGGATTAAACAAGTAAAAGGAACCGCGAGGAAGGGGTGACAATCACTACTTGGCCGACGGATAAACCATTGTAAACCGTTGTTCAGCTTTGGCCCAGCCGAATGACAGCGTTAGGCTTGTATACCAACCTGCTCACAGTCATTTACCCGTTTATACGGATTGGCTCAGTTTTACTGCGTCATTTCAGGGTCCTGTATTATCTACTACCCCCAGTACTACCCTATATGCTGTCCTAGTACACCATCGGCAGCCCCCAGTACCACACTACTCTACTGCATAAATGCTACACTCAGGATATTTACACTGATTTTCCAAATGTATACGGCTGCACAGTTTTTTACTACATCATTTCAGAATACTATATTATGTATTGCCCCCAGTACAGAATCTATATCCCTCAGTACTACACCATCTTTAGACCCCTGTATTACAATACCTGCTACCCTCTGTAACACACTCTCTACTACCCCAGTACTAGACTATCTACTGCCCCCAGCACTACACTATCTAAAGCCCTAATACTTTGCTGCCTCAATACTACACTATCCACAGCCCCCCGTAACACAGTCTTTAGTGCCCCCAGTACAGAATGTACTGTCCCCTGAGCTACATTATCCACTTCCCCCAAGACTACACAATCTGTTATCCCCCTAATTCTAACCACTATGTTAACTGCTGACCCTGGAGATGCACATGGCTGGTTCAGGACTAAGTGACTGTACTTTGAAAATTGCATCTCTGTATCTGTATCCCTATCTGTCTGTTGGTTAAATGCACTTTTTATTTATTCCGGGTTGTATGTAAATTAAATTGGTGAGATGCATCTGCTAAATGTCGAAAAATGTGAAACAAATATAAGCCGCTTACCCTGTTGCACTGTAAATTCAAGTCTGGAACCAGAGAGACTGAATTCCCACATTCGCTCACTGTCTCCCACGATCTGGGCCATATGGAGTCACCAGTTCACTTGAATGTTAGCTTAGGAAATTGAGGCATTCAGATGAAACCGGAAGAGAGGGAGGAGGAGGAGGAGGAGGAGGAGGAGATCTGGGGCCGATTTAAAACAGAAACTGCCGGCGCTGTGCCGCCAGATCTCTTACCTGCGGCTTTACAAAACGCTACTGACGGAGACCGAACAGGAAGAGCAGTGACTCATATTACAAATACTGTATATTCAAATATAATTCACACCTGCCACATAGTGTTGACATAAATCCTGAGAAATCACTTCCAAGCGCCAAGGTTTCTGAGGCCAACCGCTCACTTTGTGTGTTAACATCACGTCGAAAAGATGAGCCAACAGAGAGGCGGCCCTTTGCGGTGCACTTTTCCCTTTCGCCATAAGGTTATTGATGGAACGATTTCACAGCTGAATAACTGTGGAAGGACACAAATCACTCTTAGCAAAATATTTTCTTGTGATTATTTCAGTTTTTTTGGGGTGAAATTGACGTTTTAGAAACGATCCGCTTCTTGTCTGTCTTTGGCCTTCCCTAACAGGTCTTCGGATTAGGATCCTCGATGCAGAAGTTTGGCTCAGTGGTGAGAAACGATCTTTCATTTTACGCTGCAAACTCGTGGCCTCAAACTGTGAAATAATATTGAGTTACTCTTTTATAAGGATCTCTGTTTGTATAAAACACCTCAAATAGAAACAAACATTTCAGGTTTGCAGTGCTTTGAAGTTACACTGTATGTAGTACCTGGATTTTTTGCAAATGCCTGCATTCCCACAATTGGAAAATAAAAAATTCCAAACTCTAATTTTCATTACCATCTTGTCCTGACCAGGGTTTTGGTCGAGAATTTGTCCTCAAATCAGCTTGAAGACTGTGGTCTGAAGGGGACACTAGTCCGTCGCCGGTCTACCACACACTATGGGCAACTTAGAGTGAAAAAGTAACCTAGCACACATGTCTTTGGACTGTGGGAGGAAGCCCACTCAGACAAAAGTGAACGTGCAAGCCACGCAGACTGTTGTATTTGAACTCAGTCTTGTACAGCCAAAGAGCTGCACCATCGTGCCATTCACAAATAAGTCTCAACAGTATAAAATTATATTATTTTTCTTCCTCTGTCAACTGTTTACATTTGCTGAGTAAAATTGTACCTGTCTTACATTTGTTTACAAACGGCCAACAAAATCAATATGTAAGGAAAAGGTAAAATCATAAATAATAGGAACAGGAGGAAGGGAAATTGATGCAACATGGGAGACAGAGATAGGACAAGGTAGAGTCTCCTGAGACAAAGCAGAGGTGACAGGTGTTTGCATGTGTCTTTGTTCATCATGTGGTGCCAATAGAAAGGGACCAAGGGCATGATGGGGGCTTTTCCTATATGAGGGCATGGGGGGCAGATTGCTCCCTACCAGCAGGACTGAGCTGACATCCCCAGTGACCCCTCCCTCCCTCTATAGCCAAACAGCCTTTTTCAGCTTGTGCACAACAGGTGTGGCGATATTTAATGTCCCATTAGAATCACTGCGCACTATTCAATTCAATTCAATTTTATTTTTATATAGTGCTCTTCTCGCTGCAGTGACACAGAGTGCTGTACAGACTTCACAAGGGTTACATTTGTTTATAGTTTGAATCTGGATCTGGCACTAAAGGTAAAACGTAAATTTCAATGCTGACTCCTCATCTTATGAAAAGACATATTGTGGATATTTAAAGATGTGAACAATATACAAATGATTTACTTTCAACTGTGTCTTTATTATTTCTTCACTTATCCATTTTCCAAGAAAAATTGTTTGCAGCAGAATGAATACAAATTGTATTTGCACGCCTAGTTGATAGATGGCCGTAAAGAGCATCATAGGTGTGCGGCAGAGTCTTCAGTCAAACCGAAGTAGATTTATTTGGACTGTGGAAGGAAACTGTTGTGGGATCGTCTTAATCCGACTCACTTCCACAATGTTTGCAGCCCACGTTTGGTGTCCCTCAGTGTTTGTGACCAGTGACAAAATGACAGATGATTCACATGCTCATGTGGACCACTGAACAGAAGTTTGAGCAAATCATGCATTTTCACTCAAAATTAATTTTAGTTCAAATGTAGCTCCGAGGTCTCCATTGATGGACCATCACCTGGCGGTGGTGGTGAGGCTTGTATGTCTTTCTGAAGCTCAGAGTTATGCCACCTGAGGCCTGAAGATTCTGGTAGGGCCTCCATTGGTGAACAGATTTGGCAGAAAATTCTAGACAGAGGATGATGTGCAAAAATAAACAAAATGTACAGTGCTGAAATTATGATGATCTCCAAGACTGCTGGGCTCACTCACTATGAGAAGGTGAGAAATTCACCATTACAGAAAGGTCTGAGAAGAGAGCCTCTCCTCCTTTGGGTTGGGAGGATCCAGCTCAGGAGGCTCAGGAAGGTTGAAAGGGTGACCAGCTCACATGGGAGTTGTACCCAGCATATCCCACTGTTAGGAGACCCCAGGCCAGGGGAGGTTCCATCCCTTACCTGGCCTGGGAACTCCTGGGGACCCCCAAAAGGAGCTGGAGACATCTATTGGGACCGACAACCCTGCCCATAATAAAAAGGCTCGACTCTGCAAACTGTAGTTCAAAGTTAATAAAGATATTAAAAGCCCCTCAAAGTATTTTTTATTTATTATCATTGTATCTGAGGTTCTTGCAGGACGTAACCAGTAAATAAACCGAGGGGCGTCTGCGTTATTACGCTTTTATTGATTGTGACTTAGCGACACTAATAACTTTGGATTTGCGGACAAATCAAATTACAAACAGATTTTCCTTCCCAGTCGTGTTTGCGAGGCGCGGAGTCGGAATGCGCGCGTAACCGAGTGTCACGAAATGAAAAATATTAGGCCTCACGCCACCTTCTCACATGTGGCCCTTAAACAAGTGGCCCATCGCAACCTTGGGACTGTCGTCCTTACCCGTCCCACCATCGAGGCCAACACAGAAGACACTGACACAAAAGGCTGAGCACGGCTGTCATGTCAAACAATTTAATATATATGTTACAAATAAAGGTGACAGATTTGGAATCTGATCAGAAATACACAAAGTGCCGCACCATTGACCAGACAGATATTGCTCTAGAGATTAGGTACAGTTCTCGATGAATTTAAAGCAGTCAGTGGACATGAATTTGCTCATTTGTCTCTTTTACTTCCAAAAAACCTGCACGTTTCTCGGGGGAAAATTATGCCAACTTCCGATCGCGACGCTACTTCCAGGCGGCCTGATATTAAACAGTGGACTTTTCACAGCATGGGAATATGCAAAAACCAAAAGAGGACAGGAAATAAATTTAAAAAAGCAGCACATTTCATTTTTCATTTAATCCATGAAAAAAAAAAAACCCGGCAACAATTCCACAAAAGTACATCTGCGTTATATACACAACTGCACACCTCGGGTCAAAAACACACCCCTAAAATGACAAATAAACACCGTTTACCAACAGAACGTCATACTGCAAACTTCCCGTTCTTATTCTCTCTCAGAATTCCAGGCAAGGTATATGAATGGCATTGTCCACTGGGCATGAATACAGTGCTGAGGTAAATTAGTCAATATCTATTTGTCTGTTCATAAATTATTTTTTAAATAGCAGTTTAATATTGCAAGATTGTCAGCGACATTAAGCCATCATTTCTGTACAATGTGCATATACCTACAATACACTGAGCTTTGGTCCAGCATTGATAATACGAGCAAAGGCATCGCAATTCGTTCTTATTTTGGTTACAGCTTTATTATTGAGCCCCTCAGCGTGTCGACAATATATTTCTACCAGGTTTTTTTTTTTTTTTTTTTTTTTGGTTTTATTAAGAGGTGAAGACACAGACAAAGTGAGAGAGAATTCCGACAAACCGTACCCTAAATACCGATAAAATCCGTATAAGCGAGACGAAAGGAAATTGTTGCCTTCGCAAAAATGGCGGCGTTTTAGACGGATCGTCGTGGTGAATAAAGGGTTTCGATTCTTGAGAGGTGATTGTGTGGGGGGGGGGGGTGCTGGCAAATCTGCGAATGTTTGGGGAAGTTGAGATGTTTTCTTGCACGGCCTCTTCTGACCTTTGAAATTCTCGATATTAAATGAAAGGAAAAGGGCGAAAAGTACGTACAAAAAAATCGTATTTCCATACCTCTCTGAATCCAATATCCCAGCAGAGTAAAATATCGATACGTAATGCAATCCCAGGCTGAAGCAATACTGCTCCCGTAATATAAAGCTAAATTATTTTATTGTTATACAAAGAGGTGAAAAAGTAGGTAAAGGTCATTTTAGGTTAAAAGAATTTGGTCCGGGCAGTTAATGCTTCTCTGCCGCAGAATAATTCAGTAGGTAGTTTAGTTAACATTCAACTTTAGTCGTTGAAGCTCAGGGACAGCAGGTCGCTAGTTAGCTACTAGTTAGTTGGTTAGTCAATGAGTTGGGATGCTTTAAAGCTGAGCAGAGCGGTGGTGAAGTAGCGATGCCGGAAGCGGGACCCCGAAGGGTCACAAACTCTCATGTTTTACGCCAGCCATAAAAGAGAGGTGAAATGGGAACGATGACCCAACAGGTGTGGTGAATCTAGCCTGAGCACCACGTTTCCACCAAAAATGGATGAACAGCAATAAGAAAAAGTCAGTGTGTACACCGTTCACACACATGCAGACGTACAAGTCCCTGCCTTGGTTATTTGGTATGGCGATAGAAAGGCATGTCAAAAACTAATCAAACAAAATAACAGCGGAATAAAAGGAATTTAATCCGAAAAACCAGCAGAAAAAAAAAAAAAAAACAGAAAAGAAGAAAGATTCAAACGCGCGACTGCGCACATCCAACTCGGTCCTCATCGGGATGGCAGATTTGTCTTCTTCACAGTTGAGGAAAAATGATTACAAACACACGGGCGCGCGGCACTTTAAAAAATTGCACAGATGTTCCACTCTCCATTTAACAGCATTTTGTATGAATGACAGCAACTAGTCGGCCCTGACAAATTCCGCGTGCGCCACGCCGGTGTACGGCATTCCTAAAAGTGACTTTTGACACCGAAGTCTTTAACATTGTTTTATTATTTTTTCCCCCTATGCAAATGGGAAGTTGAGTCCCGGCGCGGTTCTGTAAACGTCTCATATTTGAACTCGGTTGCTGCTTCGGTGCCGCTTACAGTAGATGTTGCGAAGCTCTCCGACATTTGCATGTCACATCCGCTCAGCATTTCCACAGACTCCAGCCTTGTCTCTCTGAATAATACATTAGAGCTAAATTCATAATTGTGGAAAAATGTTCTGCAAATGCAGCAGACAGACAGTTGTGGCTCACATACACAAATGTTTGCTGGCTGTAAATGTCTTAGCATTTTTTTCTTTTCTTTTTTCAGCATCTGTAAAATTATGCTAAACCCAGAAATACTCAACCGGACTTTTTGATTTGCCTTTTCAGCATTTTGGTTGCCCTCTGCAATGAAATTTCTTACAAAGTCCTTTGGAGATCTTTATATAAATTTATTCACAATCTGCAGGTAAATCCTTGGCTTTTGAGCAGTTTTGTGAGTTTGAAAGAGACTGCATTTCCTCTCCATTTCACTTCCCGGCCCAGTTTTGTGTTTTTAAGCACCCGCTTGCTTTTTTCCACTGTGGTCTGGCACAGCTTCACTTCTTTCTTTCCCTTCCGTATGGTTTAATATTTGCCAAAATGCACAAGTATGTCTTGTACAAATACAAAGCGTGACTGGGAGGGAATTCCCAGTTCATGTTTTTGTGTATTTAAAAAAAAAAAAAAATATATATATATATATATATATATATAAAACTTATGATTTACAACAAGACTTTTGTTTTAAGTGTACGCATTTATAATCTCCAGAGCAGTAGTTCCACTTAAACACGGTGAGAAGGAAACGCAAACCCACGTCCATACAAAAAGTAAAAAAAAAAAAAAAAACAGTGGTGTTGTTTTTGGCTTTAGGGAACGTCCGCGGGGGGTGGGTGGGGGGTGGGGGTTTCTGGTCTGAGTTCGGTTCTTTGGCTGACACAGGAACAGCAAACCGACACGGAAGCGGACGCCCCACGCATCTGTAGATCCTCCAGCGGAGCGTCCGCCAGGCCTCTCGAACCGCGCCGTCCTCCGCTAAGCTCGTCCTGCGCGTAAAGTCGTTTTAAAAAATAATAATAAATACCTGTACATTGTTTTTTTTTTTTGTTTTTTTTCTTACAAAGTTTTACAAAGCTAATAATTAACACACAGGCAAATAACTTAAAAGTCACCACTAAAAAAAAAAAAAAAAAAGAAGAACAATACAGTGCAGCACCTACAAGATTAGTCCATACTCTGAGATTGTGATCTTGACTGGAATAAATAAGAAACAAACAAACAAACAAACAAATGGCGTATAGACACAGTGCACCCCGCTCATCCACCACGTAATGGACTGATTGCTTACAGTGGTCAGGATCTTTGGGACAAACTAATACAAAACTGTACAAAATTCACCACTCATAAGAATCACCCCCCACCCCAGCGAAGAGCCCCCCCCTCCCCCCCCAGGAGTGCACTGCATGTATAAAAATGGGTACAAACACTAAACTAGAGATACAAGAGAAGTGAGACGTGAAACAATAATTCCACAAGCGTCCGCTCACCGCGCGGCGGGCAGGGTGGTCGCACGTTCATTTTCTCTACCACTAAAAATGTAAAAATTCAGAAGACATTTAGACACAAAAGTAGGTGTGTTATTGGGATCTGACACAATAGTTCAGACTTTGGTTTGTTGTTAGTTTTTTTTTTCATTATTATTATTATTATTTTTATTATTATTATTTGTACAATATGTGATTTCTGTACTAAAATCCTGATAAAAGGCTTCTTCAGACTCCAGACTCCAGTCCGCCAGCTTCCCTCATAACAAACTATCTCTAAAAGAGGTGTACGAAAATTATTTTGCATACTTCCCCATTTTCACAGAAATACTATATTCTTTTTTCTTGTTTTTTTTTTGTTTGTTTTTTTTGTTTTGTTTTGCTGATACATATTTTGGCTTTGCTGAAGAACTTTCAAAGACCGGCTGTCACAACCAAACCCCTCTGCGTATTCTTCTCTTATGGTTGTCATTGGTTTGTTCAAATGTCAAAAAACAAACGGAAAAGCCGCGGGAAAAAAAAAAAAAAAAAAAATGTCCGGCGATGATCTTGACTGTCCTGTCGGGAAAGCGAGATGCTTTCATCCCAAGCTTTTTGACAAGAACTCCTGGCTGGAGTCGTTCCACCGTTTGTGAATCAGTGTTTTTTTGGTCGATTTTTTTTTTTTTCCCCGTTCCTTTTTTTTTGTTCCGGTTTGTCTTTACGGGAGCTTTTCCGGCGAGTCCATTAGAGCGTCCGTGATGGAGTCCATCGGGATGGCGGAGCCCAGCTCGGGCTGCTTGAGCCGCTTGATCGTGTTCTTCAGCGCCTGCCTCTTGTTGCAGAACCAGACGCGCACCACCTCGCGGTCGTAGTTCAGCTTCTCCGCGATCTCGGTCATCTCCTGTCCGGAGGGGTGCGTGTTTTTCTCAAAGTGGGTGTTTAGGATCTCCAGAGCCTGCGGCGTGAAAGAGGTCCTCCTCTTGCGCTTTTTGGACGGCTCGCTGCCGATAAAGTCGGTCAGGTTCTGCACTCCGGAGCGGTGCCGGGCTTCGGCCTCGGCCATCCAGCGCTCCAGAACGGGCTTAATCTTCTGGGCGCTTTTTGGGGTGATGTCCAACTTCTCGAACCTGGCAGGATATAAAAGGCCGGGGTTCAGTTTGGCTGACAGACTGCTAGCTATAGCGCTCTCCTGGGCTTCCTGTGGTAGGAAAAAGTGGCTTCTCAGGATGGTGTGTCTGGGGAGAATTGAGAGAGAAGAGTCTTACTAGAGCGCCCCTCCGAGGCCAGGGCGTCCCCCCCCCCCGCCGTAGCCACCCTGGGGGGCCAGCGGCAGGGCAGGAAGTCACCACAAAGCAAATCGCACATCAGTACAGCGGCCCGAGTCCCAGTAACCAAGGAACTCGGGTTCCACTGTTGACATCAACCAACAACACAGTCATTGAAATAATAAATAAAAATCCCGCATCCATCAATCAAACATCCCGGCGCACAATCCTCACACAAACCTTTGGTGGAAAATACCATGCAGGGTCGTGTTTACCGTAGTGCTTTACACTAGACAGTTCACATGCAAGAAGGCCCCTCTGCAAACTGGCAGAGGTAGCTTAAATATTTATCTCAATCCACTTTTTGAAATATTTATTCCAGTACAGTACTGAGCACAGAAGCTTTCTCGTAGCGAAAACCCCATAAAGCGCTCCGGCATTTCCAGCAAATGTGAGTAAACAAAAAAAAAAAAAAAAACAAAAAAAAAAAAAAACAAGAAAAGAACAAAACAGGAAAACAGAAACAAATTCATGTATTTATACGGATGTCGAATTAGCAATGCGATAATGGATTACAGTTGGGCGCGACAACATCTTTACACACGGTGCCGTTCGAGGGAAGGTCAAAATAAAGAGAGGAAAAGACAAAACATCATCGAGCACGACAAGCACTCAACTTAAAGTAACATTTGAGCCTGATTTTATGTGATTTAATGCCCACGCAATGCAGACAAGCGTGGTCGCAAATGTTCAAGCGCGAAATACATTTAATATGATTTATTTACAGTAGTAACCTGAATAATTTACTCGGATGCACAATTTAATATATTTTAAAACTGTTCTGTGTACCTGAATAAACTTGACTGTCATTAAATGTTTAATGTGAATACATTTGCAGCGTTTCCAGCTCAGGTTTAATGGAGGTTATGAAGGCTCGCAGCCGTAATTTGTTCATCCGAAAGGCAGACGGTTAAACTTTAAAACGCGTGCTCAAAAATGCTGATTTTACCAAGCACAAATATAGAAATATGAAAATAACCGAGGCTGCAACATTACACAGTAAACAGTTTTCAAACTTAATTTAAAAAGCTGTGCAAGGTGGCATCAATGGTAAAGTTACCGGGGTAAAGAACACAGTAATGTGTAGCGCGGCGCTGCAGTGGGAGACAGCAGCCGATTCTGTGCAGTCGACCGCAGAGGAGATCACAGAGAAGTATGAAAATAATTGTTGGTGTGAAACCACGTTACCAGGAAATTTCGAAAAGTTGCTTTCGATGGTTTGATTTAAGGTAAACACCGGCCTTTACCGCGGTAAAGCTCCCGTTCCTTTGACAGATTTAAGATTTTCTTATATAAATGACCGTCAAAGAGGCCATGCAAGACAAAAAAAAAATGCTCACCAAGGTTAATCTTCGAGGCGATTAGGCAAAACACCACGTTTTTTACCCTCCTCGGGTAAAAATGGCTCAGCTGTTTGTTATAGCAATACAGTTTTTTCTGTACATTCAATTTTTGCAGAGGTGCACTTAACAATATTCAGCTGGTATCAGGTAACCAAAATGAATATCAAAATTCTAACCAGTGTTTGTCATTCTCTCTCCCATTTTTAGACTTTGTTGAACTGTTAATTTATTATTATTTTTTAAATGACATAAGCACAGGTCAAACTCAAAAAATATTTAGTTGATAACATTGCCAAGCCAGCTGAGCCAAATCGTTTTAGTTTTAGTTTCACTGTTAGATGCGGTCCTGCTGTGTGATTTAGGGTAAAAGCCGGTGTTTGCTGCGGTAAAGTGTTTGTTTCTGGGAAAGCCCCCGGGGTTTCTGCATCCTGTCGTGTTTAGGAAGGCGACGTGCTGGGTCTGTGTGACGTTTGAGCAGCGGCGCTTCCACGCGCCGCACACGACAGACTGCTGGGTGGCGGTCACGCGCTCTTGCGGCTGCTTTGTGGAGCTGTGTGGGGCGAGGAGGTGCTTTTTCATGGATCGACGGGGGCCGAATGCAGGGAAATGAGCAGAAGGCCTCGGCTGCGGGGCGACTTGAGAAGAGGAGGAGCGGAGGGCCTAGGCGGACCCAGGACTCCCCTTTTGTCCGGTTTTATACCTTTATGCATTTTGTCCATGACAACCCCAGGCTCGCTGTCACCCCCTAGATCCAGCACATGTGGATAATCCTGAATTCAACTGGATGTCCTTATTGACATCAAACATCACCACCTGCCTTGGATAGGGAAGGACCAGCAGCTGGCTCGACAGCCCCCCGCCCACACACACACACAAAAGCCAATTCAGAGTGACCAATTAGCCTGAAACACATGTTTTTGGACTGTGGTGGTGGAAACCAACGTAATCTCCACGCACACTGAGCCGGATTTGAACCGTCGCTCATGCCCTGTGCCGCTCTCCGTACCACCAGGACACCAAAGACACTTGAGCCTCTGAGGTCTTGAGAGTTCCTCCAGCCCCCCTCGTGTGAAGATACACACAGCGCAGATCCGTGTGGACGGCGCTCATACGTAGCCGCTTAGCCCCGCGGACACGCGGCCGGCGACACTTCTGCGAGCCCTGCGGGCCGATTTGGGCCTTATTAAAGCACGCATGCAAAAGCAGACACGGCGCAGCCCAGACAAAATGGATCTCATAAAATATATATGGCTGAATATTACACACAGCACCGCTGCTTAATTTGTCACATAAACTATGCAAGGGAGATTCTCAGCAAAGGGCTTCCTCTTTGGTGTAATATATAAATCATGGATTCGGGGATATGCATGTTTTAGTGCGAATAAAAGGTGTAATTTTCTGCTGTTTAAACACGACAAGAAACAGAATCCATCTCCAAAGGTATTTCCAGTTCTGTCCGGTTCGCAAACCACCGGAGGACGACTTCCATTTAAAACCCAGGGTGCAGCGCGGCTGGCGTCGAGCCGCCTGTCCCGCACCCAGAACAAACCTGAAAGCACCATTATTCCCACAAGCCGTGTTAGACAATAGAACACCGCCGTGTGCTGGGAAACGTCACCGCGCTTTCATTTTACAAATCCCAAATTATATATTTGAATTTTGAGAGATGTTGAATATTTCAAGCGGGGCTTTAAGAGCCGGGTTCTAATTCCACCCTACTTCTTCAAAATAACTGGCGGCTCCTTAACGCCGTTTCCTCCCGTAGATGCTATGTGATGAAATTTTTACAAGAATATGGCAGCGCTGTCACATGAACAGGGCAGGTCGCCTTGTGATTTTTAAAATTGCATCAAAATTAATAAATAAAGAGAAAGCGCTCGTAACTGCTGACAGCTGTTGCAGGCTTCGGATGTTAGCAACTGAAAAGCCACAGCATTTTGCAAAGCAAGTTTTATTTTTTTATATATATATATATATATATATATATTTATTTTTTATATATTTCATATATATATTATTTCATTCATTCTAATGACTCATACTGTCAATGTGAAGTAATTCACGTGACTGTATTAAGTATTCGGCAAACCCGGCTCAAAAAAATGGCTGCAGAATTCAAAGTCCATTTCAAATGTATAAGGCATTTCAAAATTATAATTAAAAGCTTTTTAGCCGGAGCGCTGAAACACTATCAAAGAAATTGGTTTAATCCGATATTTTCTGTCCTGGCTTTTCTTTTAATTGAAAAAGTGCATCGATTGCCATACTTTTTATTGCAATAAATATTGCATGATGCGAGATTAAAGCGATCGACACGTGCGCTCCTATGGTGTATCTGAATATTTAATTCAATGTAACGCGGTCCACTTTAGAGGAATATTTAGGCCATTATGCTGTAAAATTTCATTATTATTTAATGCCTATCCCTGTCAGTGTATCTAGTAAAAGGCCGCAAAATGGCAGCGTGTCAGTACTTTTATGCTTTGGATGTTAAACTGTAAATCTGTCTGATGATTTAAATTAGAACGACTATAAAGATGTCAAGTGAAAATAATGCATTTCTGTGCTTAAAGAATGGACTTTTTTAAATGAAGCAGAGCTGAATTTTACTGAAACAAAGCTGCGTTTAGAAATTTTATTTGGTTTAAAATGGTGAAAAATGAATATTGCCCCTATTTTCTAGACAGATATTGGTGAAGTAATGTTTATGGTATTTTTATGCTTTGTTGACATAATGAAACCAAATGGGAGGAAATTAAATTTAAATGAAAAAAAAAAACAAAAAGGAGGAAAAATGGGAACGTGAAAGCCAGCTGCCACTCCTTGTTCCAGCCTAGCACAGTAAGTTGGAGTTGCACCTCCTCACCTGCAGATGGCAGACTGGCTGTAGGCGGGGCCCTCGGCAGCACTGAGCGCCTGGCCCACCTGAGTTTGCGTGAGGCCCAGGGACAGGCGGCGGATCTTGAAGGCTCTGGCGAACTCGCGGATCTCCTCCAGGCTGACCCCGTCCACCTCTCCCGGGGCCGTCTGGGGGTCTGTCGGGGGGGACAGGAAGATGGTGTCACCTGGGCTGACTGCAACACCCTTCACCAGGCCCCACCCACATTTGTCCCACACCTTCCTGCCATCGCTGTCCCTCCGTTCCCTCCCGCCTCCGATGGCTCCGCATTCGGCCACATTGCCATGAGAATGCTGACTGACCACGTCAGGTTAATAGTTAAAAAAGTTTTAATATAAATTATTCATACTGAATTTATTGCTGCTGGCATCCATCATGCATATATAAGGTAAAGTCCACTGGCAGGTGACTTGTCTCACTTCATTACAGGCACATTCCAACTCCATTGAGTGACTACAACACACACACACACACACACACACACACACACACACACACTGCTGTGTTTATTACCAAGAACCAAAAAACTGTGACGAAAAAAAGAAACTTAGAAAGAACAAAATGACAAAAGGAAGTACAGAAAGGAACTAAAAATAAATGGCATCGACTTTCAATTCTATGAAAAAGTGTAAATTAAATCTATTATTTTTTACTATGCTGCTGTATCAAACTACATCGTGTACTATGGTAACACTTTTATAACCCGCTGTAATGTGACATGAATATGCATTGTGTGTAATAAAATGAAATAAAGGCATTACTGTAACTGAAACACTACAGCACGGTGAATTATATATAGAACGCGGTGAATGAGGCGCCGAACAACTGGATCAGAGCGGCGCTACCTGGGGCCTGGGGGGGGGGGGGCTCTTACAATTGAGACGGCTGATTGGTTCTTTTTTGAGACACAGAATTAAAAAAAGAACATTTTATGCATTAATTAAGTTATTTTTACCAAAAATATCTACAAATTAATAAAATGTTTACATTTTCTATTACATTGAGCTTTAATATAAGACTTCCAATATTTATGTTCTGGAGTATTTCTGCCACGGTCCACAAAATCCGCAATAAACAAAATGGAGGTCCGCTAAAGGCTGTCCTTTGAGACTTCCTCGCAGCTTATTTAATGTTAGCCATTGTATGGTTTCAAAGTTAATCGGACATTTGTTTAAAAGTACTTTATTTAAAAGTAGCCCCCTTGTTTTGTCTAATTTTGTTTGCCGTTTGTCGTTGGTTGTTTGTCAGCAGAAATGAAATTTTTATTCGCCGCCTATCTGGGTGGAAGAAGTCGGCCCGGCTGCTCACCTCTGACCAGCTGGCCCACGCTGAGGGCGGAGCAGGAGGAGGAGTTTGAGGAGGCGGATGAGGAGCACGCCTGGCCCATGGAACTCTGGGAGAAGGACGAGGTCCCGCGGGGCAGGTGGAGGAGGCCGGCCTGGGAGGGTGCAGGACCCCCCTGCCCCTGTGACACCTGAGGCAACTGTGGACCAGACAGTAGGGGTAGATGAAGTCAGACACATCATGCCTAACACTCACATCCCAAAATGCCTCGATCCTCGTGGTGCCACCTTGTTTTGACCTCAAGCCTGGCTGACAGCACGAGTACCGACTACACACCATTAGGGCCAAGAAGTTAAAAAAAACACACATTTTTAGCCAAGTCCAAGGTGCCTTAATGCTATTTTTGGACTTAATGATGGACCCATTTGTAGAGCAGGGTAATTTTTACTGCATTATTTCAGGGTAAGTGCCTTAATGTGAGGCTGCTGTGCAGTACATCGCAAGGGAATGGCTTCAACCACCGCACCGCCTCTTTAGACTTAAGGTCCAGCTGTGTTATGTCGCCTTCATGCGTGCTTGCGCGCATGTGTGTGAGAGGGAGATCTTCTCGATCTCCTCCCCCCACCAACCAGTCACTAAAGCAGCTCCCAAGGAAAGATGGTGATGCACGACGGTCTTCTTTTTTTATCACCTGTGTGTTACCTGTGCAGGCTCGGCCACAAGCAGCCCAAAGACAATAAATTAAATGTTTGGGCCCGATTAAAACATCCGTATTGCACTTTATAAGCAGTTGCGGTCGCTTCGGATGCCCACAGTCTTGTATCGTCGAACATTTTGGGGGGCATTGGCAAGCAGGTGCAGTGGCAGTCAGGGGTGTAGCCTTAAAACCCAAAGACCCCCCGGTTTGAATGCACCCCCTTGAGCGGGGCGCTAACCCGCACCCGAGCCAGTAAAAATTTGCCGCTGTATGAAAGCGAAATAATGGCGATCTTTCCCATAAACGGCGCCAGACTCGAGATTTTCTCCATTCACACCACCGGCGAGCAACAGCGTGCGCAGAAGCACGGTGGCCCCCTGTCCCCCAAAAGCGAGTTTGATATTTATTTGTTTGTTTGTTTATGCATTTATTGCTGATGGTGTGCGTATCTGCGGCTGATAAACTGTGTCAGTAGCTTTCTTTGCGTTGTCGGGACCTTGACAGGTTTGAAGATCCGTCAGGCTTCACGGGGAATATTGCTGACAGCCGTAGGCCGGGAACGGCAAGCGCGGCGACGAGGGCCTCGCGCAAACCATAATATTTGTTATGCAAATTCATAATCTCTCCCGCTCAGTATAAGGCCTTGTGTTAACATATCGCCGCTTTATGTGCTGTGATGCACAGCTCGCTACCGGGGTTGGGGAGTTTTCAAAAGCACGCCTTGCCATTCAACGGCCGCTGTTGTACGAGATGCCGGTTTCAATGTGACATTGTGATCTGATTTACATCGGAGGCCAAGGGCCTTCTTGGCTCTTAGTTCACAATGCGCCGCTTTGTTCCGGCGCGCCATCGACAACGTGCAGAGAAATGGATTTAGTTATTTCTTTAGCTATCGCTAAAAAAAAAAAAAAAAAAAAAAAAAAAATAAAAAATAAAAAAGCCTAATCTTTTCTACAAAGTGCAAGCGCAGGCGTCCCGTTCTATTTCCCGGGAACGACGACAAATGGGCTTCATTTCAAAGGAGGCTTAATTGAATTTATTTGAAAGCCTACATTAGTCCTTGAGAAGTTTACTAATGTTGAAAATCCCACGACGCTTTCCGACTGCGCCGAATTAGGTCCGTTCCGACGCTTGCCCGTAGCCCTCGCCGCGGATTACATACTTGCGTTCTTCGGATGATCGCGAACGACTACGCGTCGTCGGCACGGCCGAGAGATTCGATCGTCTTGAGTTCCGATGCATTCTGGGGGATGGCTCGGAGGAGCTACAGTTTGGCCGGGTTGCCGTGGGGTTTGAGCGATAGAAGTTGCAGTCGGGGCTAGACGGTGGTCACATGCGGATGTGGAGGGACTCCACCCTCCTCCCTCGCAGAAACCATTACGGCGGCATGGAAACTTCAATTCGCAGGGAGTCGGCCGGGCTAGCTACAAGCGCCAATTTCTTTCCATTTAGTCGGCTTGAACCCCTCTACAGGGGCGAGTCTTGAAAGTGGTTTTGCGCTTTTTCATGAGCCGCCGTGTCGAAGTGAAGACAGAGGGGAGGAAGGAGAAGGGCTTCGGGCTGAAGGACCGTTATTAAATGGCGTTTTCTCTCCGCTCGGCACAGGGGGCTCATTGGAGGGGAGGAACGGTGTTTTTGCTGTTACTTAGCAAAGGGTGCGTCGCACAGGACACGGCGCAACTTACACCCGAAATGACGGGGCTGCGGGGAGAAAACATCAGATTCCTTTTGTCTGACACGTTTTTGTAATTCCATTCTTGTTCGCGTTCAAAGCTAATGGCACGCATTAAAAAAATAACAGGA
Organism: Heterotis niloticus; assembly: GCA_018136845.1. Classification (NCBI taxonomy): domain Eukaryota; kingdom Metazoa; phylum Chordata; class Actinopteri; order Osteoglossiformes; family Osteoglossidae; genus Heterotis; species Heterotis niloticus. Next base: position 19,733,443 of record CM030903.1, on the reverse strand, counting down.
AAGTGCTTTCTGAAGATAGCGGCCGGGTTTAGACGCCGCGCGAGTTTTGCACAAGTTGGTGTTTTGGAGAAAGTCTGACAGGAGCTACAGCAGCTGTGCGGGTGCTCAGATTTACTCAATGCTCCAAATTCGGAGAGTCGCCGTTCCGCCGCGCACGCTCCGATAACCTACTGTACACGCCAAGCCGTGCGGTCACCTTAGTTTTACAAAGCGGTGGGAATAAAAAATACACCGATCGGCACCATTATTCACCAAGAATCATCGGAGTGGAAACAAATGCAGTTGTGTATGCAGCGATGCCCTGTTTCATACACAGTAGTACCGTGATTCGCCCCACCACCTATAGTGCTCCTTTATTTCAGGCCATTGACAAATTTTTCATGGTTTAATCGACCGTATTTCACAAAAAATTCAAAAGCATTTCAAGACTTTTTTTTTTTTGGAATATAATATTTTTATTTATTAATAGCTTGTTTTTGTTTCTTTACTATTATTAAAGGTATGGCTAATCTATTTTGTATTATGCTGCACAAGTGCGGTTTTGAGCTCCCTTTACGCAGCGCAACCAACTGTATTAATAACTTATTGCGGCGCAGTTTCATTAATCTCCATTTTTCCAGCCCGCATCCAAAGCTCTAATCGAAGTTCTGCTGCCTTTTCTTATCACGACTGGTTTGAAACGTGTTTCAACGCTGCGAATTCAAACTTCCGACCTTGAGGATGCAAGACGCGTTAAGGTTCCTCGGTATCTTTTACCAATCTTTGTCAAACCGGACCTGCCGCGTCCCGGTAATTTTAACAACTGCGATTTTCGCTGTCTTTATTCGATTTAATCGACGGCGATGGCGCCATTGAGCTTAAATAAAAATAGAAGGGGCCGTCAATAAGATTTTCACGAGCCGAACAAACCTTGCTAAAACTTCTTGGATTGTCAGAGCGCTTAGAACGTGAACGTGAGTCGCGGCCGAGGTGGCCGCTGCTTATTATTTTGTTACGGCTTCACTTTTTTTCCCCAAGGTTGTTTAACTGGCGCTTTGTCTGGCACCGTTTATGAAAAGCGACTGCTCGTTCGAGGCCGTCAAGGCCAGAACTTGTGTGGGTTTTGAAAAGCGGCCCCGTCGGCGCCACTTCATCTGCATACTTGACAGCGTACACCCGACCGAGCGGAGGTGTTGGCGCGCGACTTGCTCAGGTGATGGGTACCTGCTGTCCAGGCTTCATCGGCGACAGCGTGATTCCCTGGGTGTTGATGACCGGCAGGATCTGGTTGCCGATGACGGTGGCGATGATCTGACCCTGGTTGTTGGTGAGGAGCTGAGGCATGATGGGTTGAACCGGCAGGCCCGGGCTCCCTTTGGCGGGCTGACTGGTGGGCGCGGCTGAGTTTGTCAGAGGGGGGATCGTCCCGATGATCTACGGCACAGACACACACGTGGGAAATAAGTGAGAGCGTCAACGCAGTACACACACGGGTCACACGGACTGGGTTCTGCTGAATCGAACCCTCTTAAGGCTAACGCGACGGCGGCAAATGGCACTGGACAGCATCCCTCCTTTAAAGGTCAGCGCCTGATATCAGCCTGTGGGATGGAGCAGACCTCCGCTTTTATTACACATCCCAGCGTTTCGAGAGGCGGTGGGGGCGGACGAGGGGGTCGTGTGATAATGCGGCAGCTGAGGCTTCTAATTCTCCCTCATTATTAATTCAGGCCTCAGGAGGGAGGTGTGGGAAGGGTCCCCAGGGGGTGCGTGTGTGTGTGTGTGTGTGTGTGTGTGTGTGTGTGTGTGTGTGTGTGTGGGGGGGTTATGTTATCAGCCCCATTCCTACCCCCTCCCACACCTCCTTCAGGCCTCTTTGGGTAATTTTCCACCCCCTCCACTGCTATCATCTGGACTTTCAGATGGGGGGCACAATATCAACCTTACTCTGCAGCTCAGCAGCACCACTGCTACGAGTGCTGGGGGAGGGGGCTCGCGCGTTCATACAGGAAATAAGAGGACTGGGGGTGTTTTGGTGAGACCGATTCGACTCTGTTGAAGTGCCCAGCTGCTTGTGACGGAACCCTGACAACGAACTGCCACAAAAAAGGTTCGGATAGGATCGGATAGGACAAAACAATCAGGTAACAATTGAAATAACAATACTAATACTAATACTAATAATACTAATAATACTACTAATACTAGCAGCAGCAGCAACAACAACAACAACAACAATAATAATAATAATAATAATAATAATAATAATAATAATAATAATAATGACAACCCCCCCCCAGAACAAGGCACTGCACACTTTCTGCTGCTGATCTCTGTGAACTGGCACAAGGGACAAAGTGTGAGAACAAGAGCAAGATGCCAAGACCTTGGTTTGCGGGACCGCCCGTAGCGCTCTTGTGTTTTAACCCTTTGAGTAATTTTCAGAACAATTTGCTCTATTTTAAACATTTCCGGGATGTTTCTGCTGTTTCGAGACACATTTTCGGGGGCCACTATATTTGCTATCCACGACGTAGTCCCGTTTTGTCTTTATTTCTCGAGGTTTAACTAATCCACACTGTTTCATGTCGGTTTTTCGATAAATCGAATTAATGACCTCTTACTTAAGCTCCATTTTTCAAGAAGGCATGTAGGGCCCAAACTGAGGTGTTGGTCCACCATGCAATAACACACTGTATGGATGTGTAACGCCCTGACTGGTATATTACTGTGTTTTTACACTGTTTTGTACCTCCTCAGCAGGGAAGATGTATAAACTGCAGGTAAAGAAGCCTCGTTGCATTGCACCTGTGCTAGGGGGCACTGTCTTCACAGGATGCGGAGGGTTTGTCCAAGTGGCCGCTAGATTACTGAGGTCTGGCTCAATAAATCATAGAAATAAATAAATAAACACACCAAACAGAATTTTAGAGCACCTATTAAGTTTTCTCAGGGGGAGTTAAGAAAATTTAAGTGAATATATTTGTCCGCTTTATTGTGCCATAAGAGAGTGGAAAAACACTGAAGGGAACCTCTGTGCAGCCGTGATGGAGTACAATGGCACATCGGAGAAAAAAAAAAGCAGCGGCAGAGGTACATGAGTTAGAGTCGGAAAGGAAACCCCACGCTAAGTGCTTTTCGACCGCGTGCCACCAGTTCGCTGCTGCGCCCCGTCATGGCGGAGAGGTGGACAAACACATCCAGGGGTTCACGCAGGGAGCTACTTAAAAAACACGGATCCCCCCCATTCTGGATGAGAGACTTGGTGCTAAAATCGAGTGCTTCCTCCTACAGGTAATGTCTCCCGACTGCGGCGTCGCGCCGAGTCCCCCGGAGCAAAGAGCAGACAGAGGGGGAGAGAAGCAGACACTGAGCAGAGGTGTAGCGACAGATAAAAGCCTTTTCCATTAAAATTAACCTTCGAATCTGCGGAAGTGTGAAAAGGGCCGGATCGAAGCGCAGCTCAAGGTCAGCAGACAGAGGAGGCTGATGGGAAACGCCGCCATGGAATCCCTGTGTCACGGGCCGGCCGTGACGCGTACGCTCGCATCCGTTCACTTCGGGCTACGCTGATGGCGGGTAATTCGTCCGTTTTTGGCTGCCGATGCCTTTGCCTTCGCATCTTGACCACCGTCTCAGCTCCGCAGATGTTTATCTACTGCGAAAACCCACACGGCCAGCAGGTGGCGCAGTTGTTAGGGCCGCCCCCTTCCGCCGGAAGGACCCGGGTTTGAATCCCACCTCCCCCTTCAGCAAGGTGCTTATCATGAAATACTACAGTAAAAATCACCCGCTTTGTAAGTGACCCATCACCATGCTCATTTATAATCTTACGCCGCTTTGGAGAAAAGCATCGGCTCCATGAATAAACAAAGAAGCGATTTCCTCCGCCGCGTTTCAAGGTAAAGCAAGAATCCCTTCGCTGCAAGCGTGCTGCGAAAAACGAACGGGAAGAAGCAGGTGAGCGGCGAGTCGTTCCGCCCGCGCGGGGCCCTCGGCGAACGTTCCCAGGCTGTCGGCCCGTAACTCATCCCCACCACGGCTCATTTGCCTACGTTGCTTCGCATCAGGCAGCGGATAATTTATCGCTCCTCTTTGAGGAACCCCCGCCTCCTTGCAAGCCCCCCGCCAGCACGATCCTGCCACTTAGCATATTTTATTGCTCTGGCTGATGCTCCCCGCCACCCGACGTCCGCTTTGCATGCCTGCACAGCTAACCGGTCGTTTCCACTCAATTATTCAACCCCGTGGCGCTAAGGGACCGCGGTGTCGCCGTGCTCGCGCAGAGGCAGGAAGTGCTTCTCGCTCACCCTGTCGCTCACGCGTTTGCTCCTTTCTCGATCCCCCCCCGCCCGCCGGTCGCGTATGTATGTTACGGCACCGATGATCTCCCACGGCCGGGATGCCAGCATCGCTCATCTCTCTCTCCCATGACCAGAACTCATTACGATTATGCTGGTTTTTGGGTCTGTACAGATGTCTCGGGCCTGGACAATCCGGGGTATTATCCACGGTCGGCAGGCAATCTTCTTGGCTAAATTTATTTCTTTTTTTTTGTTCTTTACAAGAGGACTGTGGAAAAATTCATAGGAAGGCAGGGAAGAAGCCTGCTTTCGTCAACTGGTGTTTTATGTTTTTAATAGACAAAAACCATAACTGATAGAAGCGGAGGATAATGGAAAAAACAGGCTTTTAAAAAACTTTACAGAGGATAGCTGGTGCGTTCGGAACGACCGTCCTTTCTTCAGAGCGTCGGGGAGAGCCATGTCTACGGCAAAGATGGCGCTCAGATGTGGTGCTGGGAGAACAAGACGGTTCAAGGACAGGGAAAGCAGACTGGCTGTTGAGCGCTTGAGGAAGGATCCGGAAGTGCTGGGATTTTCTGCAGTGTTTGGGCCTGGGTTTCTTTCTTTCCCTCACACTGCTGATGGGTCGCCTAACTGTAGTGGTGTTTGAACAGCCAGATGTCCACCTTGCCTTTTGGAGATCCAAGGAGGAGAAGACCTGAACGTAGACGTAGAGCTGGTTACCAAGTGGATGCAAGTGGGTGTGTGTGGGGGGGTGCTTCAAAAAGGGCAAAAAAAAATGTACGGAAGAGATCCGACAAAGGGGGAACTTCTCGATTCCGTCCGAAACGAAACAAATCCTGCCCCCCGTCTACTCTACCGTCCAGGACTTTTCCCAAAATTCCACTAAAAAACGCATTCAAGTGGAGCGTGACACTGTCCTCAACTTCTCACCCGAATTCCTTGAAGGTTGGTTTGCTGCACTTCTAGCAGGGCCCAGTCAGGCAGTTATTACAAGAGTGATATGTAAATGGAGGGTTGAGGTTATTCCTTGGTTTTGTGCGATTTCTTCCTCCCAAAGAACCTTCTCAAAAAGACGGCTCTCTGCACAAAGCTGAGGAGGTTCTGGCTGCAGGCTTCGACTGCCTCCCTGACCCCATTGTGTCACAGAGCGTCAGTTGGTGAGATGCAGTGAAGGCACAGAGGGGGTGTTCTGTAGCGTCCCATCGAGTCCCGTCTCGTCCCGTCACGTCCGTCTCCCCGTGCGGTGGACGCCTGGCGCCGCGCGCCGCCCGAGGCACCGGGGGACGCGTTGCAAAGAGCCACGCGCCGCTTACTGGCTCCGCACACCACCTTCACACCCAAACGCCAACGCATGTGCCCGCACTGGTGCGACGCGGGCATCACCAGACGTGTCGTGCGCGCGCGTGCTCGGCTACCCGATCAAACACACAAGCTCCACACCTGCGCAAAGTCCTCGCTCGCTTCCTGTCCTCCCCGTCGAAGCGCGCCGACATCACGCATCACGAAGAGACGCGTGATGAATACAATCACGTGAAGGAGGTGACAGGTTCGGAAATGAAAAATGTACAGCCTTCACCGGCTAGGGATACCAGCTCATCATTATTTACGTCATCTATATTATATATACGTTCACACACACACACACACACACGCACGGCTGCCCGCACGCGTGCGCACGCAGACTCACAAACACACAAATATATAACACTGTAGTGCTATACGGCAATACATCTTCCGAGACAATGAGCTTGTGCAGCTATCTCCCCCACCGTTATGTGAAGCTTGTTACAGGAAAGCTACTCCCTTGATGGAAAGTGTGATGAGACAGGAGTTAAGGCAAACAGCACGGGGGCCGGTGCTACGGCACCCATCGTCTGCCCAATCTTACTTTAATATGAGCTGGTGTACACCTGCGACGAGATGATTCATTAGACCGGGCGGCTCGCCGACACGTCTCATCACTCAAGCCTCTGGCCCACTGATGGAGCAATTGTACCACAGCCACCCCCCCATCCCGCACCACCACCCACCCCCCTCCCGGTAAATATGGCACGGTCAGCGTTTCAGTCTGATGCCCAGATCGAGCTTCTACTGTACGCGCTCCTGGACGGGGTGGTGAGTGCCAGGGAGGCCCCTCCAGAGCGATGCCCTCGTGCGGTGCCAAGACCCGTCGGGCCGCACAAATTATCTCGAATTCATCTGGATGGCGGTGGAATTCTCTGGAATTTCTCCCGCACTTACCTGGCCTTGCGCGTTGGTGACCAGCTGCCCGCCGACTCCCTGCAGTCCGGAGAGGGTGGCACCAAATGCCTGCGTCCCAGCAAGGGAGCCCATGGCTGCCGCCGCTGCCGCCGCCGCTGTCTGGCCCCCCAGAGTGCTCATCTAGAGGAGGAGAGGACTGCTGTGAGATGGCGCTCCGGGTCTGTAACACGTACCCGGTTCCGTAGCCGTTTGTCTCTAGTAAGACCCATTTAAAATACACGGTAATGCTCGGATCTTCGAGCATGAGAGCAAAGTGATGAATAACGCCGCTGCTTCAAACCCCTGAGCTTGACTTCCAGCGGTTACCCAGTGAATCCGCTTTCCCGGACCGGGGATCAGTCATTCTCCCTGACACATGTCTATTTGTTTAAAAAAACGAGTCGGGCTCAAACCGGCAGTGGCAGCAGCCTTGAATGTTTTTAAGATGTCACACGCAACGTCCAAGGCCTGTTGACCTGCAGACAGATATGTTCGGCACCTCGGGAGTAGCGGTAGCTAAGTGGCCCGATGCACCATGGGTATTCACCTTCGAAGGAGCCGGGCTGCCGATTTGATTCAGAAAGACTTCCGCTTGTCGTGGCCTCTGCTACGGCCTCCCAGACACTTTACCCAGAGGACAGCTGGGAGGGACGCACTTGATAAAAAAAAAAAGCTGGCCTATGTACAACGTTAAGCGTCCCTGCACCGCCCCCCGTGGGGGTAATTCTGAACCCGGCTGGATTTTGCAGGGGAGGTGGAGGTGTGTGGGGGTGGGGTGAGGGAATCCCTAAACAATGGCGTAAATTCACAGAGGCCATGCATCACCCTAACTGGTCCTGTCAGCCTGGCCGGACCACACGGAAAAGAAGCCCCCTTCCCCGTTTGTGTCCACGACTGCGGTACGGAGAGTCGAACACGCGGTGCGCAAAGTTCTCGCAATTTCGGCGAACGACCCCATCTGGGCCCAGAAATTAATACGGCGAGTTCCCTCAGACCTGGGACCGGCCCGTCTTGTCAGCGTCGGCATGAAATTACCAGCATAAATCAAGCTAAGCGCCTATCGGGCCGGAGGACTCGCTGCTGATTTGGATGCGGGGCGGGAATGCAGGGGGCCATTCGTGAACCAGGTGGGTATCAGCGAAGACAGATTGTCAGAACACGACCAGACGAAGGGGTAATGACCCCAAGGCCCGCGCGAACAGGCCCGCTGAGCTACTTGTAACCGCAACACTTCGAAACGCCTGGAACAAAGATGGCCAGAGTCAGGGGTCTTTATTCGGGGGCACCCGATGGCGTAGTGGATGCAGCCGTTTCCTTGTGGTCAGAAGGTCCTGGCTTTGAACCTTGCAGCACCCTTGAATGAGCGCGCTAGTAAGAATAACCCCATGTTTAAAACAAATAAATCATTCCGACCAGCTCGGTGTTCAATTACATCTTTAAGACACCCTGGAGAAAAGCGCAGGCTAAATGACTGAGTAATAACAGCAACTTAAACTGCGCCACGCGAAACAGTTGGATGCACAGCCTCCTTCAAAGGGATGCGGGTTGATGTTAATTTTTTCACCTTATTGAAAAACTAAGTTTTTCATTTTTCTGCCACCCCCCCCCCAAAAAAAAGCACCTGCGAAACACTTTAATGACATTTTTTTTTTTTTTTTAAAAAAAGCGCCGCACGAAACTGATCTGACTGACACAAGAAATCCTACATCTGAAGTCACCGTCTCCTCAGACACTTGAAAGAAAACAGTGTTTATTCAACGCTGAAAATAAAGCCTTTGTTCTTAAAGTGGTGAGCACATAGGATCCAGTTGTGTGGAAAATAATACATAATAACAGGCCCGGGTCTCATATTCACCAGAGACAGAGGACTGCGTTTTTACATAAAAGACCTATGAACGCATCAGATTTCTTAGGCTGAGGACAGTGAGCTGCTATTTTTTTATTATATACCACAACCATATTTTATTACCGTTTCTGAAATCTAATAAAAAAAAAAGGCCACCGGACAATCAATACTTTTTCATTGATAGTAAAGGTTAATCCCATTAACAGCAACACAGCATCTCTTTCAAAAGCATATTATACGTTAGCGACCTACACTGTCTCCAGCCATGAGATTCAGGGCATCACAAAGCTTTGGCGCAAACGTGGAAGGGAAGGGATGGGACCGCCGATCACGTTCGTCCAGGTAATTTGGACAAAGGAAGCAGAGGCTGGGCAGCGCTTAATGGTTATTGTGTCCCGAGAATTACGGTTAATGTGGTTTATTCTGCCAAGGACACTCCCTCATTTTCTCGCGCCTAAGCCAGCAGCGTAATGCGGGTCTGATTTTCCGATGCTTTCCCAACCTGCCCGCCCCCCCACCGAATCTCACGTCTCTCCAGAGGGCTGGCGAAAGCGTGACGTCCAGCCTCCGCTGCGATTGAAGACAATCTCTGCTCGGACACGGGCTAAACCCTCTCAGATGGAAACGCGATACCTTTAGGAAAGGTGCCACTGGATCTGAGCGCAACTTGGAAGGAGGCCGTGTCGCCGCAGATAAATATTTGCGCTGGGAACTTCGGCGGCTGGCTCGCGGCAGCCTGGGAAGCCCTGCTGACCGTTTCCTTCTGCGATGCCTTCAGCGATTGCATTAAAAGATAATCCCTGCTCAAGTGCCACCGGACAGATCGCTCTTCAGGCAAGACAGTCTGGAGCACTTCTGAGATGATAAGCAAACGCGTCCCAAGCCGGAAGGCGCAGTTATGAATTCCGGACCCCCCGCTTCATCCAGCTCGGTGGCAATAGAGCACAATTTTGAAAATGGGGAGAGGATGCTTCCAGGAAGTTATTTTTGCCTAACACTCTTCAAGAAATACCAATATAGGTGACACCTTCCCCCATAAGTGATGCTAACCATATCTGGCGGCATACAGTTCTCAACTCAAAGTGGTTATTGGCAGGGATTCTGCTGACAGTCTTTGTAGTTCCTGGCTTTTCGATGTCTTTCCTCGACTATGAGCAGAAAGTTGGCTGAGTGTGAGCCTGCGATGCAGGTTGGATGTGCTTTCCATCTGATGGGTGGAGCGACTCCTTACGACTGGAGTGCTTAAATGCAAATGGGACAAAAGTGTCTTTCGCTGCCAAAATTCACCATCGTATGTTCGACAGCCCACCGTGCCCACCCAGGGCGTCGACTGGATCTGTAGGAATCGTAATGAGGTGGACGTGGCTTCTTCTCCCAAGGTACCGACCACCTCTGTCACGTCGAGATTTATAAACTGCCGGGCCACGGTGGCTCATCCGTTCTTACAGAATGTCCCGGCCAACACAAAGAACATCATCACTGCCATGGAAACAATGAGGAAGGGTTGTCCGTTATCTGTGTTATTGAAGGTGCCGAGGCTCTGTGGTCGCCAGTCCTTGGGAACAATATCCCTGGATGAGGGGCGAGAATTTCTCTAAGAGCATTCCGGCCTTTGGTTAGAGTCGGCCAGATAACAATGAATTAGCTGAAGAATTCGGCGTCGCATTTACAAACAGACCCCGGACCATGGCGAATTATGAAGAGGCCACCTTCTGCACTTTTGTGGAAGGGTACAATTTCAGATATTGAATTAATACGTTGGTCAGGAGCTGGATGACGGACACGACGGGATAAGAGAAGAAAGACAGGTGCAAATGCAATAAAATGTCGGGGAGCTTATTTTTTTACGGTCCGTCGAGTTTTCACTTAACTGTTTCTTATCCGCACAACGCACCGAAGGAGCGATGTGAAGATGCCGTAGAAGTACTCCATCCGGAAGTCTTTTTTTTTTTTTTTTTTACATTTTTTCTTTCTCCTCCGCACACTCTCTGCCACTCTCATTCTTTTCCATGTCTGTGTGAAGTTAATCAGCTGTGATATGAGAAAACATCAGACTCCCTCGTCGGTCCAGGGCCAGCTCAACGTCCCCAGCCGAACAGAGCCGCGGTCTCGGCGATGCTCGGCGCGCAACCTGCCCCCACATTAGGGCTGCACACGTACATGGAAATTCCATTAAAGCAGCCAGAAAACCGCTCTTCCTCCGCCTGCCTCCCAACACCTCCTGTTTGGCTCCACCGGTCCTGCTCATGGGGGACCTCTCCGGAATGTGTTGCGAGGGGACAGACGACGTGAGGGGAAGGACCAGAAGCGGTGTAAATAAAAGTGTACCATCATGCATTGTCTCTCCGAAGACACTCAGGTGAACGAGGGACGGGAGCGTCTCGCCGGCAAATAAGCGGACGAACAAGACGGCGGCAGTCCGCGGAGACGACTTTGTGGGATCCAGCAGGCCGGACAGGGAAACGTTTCCATCATAAAGGAAGGGACATTAGCCATAATCGAAGGCAAAATGTAAATGAACTTAAAGGCAAAGCCAATATATGATGGATTTTCACGCTAATAGAGATGATTTAGTGCCTGGCGGAAACACTAAATCTTCACTTATTATTACCTGCATGAGAAATTAACGCAAGTACCGCAAATGTAATTGTTAAGTAAAAATGGACTTTTCTCCATCTTTCTTCCGCCTTCTGACAATTGATCCCGTCCGCAGTTTACGACATGGTCTAACTTTAATGCAACTTTGACACTTTGCGATATGTGCAGAGATATATTGCTGCCCATCGTATATTATATGAATAAATAAGGAAACCTCGGTGAAAACGACTGGTAAGAGAAATGGCCGCAAAGCTCTAATTTTTTTTTATAACTTGTTCCTGGAGCGAGTTCTATTCTTTGCTTTGCTATTTGAGATATAAATCCCCAAACTGATCTGCTCTAATATCCAAGTGATCAATGCCAAGTGCTCTTTTGATGGCCTCGGTTCAATACATAAAGGGATACTTGTGTCTAAGCTTTCTAAACACAATAAAGGTAAATTATTAGTGCCCCAAACACTTCCAAAAATAAGGACTCTAATGAAGAAAAATACAAGGTTCAAGGTGATAGGAACCATGTGTCATCTGGTGGCTTCAATACCAAGATGGATTAGAGGCGATGTTCCCGTGCAGGAGAGCTACCGTGGTTTCCTCCAGTCAGCGATCAAACCTGTCATTGTTGCGCCAATGATACGTTTCCCTCGAATTCTGTTAAAGTCGTTTTATGGAAAAAAAAAAAAAGGACTTAAGGTGTTACGAAGAAATGGATTCAGCTACAGGAACTGGGCGAAAAGAATAATAAAAACCCCCACATTTCCCGACCCCCAAAAACAGAAGAAGAGCCCCCCCCCCCCCGCACCTCGGTGGTCGCTTTCAGCTCCAGATGAAATGAGCACCAGGTGCAGCAGGTGATGGCTCGGCGTACATAAACAAACGCAGGAAAAGATGTTGCCGGACGAGACCGCGGAAGCAAGTTTGTTATCTTCACGTAAATGATTTGCGTTGCGGACGAAAGCTTCTTTTTGGATGCGCCTAACTTGTTGCCTCCGTCGGTGGCGATTTTATTTCTGAACAAAACTTCGAAATTCACCCATTTTCCACCTCACGCCTGGTCACTCCCCAGGCCAGAGACACCTCGGGGTGTTGTTGGCTGTGCTAACATGCGACTGAATTGCTTTTAGCGTCAAAATATTAAACCATGGTAATGGCGGTATTATTGTTACGGGAGTTTTTGACTTCTAAGCGGATGATAAAAGACCTGTAAAGGGATGAGATGCCGAAGGTGCAAGAACTGCGTTACATTCCGCCGTGGTGGGTTTTTGTGGTGGGGAGGACAAGCAAGGCTTACCTGGATCTGCCCTGGGCTCACGTTCCGAAAACTTAAATTTTTTCCACAAACGCGCGGAATGACTCAGGCACTCCCTTTCTGAAACGCTTTGCCGGCATTTCTATGGCTTCTAAGATCCGTTGCAGAACCAGGGTTGATACCACTGAACCACTCGGTACCACTCAAAGCAAGAAGACAACCCGTCCTCCGCGTTCACTTCTTTATATGCTTTGCAGCGTTAAAAGATGCTTCAGACACCGCGGTACAATGCGAGCGAAAAGTTACCCGAATGCCCTTTACCAGTGAATAGAAACAAATTCCTCGGAGGAAAAGAAGCGGACGGCGGCGAAGAATCCCTCACCTGGAATGAAATCGAAAACCAGTCTGAATAAAATCAAAAACCAGTTTGAATTAGCGAGGGCGGCTGGCTGGCTGCGTGCGCCGCTTGCTTTTCCCCGCAGCCCTTGCTTGCTCTGTCTCGCACGCCTCGTAATTATTCATCTGAAAAGTAATGTAGCGTCGACGGCCAACAGACTAATTTTCTGCTCGAGTCAACAGTGCGCATTCATGTTTTTTTTTTTTTTATTTTTTTTTATTTTATTTTTTTTGGCCTGCCATTTCTTGCATAAAGCAATTTTCTGCCATGGCGAAAAGCTCGCCCCTCCCGCGCGGTAATGAGACTCGTGCCCCCGCCAGCCCGGCATTAGTCCGGCAGACACAGCAAACACATCTCCTCGCGCGAGCGCTTAGGTCCCGGTGCTAAGCTCGCTTAGCTTCGGATGAAAATGAACTTGGCCGCGTCGAACCGAGCGTCCACGCGGGACGCTGAGGAGGTGCCGGGTGAAAGCGGTGACCGACGGGAAGACCCTGTCACCTCGCAAACGCAACGAAAGAGTTGTCCCGCTGAAGAGCTTTAAAGGTTAAAGTTTGAGCACGTGTGCTCGAAAGGGGGCTGGAAGCCGCACGCATGGGGCGAGAAATGACAGAAGTTGGACGGCCGAGTGATCCCAGTTCATCTTAGGGGTCGATGAGTCGAAATTGGACATATTTGGGCTCGATCGCTGAATATTTTTAAAACGCGAGAGGCGTAAGTGTAAGAGTTGTGCCTGTGTGGTTCCCGCCGTCCAGCATGGGCGAGGCACTCTCGGTCTGGGTTTGCTTAGCCAACCGATCTCAACCAACATAGCTATCAGAGGATACTTCGGAGACGTGCTTTTCAACCAGGCTTTCAGACAAGTCGGGCGGTCCTTTGCCCGTCAGCAAAACAACAACCCGAAACCCACACCAAGCTTGCGCACCATCTGGAGAAGAAGGGAAAATGAAGGCTGCTCAGACGAATGTCCTGGACATAAGCTACTCTCGGCTGCAAAAATAACATTAGTTTCCCAAAATTATACTCAAACTTTTGACCGCACGCTTAGTGTACAAAATCCTGTCGGCTCTTCAAGTCCAGGCCACAGGAACCGTTGTTGAACATTAAGAAAGTGCAGAAGTAAACTAACCCCACTGGCTTGCAGAACATATATTCTCCATCTCCACTCAGCTTTTAAGTGTCTTCTAAGTGCAGTCAAACAGCCTCCCAGGGCTCTCGCTCTGCAGAAGGGCCGTTCCTCTCCCACTGTGGATGAATTGGGATCATTGCCAGTCTCCTCTGCGGATGCCAAGGAGAACAAGCGAATCCCTCTTTGTTGTCCTGGCTGCAACACTGAGTCCTTCTTCAGGAAAATTCAGCAAAGAAGCACTTTAAGCAGTGTTTCACACTGCCTTCTAATACACGCTCGTCTATACATACGTTCACACAGACACACGCGCGTGCACGTACAAGCGTGCTGAACCTCCCTTTGTTCGCCCCTCTGATCAGGGGTTCCTTTTCGAGACGCAGCGTCTCGTAATTGCGCCCCGCGTCACTCCGTCCGGACAGCTAGATGGAAATCTAAAAGGCCCTGCCTTCTGGTTCTGTGTTACTTATGGATGAAAAGAACGTCCTTTTTCAGCTCGATGCAGTGCGCAGGACGCTGCTGCTGCATAACCGTGCGCCGATTCCACGCCGGCGCCCGTCTCCTGGAAAAAAATGGATTAATATGGGTGCAAACACCATATAATTGCTAACACAGTTTCATATACACAAAGCATCTTGTACGCAGATGACCTTGATTAACCCCCAAAAGGGGAACATTGGATTTTGCGGGTTGTTTGTTCTTCGGTGGGCTCTGTATGCCAGCACTGCGTGGGGGGTCCACAGCGGATTAGCGATAAAAAGCTGTTGCTTGATCAGGGGCATCGGCGAGGGCGAAGGGCACCATTAAAATAAATCACAGCCTTTTGCCGGGCTGTTTGCGTCGAATCAATGCAGCTCAGGTGGTCCTGCTGGCAAGAGGTGAGCCGGGGGAGGCCATAACGGCAAAGAGCAGGTGGGATTCTGAGACGAGTGGTGACGGAGGGGCTGCCGGCCACGGCAGATTGTCAGCGTTCGAGAACCAAATGAGAGTTTATGACAATTACGGCGCTTATTTCGGTGACGTGTGGCCGTGTCGCGAGCGGCTCCTGCGCGACAACGGACCCCTGACCTTCCGAGGACCGCGGGGCGAGACCCGAACGAGCGCCCGTTGCCGTACGAGGGCGACGCACGTCCATCCGTGGGCACGGCGAAGGAGGACTTTCCTGAATGACGCCGCATACGCTGCGGAGTGGGAAGGAAAGCGTTCTCATCTGCTGGGGGTGGGAAGGAGGAGGCAGCAACATATTGAGGAAACGGGCATGAAAAGCAGCACAAGAAACAGAAATATAATAACGTCCAAAGATAAATGTCTGGAATAACTCTTGAAGGTGAGAAAGAAGGATTCCAGAAAGTGCGGTGGGGGGAAATAGGAAAAGAAGGGAAAGGACGTCAGATTAGAAAAGCGCGAACGCGGAAAAGGAAAGCGAAAAAGATCCGAAGCCCCTCGTGTCGGGGTTTCAATACAGGAGGCGACGGGTTCGGCGCCCCCCACATTGTAACGCTGACCTCCCCTCTCTGCACTGCTAAGCTGTGGTGCGGAAGCCAGGTACAGCGGGCCTCTCGTGGCGGAGCGAGTCGGCTGATGGACCCCCCCCCACACACATCCTCTCCGGCTCCCCCTGAGCCCCCTCCCCAGCCCTAAGCCGCCGATGTAACCCACTGGAGTGGCAAATTGCACCGGCGCTACGGCTGCGGGCCGACATTATGATTAATTTGATCAGTAATTTCTCCTGTTTTTCATTTTAATCGGCGCGGCCGTTCTGCCGCAGCAGGTCTTTCAGATCTAATTAAGATAAATTCCACTGTAACAGACCTGGCAGCGCAGCTCCCTGGGCGTGGAGAGGCCCTCAGCTCCAATCATTCAACGCCCAGGAGATCCTGCGCGCTGCACACCAGCGGACAGCCCATTAACACACTTAAGCACATTTGCTAATCTCCGCAGCGGCTTTTCTACGCCACCTATTCCCCCCATGAGAGCGGCAGCACGGAGGACCCTGCGAGAGTCTCGCTTCCTGCCGCGGTCTCACCGGGGGTTCCGTCTCCTCTGGGACGTAACCGCAGTCTCTAACCGGAGCATTTCGGGGTTTGGTGGGGGGCCGTAACCGGCCTGGTTTATAACAGATAAAAGCGGTCCCTTTCTGACCAAAGCCGGCCCAAATGACGGAGACGGTGCAAATTATTGCGCTACACGTTTCTTTTGACACCAAATGTTTCAGCTTTCTGACAAGGCATTAAATAACAAGGCTGCTTTTACACATTTAAACTATTTCGGCTGAATAACTTTCTCCCGCTTTGTGACTGTGTTTTTGCTGCTGTGGTTTTATTCGTTTTTTATTTCTTACCGAGCAGCTGACTTGCTTTCATTTTTTTTTAATAGGGAAGGCACGGTGGCTCAGCGGGTAGTGCTGGTGCCTCACAGACCGTGGGCCTTTGGGTTAGGTGCCATTTGAATCCGGCTCAGTCTGCGCAGACTTTGGAAGCTGATAAATTCGTCCCTTTAGATTAATTTTTTGTGTTCTATAAAAAACAGATGAATGATGGAATTCAGTGTATCCAGCACCGTGAGTTCAGCAAAGGCATCAGCTATTTCCTAGCTAATAATGGCTATAAGTTGTCGCTGATGGAGATTGAGCAGTTGCACATCTCCATGATGGAGCAACTCGTGTTGCATCCAAAGAAAGCACGGAACCCCACGTGTGACGCTGCACAGAAGTCCTTTGAGCGTGAGGGTGAGACCTCAGACCTCTCCATTCGAGCGGCTTCCTGTCACAGACGGCGCGGCGAGGTTAATATAGAGCGATGAGCGCCTGAACCTCAGGGGAGATTTTTAAACAGATCTCTACAGGAAGTGAATTAGCTCACTTAAGTGATTCAGAGTGTGGGGTTAATTAAAATCGAGGCGTCCCCCGGTCTCGTGAGAAAGCTTCGGGCGGGATGGTGCTTCTGCTTCCCCGTCGCGTGCTGGTCCTTCAGTCACGCGGCTCATCGAGACACTGCCGGCTAATCGCTCAGTGCGAGGGCCCTGGCTGCCTGCCTCCCCCCAATATTTGAAATAGAAAAACAACGTACATTCTGCGGAATAACTTTCATTAAACGGTGATTTTTATTTCTACCTTGTTATAAAGAGGGCAGGATTATGAAATCCAATCCTAATAATTGATCACAATGTTGACTAACCCTTAGCACAACCCTGGGTTGTGTTCCTGTCCAAAATTGGATGGCCTGTTGTTTGTAAAGAAACTAAACGGCATGGATGATCTCCTAATGTTATGCAGCTTTTAAGCAACTTCTTTCTTGAGCCTTTGACGGGGTGAAGGGGGTGCAGAAGAACAAAAGGATAATCTCATGCCAGCTATCGGGAGTGGCCCGCCACAACCCGATTAGAGTCCGATACCGATCTGTTCTTTCCTAGTCGTTTTCGCAAGTTTTGCGTTTCTTTTTGGAAGTCCACAGACCTCATTTGTCTAAAACGAAACCACTTGCGTGTACGTGTGCGTATGTGCCCGCGATCTCCTGAACCTGCCATCTGATCCTCTTTAGTCTTTGCCCGTTCATTTCTCATGGCTGACCAGATTTGACTGGACACACCACAGATGTGCAAAATTTGAATGAAATGGGTCGTAATTTTATGTGTTCAGATGACCAGCATGAAGGATGTCATAAAGCGGTACTCAGATGAAGGATGCCATTGTACTTTCTGAACTACGGAAGGTAGCTGGAAATTGCCGATAAATCTCGAGTCTTCGCTCATTTCCGTTTGCGCAAGTCGGTTATAATAACCGTGAAGAACACAACTGTTACTCACACACTTGTGCAGCCATGTATGGCGAAAGGTCCATTGTAGTGATTTTGTTCCCCTCTGCCTTTGAGTGGGACATCTGCTGACCATCATCATCACCCTCGTGGAGAGGTGGCGGTAACTCCTACCGAGAGGTAGCTCTGGGCGACCTTTGGCACGGGATGCATTCAGAAACCTGCGAGTCCTCATCGTGGGGAACGGGAGTCGAAGCGAGGCTCCGCAGGCCACACCCCGTTGTCCCCGAGAGAAGGACTTTGATCCTCACGGACTTGATTGGACGGAACGGGGCAATTTGTTAGCGGCGGCTAAGGCAGCCCCCTCAACTCTTTGTGAAGAGGAGAGAAGAGCCAGCATTTGCCGAATCGCGTGGGAAGATTACCGGGTGCTCCCTCCTTCACCGGCGATGGTGCTGATTAGTGGGTTGGGTCTGCAGAGCCAAGGTTTGTGGGTAATAGAAGAGCGGTGAAGATGACACACGCTGTAAGAACAGCCCCGCGTAAGACGCCGATATTTCAGAAGTCAGAATTTTTCCTTGGCGCTGAAGGCAAACACAGCCCTGTCTTTATTGTGCCTTGACAAAGATTACGGATCAACAAATAACAGATAGGAATCTGGTATTTTTCACAGATAACCTGGCAAGGGGATCGTTCTGGTCCTGTTATTAATGTTAGTCTCGAAAATACGCTTTAGAGAAAATTATAAAGGTCCCATTAAGTCGCAGGCAACACGAGCACCGGACGGAAATACCCAAGTGACTTTGACGTTAATGATCATTAAAGTGCCGGGTTATGCAAAGAAGTCGACTATACAAGTGTCGCGAGGAGAGAGGTTTCCTGTCCACGCCTTCTTGGCATGTCAGATGTTCAGAGAGTCCATCGCTCATAGCCCGGGCCGAGTTTCTGGCTACGGCTGCTTCCAAGGCGACTGGACCCCGGGGACCATTAAGCCGGGCACAATTTGTCCTCTGAAGCTGGGCCAGCCTTTGACAGGGTGGAGAGGGGTGCAGAAAAACAAATGGATAATCTCATCCCAACCATCAAGAGTGGCCCTCCACAACCCAATTAGAGTCTGACACTGATAAATGAAATGGGGGGAGAAAGGCGATCTGGGTCCAGAAATGAAACCGGGGAGGGTGTAGCAGCAACCATCATCGTGCTCACAGGCCTACAGACAGGGGTGGCCGCACAGACGGACGCGCACAAAGGTCAAAAACGGGTGGAAATAGTACGGAGTTTGTGCCAGAGCGTACAAATAAAAAAATGTGCAGACGGGTACGAGACTTGGGCTGTCAATATTTAAATTACATAGTTATTAACATGCCTCAACTGCATTGCGGGTTCCTCAAAACATGGTAAAAAGTTTACCCATGACAGCAGAGAACTTTTCCGTGTTTCTCCCTCGGCTGAATTTAATGACGAACAGCCTTGTGTTAGCCGTCATGCCTTTTTTTTTTTCTAAGAAAGGCTGGGGACCGAGCAGGAATGTGGTAAATGTTTCATACTGTTAGCGCTGCGAGATGAACGGAGCCTTTCTGTGCTGCCTCAGCAAGAACAAACGGGAGAAGAACGGAAACAACATCTTCGACTCGGCCCCGTTCGCCGTTATCCAAAGTGATAGCGCGTCCGCTTGCTGGGGAGCGCCAAGAAAGCACACTGCAGCCCACACGGGTATCGTGGTAGCTAAAGCTGTTGCTGCATGACTCAAGGTCCCCGGTTTGAACCCCCGCTGGTGCTGCAGGACCCTCGATCAAGATGTTTACGCTGAATCTACCAATGCACATTGCCCAGGTGCGTAAAGGGTTAAGTAACGTAAGCAGCTTAGGATGTAAATATTGCAAGCCACCGCAGCGAAAGATATTTCCCGAAATGGTAAGTTGTAACCCAAAAAAGTAGATTTTTGACACACTAAAGGGGCGGGGCTTATAATAAGCTTCATACTTTCAATGGTACGTTTGCTCGATGAAGCACAGGGCCCACCACATATTCCGTGTTTAGCATCAAAGGCACGGAATAGGGAGGCCAAATGTGATTTAGCAGCCAAGCTCATTTGAGACAGCTTAACCCTTTCACACCTTAGCCTCTCGATATTAGCACGGCCTGACAGCTTCCATATACCATCTACGCCATAATGACAATTCCCCTGGAATGCCTTTCAGATATTATGATAACATATATCCTAAATAAAGTTTCGCAGCTTCATCACACCGAGACATCATAATCCTAAATGCAATTTACGGCCTGTGTTCATTTTCCGCGAGTGTGCAAAAGCCACTTGGAGTAGGAAATGGAAGCCTAAACCGTTTATTCTCCATTTCAATTCTGCTCAGGGAGACATGACAGCGCATGAGCGTCTTCTTCAGAGCCAATATTTGTAGTCTCTCGAATTTCTCCAAACAAATTCAATCATGTTTTCGAATTACCTTGCCCCTTATTCTGACAATCGTTTTAGACCCATCTCTGAAACAATATTTCCCCAGACAGATTGTAGCTAATGTAAAAGGATTAGGTTTTTAACCGCAAGCTTAAAAATGAAGGGGAGGGGGAAAAAAAAGAAAAAAAAATTTGAGCATAATATTCAGCCTATCACAGTGAAGGCATTACAGCTCCATCTTCTCCAGGACCCCGATTTCGACCGTTATTGCAGATCTCAACGCCTTTATGGATGCAGATATAAACTGTACTTCTAACACCTATTTTTGTTGCCGAACTCGGGTCGTGCAGTTTCGGAGGTATCTGTTCTCAATGTGTTCTCAAAGCGCCGCTGCCCACATCCACCCACGGCGTTCCTTTAATGCTGCCCGTTCTGAGGACCTCTCTGGACTCTCTGTGGTCTTTCCATATGTTTTTTGCAGGTGACCCCGCTTAGATTGTCAGCTGGGTCTGGTGGATCCCATCCCTCTGGGAAAACACGCACATCTCCAACGGTATTTTTGTGCCGGTCACACCATCTGTCCCACAACAGGTTATGTTCTCATATCGTCTACGCACAGTCAACATACGACATCCTTTGAAAGTCGACTTTTGCGTTCGAAAGTACTCATTTTCCAAATACCATGACCTACACTTGACAAAAATAATACAGTGTTCATGTCCTTCTTTCTTTTTATGGTATTATTATAGGCCCTGGACTGCCATGACCCTCCTCTGGAATTGCTGTTAATGCAAACAGATGGACGGATGGGTGTGTTACTGTCTTATTATTCATTTATTTTTGGTCACTTTTAAGACAAGAACATTGAATTAAAGTTAATAAGAGGGACTGCACTGTGAGATTAACATAAGATCAGGAATGAGAAATTAATAGAAAACCTGGGTTGAGCTACCAGTAAGAATGGTGCTCATTGTCCTACATTGAAGGTCCAGGTTACAGTTGTATTAGCTGCACATTTATTCATTATCTGATGCTTGAATCATTTTTGTCTACAGTTATTTACCCATTTGCACTGGTGGCTCTGTTTACTATGGAAATTTATAGTAAGTACTTTGCTCGAGGTGGACGACAGCAGGAGGTGGGGTTCAAGCCCAAGGGACCCCACTTGTTTTTAGCTTTTATTTGCATACCGTGCCACCATGCAGTTCACACCCAGTGTGGTATTTAGATGGCTGTTTTAATAGGTTATGCATTAGGTACTGTGATGTTCAAGGCCCGAGTGGAAATAGAGCCTCTATAGACGGCGGCCCAGCATGAAGCCATCTCAGCGCAGCAGAGCTGGAGCACCTACCTGCCGAGGCGTAGGTGTGCTCAGGGGCGAAGGCTGTCTGTGGGCTGGCGAGTGGTTCTGCTTGTGCTGGGGGGAGCCAGCCTGGGGGTGCTGAGCCGGGCTCTGTGGGGAGGGCGAGGCAGACACGGGGGCGGAGATGGAAGCGGAGGGCTGCTCCTGTTTAGGGGTTGCCTGCTGATGTGGGGCTGGTTGCTGACTGGGCGGGTGCGGCAGAGCTGGGACTGGATGGTGTGGCTTCTGTTGCTGCTGCTGCTGCTGCTGCTGCTGCTGCTGCTGTTGGAGGTGCTGTTGCTGCTGCTGCTGCTGCTGTTGATGCTGGTGTTGCAGCTGCTGCAGCTGCTGCAGGTGCTGGATCTGTGAGTTCAGGGATGAGGTAGCTGTCACAAAGTGGAGGCAGAGAGGAAACAGAAACAGGGTGCTATTATGGACACTGACGTTGCAAGACAGTGTGAGTTTACATGGTGACAAATAGTAAAGTAACAAAAGAGCATCGCATTTCTCTGGCATAAAAAATGTCATTGCACTGATCTAAATTCTGTAAATTATCAAACTGTTCAACTGGTGGTTCTCAAAACAAAATGATAGTTGTACAAAAGCTAAGCGGATGTCTGTTAATGATATTTTTTGTAAAAAGAGGACCGCTACGTTCACCGAGGACAAAAGTCACAAACGGCGTCAAAGTGGCACTAAATACAAGCGCAGGCGTCGGCAAATCCCGCCTTCATTCATCCTGTGGAAAAACACATTGCAGCCGTGACTTAATGTTGTTGCAGTATGAAATTATACATGTTATTGTCCCATCCATCATCTTTAACTGCTTAATCCCGGTCAGGGAGGTCCAGAGTTTATCCCGGAATTACAGTGCAGGAGGCTGGGGGATTAGTCCTCCGTGCACCAGTCCATCTCCGGAAAGCCAAACACCCACATAGTCTCACACACAAACCTGTACACACTAAGGAAAATTTAGAGGGACCAGTTAACTTGAAACGGAGGTCTTTGGACTGTGGGAGGACGACACGGGGAGAATTTGAAAACTCTGCACAGACTGAACTGGATTTGAGCACACACTGTATGAGCTCAGGCGCCGTGAGGTCTCAGCACTCACAACACCACCACAATGCTGGTGTAACAGCCCCATAAACCTCAGTTAAAAATGCTGCTTAGCATTCATAGTGAGGAAACAGGAATGACAAAGAAAACAGAGGAAATTTTAAATGTACTTGGAGAATATTCCTGAATTATTGGGAGCCCTTTCAGATGACCACATCTGCGCCCCATGCTGTGGCACCTCAAGGTTTACCCCTTTCCGGGGCATTGTGGGTATGACTGAAAAGCAGGGACAGAGAGAGCACAGGCTGAATGATACCTCAAGGTTAAGTCGCGGAACGACTGATCAACAGCGCTGTCAGCATTCCGGCATTGGCGGTGTCAAGCCCGCCGCGGCAACGCATAAAGGATGGTCAGCCTTGACAGCAGCATTCAGCAGGAGTGCGGGAGCGCGTCTCACTGGCCACTGCGGGACGAGTAACCCCAGCAACCCAAGCGGCCTGGTCTGCGATCACCAGGGTAACGGGCCAGCAGACACATTCAAACACAGCCGTCTTTTTATACACGCGTCGGCATTTCCGGACACGATTTACTTATCCGTCATCTGGCCTGGAAAACAACACGCGGGCTGTATTTTGTACACAACAGCCGGACCAAAAAGAAGTATCTACTTCGCTACCATTACCAACCATTGTTTAACTAACAACTTTTGTTAATTGAATTTACAATATTAGGGTTGCATACTAAGCTGTTTCCATAGTTTACCCATTGACCCGCCTGGGTAACTTTTACTTCATCATTTCAAGTTAAGGACTTTGATCGAGGGTCCTGCAGCACGGGAAGGAATTTGAACGCAGCGGAACTGAAACTTACATCCTTTAAGTGAAAGGCGGCAACTCTATCTACTGTGCTGCCCTCTGCCAGCTCTTCAGCTTAAATCTTATCTATTTTATCCTCTTAATCGCAACACTGACAACACAACGCATGCAAAATTACCAAAAACTACCGAAAACACGTCTCATCCTCAAGGGGGCTTAGGACACTTTAAGGATTTATTCATAAGATGAGGCAGGAGCTCAGGCTGGACAAAGCAGCAGCATTAAAAAAAAAGTTTAAGTTTAAACAAATCTAAGAAACAAAACTGAGCGAAACTCCGTGTGTCCATCCCCCCCTTCCATGAGTTGAAGCATGTTGTCAAGATGCTGGATATCACCCAACAGCGGCCGACAGCACATAATCAAAGGGATCCTGAACTCGGTTCTCAGACCCCGGGTCGAGCCATCACTCCACTTGCCCCAAAAATGCAACCACGGATAAAAAAAACTAAAATTTTGATTTAAAAAAAAAAAAAAAAAAAAAAAAGTCACATTTCCAACCCATTACTCCTTTAATATGAATACAGTTGTCTTTGAAAGAGGCACGGTCACGTTTTCCTTTGCTCATGCTGGGGGTGGATGGTTCGGTATTATTCCCTGTGAGGCCCCCGTTGTTTCATCATAAGTCAAAAGCGCGAAACTCGCAATAAAACAGCCGACGTTCTCCAGTAAACAGCAGTAGGAGAAAAAAAAAAAATCATGCCAACCCTCTACCCCCAACCCCCACCCCTCCGACACACTGACATCGCTCTCGACCGCGCCATGAATTATATATATTTCCAACTCAAAAATCCAAGAGTTCGGTCCTCACTTCAAATGCGATGGCTAGTTCTCTTACAAGCCCTGACAGGACCAGCTACTCTTTTTGAATATAAGGAGTCATGCTGAAGGGGAAAAGGGAAAGAAAAAAGCGAAACAAACAAAGCAAATGAAATTTTTCTCAGAAAATTACCCGACCCCGAGAAAGATCAAAGTTGATCTGAGGGCCGCAGCTCCTTGGGGTTGGGTTGGGGGGATGTGGTGAACGATAGGAAAACAAATTCAAGGGGAACACCCGCGGGCCCCGAGTGGGCTTGTTATACCGCAGCTCCGCAGGTAACGGAGTCCTTTAACGCGGCCGCTTTATACATTCTGTCATCTTGTTAAGACTGCCAGGGCTGTTGACCCGCCCCCTTCGCCGCTAACAAGGCTTCCCTTCGACCAGGCGCTCGCCGCCGCCCGCGGAGAAGCGCTGAGCTTGGCAGCTCCCCTCCACTAATTGTTGTTGCTGGGTTCTTTCACCTCGCACACCTTTCGCCAAAAGGGGGGGATGAAGGAATGAGTCGGGAACTCGGCCGCTACTTCCTCCCCGCCGCTTGTTATTTGTCGCCCCCTCCTCCCGCTGGGTCTCCGTCGGGGTCAGATTGCCATCGTGAGGCCGCCATCCCTGCACCCCATGTAATTAATGACAGGAACCTGAATCATCGCTCGACTCATCCCGGCAGAGCGGCCGAAATCCCCGAGAAACACGAGAGCGTTGCTGAGCCAAAACAAGCGGGCTGAGGAACAGGCTGGAAACTCCACCGTCTTAGGCCCGATCACCACCACCACCACCAACTGCCGACACGTTTGCATTTATCTATCTTAAATACCCACTTTAAATTTTATATTTATTCAGCTTTAATTTATATCTACACTACCTTTTCTTCTTCTTCTTCTTTATCTTTCGGCTGCTCCCGTTAGGGGTCGCCACAGCGGATCATCCGTTTCCATTTGTTCCCGTCCTCTGCATCTTTCTCCGTCGCACCCACCACCTGCATGTCCTCCTTCACCACATCCATAAATCTCCTCTTAGGCCTTCCTCTCTTCCTCTTGCCTGGCAGCTCCATCCCTAGCATCCTTCTCCCGATATATCCCGAATCTCTCCTCTGCACAAGTCCAAACCAACGCAACCTCGCCTCTCTGACTTTGCCTCCAAACCGTCTAACCTGTGCTGACCCTCTAATATACTAATTCCTAATCCTGTCCATCCTCGGCACACCCAATGCAAATATTAACATCTTTATTTTAAGATTATCTTAAGTATATCTACACTACCTTTTAATTTATTTATTCTCAACATTTTTTCCCCCTATTCTGCGGACCGTGGACCCGAAGAACTTCTTTTCGTTCTCCCTTGTATACCGGCTGTACAAGGGTGTTGGGGAATAAATGGTTTTTGAGTCTTCGTTTGAGAACAAACACAGTCTGGGGGGGGGGGTCACACGTGTATGCGTTCTGGAGGCTGTGCTGCTGGAGGCAATCCTATTGCACGGCCCCCGCTGGGGTGCAACATAGCGAGGGCACCCGTGTGAGCAGCTGTCCAACACCGCAGACGGAAATCTGTCGTGGTCATCATTTCACACCGCACTGCCGTATGCACGTTTAAGTTCCGACTAACAGCCCAATTACCTGCTCTAATAAAGCAGTTAATCTTTAAAAGTATGACTGCGTATAAAAGAGGTTCATTTCCTGAGCTGCTTACTCTTATTTGCCCATCTACTGTACATAGGTGAGCAATTTCCCAGAGAGCAATTCCGCGTGAGACCTTTCCAGGAGGCTCCTGGCACAGCCGAGGGATTTGAACCCCACTCCTTCAACCCCCACGGAAGCAGTTTTAACCATGATGCCACCTCGCATAAATATAAGTGCATCGATGGTAAAATGGAAACTAATGGGTTACATGTGAGAAAAAACGAATTGAAGCAAATAGTCCTGAATGGCGACCGCCTTTAATAAAAGATAAAAGAGCATTTTTGTAATTTTTATAATAAACTTTTGCCGCGGGAGAAAACGTGGGCCATTCGCAAGTCCGTCTTCCCGAGGGCTGCAGCTTAGCGTGCTTGAATAGTGAAAATCCGCTGTGGAAGGCAGGAGGAGAGGCTGTAATTCAGTTTGAAGCGGACCGATAGTCAGAGGTCGCGAGTCTGGGCCAGACAGGCCCTGTTCATCAGAGGAATGTCATTTTTTTTGTTTTTTTTGCCTGTCACCGAGGAGCCCGAGGAAGAGGAGCGACTCCCTCCTCGTTATCGGTGCTCTCCCCTCCATCCCTGCCACCCTTTATTAACCAGACCCTGGCTCACGCCTGTCTTTTATCCCCTCCCCTCCCTCTCCCCCACCACCCCCCGAAGCCCCTTATTGTTCTCCATCCTTCTGAGACCCTCTCGGTTACTCCTTGTGCCTGCCTTGTTATTTTTTATTTCCAGAGCGACTCGACCTCCAGAAGCCCCGGGATCTTGCAAACAGGTTGCCATTTTGGTAAAAAATAAAATAAAACCAATGGGGATCTGAATTTTTGTGCGGGTGGGTATACATTTACCGTGTGTTGCGCACCCGGCCGATCGAGGCTCTCCTCCCTGATCGGGGCAGGCCTCCAACCAAATGAGTGGCGCAGACTACCAGGACTATGGCAGAACATGGCTCTGTTTACTCCAGCGTGCCTTCAGAGGCCTTGAACAAACACTCTTCTTCACTGTAGCGTCCAGCGCGACCTTCTGCGGTTTAATATCGGACTCCGCATTTTCGGCCAAAAGTGGGTGACCTTCTGGAGCAGCAGAAATTGCTAATAAAGTCAGTGAATAACAGTGTACAAGTAGAGTTTGAAGGGGAGGTGATTGGACTTTTTTATATACGCACTGGATGGCAATGCCTTTTCTTTTATGAAGTTGAACTCCCGCTCCTTCCATAACACAGAATCAACTAGCCACCCACTGGTAATCACATGATGCGTTGCAACCAATCACAACAGTCGATTGCGATACGTCTGAATGACAGCTGAAGTAGCACAATTTTACTTTTACTTTCGCAAATAACTTCCACAGCAGTGTTGTTAGCGCAATCATTTAAGTAAAACTGTTTTTACAACCTGGATGTGTTGGCCCCCCCAAATTTGTACAGTAATATTTCATAAAATGAACTGACTGCGATTTGATCGATTGATGGGTTGGACATAAACCGTTGTGTAAACTCTGCTTTTCCTCCGCAACTCGCCGATGTCCGTTTAACGGGTTACGCTAACGCTTCAAAGTTGAAACCAAGGCAGCCCTGTGTCTAAAACAGATCACGTCCATCCATTATTGTTAACGGCGTATCTTAAGCAGGGCTGTGGCGGTCCAGAGCCTATCCTGGAGTCATAGGGCCCTAGGCTATGAAGGGTGGAGTCACACACATGCACAAAATACATTGAATTTACAGCGACCAGCTACCCTGGCAGGAAACCCATACAGACACGGTGAGAACATGCAAGCTCCGCACAAGCTCGGCTGGATACGAAACGATGCCCGTCCAGCCCAGGTGCTGTGAGGCAGCAGCGCTACTCACCGAGCAAATAAACCAAGTAACATAAATAAATGTCGGCTGTATTATCTTCTGGGTCCAACACCATTAATAAGTTTTCATTATCCATTCACTGAAGTGGGGGCCTTCAGTGTAGTCTCTAAAGCCTCACTGAGACCCACGAGACCCGGCCTGGAAGCTTCTGGGAAAGGCCACAGTTTATGACTGTTTGCCAGCGCTTAATGTGATGGGTTTGTGATGTGATTAAACCCTTCTGATGGCTTTAATTTGCGCTTGTGGGGGCTGTGGGCCTAAGCGGTGGCAGCTCGAGCCCCTCGCCAACACAAACACACACGGATAACCCATGCACACCTCCGTACACACGCGCGCGCACACTCACACGCAAGCCCCCAGAAGTGTTGGATCTTTCCTTTAATATGCATGTCCGAGGTAAATCGATGGCAAGTCAATAGAGCAATTATGAAAAATTGCATTTGCACAGCTCAGTTCTGCCAAACGCTCGGTGTCGTCGGTGTCGGCCCGAAGTCCTTCCCTCTGATCAGATTTCTGCTGAGTGACAAAGGCCTTTTACTCCCACTGATCTGTCAGCTTCATGGGGCACCCTGGTCGAGAGCAAGGGCGGGATATGTTTGTCACAGCAACGAAACGGGGACTTTAAAAAGAAATTCCTCTGTGAATCGACAACTAAAATGAAAGAAAATTCCACAGGTCCGCGGTCAGGAAAGGCCACATTCCTAGACTCATTTTGCCATCGGGAACCTTGAGATCAGCACCATGAAGGCCACGGCCATCTCAGGAGCACCTCTTTGCGCGAAAGACAAATCGCCGAGCCTGACCAACACTGGATCATTCTGTGGATTACAATGAACCGGATGCCGCCGCAATCCTTACAGATTCTACAGCGGTGCCACCAGAAGTTAATTTGATCGAGATTTTTCATGCTCGGTTTTGCATGCGTGGTTGCGTAAGTTTCGCACCTCCACCTCCCCGTGTCGCTTTCAGTTGCCAGAAACGAAGGTTGCGGAACAGTCGCGTTGGGTTAACAAAGGATCCCCCGTCATAAACAACCATGCGTCACAACCTGGTGCTAAACAATTGATAAGTCTTTCAAAATGAACATAGAGACAAATGTCAAGCAAGCTTAGAAAAGCGAGCTCTGCCACATGTATGGAACGGGAGGATAAAACCTTGCTCTTTGCGATGCCGGGCGAAGCCGAGCCCCTCGCACGCATCTCACACAATCCCTGCTCACTCGGGGTGTAATTGAAAGTATCGATCAGGCTTCATGGAGATGAGACGGAAAACAAACAGCGGAGCACAACACGAGAGGCCCCCGCGCGACGCCTTTGATGTTCCACCCATCGATCATCTCGCCGGGGGTCTCCGAGACGAAAGCGAGCTTGGCCGGGCGAACTCCTCAGCGGGCAGCTCTGGGTTTGGTCCTCCTGCCTGGGCAAGGAACCGGCCCGAGAGGGCGCCATCGCAATCCGCGTGACTTCAACCAGGGTGTGGCTACCAGCGCTGCTAAACGGGACTAGCGCTCACTTCTGGGCAGTGGGTCCCAGGGAGAGGATGGGGACTAAGAGCCTCATAAAGAATGCATGCATATGTGGCCCCCGGGGGGCAGCCAGGAAGGTCAACAGAAGAGGGTAGATGCGCTGCAATAAGTGAGTGCTTCTCCAGTGACACTAAAAGCGATGTGGCTGTATTTGCTGATAAAAAAAAGCTCCTTTAGAGCAACTATAATAGACTGTCCGCCTCGTAACACAGCTTTCTGGGAATGAAGCATGTACACACGCCGTTGAAAAAACCAAAGGGGTCGAGGGTTGGCAAGGCCTTTGAACTACAAGAAGAGCAAATGAAAAGGGCGATAACTGCCTGCGTTTTGTGTTTTCAGACTCAATAGGCAATTGCATATTTTATATCGGTTACACAGCTGAGCAGGAGGAGGAATGGCAGATTTGCTCTCCTGCTCCCTACACCCAGTTCCAGGTAGAGGAAGAGCGAGCAAGGGCCACAAGCGCATGGCTGCCACCGGGCTGAAAGCAGGTAAATTGAGAATAAGCGAATTCTTCAGAGCTGGGGAGGCTTCCATTAGTGCTCAGTTGGTATTCCCTGCGGTCCTTGGGAAGCGCGCCTCCAAGCATCAGTGGCTCTCAAGAATGGCTGTCTCGCCCGTGCTTAGCGGTCCAGGTCGCATGTCCATGCATGACTAACGCATCGGCTGAAGATGGTCAAAACACACACAGCACAAACAGAGGTGTTCGGTTACATTCGCACGTTTATTCGAACTGCTTCCAAGGAGACTCGTCGTTTTAGGTTTGCATGCCAAGCGTGATGCGAACAGATAGCCGTCGATGATGCTGGCAGACATGTAGTTCTGTCCAGACGTGCCAGCTAATAACAGAGCATGGAAAACCTAAAAGCTTCCAAGCAACATGTGCAGTTTTGCGACAACAGAACAATTTTTAGGAGGGAAGGATTTGCAAAACTGCTGACCACGCCCAGTTTTCAACTCCTGCCTACTCCTGCACCGCCACCAGACCTCCACCTCTGTCCTATTCAAGGAGTCCCTACAGGGGGTCTCAATAGCCTTGTTCTACGGCAGGTGCTAGCCCCCCAGCAGACTCCAAACCCCTTGTGGACTCACAAGCAGTCTAACACTTCCAAGTCTCGACGCAGTAGCGGTCATAGTCGGACTGCAGTTTGTACGCAGAAGCCATTTAGACGGAAAAAATGGAAACAAATGAATGTAATAAAGATCTGACCATTAACCATTATTTGCCAGACTTTTTTTGAGGCAGCATGAAATGTAAGTTTTGCTCATATGAGCTGCTTATAATTATTTGCCCGTTTTTACGGCAGGGTAATTTTTACTTGAGCAATTCAGGGCAAGCACCTTGCTCAAGAGTACTAGAGCAGGAGAAGGATTTAAACCCGGGTCCTTTGGCTGCAAAGCGGAAGCTCTAAGCCCTGTGCTGCCTTCACATCGATTCTTTTCCCACTTCCCCGCAGAGCTGTGTACATGGTGGCTATATAATATTTAGCTGACACCTTTGTCCAAGGTCAAATACAGTGTTAAACACCCTGCACTGAACTGCTTACAGTCATTCAACCCAGATCTCTCTCACACACACACGCACACACACGAAGGGCAATTTAAAGTCACCAATTAACCTGAAACACATATCTCTGGACTGTTGGACGGAACGGTAGCGTCACAGCTATTTGTTCACGTTTTATTCCGTCAGGACACACCAGCGCAGAAGACAACACGTGGACGGCGACGCGGCGCAAGCGGGAGAGACTTCCGAGCGGGTGCGAATATTTTCATGTGTTTTGCTTTTTTATACGCAACGGTTCAAATAACAAGGCAGTGCTTATTGTCCCGTATTATTCCATGTTCCTGTTTTGCTGCAGGGACTTGTTATTTTGCTACCTCAGTGGTTTCTTCCGGAACGGCATATGAGATCGGTGCGCGTCTGAGACGACACATGATAAATGAAGTGGCGTGGCGCTTATGCGCTTATCGTGGCCGCTGGCTCGCAACAGGTTCAGTAAAGGGCGCTGCCAGTAAATGAAATTCCCGGGAAAGACAATACATCACAGGAGGAAACGCACAGCGACGGGAGATGTCCGCCGCAGAGCAGAGCCTCCTCTGGACGCAGACGGAGGGCCGGGCCCGGGACCGGGTGGGGGAGGTGAGGGGGTGTCTCTTTGGGGATGGATAAAAAAAGGAAGGGCAGGAAAGAAAGCAGATTTTCTCCCGTCCTTACAGCTGAGCCGGGCCTTTTTTAACCACTTCAGCTGTTGCGTTAAATGGAATGTGGGACTAACTAATTTCACAGTGAAATCCCTTTATGATGATGTGTGCCGTGCGTCTGTGCGACGCGCCCGAGCAGGTCAGACGCAGCCGGGGCTACCAGCCTCGACATCCGTGATGAATGTCATACAAGCTGGCAAAACGAAACAATAATTTCAAACACGATCGGGGTCATTCGCACCTAAATATGATCCACTGTACGGGTGTATATAGGTAATTCATATTTATGCACGTGCATGTATGATGTATTCCCTCTCGCCCGCGGGGTTTCGATTTTGCGCAAACCCAGGCCCTTAGACTGGTGCTTTTTCAGCTAGCAAACGGTTTGCACCTTCTTCGCCCCAACCTAGAGGTCTTCTTGCTTCCTCCACGGCGGGAAAGCACGTCGCTGTTGAATTCTGCGCTGCAAATAATTCCGAAAGTCAAACCGCCGCCAGATACGGTCGCCTTTAAGTCTGCATTAGATGTCCGTGTTTTTTATTGTGTTTACAACAGCAGAACTTCAGTGCAGGTTTGCATTGCGTTTCAAATCATTGTGTAGTATTTTTTAAAATTATTTATTCTGAATTAATCATTCTCTAGGCCGATGCTTTTGCTTAAAGATGTTTGCAGGGATAACTTTGCATGCTGACTCTTTACCCATTGATACAAGGTGAACCGCAGCAACGCAAGGTAAATACATGGATCGGGGTCCTCCATCATAAGGTAACAACCACTATGCCACCTCCTGCTTCTATGTAAAAGAGAACAAACCTAAATATATTTAAATTTTATCCTCTTATTACAGAGGTGAGGTGCATTTTATTTCCCTCTTATTCAATCTTTCAGCCTTTTCTTCATTCTCCAGTGCAGCTTGTAATGGAGAGAAGAAGACGGACAGAAGGCGGTGGAGTCGGGGGCGGGGGGCGGGCAATGAAGTGAGTGGCAAACGGGAGAAACAGCTGGAAGGGACAGTGAGAGGAGTGAAATGAGAGCTGGGGGAGAATGCGAGGAGAGAAAGAGAGGAAAAAAGAAGGTTGCGGGGGGTGGGGGATGGATCGGCTCTCTTCCCTGCACATGACCCACCGCTGGCTCCTCTGAGGTCTGTGGAGAGGCCATCTAATCCGTCCGAGATGTACTTGAGGTTAGCCCAGCTGGGTCCCGGGGGATCATTAGAGCCTGGAAAGGCCTCCCCGCAGGCCTTTTACCCAGCCGACACCCCGCTGAGACCGGGCGGGAAAAAAAAAAAAAACCCGGGCGAAGTCGGGTTCGAGGAGTCGCGGCTATTAATTAGCACAATTGGGCCCGGCCTGCCATTTAAAACCGCAGACGCCTTTTAGCGGCGCCGCCGTCAGGTGAGCCGTCCTTCTCGCCCGCTAATGTTCCTCCAAGGTTCATTTACAAACCATTTGCTGATGAGATTGACCGCAGGTTTTTGTTACAGCGGAGAAAAGCAGAAAAGCAATACTTAATATTGACCTTTCTGGCCCGTGCCCGGCGGGGGAGCCGGGCCCTGACCCCGCCGCTTACGTTTCCCTCGGCTTTCGGAAACCCGCTCGCGATGTCTCGTATTCGTATTTACATCCTCCCCGCAAGGGTGTTAGATGCACGTCCGGAAAGGCGTCCGAGCATCTCGCCCCACCACGTGGTGCCACGTATAAGGATTTTCGGAGCCTCGCGTCCTCCGGGGTGGGCAACAAAAAACGAATGGCCTGGGAGGAAAAACCGCATGAAGGGCAAGGCTTTAATTCCTCACAATAGCACATTTTTTATAATTGACAATTTGTATGTGGCCTCGACAGTGCGAGTATTGAAAAGCGTTTTTGCGAAAAGAGCTTCTTGATAGTAAGACGATTGCCAGATTTTCCCCACGGGGTTTTCATTACACCTCCAGCTGCTGTTTGATGGACCCGGGTGGGGGGGGGTGACAGTTTTGGTGTCGCCGATAAAATCTCGGGCAGCGCCGCTTGGCTCGGTGTAGAGTTTCACCGTGTTCGATGGGCAGGTTTGCGAGCGTGCGAACGTGTGTACGTCTGGGGCGACCGGCCACCTCCCAAGTAACTCGCCCGCATGCATCTTAAAAGCAACGCCGTTTGATCCGATAATCTGCTCCACTTCCGCAGACTTTCCGTAAATGTCAGACCTGCGTACGAGCGCCCGTCCCACGTCAGGTAGCTAAAAGCTTCTTTGCCTCCCATCGCAACTTGTGACAGGCCAGCCCGAGGGGTGTGCGTTTGCATCCGTAAGACCGTCCCGCTCTTTTCGGCAGCGGCGCCCGACAAAAGGCTCCGAGCGTCTAAACAACCGACTGCGGCTCGAGTGTCGGCTTTTGTGTTGCAGCGACTCGAGGATGGGACACACGCTCCTAATCTGTCCAAAAAGCCACACCCTGTATCGCTGACAATCTGCAGCAGCAACACTTTCATTCCATCTCTGCCCCATAAAATTACCATTAACATCGCAGCTCATGCGGAACGCAGATAAAATGTAGAAATGTCACCGGAATCGGATGAGATGGGATGGGAATTTCAGTTACGCTACAGTACCAGCACTACACCTTCTCCTCCCGCACTCCGCCACCCCCCCCCTTCCGAAAGCCAGACGCCCACTATGTCGAATGTTTAATTTACAATATTTCATAAGCTAATTTTCTTCCTGCCAACCATGTAAATCGCGAATCAATTTTCGTTTAAACCGGTCCAATACGTATGGCTTCTACCGAGCTGGTGGACGGCGGTGGCGGTTCAGGGTCCCATCAGAAGGCTGGAGATGTTCAAGGGACCAGACACATCCAGAAGAGGATTAAAGGAGCATTTCAGGATTTTAGGCCCGGTTGGGCCTGGCGCCGGGGCCTGCAGGTGCGGGGCGGTGGTCTTCAGAGCCAATTCCTCTTCTGTGATGTGTGGCGTTCCAGCCGGCGCGCGAGGATGCTGACATCACGCCAGTTCGCTTCCGAAACGTAATTCTCAGCGGCAGCTGCGGCCGCTCGAGGGACCGCGTGCGTCTTATTGGACACCCGCGTTCTCCAAATGTACTCGTGCCAGACAGGGAAAAAAAAGGGAATTCTGCTCTGAAAATGAAATGTAGTCCTTCTAAGGTGCCGGATCAAAATAAATAAACATATGCACAGCACCACAGAATGTAAAATGCCGTTTCATATACACATTTTGTCTATAATCATCAGCCCACGCCAGACTTTTTCAAAATAAGGACATTAAAAATAAATGAGCACTTCTACTGGCTGTTAGGATTTATTTTTTCGCTCCATCACTGTTGTGCAGAAAAATTCTGTTTCGTCTTTCGCTGTCATTAAAAAGCTCTGAGGCCAAAAGCCAGCAGGAGGTAACGTTCTGCTGAAAGACCAACATACATTAAAGGCTCCCCCTCGGTGCCAGTTTTTAAAGCACATATGAACATAAAATTATTTAAGAACTTTTTATTGATTTTTTTTGCCGCCCCCCCCCCCATTGATTTGACATTGGATTTCTCTTATTTTATTTATTATGCTATTTTATCTTTTGTCATTACTTTTACTTTAGATATTTTTGCTGTCTTCTTAAATTTTTCTCTCAGTTGTTCATAGCAGCTCATTTTGATACTTGGCGCCCCTTAATTTATAATAATAATAATAATAATAATAATAATAATAATAATAAAACACTGATTTCCAGCCTATGTTCTCTGCTGAAATGTTAGAACACAGCTCGGTACGGGCAGCTTGCTTCAGCAGAAGTGCGAAGGGTAAAATTACGGTGAGATTCCAGCCGAATCGTCAGTTGTTTTGCGGTCGGTTTAATTTTTCTTTCTGATGTTACATATAGTTTACTTGCATCTGCAGCGCAGCCTTTTCTTCTTGACCATTAAAATAAAACTCGCCCCCCCCACTTCCATTTTGCCCTCCAGCATTTTTACCTCCCTTCTGAAGACATGACTTCTCTTGTTTAAGAAGACAAAACTAGGCCAGGAAGCTGACAAAGTCATATATTCACTACATAATAGAAAGGGTCTGATATGGAAATATATGAAGGCGAGAGAGAAGATTTGACTCTGACCAGATGAGGGGCAGTTAAAATGAATAAAAAAGTATTAGAACACGTTCGGAACTGATGCACTTTATAAAACGTGCCGGTTTGGGCGCGCGCACGCTTCTCTGTGTTTACACACCGTGTGTCTACTTGTACACGTCCCGGAATATTTTAAGCCAAGCGAGAGAGATTGTGCCGAGCCTTTCTTCTTCTTTCCACCATCTTCCATCTTCCACATGCATGCATGTGTGTGTGTGTGTGTGTGTGTGTGTGTGTGTGTGCGCGCCTGTTGTTTTAAACCACTTGCTGAAGGCAAACAACAGAGAGCAGGCAGATATCAATGGAATAAGAACAGAAAAAGCCAGGAACGCAGAGTCGCTGCGGCTGCCGGGATCGTCTGGCGAATCTCCGCCCTGCATTTCATCTCCGCTGGCACCTCTCACTCTCAATTATTTGGCTGCTGTCACAACAGATCAATCAAATTGCCGCTCCCGGTCTTTGTGCAGGCGCTTCTATTGAACTATGGCTGCATTAGCCATGAAATGTACAGAAGAATAAATTCCATGTCTATTATTTATTTTATACAACCCTGCCAGCCCCCCCACCACCCGCACCCCCCCCAGTAAACTTCCAGCCCCCACCTCCTCCTTCTTCCCTCCTTAAATGTCTATGCGGAGTACAAGATGCACACATAGAATAATTGAGATGAAAAGAGTTGTCCATATTGCGCTCGAGTACTTTATTGTAGTTTATACTAAACCCTTGTGGGCCAACTTATTTTATGTTTATAGCGCTTGACTGATGCTTTTTTGTTGCCGCTTTCCTTTGTGTCCCGGAGATTAAACAAATGTTCGCTTGCATACACCTGACCGGATCCCCCTGGACGTAATTTGTTATTACAACTACCGTAATAACTCCTGGACACCAGCGCAGGCCGGGCGTTTGTGTTCATTTTTTATTTTTTTTTGTTTGTTTCTTGTTGTTTTTTTTTTTTTTTTCTTCCGGAAACATCACACGTGCAATCAAAATGTAAACAAAAGTGGGGCGGGCGCGGGAGCGCGATATCAAACGGGCGCGAATTGAAAGCGACACGACGACATGCAGGAAGCGAGCGAGGCGACAGCGCGGAAGGATGCTCTCCGGGGCCGGCGTTTCCACAGAAACGGCGGCGCATCGGAAGAGATGGAGACAGACAGTGGATTCGCAGCTCGGGAGCGCTCTGACTCTCCCGGTTGCGCGCCGTCGTATAATGTGGATTATTTCCCCGAATTTGCTCCACGCTCCCACCCGCTGCACGGGCACACTCGGGCCCGCCGTCGCTCCCGAGGCAAAGCCCTTCCCGACCCGCATCGGGGACCCGAAGCCCCGCACGAGCCTCTTTCTGAGGTCAGTCTTGTTTCCAGAAGACGCCTAACAAAAGAACAAGGTCCCAACATTGTAGTTAACCCCCCTTCATCCTTCAGCGGGACGGTGGTACTCTGGATGCGAGTGGATCAGGCGGGCGGCCCTCATGAATATTAGAGGCTGCCGTAGACTCGGAGGAGGCCGCATCTCTGCCTCCGCGATGCCTCGACATGACAAGGACAGAGCGCGCGCGCTTTCATCCCCGTCCCTTTAAAAGGGGAAACAACGGCACGCCGACTGCATTTAAATGTAAATTTGCCGGAGCCAAACAAGCGTCAACCAAGCGAGGTGGGACGAGGTGTAGCGACATGGTGTTTCCACCAAACGTTTCACGCCTTGCAGTATTTTCAATTTTCTTCCCCCTTTTTTTTTCCTCCCTCCAACTCCCAGAATTAGTTAAGCTTATATCGGCGACTAAGCCGGCGGAGGATGAGCGGAGCAGCGGACCACGGAGCCGACCCTGCCAGCCGCTGCGGGGCTCCGGTCCGCTCCGAGCTGAAGGTGTAACGCAGCGGACCGGGGGATCGCCGCGAAGCGCTCCGGTTCTGGAGAGCATGAAGTGATGAAGGAACGAACTGCCAAGTTCTCCACGGGTCTCAACGCAGACGGAAACTTCTGGAAGCTGCCGGAGCTTCTCGGAGCGCACGTTCTTCGTGATTTCTATTATTTATGCCTTCCGCCAAAAAGAAAATACGAGTGCTTGTCACGTCATTAAATTTGTTTTGGGTGTGTAGCGTCGGCAGCTAATGTGGTACCATAAATAATTTATAAAAGGATACCTAAACTTTAGCATTGACAATTTTCTTTTCAGACTGTTGTGCTGGGTTATACTTTGTTCTGTTTATTTTATTTATTTTTTTTTTTGCACGTTATAGACAGTTCAGAACGTGTCACACCCGTCAACTTCCTGACAAGCAAGTATTTATAAACAGCATCCATTCCTTATTCCCTCCGCAGTGGTGCGCGGCAGGATTCTCTTTAGGCCACGGGGTTAATTTTACATCAAAGCCATGTCATTTTTGACAGTTATTTATCACAACCAATAAGTATCAGCACATTTAGAAATTCCCTTTCATTTCTTGGCTTGTTTTTCAGAGAGAACTCGCAGATGTAAGCGCTCAAGAAAGATTCCACCTTAAAGAGTCCTCGGTCTCTCATGTTTTCGTGCTAATCTAGTTTTAGGAGACGATCGGGCTTTCACAACTTAGCTCTGAGAGCTTGGAAAGAGCGGCGCGTCTGAACGTAACCGAGCGGTTATCCTTTGAGATTGACCCGGCGTGACGGAACGGCTCACCCGGGCAAGGTTCAGCGCAGCCTTCCTACTTCAATGGAGTTCCTTCCGTTTGTTTCTGGATAACTCCGGGCACGACCACAAGCAAAGACCTTGCCGCTCATTACTCTGACAAGCCTGTTACCTGTTCAGAGATACCTGTTACCCAACCTTAATTTGCCACAGGTGAGTTGGGACACCTGCTCCCAGGTTCTGTCACTGTCACCCTTATCCCCACCTGAGGAGGTGTGGGGCGGGTGGCTGCATTACATTTGCGTTTATTCATCCGGCGGACACGTTTCCCAGAACGATCTGCGGCGTTAAGCTACGTACAGTTATTTATCGACACAGCCTGGTGCTTTTTACTGTATCGGTCCATGCTAAGCTACTGTGGCAGGAGGCGAGACTCAAACCTGCATCCTTCGAGTCTAAACACGGCAGCCCTGACCACTATGCCGCATCCTACATTAACTTTCAGCTGCTGGTATGAGTGACTAAGCGTCGGGTTGAGTTTGGGTGGGGGGGGGCGTGGAGCCACGGAAGTGCTGGGTCAGCAAGTGTCTCTCGGTCGAGTCCTGATCTCACGCGACAGAGTGACGAGAAGACAGCGGAAAGCGTTGACCGCAGGGGCCAGAACTGGGACCCTTTGCGTCACTTGTGACTCGCGTCACTCCGCTGATGTCCCTGCGCATTTGCCCACTTGCGCGTCGTCACACCGGAGACAGCGGGCACGCACCGAGGAGGTAACTGCCAAATTTCTATTGTAAACAACACGAGACAGAATCTTCCTGATGGACAAACTACTGTGTCTTACAGCATCTGAGAAGATTTTTCTCTGGTGTCAAACTCGATATAAAACGTCCAAAACCCTAAATTCAACGTGAGATGTAAGTTTAGATCAACAAGAATCCCTGCTGAAGACGAAAGGGCATAAAATACAAAGCCAACGCAGAAAATGTCATATAAAAAAAATCCCCAAGTTATTCCTTCCAGAATGAATGATGAAACAAAACTTCCTCTGTCCCTCGGTGCTGCTGAATCCCTTCCAGCGTTCATTAAGGTTCTCAAACCCGTCTGCTTCAAAGACTCCCGCTCGACCGAGCTGAACCCCATCTGCTGCGATTGCTGTTTGACTGTCGCCTCTATGAGGGATGTGAACCAGCAACGCGGTGGTATCAAACGAACACGAACAACAATCCGCGTCTCGTTCTAAAGCTCTTCATCTGTTGCTGACGCGCTTTTGCTGTGCGCTTGTTTGGAAAACAGTGTTTGCATAAAACACAAAAATTTACATCCATAAATAAGTGGAAATAGACAAAAAAAAAAAAAATCTGCCGAGTCCATGACCGAAGCTGGATTTTTAAACCGGGGCTGCGAGTCTCACAGGTGCATTCTGGGAGCAAAAATGGTGTTTATTAACCTGTGCAAAGTGCAGCTCATCTCCCCCCCAGCACTTTAAACTACCTCAGCCCTAGTTTTGAACGCCCTGCTTTGCATGTGCACCAAATATGCAGAGGCCTGCATGTCGGCTGGGCTTTTTTTCGGCATTTGCATGTCTTCTTCATCTAAGATTCATGACTGACAGGTCCCCCCCCACAATCTAATGGCATAAGAGAGACAATATTTTAAACATTAAACTGAAAACCATTTACAACTGTGACCAAAAGAGAGGACATTTGAGCATTAAAGTTTAAAAGGGAGCGCTAAGCAGAGGACGCGGTAGGTGAAGGTGATTTTAATGCATGGCGCCTGAAGTGCTTCTGAAAGGGAGTGCAGAACCCTGAGCCCTCGTTCAGGTAGGCAGGCTTTACGCTGGGGGTAAGGAGTCTGTACCTGCACCTCTGATTGGTTAGCGGGACGGTGGTCTGACATGAACAAAAGTGTCTTTTTCGAATTGCCGAAATAAATTTGTTCCCTTCAGGCGTCGCTGTAGGTCAACATTTAAGCTGGCGTCCCATCTGAAGTTGTGCCGTCACCTAACTGCTCAGGTTCAAAGTCGCCTGATGCCCCAGGGATGCCAGGCGATTGTACGGTCCACTTACCTTGAAGGTTCTGCAGGGGTAAGGTGACGATGCCCCCGGCGGCTGCCGCCATGAAGCCTTGGAGGTTGCCAAGGTTGGCGGTGGGCATGGTGAGCACCAGGCCCTGCTGCCCGCCCAGCTGCCCGGCCATGTTGAATGGGATGAGAATGGGCTGACCAAGGCCTGGAGTACCAGCTGGCATCACCCCGGCAACCGCTGATGCCAGCTGCTGCGCTGCCAATAGGTGCTGCAAAAGACAATCCAGAAAATGTAACAACGGGCCAGCATCCATCAGCTGAGGGTTAAATAACTAACAAATATCAAAGCTCAGCTCCTCAGTAACCCATCCTTAAGTCCATGGAAGTTTATTTAATACAACACAACAGCATAACAGCAAAGTGAAAGTGATGTTTTTTTATATGAAATTTCTCCATGAAATTCAGCAAAGGGGCTTGAGATAGATGGGACATAAAAGAAGATTTAATTAAAAAGAACAAGATGTCTGCCCCCTGTTATAGCATTTCAGTGAATAGCCGCGATGTCCTAATTCTATTTTTTACAAACTAGCATGGAGAAAATTGGGGGGGGGGTACAACCACGCGAATCCAAATGCGCTGAAAAGACACGGTTCATTCGAGAACAACTGACTGCAACTCCCTTTCGAAAATGTGAAATAAGAGGGCTTCATGTACTGCTGCATATCTTACTTTCATCGAGCTGACCTGTCATTTTCGGAATAAATACTCTTATGTTGTACACATGAATATTCTGTTTGTTCTCTAACATTTTAGGTTTATGCTAACAGTGCGTCCTACATCTCTAATATTTTAGTTCATGGTGCAGTACCTTGTCTGAGTCAGTGGGCTAACTGGAAAACTGGACTTTAAGAGTCTTGCTATGGTTGCGGTCAGTGGCGAGTCCAGTTGGATACATATTGACCACTCAAATCGTGAGCAACTCAGAGTAAATGACATTTAGTGCATTTCACCAACAGTCAGAGATACAGATACAGGATTCAAAACCAGGTCACCGGCAGTGCACATCACACCTCCAGCTGCATGGAGAGTTTGGTCGGAGAAGTGACCATCGCCTTTGTCGTCTTCGGCTCACAACCGCGTGGCGAACATTCGACCACCGCGAACCCTGAACCGGGTTTGGACCTACAGCTGATCGAGCAGTAATTCAACTGCCGCATTACCGGCTGCATCACCATACTACTATTTATAAAGACAAAAATGACAGATGGATTTTCTTCCATAGAACTATAAACAAGCATCTGCATTGCACAGATAGCCACCAATGTACAACACGTGCAGTTATTTCCAGTGAGCTACCACACCCTTAAAACAATATTTTACGGTGTGTAGCTGCAGCATCTCGCCTGTCTTTAATTCGGAATGCATTGGTTACCTTGAAGCACCTTCACACCGTATCGCCATCCTGTGCCTTTTTCTTTTCAATTCTGGCTTTTTCAGCAACACCTTTACCTTTTCTTACCGCTCTCTCCCTACATCTTTAACTTGGCCGCCAAATCGCAAGCACTCCCTTAAAATGTCAAAATCTTAGATTGAGCCGTCACCACGTGATCATTACCTGAACTGCTGTGATTCAAGAGAGGTTTGCGGCCAGTTGCTAAGGCCTCTAAATTACTGTAACTATAGACCTGGCTGTGCTATAAATTTAGAAGGCAACTCAGTGTATGTGTGTGTGTGTGTGTGTGTGTGTGTGTGTGCGCGCGCAGTGGGCTAGAGCGAAAACCAGCATAGATGTTCTGTTCCAACCCACCAGGAAAAGCCCCATGGATCCCAATCGCCGCTCTGCCATTGCTGCTGTACTATACCTGCCGCTGACACATGAACCCACAACCTGCTGTGTTTATGTGGCTGTGCCGGGCGGTTGCCTTCCCATGAGGACTTGCTGCCAGGACTCAAACACTACTGGTGATAGCTAGTTAGGAGGAAACAAGCACCAGGCGCGGCCAGGTTGGAATATCAGGGCTTTGAAAAGAAGACTGAAAAGAGATTCCTTTTCTTTGTAGAGAAAGAAGGACCTGAGCAAACACTGCTGTGTAAGCTAGAACTTTACAAGATTTGCAGATGTTTGTATTTTATAGTGTGAATAATTTGTGCTAAAGTTTGCTTGAGGTGCGCTGGCTTGTGATTTTTGCATTTCAGTGTTGTTGAAGTCCTGTAGTCCTTTGGTTCTTGCTGGAAAGCTTTTCACAGGTGTTTGTAAGTGTATTTTATAAGGCGCGTTTATAGTTTGAAAATTATGGGAAGGAAGTGTAAAACTTTGCATAGATCCACGCC
This sequence comes from Heterotis niloticus, assembly GCA_018136845.1. Taxonomy (NCBI): domain Eukaryota; kingdom Metazoa; phylum Chordata; class Actinopteri; order Osteoglossiformes; family Osteoglossidae; genus Heterotis; species Heterotis niloticus. Next base: position 19,691,118 of record CM030903.1, on the reverse strand, counting down.
CCGGTGCTCCCCGCTTGGTCACTCCCTGAACCCGAAACACCCCTTTGCGCCACGCTGGTGAAGCAAATGGATAAAAAGAGATGCAAGGGCTGAACACTAGGTGAAGAGACGTCCAGGGTTGTTAACATGCAGACGTCCTGCTCAGGCCTGGCTGAGGACTGAAAACCGGGATGGAACGAGTATGGCCGATGGTCAACTTCTTCGCCTCGGCAGCCTCAGAAGTGTTTGGGCTCACATCTTCTTGAGCATCACACAAGGACCTTCAAATGAAAGCTCTCTGATACCTGTCAAGGCTGTCCATCCTTGTTAGAACTCAAGTGTTTCATCAGAAGCATTGCCGAGTGAGATAAAAACGTATCTAAAGATTTTTTTTCTCTCTTTTTTCAAACAAATGAGGTGCGGCAAATGAAAGCAACGGGACTAAGAACGCTGACCCTTTGTATGCTTGGCTAATCTGTACCACAGCGGAGCTGGGAAGCTTGTTGGCGGAGTTCTGTCACAGGTACGACGAAACCCCGGTACCGCAGGAGATGGGAATGATCAGTCGGCGCCGTCTTTCTTCATGCAGAAACAAAACAATTAGCGGCACGAAATCTCATCTCATCTCGCTTTATTCACCGCTGTCTCCCATTCTCTTCACACCCATTGACCGGGCTTTCGCAGCCGTGGATGAGAAAAGAGTCCCTGACTGCAGCCTGAATAGAAACCCATTTAGCTGTGTCTGTCTCACACCAGCTGTATTTCCCATGACGTGGCAGAGTCAGCGATGGACTAAAGGTTAAACGGTCAGCGGAGAGGAGGCCGTCGAGCTCGGGGATCAGACCTCGTTGGCGTTGCAATGAACCGTATTACAGTGGAGGTACTTGTAGACTTAACCACGGTTCCAGTTAGACACACAGTAAAATGTCACCGTGTGACAAAAAGGAGTCTCACACTTATTGTTCGGCTGCAGAAAAGGTGCAGGGAGGTGTAGAGAAGAATCAGCGCACAGTTAAAGACCAATATGGACAGATATTCACGGGATAAAGTTCACAAGGTAGTGGTATTCTAGCTCCTTGGCAGGTGATTTCCTTTAAATCCATGAATACAGCCTTGAGAAACCTAACAATTCCACTTCTAAGTTTCCGTGTGAAGCCGAGATGGGCAAATTCTGAACGCTAAGATGGAATTTGGTTTATAACGGTCTTGGCCCCAGGGTGCCGTAACCGGTGGGCTTCAGCAAGGCCGGTGTGGAGTGGCGGAAGCAGCAGGTGGGTGGCCTCCTCTGCAAACCTCCCACTGAAGTGGATTTCACTCTTGGCTTGAGGGATTGAGAGAGGAGCAAGTAATGACTCAGCGACTGACTCGACTGGGTGTCGGAGTGCTGCTGGGGGCAGAGGGCTGAGCGTGGATTAGCTTTGGGGTAACTGGCGTCTCTTGTGAGAACCGCACCTCGCTGTGATGCTCCTTCTCTGAGCAGATCGCCAGGCTTAGGGATGCCGGCATTCTGAAGTCAATCAGCTATCAGTTTAAGCAATTCTTTCAACATATTTATGGCTTATTACACATTTTAGCCACTTGAGACCCGACCAAAAAAATGGACGTGTTTCTAAAACCGCTACAAAGCTGTTCAAGCTCCACCCTACACTGTTGGCATCATTTAAATCGTAAAATATCCCTTGCAAGGTTTCAACAGGCCTAGTTTGGGAGAAACACATAAAAACGTTTCCGGGGGATACGTGCACAAAAATGTCCTCTATAGTGGACAAAATGTAGGAACAGGTTTTAGGGGGTTAAAATGTACGTGGACGTTCATCATTTTTTTAAAAATCTCTTTTGGCTGTGTCATCTGCAGTGTTACCAGGGGGACAAATCTGGTTCTTTTAAAATGCTATAATTAACAGAACATCAGAAGCTGCATCTAGACATACAAAACCACGAGGCCCACGCGTCGAGGACTGATTTGTTACCGGAACCCTGGCTGGGGAGAACAGCGGCGCTGCTGCTCAGTAAAGCGTGCGCGACTGAAGAGCGCGGGGGTCGAAAGGGATGCGAAGGTGCAGTGGGCGTCAAAAATCACTGACCTGTCGACCCACTGGATAAGAAGGGTAGTTCTGGCCTGCTTGGTTCTGCTCCGAAGGGCTGGTGCTCGGTTCCGGCTGGTGCAGGTCTCGTCGGCTCCCTGGGGGGGCGAGACGGGGGAGAGAGAGGTTAGTGACGGAGGGATGGAGGAGGGCGACGTCCGAATTTGTGCCCTCAGCTTCCGCCTTCTGTTTCTTCTCACATGTGACTTACTAAAGCGCCAAGGAGCCTGTTAAAATGACACCCTGCTTGCTGTAGTTAAAATCAACGCCCGCCCAGAACAAATTGCGGTGCTTTTATTTGAAATGACACAAAACTCTCATTTCCGGACAGACAATGGTGCGGCTGTTCTTTATGCTCCAGTGCATTCCAGGCAATCCTGTCCTGGGTGTCCAAGGTCACAGTGAAGCCCAACAAACACCATTCAACTCTGTCATACGTCCCGTTTTCAGAGAATGGTGGCAGACCTTGCAAGCACCACCTAGGCTGAATAATAAATTCTCCAAGACCGCTACGGGTTCGTTTTTGCTCCCACGAAGACTGAACCTTTATTGCTGGCTTCAGTTATCCGAGGGTACCCTGAGGACTCACATGCAGTGAATCTGAAGGGGACCCTCCTAGAACTTCCGACCTCCTAATAAAGCACCTTGTTTAAAAGGAACCCACATAAAGGCGTCCGGTAATTGATATCGATCGTCTTTAATATTCACGGCTCGAGGAAGAAAGTCAACGGGCGCACAACAATGTCTCACCCTGCGGGAAGAGCGGTACTCCGTATGCAACAGGATCTCAAGACATTGCAAATGATATAACAAGCACGAGCACGACGCCTTGCTCCACCCAAGGCCCCTCAGAGATGAACTGTGAAGGACCTTTTGTTGAGGGCCAACACTTGAACTTCTCTGAAGGAAAAGGTCACTAATTAAGGAGAAGAGCCACCGTCCTCCTTATTACAGGATTCTCGGTGCGGAGGAGACGGGATGCTCTTAGCAACGGCGAGATGAGCGTTACTACGGTCTGCGAGTTTCCTGCTTCGGAATCCCACCGTGGGGAGCACGCAGCCGCGCGCCGGACGTTGCTTACCTGCCACGATGTATGTCTAATGTCACACCTTCCACGCAGGCAGCGCGAGAAGGCAAGAAGAAGCCGGGTTGCCTTGCGATTGGTTAAGGCCCCCAGAACAACCACATGATGCCAACAAGGGAAGATCCAAGGTCTGTCGCCTAAATAGGCCCGGAAATAAAATAAAATCAAAACTGCTAAGCAAAAATGAAAGAGCGAAGCCCTTGAGATCGCATTAAGTTTAGAAACAACCGCACAAACATGCACCGCAAGTAGAAAAACACCAGGTGAAGGCTTGTTGGGAGAGCGCACCCCCACCTCCATCACCCTATGAGGAAACAAAGGGGCGCTGACTTTTTAACTTCTAATAACTCATTTTGCAAAGTTTAAATGGGCGTTTAATGCAGGAAAGAATAATTACCCGCGCCTCTTTCTTCTAAAATGGAGCACTACACCGAAACATTTTTCAAATCTGTAAAGCGCTCGGAGAAATCTTTATTTTCAGTCAATGGACGAGGGCAAAATAGCTCAAAGCAAACAAAATAATGTTTGCGCCGCGTTCGACCTTGCCATTTAACCAAGTGCCAAGGTATGTTCAATCTAGCCCTGTGAAAGGAATGCAGTTATGTACATTGACACAGAATTGACCAAGTCAGAATGTTCTATCAAGCCTTTTGAAGACGTTATTCAATCACAGCATAATAGGCTCAATACTGGGCTGCTAAATCAATTCCATCTTTGAATGCCACTACCTTTAAGTATAGAAACGCTCCCCCCACCTCCAAATGTCTTGTGTGCAGTTTAGGCACATTATTCCCGCCTGTTAAATAAAACCAGATAACCTGGCGTTAACAGACGATTAACAGACTGGGGCGCCATCGGTTCATCTCGGTTTTCGCCGCAGTCCGCGTGTCGCCGTTTATGGTTTCTGGTGTGAAAATGGCATCGCGGTGATTTTTCTTCAGTCTTCCCTGCTTTGGCCTCCCGGGACCAAGTAGGTTTAAATGCCCCCAAGTCTGAAAGCCCCAATAAGATTTCAGGTTGATCACTGAAGTCGATGCCCCTCATCTATCCGTTACACATATTTAGGCCCAACCTCTGGTATCCATCATTCCCTAAATTGTTAATCCATGAAAGTCATGGAGATATAAAGCAGGTTGCTAACCTTAACGGTTGGGCACGTTGCATTCTGGGTAAGGGTGACGGTTGCTGTCTGCTGGATGTCGCCAAGCATCCTCTACTTTTTTTCACCTGGGGTTCATTTTATGAGCCTTCCCCTGCTGAGGGTCCTGCGATGACTCCATGACGGCACCTCTCCTGGGACACGGGGGCCCTCCACCAAGGTCAAAATCCGTCTATCGGAGTCCTCCCGTCTCTTTCAAATAAGTCCTGCCCCTTCTCTGACTCTCCTCTCATCCATCACGGTGGTCATTAAGATGTTGAGCCTTTTTCAAATGTGTTTTTTCATTCAAAAAATTTTTAAAAAACTAGCCAGCCCCATACTGATAATTTCCTCCACTTTTATTGCATAAACCCCTGTTCCTTTACCCTGAATCCAGGGCTTAGTTTTAATAATAGTTTGTAATTTATCAAGGATAACATATTTATGATGCCCCCATGGCCTGGGGGTGATATTGCTTAGAAAATTAACCAAGAGAAGGATGCTATATCCTGGGAGCGCACCTGCATTTCATTGCTTCGGCCCTTAAGTCTATATATTGTGTTTTTATAATCTGTTTACCAAAATTGAGATCTCAGGGTGGATCTCCCTGCTGACTCTAAAAGCCCGCTCACGTCTCTAACAGTAACAGCAGCGCAGCAGATATTATTGGCAATAATCTCATTTCCTCACAAGGTTGGAATTGTGGGAATAAAGAGACTCCGACGATACGAGGAAGATCCGCTTTTGTGTGTTTTGGAGGCCGATACGCACGAGTCCCAGGCGAGAACACGAGTGCGGCGGAATTGCAGGTGCGCTAAAATGCCGGCTCACCCGGAGCACAAACTGCGCGGGAGTTTATTTGGGGGAAATGAATAGGATTAACCTCACAATTACTGGCTGCTCTAGGCAGTTTGGAAATTTTCTCATAAATCTCGAAGCCGTAATTTACAACGCAGATTTAAGATCGATTCGAAGTTTATTTACCGGCCTGAAACGCGACTCGGTGTGCATATAATTCACTTGTAAGAAAAAAAAAAAAAAAGAAGTAATTCGCAGGGATGTTCCGAGAAAAAGGTGTCCAGCTGAAATATGAAGGTTGCGCGCGAGTGGCCTGAGGTCTGAAGTCCGCCGAATCAAAATGGCCGCGATGAAACACGCGGCGACTTGCGCGCGTCGCCCACCATCGCGGATGTGCGCGGGCTTTAAAACGAACAGCTGACATTTTCCAATAAAGGTATAACCGCAGGGGCCCCTTGGGGAAAAATCAATCACATCTTCAGCACCAAAGCGCAGAAGCTAAAAATACTCGGCCTCTCTCTATTTCGGGGGAGATCGCTTCACATGTTGAGGCGAGAACAGAGAAGTTTCGGCGTGCCCTATGGCTCTCGCTGCTGCTGTGTCACGGCTCATTTCAGGGGGTGGGGGATGGGGTAGGACCATCATCGCATCAGTCATGAATGTCCCCAAATCCTCCTGTCTGGCAGAGTCGCTCCGCTCTGTGGTGACGAAGTGGGCGAAATCGGGCAGGACTCAAACTCACAAGTTATTGTAGACAGGAAGCTTCAAGGGACCCAAGTTAAGCTGACCGTGCATCATAGCGGAGGAGGGACTCGAACACGCGGGCCTGATGCTCTTCAAACCGTGGCTACTTCGTGAGGGTTCCTCCACGTGCCTCTTGGGAAGGCAAGCTAAGCCCATCCTGCTCTCTGTTAACCGATCAGCTGATTTTCCAGCTTGTCGAGCTTCTCGTCCGTACCTTCCTTTTCCGAGTACTGCTGGTGAGATCTTGCCGGCTTGGAGCCTGAAACCCAACACAAACCGTTGGACAACCAACGGGCTGGACGCCTTCCTAATGTGGAACATTCACACAACCACGTTCGTCCACCTTTACCACCAAAACCACAGCGGAGAGATGGGAGAAGGCGATGCAAAGCTACGGTCTAAGCCGCGTGCCGCGCACTCCCGCGAAATTCGGTTCCGCCGTCCGGTGCGGTAAACCCGGTAATAACAATGACAATAATACGAAATTACTCTGAGGTCTGTCTACATTTATCTTTATGTCCGTAAGTAGATCGATTGCTGCAAGCGACAGTTATTTCATCCCAAACACCGGGCCAATCATTTGCGCCAACGCGCTTTTCGGCAGACGATTATCATCGCCATTGTCGCCATCGCCGCCGTCGCCGAGAGAAAGGCCGCTCGTCCCCCCGATCAGGCCTGACAGCATGTACTTAAACCCGCAAGCCACCGCCGCGTGATCGCCGCAATTTCAAAGGACATCTTGGACATCAAATCAGCCTTTACATCCAGACTCATGGTGAGCAAGGTGTGTGTGTGTGTGTTTCAGTTTAGTTATAAATCAGTCAAAAAAGTTGACTTTAAGCCGCATGCTACGCACAATCCGAATTAAAGGATTTATTATCGGAATTATTTAACGCAACTTTGAAGCAAATGTTCGGTTCTCTTTTAAACTCCGAGACGAGAACCCGTCGCCGCAAGTTTCGAGCGCGGCGCTGCTGTTCGGGAGCGGCGTTATTCTCCTGCAGGACGAAGGGTCCGTCGGGCGGGTGTTGGATCAGCTCCTCTGGCACGGGTGACCCGCGTGCCATCTGGGTAGGTTTGCCTGGTGGCCCTGAGCGAGGGGATGATGTGCGATACACTATGTGTGCTCCAAGTCACTTCCGATTTGCGTCAGCGGGGTCCAATTCGGAGAGTCGCTCGGGGGCCCCACGAAGTGACAATTAGCCGCGATTTTGGAAACCAACCGGGGGCCCATCAGCCCCGGCGTGCAGCTTTAAATGGACGCGGCAGGTCCGGCGGCCGCTATTGATGGCTCTGGGTGCATCGGCTGTCATCTCCGATGCGGACGCATTTTTCTTTCTTTCATGAAAGCATCCTAATGCGTTAAGAGGTGGGCCGGGATATTTCTGTGCAAATGCATCTCTAAATATTTCAGCAGAGAGATTTAGCCAAGTTTCTTTACTTTGCTTCTCTTTAAATTTACAGGTTTATTTATTAATTATTGACCTAACTTTCTGAACGCGAGCTGCATTTTCAGGAACAGTTCTTCGGGAAGAGGAGTGGCGTGCTTAGCAGATTATGCTAAACCTTTTTTATCATGCTGACGTACGGCTAATATCCGCCAAAGTCGCTTTTCGTCTGCGTGTTACGCGTGGCAACGCATGACAAGTTACTTATGTTTGCCGCTTTATTTCATCTTTATTTGAATATTAATGTGCCGCGGTGACGGTGACGCGACCGACGCGGCCTGCCGACTCGGGCCACGCCGGATCAATGCTGAGTTGCACTAACAGCTGCATTTAATTCCGTCAATACAGGACCAATTGTCCTGAATTGTTCGCTCATTGATTCCACTTAGCGGCGCTGAGAGGTGCGACGAAGCCCTGCGTGAGCAGCATGGCCGCACATAGTAGTCCCGGGTGTGGCTGCGTTCAGCGGCCGGGGGGCGGGGGATGTGACCACACATGATGACGGAAAATGCCGGCCACCCCATAACCCTGAGCTCCCACCTTACATCTCTTTTTGATTTGTATTACCGGCTTCGGAGTCCCATCCAAGGTTTGCCCCACCTCACACCCTCACGTACCTTGGAACGCCAAACATTCCTGTTCTGGACAAGCAGTTATCGATCACGGATCGATAGGCGGATAGGTAGCTAATTTTGATGTCACTGCGATGGAAAAAATAACAACAAATTGTGCCAAACTATTAAGGTGTCTAAAATATCCATTTATGTTGGCATATTTGTGCGCCTGTGACCGACGTGGATGAGTCAGTTTTTGCGTGAAAAATCACACAGTTAAGATTCCCTTCTCTCTCTTTCTTCCTCTGGGCTCTTCAGTCCTTGTTAATATCTCATAAACTCTCTGATGACTTCCAAAGCACCGGAGCAATAAACGCAACTTCAGATGAAATTTTCCCAGAAGGTCAGATTCAGGGCTACTTAGCCATCTTATTCAAAAACGCTATTTTTTTCCTCTTAAGAAAATGGTGGGGCCTAAAATTAGGGAGGCCGTCGTAAAGGTTCTCTGTTTGGGAGGACTTTCCATACTGGGTTAAATAAACCACCAGCGTCTTACCCTTCCTCTTTATTTATTATATTTATTATTGACAACAGCGAAGCCATCAGCAATATCCTGAAGCGATATCTCCCATCAATACCACCGGGCCCTCTTTGTCAGCCAGGTCCCCGTGGTAGATTTTGCATGAAAAGAAAAGTAATATTGCATTAACAGCTGTGAGGAGCTCTCCGCGGCGCTTTTGTGGCCAATATCGCTTAGGGCACTTTAGAAGGCATCTTCTCCATTATCAGCCCTGAAGGAGGAGGAGGAGGAGGAGGAAGTCACTGCAACACTGTGGGATGTAAGCTGTGCTTGGTCTCTGTGCACAGGGCCATTCTTGGAACCCAGACATGGACATGTGCCCCATGTCCTCAGCTGCGGTGATGTTTGGCTACATTTACATCATTTATCCATGTAAAGCTGTCACAAGATGCCTGGTTCCAGATATGATGCTGCGTCCCAGGGCCAGAGGTGCCCAGAAGCCAAGAAAGCAGACAGAGAAGCAATGATGCAGCAGGGTGAAGATGAGAGAAGCTGGGCTATCTGTCAGGAGAAAATCACATCACGGCTGCCGCACGTGATGGATGGGAACTGGTGGCCCAGGTAGAAATCTCTGGATGGATGGAGGGCCGGGCGTCTTTGAAAAGGAGCGTCAATCACACTTTGAAGTCCATAATAATCAGCCGAGGGAAAGATGTAAAGTTTGAACAACCTCGCTCAACATCCGCAAACATGGGGGAAAAAAAGAACGAATTGGGAAGATCCCCCCCAACACACAAACACACACACAACCACCACCCATTCCAATCTTCCGATTCAAAAGAAAGCAAGTCATCTAGAAGGACAAAAGGTTTCACATTAGTACTGGTCATTGCTCAAAGAGGGAGACTCATAAATAATAAAGGAGTCTGAAGGACAAGGGGTGAAAAAATATACTTCAGCACCGTGGCAAACTAGTCAAAGTACAGAATGTAATTTGGACTTTAAAGAGCAGGATGGTGCCGCGGGGACAATTTGGTGGCCGGGTCATAGCTGGCACGCTGTGCAGTTCCCCAGTGCTACGAGCGTGACCATCAAGGAGCTTCTGGTGGAGGAATAAACTTGTTCTGAATGTGCTCTTAGGTTTCCAATATAAATAAGAGCAATAAATCTTGCCTTTATTTTAAAGTGTGTTTATCTAATATTTCTACAGTTCTGAACTTTGTACATTTGCTTTTAAAAATGCTTTTTTGGGTTGTTTTTTCAATTTCCTTTTCACCCCCCCCCACGACTTCTTTGCTGTCCTCTGTCCGGCGTCCTTAACCACTTGTGGTGGTGAGGGTCAAGGCAGGCTGGATCCTATCCTGAAGTCACTGGGCGCTAGGCTAGTATCGCATCACACACACGCGCGCACACACACACACACACACGCGCACGCGCACAAACAGCAGGCAATCTGTGGTGAGCAGTTGATCTAAAACACATATCTTTGGACTGTGGAGAAAACCCAAACTGGGAGAACAGACAAACTCCAAGCTCTGAGCTGGGTCCAAACTCACAGCTGAACAACCCAGGTGCTGTCTTCCTCAAAGCGCTGTCCAGCTGGCCACAAAGGGTCTGCTGGGCAGCCTCCGGAGCCTTTGCCCAGTTCCTCCATCTCACAAAGCCCCCTAGGATACCCAGACCCTTGCAGAACGGCTCCCCAGGATATCATCGCCCCAACCGCTAGAGTGCTACCTGTCAGGAAGGACCCTTGAAGACGCACCTGGACTGCTGTCAGCCACCAGGCGGAGAGTTACACCTGTCTGCGACACGAGCGCCACTTCCAGCTCAACTGCCACGGTCCCACCTGCGCCCTTCGCGTGCCACCCACACCCGAAGCAGCTCTCCTTTCCTCATCTTCAAGCATTGTTGTTTTCCAGTCCCACAACCGTGTACGGCAACACGGGAGCCGAAACTTCAAAGAGCTGCGACGCTCCTGAGACTTAAAAAGAATAGAACAGCATTTTTTACATTTTAAAACATACGCTGCGATCAAAGAAGCGGTCGGATGCATCAGCGCGCCTCCCCTCGCCTCCCGCCACAGTTATTAGATTATCGGCATGTTTAAAACTCCTTTTAGCAGCAGGTACCGCGGAACGGCCAGTCTCCGCCCCCCGGGTCACCTCGCCGGATGGTGTCTGAGAGGCAGCCGCTGGCGAGAGGGGACAGCGGCACCAAAGTTCTTGCCTGTCCCCCTACTTCGTGGAGTGCATTAGGCATTGGCAGCTGTAAGCAATGTCCTCGTAATAAGGCCCCCCGGTTGAACGGCACACACACCCCCCCTCTCTCTCCGTCTCACCACTTTATTACTTACCCTAACAGAGCTACATTAGCGGCCTGTTGCGTGCCGAACAGCAGGCTGAGTGCCCGGGCGGTGCGCTCCCCGCTAAGCTAATTACACAAACATAATGTGTGAGGAGCCAACTGGAGCGTGGGGGGCCTTTGCAGGATAGGGGGTGAACCGAGGCTCCGCGGGAGGACGGTCACGTTCCCCATCCAGAAGACCCCGGCAGTGACACGACACTGCACGTGGGGTCAATTTCTCGATTTATACCAGCCGGGAGCCATGGAATTGCTGGCCGTGCCTTTGGGGACAACTTGTTGCCAAATTTATGCCCGGGCGGGACAGACGGAAGATTCTGGAAGACGGCAAACCTGCGTGCGCGACGTTTCGATGTGCTTTGTCGACACATTTAGGCAAGATCTGCTAGGAGTTTTTTTGTCTGCCTGGAGCCGGTCGCTCTCCGCACCAGGCTGAACGGTACGGCGAAAGAGCAGCTTGTAGGACTCGGGCCAGGAACGCTCGCATTCGAGGGCCCGACTCCTCAAACATCTCCCAAACAACACACCAGTACTGGCCTGCATACAAATAAAGTGGATTAAATGGGAACGTCAACATATACCCATAACTGCGCCATCCAAACAAACAAGGTTTTAGCTGCGCGTCCTTCCCAAGAGAGCGGCTCCTCCACGCCGACGGTCTGATCTAAAACCCTCAGAGGTTCCTTGAATCGATACAACTTTCTTTTCCCCTCTTTTCTTCTCTTCCGTCTTTCTTTCTCCTCTTTCTTTGTGGTGACCTTGCCGAAATTATTCCCCCATTTTGGCGGGTTCGGGATAAGTGCTGGGCCATTTGGTAGGGCCACTAAGTGTGTGAAATGAGTGCCTTTGTCACTCTCCGCTGCCGGCCCCCTTTGACATTATGATGGCAGAAGCGCTGGGTCCGCCTGAGAGTAAATGCAAACTGACAGGAGATGAGCCTTCAGATGCAGAACATAATACTAAATTGTCCTACCGGTGTCTTATTATCTTGTCTCCTGATGCTCAAAGGGTTTGCCGTGCGGTGGGCGGGGCGGAGGCAAAATGCACCCGTCCCTTTCTGCCGCGGCGTTAAAAAAAGATTGTTTTGCCTTCAGCGACCGATCTTGCGACTCGTGTCCGTTTTTCGGCCTCGCGGGAGGCGCGCCGGTCAACGCGGCGTGACAAACAATCAGGGACATCGCAGCCTCTGCGGCGCTGTATTATTTTAATCGCACGGAAAAATGAGGGTTTAAAGAAACCGGCGGGGAAGGGGGTGGGTGGGTTTTGGGGAACCCGGGTCGGGCCGCGGAGGCCGCGAGGCAGGCAGGGTTTAGCAGCCGAGCGGCGCGGCGGAATTAGGCTGCTGTCATTACCGCCATCCACTTGTTGGAAATTGCCGCGCGGCGCTCGCAGATGGAGCTCCAGCTGGGAGCCGGATGGCGCTACGCTCAAAGATGAGAGCGATGGAGAGCAGGAGGGCGAGAGGTTCGGGGATACGGCCGACCGCGACGACCCGAACGCCAGACGCCGGGCCCGTGGCTCGGCTTTCAAAACGTGGCGTGTAGTACGCGAGATGTGATTTGACCATTTGGACCGGTGAATAACAACAGCGGTAGTAACAAAACCAACACGACCTGAATACTGATGCATATTTGGTGCTGTGGTGCAGTTAACCAGAATTATTAACCGTTATTATTAACCATTATTATTATTATTAATCGGTGCTGTGGTACAGTTGCTTATTTAGCCAGAATGATATGAGCAGTCATCACTGGCAGGATGCAAGCGAACTATGGTTTACGACACAAGGAAAAGGTGCGGAAGTGTGAAAAACTGAATTTAATCCTTTGGAAAACTGGTGCTTTTTTTTTTTTTTTCTCCAGACTGGACCCCCCCCATCTCCTCTTCGCTTTACAGACGGTGCTCATCATCATCATCACCATCACGGCCTCTAACGCCCCTCCTGGGGGTTCGATTCCTCGATCGCGAGCGCAGCAGTGACTTGCGGACGCGCGCGCGGCCGCCGCGCAAACTGTAAACAATACCCAGGATGCCGTGGCGCCGAGCCCTTTGCTCGCTTAGTGAGACGCATGCACGGAGTCCTGATCTCTGGGTGGGAAGGCGAGTGGAGAGGATGCGGCGCACACGCTGCTCTGGATGAGAGGGAGTTTCACACACACACTCACACACACACACACACACACTCACACACACACACACACTCACACACACACACACACACACACGGCATCAAGCATATCTGCACTCACATGCAGACCAACCCGCTTTGTTTTATCAACAGAAAGGCCTCTATCAGTAATGCACCGGGGAAGCAAACTGCAATACAAAAATGCTCCGGGATAATTGCATATTTTCGGGGAAAGGTTACTCCACATCAGACCCACCAGTAATATACAAAGCGGAGCTCCGTTCGCCACGAAAAAGTACAAAAATTTGCACACGTTGCAGAATGAAAAGCGAGCTGCGTGAGATGCTGTAACCTGCAATGGGGTTGGGGAGGGGGTTGTTTTGGTGCTTGTTTTAAAGGTCAGTGGAGGTGTTAATCTGTGGCCCTATCTGTGTTTCCATGGTTGAGGAAATGTTCCTGCCCAGATGGTGTGTATTTATGGACAGGAAAGGACCCGGCCTCACACACACACACACACACACACACACACACACACACACACACTCACGTTCGCGTACGCATGCACTCACTCATAAAGATTTACAGTCTGTGTGACGGCTCTGCTCCTGGAGTGGCACAGAAAGGACCTCCGTGACAGAGCGATGACAGAACCACGTTTGGAGACGAAAGCGCTTGCGCAAGTTCGTTTTTGAGACGCTCGTATGGAATTCTTCTATGCCTTTATCTTTCCAAAATTTAATTTGAAACCACCCAAAACCTAAAAAAAAGCATCTTCACTTTTGTGACTAACAATTTTTTTCTTCATTTATACTGTTTTGAATTCTAGTGAGAAGCTGTATAAATGTTGTGGAGCAATATGAGTGCAACACCTGAAATGTGCCACACAAACTTGAGACCAAAGTGATGGGGACTGATTGATTTCTGTCATTGATCTTTGCCTCCAGTAGATCCCTGAACAATGGCGTGGAACAGAAGGGTGGCTTACAGCTCTCCTACGGGACACCCGGGACCCCCGGTATACACACTCGGCTATGTAATGTACGGCATTATATTCTTCCAAAAGGTGTGTGGAGGTCAGGCCCGGTCAAGTTGGAGGGAAAGTGTTCCCACACCAGCTACCCCATTGCAAAACAATGCGACGCACACTGTGACACGGCGGTCCAGACGATGTGCCAAGGCATTCTGCATCGGCCGTGTGCGTCCGCAAGCGTGCAGTTATTCCCTCCCTTGTGTGTTTGTTTTGCATATTTTTGCACTTGGAGATCCTGTTCTGTTTAATTTTGTTATGGATTTAATCCTCTGTGTGTGTGTGTGTATTAATAAATGTTTTTTTTTTTTTTTTTAATCAAAGTTTCCCTTTCCTGGCCAGAAAAAACAGTGTTAACCGCTTTGTCCTGGTCACAACAGTTTGGAGCCCAATTCAGAATTATCAGGTGCCAGGGTACGAACCTATGAACCGAATCATCACAGGGTGGCCATACACACAGACACACACGGTCACCAATACCGCTAATACTCCTACCATGCATGCGCTTTGATTGTGGGAGGAAACCAGAGCATCCAGTGGAATCCCACACACGCAGATGGAATGGGATTCTAACTCACATCTGCACAGAGCATGTGTTGTGAGGCAGTGCTACCTGCTGCTCCACCATGACACTTTATTATTATTATTATTATTATTATTATTATTATTATTATTATTATTATTATTGTTGTTGTTGTTGTTGTTTTTGTTGTTGTTGTTGTTGTTGTTGTTAATGGGGAATAGTAGTATTTTGTTTAAAATTGTTTGAAATTCTTATACAATGTTAGTTATATTCATATTTTTATATAATTTTTAAATTATGTACAAAGGACTGTTATGCATCACCATTAATTACAAAGAACCAGAATGTCACGAAGTAGAAATAATAAGCAATAAATTGAGTTTTCTATGTGTAAAAAACTGATATTATCCATAGAGATTAAGACTGTAACCCTGCACTGTGCTTCTTTCTTTTCTAGAAAAAGGCCTGGTCCCTACCCCTTGGAGGAGAGAAGACCCCTTATTGGTTTGACACCCCCACTATGAGCCCAATCTCCCACACACACACGCACGCACGCACGCACGCACACATACACACACAGTGCAGTTTTGGGCTATGCCCCTTCAGAAGCCTTTTACTCTTGGTCTCTTTCCTGTGAACAGAGAAGTGAAAAGCAGCAGATGTCCAATTCCACTTCTCCTGCTCATGTATAAACTTCTCATTTATCCAGTTATATCGAGATAAAAAAAAAAGAAAAGATATTTTAGTAGGATAAAATTTTACAGAAATTCTTTAAGGCAACTAAATTACATTACAAGCTTTATGGCCTTCCTATAATAACTAGAACGGTGTCACATGATTTAAACTCATTTGTTAAAATGAATAAAAATACGTTATTTATCACCGTGTGCTTATTCTTAATTTAGCTAACATCTTTGTACAAGGCAACTTTAAATGTCATGTTTATATAAAGTTAAAGTTATTTCAGTTCCAATTTCAGTTTCAATTTCTTTATTTGTTAACCAATTTACAGCCAGAATATGAAGTGAAGTGAGACATTAAGCTTTGGTCATTGCCATCAGTTAGTTTTTTTTTAAATTTATTTTTCTAATTATTAAGTTTTAGTCACCAGAATGATCTTCACTGAAGATTTCCAGCTATATAAATATAATTCGGTCCACAACTATTTGGTTTAAATATTTGTAAATTTTAATAAATTTTAATTCTTCTTGCGTGTCTTTCGACTGAGCTTTTTATGTATAACGATTCAGTGAACTGTAAATATGTTAAGAATTTTTCATTCATTAATACAATTATTACCTTATGCATAAATAATACAAATAAATAAAAATAAAATGACATGTAATAAAGGAATAATCATTTTGAAAGCCACGTAGTTTCACATCGCGGTGTTTTTTAGTCTAAGATGCAAATTTGTGCTTTTAAACAAATCTAAAAGTTGCAGCGACAAGCATCTATCGCAATCGTACCTACACATGCTAATATTCTAATATTCAATTCTGCTGTATTTTGCAGTCATTTCGTGTCTTTCTCAGTGAGAAATGCAGTTCTTGCGCTGCCCAAATTCACGTCCTCCTCCTCTTTATCGTACAGAACGAGCACCTTCAGCCGTGTGATGCAGAGGGAGACCTTCTCTCCCAAAGGCGACGCTTTTGCCGGAGAGCAACCGAGCACCTCCCCCGCCAGGTGGCTGTCCCGCGTCCCTCCCGGCGGTGACACACACGCCGCGATGGGCTTCCACCATACCGAAGGTCTGTAGACCCCTCCGCGAAACCAGGGGGTGCCTCATACACACCTGCATTCCACCTGCTCCCTACACAGACGGTCGAACACACACCGGCACACCTCAGGCGGCCGAAAACATCCATCCAGACCTGACTGTAAAGCTCCTTTTACTTCAGCATTTTAAACCTAAGCAGCAAGTGTGGAACTGCAATTTCTCTTCCTGCCATTATTGAATTCTTGGCCCTCCAAAAAATCTATACAATAAAGTCATTTGCTGTTATTCTGTAGTTTTCCTCACACTTACACACATCAACAGGACGCTTTGAAATAAACAAAAATAAACACTTTGCACAGCGAAGACCTCCTGGCACCTTTGATGCATCCTGTCCAACTTTTCTGTGGACGCGGAAACAGGGAGCTGGAGCTCGGTCCTGGGACACAGCGATAACTCAGCTGACACCCGCTGGCACCCGTCCACATCCACAAGTACCCCTGGGCACCCGCACATCAAAAGCAACGCCAGGGGGCACGCAATGTCACGCCAGTCCCCTCGCCGTAGCAGCGGTGCGGTGCGGTGCAGGTGTCGGGGGCAGGGGGCAGGGACTCACCGAAAAGCCGATCGGGGCCGTCGTCCGCGTCCATGTCGCCGGCCTCCGGCGGCAGGAGCGCCGGCTCGCTGAGCTCGCTGTCGGCCGACTCCGGCCGGCCCTCGGGCCGAAGCGTCGCCGCGCTCATCTCGGTTCGCAGCGTGAGCAGCGGCTTCCCCAGCTGCCCGCTGATCATCGGGTCCCGGTGGGGAGCGAGAGACCCTGGCGGCAGAGGGAGGGCGCGAGAAGGGGGGATGAGGAAAAAAAAAAATCGCGCTTAGCTCAGGCTGCGGGTGCGTCTCCACTCGCCTTCCCTTGCTCTCTCTCCCGTTCCCTTCTGCTCTCCACGCTCTCCCCCTCGTCTCTCTCACTCGCTCGCCCACCCACTCTCTAACTCCCCCCTTCCTCTCTCCTTCCCTCCCTCCCTCCCTCCCTCTTATCTGAGCCGATGCCTCTCCCCATTGCCGGCTGCAGTCAAGTGAAGAGCCATTACTGATTGCATGAGTTTTCCATTACTGCCCAGCCCATTAATGGTGCTCCGTGCGGCCGAGGATGCTCGCAATCTTCTCATTAACATACATGGGGTTCAGGGCCGAGACTCTTCCCACCCGCAGCATTAACATTGGCTCCGAGTGACACTTATGAATAGGCAGGGCGCGCACGTACGATACGCGTATTATGCTCAGGCCGTAAACTTAATGCGGGAGCCGGCCATGAGCATCGAGGAGGAATGCATTAGGCTTCGCCACTGTTGACCTTTTCCCGCGATTACTTTCTGGGTTTATCTGCTTAACAGGGAGACACGTGTACTACAGCACAAAAAGCGCAGGCCAAAAGGTGGCCCCGATACACAACGGCGCTCTTTTCATGTGCGAGATCCCTATCTTCTTGTCCGTGGGCGGATTCACGACGGCTCGGAAGAGGCCGCTTAGCCGATCCGGGACGCCCGGCGATCCGCGGCACGTTCGGCAAAGCGGCCGCTTCCGGGAGCTGTCGAGGGCCGGCGCCTGCTCTGCGGAAGAGGGAGATGCCACAGCGCAGGCGTGCGGAGGCTGACAGCCCGAGAAATGGGGGAAATAAAGTTGCTGCGGACGCTGCGCCCCGCCGCAGGAGGGTGACGTACCTCCGGGGACGCCGCGTAGAGGGCGGGAATAGGCAGGCCGGCAAAGACAGACAGGAACCGGTGAGCTCTTGAGCCGTCCATGTCGAACCCTGTGTCAAGGTCAGTTTGGGGGTCTGTCCCCGATGACATACGCCATCAGTTCTGTCAAACTCTCCCTTGCGTTCTCGTCCTCTTTCACGTTCCCCTTCCTGGCCCGCGTCCATCCACTGCGACACGGCCGCAAACCACGCTGGGGGTCGGCGAGAAGACCCTCCCTGCCAGTCATTCGAGGGGAAAATTTGGCCCGAATGGGTCCGAGTGGTAGACTGGGTGACTGGTGCGTCTGCAGTAGGGTAGGGGGCGGGGGGCGGCCATCGCGCGCTGTCCATCCCGTAACCCGAGCCTGTCGATGCTGTCAGCGCCCATGGGGCCTTTTTAGCGTATTCATCAAGGAGAGGAAATGGTCCTTGATATGACAGATGATAATCTATGAAAATGTTAATCAATAGAAAATGGTTTAAGCTGCTATCGAACGCGGCATGCCGGGGGTCGATGCGTTCATCGGCGAGAACAATGATGCTTGTCCGCGGTGGCGCCGGCGCTCGCGCGGGGACTCCCGCGCGTCCCCCCACTCCCCCCTCCCACGCTCGACAGCGGCCGCTCCCCGCATGCATTTAACCCTCCGCTACATTCTGCCTTTTCAACGCCCTGATAGGTCCACTGGAGGGCAAAATTAATACTTAATTGAATCCTTCAGCCGTCAAAATAATCAATACTTTTTTATTATTTATCCTTTACAGTCTGTTGGCTGTTTGAGGGCTTTCGGAGGGACGGTGGGTAAGTGCAGGTTGCCTTCGGACCGCTGTCATTTTCAATAGGTTTTCCACGGAGGCGTCAAGGCTCGCCATACATACATTAGAACGGGAGGGGTGGAGAAGGGGGTGGAACGGGAGCCGGAGGGGGTGGAGGCTCTCCGAGCGCCGTGTAAAAATATAAACTAAGGAGCAGCTACAGTGGCCGTATCTCTTTCTGTCTCCCATCCTTCCCTCTTCATCCTCCTTGAAGGGTTTACCATATCAGGAGCGTGGTGCCGCTTTCATAATGCTGACATTTCTCTTTCTGACAAGCTCTAAACAAGGGGGGGGGTGTGAAGTCCTGACTGTCATCATTCTCTCAGGCAGGGGAGAACGTGACAGCCACACCTCCATCAGCCTCTCCTCGCACCCCTGCCCCAGCCCACCAATTCCCTGTGCTGCCATCTTGTGCAGTTAATTACTTTAATGAAACTGCGATCCCGTGGAAGCATCATGACCCCACCGGTGGGAAACCAGAGTCCAGGCGGAGGGGCAGGAGGGGCGCCGAGTGGGTGAAGCAAGACTGGGGGGGGTGGAGAAATGCAGTTCTCCCCTGCCCCCTCGGAGCGAACCCGCAGTCTGGCCTGGCACATGGCGGTCATCGGATGTCAGCGCTAATTGCTAATGGCCTGAACCACGTGGTCCCCTGAGCTCAGAACTGCGGTCACTGCTGGTCAAACCTCGACCGTGCACTTTTTTTACCGATTTATTGTTTCATTGTATTCTCTCTCAAAGCTTCCCAAGGCTGCACGGGTTTCACCGTAAAATGCTGGTCTTATCATTTTCGTTCAAAAGATTCTTCATAGCTTCTGATGCCACTGGGCTGTCTCCTTAGAGGAAGTACAGAACAAAATTAAAAAAAAAAAAAACAAAAAGCAAATCCATCATAAATATGCTGGAAATAACAAACATTTAGGAACATTTTTTTCTGTCTTTTGATTTATCCCACATAATCGTAATGATTTCTGTTAATATGCACATCCGTACGAGTTCTAACAGTTATTTTAGCAACAGTTGTCAACAGTACAGTACTTTGTGTGGTACAACAGTTGCACAGTACGGTGCAGTGCAGTGAAACTTGTTCGCAATAAAAAAGAAAATAAATGAGCGCACGTGACACCGTCGATAAAACGTGCGCCCAAAACGGTTGTTTACTTTTTTAAAATTGTGATATATTTTACTTTATTTCATGGTAACAAAAGAAAGTAACTCCAATGCACGTGGCTCAACTCGGCCCCCATTTTCGGCGCCGGCCGCAAGCAAACACTCGAGTTTGAAGTTAAATCATATTCGGGTGGAAACACTAATAATAAATTAGCGGTGCGGTTGTGAAATAACGTTATATAATAGTAATAGTAATGGTATTACAGGCCTATGCTTGTAATTAACCGCAATATCATTTTTTCCAGATTTAATATCACTTATTACATTTATTCCATTTGTAATAAAAAAAGACTTATCCAAAATTATGCAATTATAATGCATTTCGCTATTCCTGCGTGTTGCATACGGAGATATTTTTCTTTATCCATCATTATTAAAATTGCATTTCATGGACCAGAAAATGAAGTTAATTAAACTCCTTTTGAGCGGCTCAGGCGTCCCATGAAAGCCCATCCCTGGTCCACACGAGTGCTCCCACATTCCTGGCTTAATGGGAGCTTAGTTCGCGCGATGATGCCCGGGAACCGTGGACATCAGGGGACGGCGGCGCATTTTTGGAGCGACTCCCAGCCTAGAATGACAGGAGGAAGCCCGGGAGGGGAGGGGGGATCTTAGCGCCGGAAACAGGCCGAGGCCTAATCGCAGTCATCCTCATCGTAGGGATTCCAGCTCCTTCCGTGGGGATGCGTGTAAAGGCTTGGGCTGTAATCGCATTGATGGAAAAAAAACAGGGGGGAAAAAAAAAAAACTCAAATTAAAGTACACTAGGTTTTAGGTTATGCATTTCTAATTTTTTTTAATATTCTTTTCACGCCGCGAGATTTTTTCTTTTTTTTTTTCTTTTTCCCACTCAGTACCCATGAAAACTTTGCTCCGCAGAATTTAAACGCAATTTGAGAAGGTTGAGGATAACAACGATAGGTTATGCCATGAATGTAAATGGACGAATTACCGCATTCCTTCAAGTTAAAAAAAAAAGAAGAAAAAAAAAAGCTGCCTTTATTTAGAGAATTAAAAAAAAGGTATTTTTTTTTTTACGTGGAAATGGAGTAGCGGCAACAAAGAAGGAAGCGCATTAGATTTGTGTCTCATCCAGCTGCCTGAGAAGCACATTACGCCGTTTCCCCTTCAGCTATAAAGGGTGTTGCATTATCCCGACTAATAATTCATTCAGCCTGATTTAATTTTCATCCTGAACCAGCAAACTGAATGATGAACAACTTACGCTGCGAATTACATGTGATTCTAGCAAAACTCGATTCGAACTCGAAAGCGGCTTGCTCGGAATTGTTATGTCGGCCAAGGAATTTCGTAGGAAGTTTTCATAGGTCTCGCCTCAGATAACCAATATCCAAAATTAAATAACCACAAAATACGAAACGGCTGTTCTTAGCAAGAAACAAGACTTTTGTAAGCGTTGTCTTTTCACATATAACTTGGGTAGCAATATTTGTACAGAATTCAAAGTTTGTTTTTAAGAAACGTTGGTAAGGGGAAATTAGTGACTTACTGACCAGTGTTGACCAACACCAGAGACTCAGTCCTTCGTGCACACGAAGGTTGTGTTTACCTTGACCACGGTCATCTTCGCGCTGCCTCGCGTCCCACGGTCGACGACGCCCTCGCCTGTTTGCCGTACTGCGAACACGGCTGCCGCTTGTGTTCCTGAGGCCTCCCACTGATCTTCACTCTTGTGTTTCTTCCCACACTTCCTCCCGCCTGCAAGATCATGTTCACATAGCTGAAGAGCTTCATCCCATCCATCTCTGCCTTTGTAAGTCTTCTAAATCTGGAAAGCGCCACCCACAGCATCCAGTACATCCAAACGTATGGTCATAAGCACAATAACTGTGCTCAAATGTATATTATATGCAGTGACACATAGGCTCTGTTATTTTCAGGACAGTAGTGCGATGCCAGGAAAGCGAGTGCCATATCTAGATGTTAAGATGGTTATTTAGATTTAAGGGTTTAATTAATATAAATGAATGGTAAAAATTTTAAACCATAAATACTCACATAATTCTTTTTTTTATTATTTGTGTATGACTTACTGTGAAGCACGAATGTTTATATTTGCAGCCGTAATGGCAGTGCAGCTCATAAGAGGATGGCCCCTGGGTCTGGTGCCATCTTACCCTCAAGACCAGTAGAAACCATTTTAATTCACTTTCGAAAAGCCTGTGTTATTAGTTAAACATCTTTTTGTTATTAGTGTGCCCAGTGGTCAAGAAGGTTTTCCACACTGGAAGCTGTTTGGCTTTGCTTTGAAGCTGCGGAGTCCAAACATCCAGCAGGTCTCTTTCAGAGGAATATAAAAAGGCATCGATTGGTGGCCGAATAGCAGGGTGATTTTTTTTTTTACCCCCCTTTCCCTCTTTTCTGACCTTCAGGAGCATCAAAGGCGAGACAATCTGACCCCTGGTTAGGGGAGGAGCCGTGTGTGTGTGTGTGTGTGTGTGTGTGTGTGTGTGTGTGTGTGTAGTAAAGCATCCCACCAAGCCAGGCCCAGTTCAGCCTAGCTGAAGCTACAAATGCTTTAAACCCCGCCCTCCCGTCATGCTTCCATCTGATTGGATACAGCCTTCATCGTAAGCACCATTGTTTTGATGCTGAAATACCATATTTTACACTCCGATTATTGCGCAATAACACACCTACAGTTGGCTTTGTGCTAAAGCTGGAATATTTGACTTTTTGAATTTTGTATGGCCAGAACTGTCTGAGATGCAGGAACATGTAACAAGACAAATGCATAGCTTAATTCCACAGGCTTGCCATGTATAAAGGATTAGATTTTTATTTAAATTGTTGTTTCACAAAATGTGCAAACCTTTCAAGCAGATTTATGAAGGCGTGAATATAGTAAGACCCCTCAGGAAAGTTCCATGAGAAAACTAACTGGGGTATGACACTGGTTTCTGTCCTCCTGCTCCCTTTCCAGTCACCAGTAACTCGGGATCTGCTGCAGACCACATTTATTTATGTGAAATATTATTTTTTTATAAAAATAAAAAAAAAATAAACAGCTATGGCTCTCCCATAATGCACTGCTGCTGCATGTTTATAAATTGGTATATCCAGCCGTTGTTGGGAGTTATAGAACCCCTCTGTGTTCGCTATGCTTGCAAGCTTTAGTGGAGGCATGTGGTTGTACTCTGTGAATTCCTCTGTTCAGAGATGGTTTAAAGATGCAATGAAGAAACAAAGCTCATGTTTCACAATCTGGTGTCCCAAGCGTTCCTTCCTGTTCCAAGCTGCTTGTTACTGTTTTAGAACATTCTTGTAATAACTTGTCATTTCCTAACATCAGAAAAGAAAATAAAATAAATAAAACGGAAATGTTTTATTTCCGTTTTCTTTTCACGTGGTAACTGGAAAACCAAATTAAAAAGGTGTTTTTCATTAACAGCCCAATAAGGCAGCCCCAAGTTTTATTTGACAACATTTTTCAGATCCCACTTATTATGTTATGGTGGGGTTTTACTGTATGCGCTTCAGACATACAAACCAAAACATGATTCATCTTTACAGGATGTCTGCTGTCTGAGCAAATATGGCGTACAGGGCACTGGTACAGCTGCAGGATGCCTGTGAAGAAGTGAACCTTGAACTGTGTAATTTACTAGGCAGATGAAACCCTCCACATGTTAGTGGAAATTTGTGTTTTTTGACCAGGCTTTGTGGTTGCCAACCATCCACAGCACGATGAACACACAACCACTCATCCACCCTGAGGGATCTGCTCTACAACGGAAGCAAACGTGCCAGTTTGTGCGGTCTTTAGGGGTGAAGGACACCGAAAAGGACTGACCCAGCAGTTCAAATCACCAGGATGGTCGGAGGCCTGCGAACACATCACCTTTTCCCACCCCCCCTTCTCTAAAGTCACTCCCAAATTAATATAACCAGTTCAGGCAAAGTTCAGCAACTTCTAAGCAAAGTGTTCCACATAAAGCAGCTAATTCAAAAATCCACATTTATTACCGAACAATACCATCTTTTTTCCAACAAAAGGAGAAACTCACGTATTGATTTTAGTGGCTTTAAAGATAATTACCGCAACATCATTATTCCGCCAAAGACAGACGGACGGATTAACAGACAAACCCCTTGCTTGAGTGATGCAAATGGAAAGTACGTAAAGAAAAAGACTTCAAAGTGAAAATCGCACTCTTGGTCCTGGACTAGATGTCTTAGTTCCAACAATATGTTTCTGCCGCCACATCTATTTTGACACCCCGCCGTTAGAAGATTAATCAAAATCAATACTGCCATCTAGAAAATGGAACTTTAAAGCAGGTAGAAATCCATGAGTTTTTTTTTTTTTCCTCCCCTGCCCTGTTAGCAAAGCTCAGCTTATATTTTGAAGAAAACATCAAATGAAATTATATTCACCATCTCTGCATTATCGATATTAAATAGCCGGTCGCGAGCCTACAAAGAGATGTCTCTAAAGGTCCTTTTTGCGCACGCAGTCGGCTCCCCCGGCCTCCTCCTGCGGCCTCCTCCGACGCCGCGCCGGCCCTCATTCGAGGCGCGAAAGTCCAATTTTCCTCGAACACGGATCCATAATTTTCCACGCAATCCGCGATCGATAAATAATTGCCGGGACCGCAGATAAAGAAGTGCTAATCCTGTCCCATTATAACATTACGACAAAAGCACGGGAACAAACGCGAGCGGAAAAATGAATTTTTGCCCGCTTTCGTGCACGACGTGCCAATTATGAACCCCCGGCGCTCCGACGTTAAAATCAACTTCATAGGCCGCGCGGGGAGCCGAAGTTGCCGTGACCTCCCGTGACCCTTTCCAAAATCAAATACCGCTAATAAATCGGGCCTTAATTGTCACGACCACTTACGCGTGAGCCGCAGGGTGGCCGTGCCGAGGATCCGAAGGCGGGGAGCGCCGAAAAAGCGGAAAAAGCAACGGGAAACGTCCGCTCGCGGCCTCCGATCCGCACGGCGAATTAATCCACTTAGAGGGGGCGCGCCATTGCCCGATGAACGCGACGGCGGCGAAACGTGCGCTGATCGAAAGGCGAAGGCAGCGGCGCGGCCGCCACGCAGGTGACCATTAGCGGGGAAGAAACGCGGCGTTTTATAAAACCCGGTTCCTCTCCCGGAGCCACAATTAATGACCTTTGCCGTTCGATGCAAAGTGCCATTAAAAGGGGAGCCATGTATCCAGGCTCCTTTGTAACAAATTGCATTTGAACACTTTCCCCGGTCATTCGTGTTGGGGCTACTTTGCGTTTCGGGAAGTGATTTACTGTAATTGTTCGCCTTTTACCTGCTTCGACACCGCACAAAAGAGAGCGCTCCCATGTGGAGCTGGGAACGCCGGCAGAGAGATCCTTGACGCGAATCCCCGGTGCGACGGACGATATTTGTTAGTATGAAAATGCTAGCCGCGTGCATTTTTTTTTTATGCCACTCTCAGTCTATAAAATATTATATACTGTCATTAGTGGTCGCCGAACCTTTTTAATGCAGCGTGTTTTTACTCTGATATACAGTGTTTTTAATGATTTCCTTGTAAGTACAGCTGCCGTGGGGCCGAGACACGCAGACGGGTGGAGGAGAAGCTCATAATTTTCCAGACCGCCGAGAGCCCCGGACAGCATTCTCGCACCGGGGGTTAAAGACAAGAGGGGTGGAAGCATTCGACGCGACCAAATGAAGGAAGAAAGCAGGAAATAGCAGAGGCGGTGGCGGTGGGGGGCAAAAAGAGACAACACAGCAATGTTCTGATATCACAGTAAAAAAAAAAAAAAATCAAACACGGTGTTTTTTTTCCCCATTTTGTCCTAGGAATATCAGCGTGAGTTATCGACCTGGTCAGAATCCCTCAGATCTGAAGTAAATGCACCGACTGTGTTCTCGATGGGTACATCTTCACGGAACACCAATGGGCTACCAGCAAAGTGAATGTGTGTGTGTGTGTGTGTGTGTGTGTGTGTGTGTGTGTGTGTGTGTGTGTTTATGGTAGTGGTGAGGGGGGGAGTGATACCTGGACCATGTGACCGGGACCGTGACATCATCTATCTGATGGGGTGGAGCCAGACTGGTGTTAGCTGTGTTCATTTTTCCTGGTCACCTTGAAGCTTCACAGTGGCCCAGCCGGTAAGCAAAATGATCTCGGGGTTAAGTGCACCGACAGTAGACTGCATGTTTAGTACAGAACCACAACCACACAAACACTGACCACTCCGTAACGCACACACAGACACAGGTCCGATTCATTTCAATAATGCCTTCTGTGTTTTGGTACTATGGTTGTATTAGAGAATAAATGGAAATACTGTAATCATGTTTTAAGCAGTCATCTTCAAGTTTTAATCTGTTGTACTATTAAAACTTATTACAATATAAGAAAATGTTTAGTTTTTGATCAGCAGAAGAATGGCCGAGATGATAAGTGACAAAAAAAAGGGCTGTCACTGCTGCACCAAGGGCGCAAAGACGGGTGGAGAGGTGTCAGTCAGAAACTGGCCATGACATCCACACCAGGAGAAACTTAAAGGTCAGCTCCTGGGAACAATGGCATGGGGGGTTGTGGCGTATTAAGAGGGGGTAAATGCAGTATTGCTGAGAGAGACAGAGAAAGAGAGAGAGATGGGTTGGGGGTCCAGGCATGTTTCCCTCTTCAAACAGCAACACGAGCAGCCAATAGCTCTATAAGAACTACAGTATGTGTCATAATCGATATTGTTTCTGGAATATTCTGCATACAGCTATGCCCTGAGTATATGTGGAGCACCCAGAGGTCTGAAAAGTCCTCCCTTTTGAGAAATCTGAGCTTTGGCCAATTGCAGTGCAATGTTTCCACAACCTAACATAAATCTGAACCGCCTGGAGGTACCTTACACCCGGCGGCGAGCGTTCGTGCGCGTTGGATCCGCTCGACTGCTACTTGGCAACTGCGACACGCAATTTGACAACCCTCCTTGACACAAGAAGGCTGTCCATCGGCTTCCCGTGTAGCATCTCGCGCCCACAAATTTAGCGCAGCACCCCGTCACGTAACTTCCTTTGCCTGTCCGCCTTCTCCTCGCTGGGAGCCGTGTCACCTTGATGCACTCTGTCATATTCGAAATGGCATCAGGACCTCCTAAGTGGCGGCAGATGTTCTCCACAGGAAAACATCTGGTGCGCAAAGCCAAACTGAAATTCATACCCATTGTATAGGCAGGCAGTAATACATCGGTCACATCAGTACATTTCAGTTTAAAATACAATACTCAGTTCATAGCACAATGTTTTAATTTCCGTAGCGCTCAGGCCTGTACACAGTCCACAGCGTCTCCGTTTTGCTCTTTGGAGAACCAAAACTTGCTTGTGTACGGTCACTTCTCAAAACCACCAATTGTTCTTTTCTGCCCCCTGTTGTCCAGTCTCTCCAGCTGAGCTGCTCTCCTAGCTGCTCACTGCTGCAGTTCATGGACAGTATTCACAACCACCTCACAGCTAAATTTCATTTCCCGGGGTGCACTAAGTTACGCTGCGAGTCGGCTCACGCTCTGCTTTCATGCTGTCAGTTTAAAATCTGCGACCCTTTCATAGGACATGTACAGTGTACGGTGAACCTCAGCAATATTTTCTAGCATTTTTTTATTTGTCGCAGCAATTCAAAATGTAATAGCTGATAGTTTGCTGATGCCGAGAGATCCACACTCCAGAATGCTAATAAGGTACCGCCACTTGTTTTTTCCCCACTTAAAACACCGTCTTTCCATATTCAGTTAGGTACAATTATATAAAATGTATATTTGTGAATCAACATGCACAAATTCACACCTATTTTCATTTGAGATGATATGGAAGAGCATGAAATTTAATGACTGCCTTTCTCAGCTTGTCCTGTCTATTATTGCTTTCATTATAATAATAAGCCAATGGAAAATAAGGACCGTCAGATGTAATGTAATAGCACCGTATTTCGGTAATTTCAATATTATGTAGAAACATAATAACGCACACTTCTGTACATCGGGACAGTTTCTGTTATTTCAGCAATTATTTCCTGTGGAAAATAAAGCGGTGTAATTTTTTTTTTTTTTTTTTTCGTGTGCTTTTCACGCTGGTAATTATGAGGCATGCTTTGTTCTCCTATTACCGAAAAATTCTCGCTCGGTAAATTTGTTTATAATTTTCCGGCAAACTAAAGCGCGGAACACTTCTAAATGTCCATGCCGTTTGTCTTCGATTTAGGGGGAAAGGCAAAAAAAAAAAAAAAAAAAATTATATTAGAATGAAGAAATGGTTTCTCCTAACAGGGAGGCCCTAAATGTCATCCTGTTCATATCAAAGCCATCCGGCAAGTCTAGACATGTGCACGTTATGCCAGGTTGTCATAGAAACAAGGCTAACTGTCACCCGAGCTCAATCCATTGATGGTTAAATTTGTTGCTTCATGGGATTATTAAAATTTAAGTTAAAATATTGATTTGACTTTTTCATGCTTGCCTGCTTCACCCTTGGCAGTTCCGTCTAGACGAAAAAATGGGAGCCGCGTTTGTGCCTCAGATTTCCTTGCGTCGAAGCGCGGTAACAAGAAATTTATTTTCAGTTTGACAAACAGACTAACATCTTAGGGGCCCTGAAAGCGCTTGGTTTGCTGCGCACACAAACATTTTAATTACATGGCATGTCAATAGCTCTTATGAGGGGTTGCAAATGAATTATTCTCATCTCTGTCTCTCACAGCATCCTTTTTAAACCATCTAATGACTAAGTGGCACGTGGGAGATCCACTCTGGCTCATGGTGTACGTTTGGCTTGCAGCTGCAGTTGCGAGGGAATTCTGGGACACGCACCGTTGCTGCTTTTCACTAGACACCTGCATCCCCCTTTCAAGTGCAGAGGATCAGGCTGTCACCTGGCACTCAGAAGGCCCTGGGTTTGAACCCTAGCTCCTGCCACAGTACCACGCGACACGTCTGCCCTCGACTGACTCAGTTATGAATCGCCCGGCGGTATAAACAACTGTGGGCTTATGTCGGTAGCACTGGGCCAGCAGGTGGTTGCTTTAAATCCCATTCTGCTGCAGTAATTTGGATCGAGTTACTTACCCTGGACAGGTACAGTAACAATACCCTGCTGTATAAGCAGCTAAATAGTTGTAAAATACAAATATACTTTCTGCCTTCTTTTCCGTTTTCTACATTGTTCGTTGCATCAAACAACTCTGGTACAAAGAGGTTAATAATAATTTAAAGGACACGGGCTCTTATCTCCTTGCTTCAGGTGTACAAAACAGGAGAATAACAGCTTCGTTCCCGCTGACCTGGACTTTCCTTCAAGTGGATGGCTATCCAGCACTAAGACAGCTGTGGCAACAACATGGCTGTAACCTGTAAGCCTGCATTTACACAGATGCTATTAAACAGGCTTATGCAATATTAATAAGTTCCCCACAAAAGCTGTAATTATTTTCCCCCATAGCACTGACATTTTGTACATTACTAGCTGACCTGGGAGCACACAATGTATTTATTCAATAGACATGAAACATGGTTGGAAGGAGACACCGATATCTCCTTATATCTCCTTCCCTTAATTCTCTGCGCCCCGATGTATAGTTGGAGTCAGAGGTCTTTACGTGAGTTGCCTTTTATTGTCTCCCCAATTCTGGCCTTTTCTGCTTTCAAGCATCATATTGTTCAGAGGATCCGTCTTTTCCGGCTGGCTAATCGTCATGGCACCCGGTGCGTTCATGCAGGCCGGTGCAGGGGAATAGTCGTACCCGGTTATGTCTCCTCACCTGATGGTTTATTAACTACTATTGATTTTCTTTCTCTCCTTTTTTATAAAGGAAACCCAGGGGATTTTTTTTTATCCTTCGTTCCCCCTCTCTCTGCTGAAAAAGGCAACCTAGCCGGAGTAAAAAGGTATTGCATGGCTGCTTTTTCTCCAAGGAGCCGCCTCGCAACGCACCCCCTGCCAGGTTAGCATCCTTATCGTCCCACCACCCCCAAACCAACTGGTATTAATGATGGCGCACAGACTGGAATTCTGAACTGTTGTTCATTTTATTTCCCTGCTTTTTCAACTCCTGGTTGGGCATTTTGTTAAAAATGGGACGGATGTGTTTGCAGGTGACGCATAAATATAGGCGTGTACCAATCAGAAATGAGGAGGCGGAGTTAGCAGAATAACAGAATTTGACAGGTGTTGCCTGTAAGCCCCGCCCCTCCAATTATTACACATTGTGAACATCATGAAAAAGGTTAATTCTCCCGCGTTCGCTCGTGGCGGCGCTTTACTGGTGACACAATGCAGACCTGATTGTGAAGGACGTGCTAATGGCAGACGTCTCTCCGAGTTGAAAGCGAGGGGCAGCGGGATCTCCATTAATTACGTCTCAGCGTTTCAAAAAAGCTCCGAATGTCATTTCACACCGCTGTGTTTTTAATAAACACACATAGCCACTGCAATTTCACACTTTCCTGCACCATGCGCCGCCTCGACGGCCACCCCCTCCACAAAAGAAATGCGAAAGCGGCATTAAAAAACTAATATGTCAAGCATGCACATTAGCATCTTTGTAATTTGTTCGTATTATAGCGTGCACGGAGGCCGGGCCCGCAAACTGGGTTGGGAGGCACCGGCATGACGTCTCGCGCAGGTGAGCGCCCGCTGGTTTGACTTCCTGCTCCGGATTCGGACGAACTTGTCAGAAAATATCCAGGGGCTTGCTTGAGGGTCCGTCTTTCTGAAAAATAACCGCATGCAAATAAGCGGGAAAACTTCCGAGCGTGCCTCTGCGAGACGTCCGCACGCATCACCTCTCTTCATCCATCTTTGGTCTGGCTGTTTTCCACAAAACTACACAGGGCTTTGTTCTTGGACAGCAACGTTCACCCTCGACTCAAGTTGGTTTGGTTGATTCACCCCGAATGACTTTAGTAACCCCCGCTTTTAATTTTTAATTTCTTTACTTTTAATTTCTAGAGATCATAGTAGCTATCTATTATTCAGCTGAAGCTTTTCCCTAAAGCTATTTAAAATGCCACGTTTGTACACTAAGCCAGAAACAATGACTCACCCATTTTTACAGTGAGGTACTATATCAATTCAGGGTAAGTACCTTGCTCAAGGGGGCAACAGCAGGTGCAAGGATCTGAACCTGGGTCCATTTATTACAAGGCGGAGGCTCTAACCATCACGCCGCCTGCTGCTTTACTCTCACAACCACCTCCCGGTTCTGGATGTTGTAGCCCCAAAGCTGTCAGATGTCACTTGGCCGCTCAGCTCCGCCCACCCCATAAGTGTGGTTTAAAAATCCATTAGTTCAGCCAGGACAAGGACACACAGCATGAGGACACCTCTGCTGCGAGTGGCAGGGTAAATGGGAGGATCCGGTAAACAGGAGAGGTTCGGAGCAGCGGTCATCCTGCGCAGAGATAACCCTTCTGGACCCTTTATCTCCAGCATCTGCTGGCGCGGCGTCCTACTGTAGCACGTCTTTCTGTTAGCAGCTGCTTTACCCAGCCTCACCTGCTTTTAAAGGTATTTTATACCTCACAATCCAAACTGATGCTCCTGCCTCCATCCTGGCAAAACACACATTTTTGGGGGGAAAAAAAAAAAAAATGATAGGGCCTCCTTGCTGCTGCCTCTCTGCTGGTATCCCTGCCCTGATCTCTGCTCCTGTGTTATCTGCTCTCTTCCTGCCGGGGCCGCCATCAACCCGGTGTTGTGCAGGCGGCTGTACGAACTCCAGATAACTTAAAAAAAACCTCACTCTCCTCCCACAACCTGATTTTGTCTCCCATAACCACTTTCCAATTAGAATCAGGCCCGGCTTCCTTTCGCCGGAAACTTTTGTGGCCCCGCCGCTCCCCAGATCCCGCCGATATCCCACAAGCGCCTGCGCTTCCCGAGCAGCCGGCGGTTTTAATCATCATTTGCGGCAAACAGACCTCCTCGTGCGATCCGCATTTGTCTGGAGCGATTAGATTTGCGTTTGCCATCGATGTTTCAAGCTCCAGGCCCACGCACTGAGAGTGAACATGTTTGCTGCGCAGATTTTGATTATTTTCCTCTCTATCGGCTTCCCCCATAAGCAGGGCGCTCGGGGGCCGCCGTGTTACTTCACCTGATGCAGGTAAATTTCAGACCTTGACAACAAACGACAGATTTCAATAACAGAACTCATGTACTATGAAAGATGACAGATAGGAATGCTAAGCAGACGTTGTTCCATCAAGATGCATCACTTAGCTACCAAATATGTTCTCGGCGACGGGATTACAATGTCAGGGGTTGTGTAATATTCAATAAAAAACAAGTATCCTTTTCGCTGCGCCTTACAGACAAAATGTGCTACGGTCCTGCTTCGGTGGGCTCTTATTAAAAAATAAGATAATTTTTTTCTTTCTTTTTTTTTTTTTGTGTGTGTGGCGGGAAAATTAAGTGTCTTTGCGCGTTTTCCAGATAAGCGACAGCGTAACCGCTTGAATAAGTTTGCTAGGAACCAGGAGGCGGTTGGTTCCCGTCGCCTAATTCACCGGTGATTTGGAGATAATGAATTCATTTGCTGACAATTCATTTATTATTCAGTCTGTTTCCAGAAGTCGCCGCGATGCTGCGGGATTCGGTTTTTGTCAAATCTCGAGTGCCTTAACTGAAGTGGATTTTTGGCCTTGCTGGTGGCCTGGTGTTTAAGGGCATCATCTTGCTGTCTGTAGGTTCCTTAGGGTTAATAAAGGCCTCAATGAAATAATTCATTATTAATTATTAATATCGACAATTTAGTTTAATGTCTCGCGGTGATCACACGCTTTCTCCTTGTCAGGTCAAGTAATGCTTAACAAATCGAGAAGAGTCCAAATTTGTAAAATTATGAGCTTATGCTGCGTTTAATTGCTAAACTGAACGTGCAGGATGAGCTTGAAGCGCGGATGTGTTGTGAGAGCGCAGCCCTCGGCGGGCTGGTGGTGAGATACAGGGCCGAACTCTTGCCAACTTCGACCAGCATCCTGGCGAAAATGAGTCAGATTTCGTTCCACGGAGGGCCTCTTTTTTTCCCCAATAGCACCTACAGCGACACAATAACTTTCCCGGGTGTCTTGCTGCTCGGGCAAGAGGCCCCTAAAGTGTTAAGAAGTAATTTCATGAGCTGTGCTTGAAAGCTGGAGTCCGGGCGTTGCCCACCGTGGGAGTCAGGGGTCACGTCAATACGGCAAGCAGCTGCTTGTGCGGATGGACTTGAACACCTGAGGAGGGGAAGAGATGGCACTGGCTTTGAAACACACTCGCACAGGTAAGCTGAGGGTTTCGGCTCTGACGCTCTTCTGGGCGACACTAGGA
Source organism: Heterotis niloticus (assembly GCA_018136845.1). Classification (NCBI taxonomy): domain Eukaryota; kingdom Metazoa; phylum Chordata; class Actinopteri; order Osteoglossiformes; family Osteoglossidae; genus Heterotis; species Heterotis niloticus. Next base: position 19,657,979 of record CM030903.1, on the reverse strand, counting down.
ATCATCATCGCCGCCGTCGTCGTTGTTTCCACCAGCTCCTGGGCGGTGAAAGAATGAAAATGTGATCTATACGACAAGATGTTCCACTACAAAGCACTTGGCACCAGGCGGCAGGTGTTATCAAATAACGGGAACACGAACACACACACACACACACACACACACACACACACACACACACACACACACACACACACACACACACACACAGAGGGCCTGTTCCAGCTTGTTGTTTGGTGTCTGGATCAAGGCACAAATCCCTCAGCAGCTTCCACCCAATGAGCAGCTTTCGACTGGTTCATCAACACATGGACCCTGTGCATCACACCAGCCTGAGTGGAACACTGGGCAGGACCTGGCTGCAGATCTGCCGGTCTGCCATTGAGTTGTACAAGACAAGAAATTGTACTCCAGGGCCCAATGCAAAACTGTATGGTGTTCAAGTGAAACTTCCTATTAGAGCACCAACATCTTCATTCTGCCCACTTATTTAAAGCTTGCTGGTTGGTTGCATGTTCACCCAATGATGATGACAATGGTGGTTGGTGAAGGGCACTGAAAGCCAGAAGCAGTATTTCAACCCATTACTGGATCGATTGTCAACAACCACATGTTCAGTTCAGGATTGTGATGGTGCAGAGCTTAGCCTGCAAGTGTAGAGTGTGAGGCCGGGAACCTGGAAGGGACCCCGATCTCAAGGCGGTCACACACTCATTTACTGACAAACACCCAGTGAGTATTTAGGGTTGCCAGTGTCTTCAAACAGTGTGAAGAAGCCCGTGTAAACACAAGGATAACATGCAAGCTTCTAACAGACTGAGCCAGATTTGAATCTACACGTAAACCCACAGCTCCTTCAGAAATTCCCTCTCACTGGGTCTTCGCACAGATGAAGGACCTGTGTCACCATTGCATTTCACTATTTCCAAAGGGGCGAGTTATACTTCTGAAGGCCAGGAGCTCTGATGTAGAGCCAATTGTTAATATTTGGCTGTCCGGAAGTATAAAGAAAGCAGAAGTATAAGTGCTTCACAAGTAGATGTCCCTTCAAGGTTCTGCACTAAGGTTAAAGAACCAGAGCAGTGAAATGCACTGCCTGCTCTCAGGTGCTGGATGTGGGTCGGGAAGGTCCACTGAGCTGTAGGACACGGCTGTGAGAGTTTGCTCCCAACTTTATTACTGATAATATGGAGGAAGACCTCGGGGGGCACCATCAGCTCCCCAAAATTTGAGCCAAATCCCTGAGGGGATAACGTTGGATTTGCGAGGAACATCTCACAGCAAAAGCCCTGCACTGTGTATCCAAGTATAGAAGCATGGTTGCCAGAAGAGATGTGGTCCCCTCCTTTTCAGCGATAAAGACCAGAGCAGGTGGTACAAGGGAAACCAAGCAACAATGATTTTATCCACGTGTCAAAGTGGCAAAGTGTCAGATCATGGTCCACTATATCGCCACCATGTGAGGAAGGTAAGGTTCGAGATGGACCAGACCTCCTGAAAAAGACTTGTGTCCACTGTTCCAGCCAAAAGTGTCAGTAAAGTTGCTGGAAACTTATTCCTTGGTTAAACTATTCGATCAGAAGATGAGCTGCCATGTCACCCAGCTTTTTTGCAGCAGTTCCCAGAGATGGAGGATAAACTTGCTGCTCTGCTTTTCCTCTTCTGTCAAGTTCCTCCCATTGAAATACCACCCAGGTGTACCCAAACTTTTGGCCGGTTATGTAAACCCCTTCATATTCTTAGATTTTTCACTGTGCCGATTCCTAGGACTTGAACCTGCAAGTACCCAGTTTCAAGCCTGTACGAAATGATGATGGGGTCCTTGATGTTTGCAGCGGCCTGCCTGTAGTTTCCATCAGTGGAGGAGCCATCCAAACCCCTCTTCCTCAACACCCAAGGTTCTCCTGGAGGAGTATGCTACCCCTACTCTCGGCCCAGAAGTGCTTGGTGTTCGCCTGGGCTTAGGGAACGGCACACCTCACAAGCGGAGGAAATAACAGTCATTACAGGAGAGAGCCACTCCTCCCAGGTACACCGAGATGGCAGGTAACAAGCGTCGATTCCTTTTGCCGTGTTCACGCGAGCTTTTACTGCCATCTGACACACCCTAGATGTGTGCGGAAGGCTTTTGGGAAGACTGTGCTCTTCACTCCCCCTGCCCATCAGATACAGATTTTCTTTTTTGTCCTGGTTTAGGTTTTTAGTTGTTCCTTTCCGTAATGACGGCCTTCTTCCATGGACGGGTTTCCACGGCTCACAAACACTTTCAGGGTAAATTACTCTGCCCGGCTTATGCAGTTGATGGGTTTGGAAACGTATAGATGGAGGAGAGTTTTTTAGGCTCTGCTGAGTGCTGTAAATAGTTGAAAACATGTTTGCGGTGGCGAAATGAAGACTCCATAAGATGCGAACATGAGCATGAAAACCATTTGGCTCTAAGAGAGCATCTGGGAGGTCCTTGGAAATTAAGTTTATCTTGATGGTCGTACTTGGTTTGGCAAATCCTTCACATTAGTTGGAGAATGAAGGTCCTGTATCTTATCTTTCATTTTCTGACCGCATGACAGAGGCCTCTGAAGGTTTGGATTATCCATCCGTTCATTTTTATTAACCGCTTGTACTGGTCATAGTTGTGGTGGTTCAGAGGCTATCCTGGAATCGCTGGGCATTAGGCTATCGCAGGGTAGCCACACACACACACACACACACACACACACACACACTTTAGAGCGAGCAATTAGCCTGAAACACACGTCTTGGGACTTTGGGAGGAAAGACCACAGGAGGACATGCAAACTTCACACAAACTGAATTGGAGCTTGTACCTGAATGGCCCACTACACCCACTGCACCATTATGAATTAACAGATGAAAATGAAGTGTGAGAACCCCCACAATAGGAGAACCCTTTTCAAAATGAGTTTGTCAAAGTTACTAAACTATAGCTGTCAAAATCCTTTTCAGCGTGGACTCACTGTGGTGGTCAGGGTGAAGGTAAGTGCAGACTCTCTGCTTCAGGGTGGCCATCAAACCAGAATCAGTAAAGAAAACACAAAAATTTTAAATTGACAATAAAATATTTCTGCAACCACACAGAAGAAACTTAGGTGGACGCACACTGTATGTAACAGCATGCAGTGACACACGCTTTGGCTTCTGTGGTGAAGCGCATTGCAGTGCTTCACTGCCCTCTGCTGGAGATGGAGAATGTTCATGGGGGGTCTAACTTCCCCAGAAGAAGGGCATGATGGGTAATCTAGCACTAACTCAGCATTAATCCAAGAGGCAGTGATGGATTCTTTTTAAGGCACCGTCTTAAGCTTCACCAGAGTAAAAATATATACGAGACACTAAACAACATAAAGCGAAAAGCAAACTGGCACCATATTTATATTTAGTCATTGCTTATGTTCAGGTTTCCTTGTATACAAGCCTTGCAGAGCTCCAAAACACAGCTGTGCAAAGCAGCGGTGCTTTCGCTTGCACCAAGAAAGGTGGATTTTTTCAGACAAGGCCTTCATGGCAGCAGTAAAATGGGCCCCTTGTCATACAGCAAACAAAGCAGAGGTCAGGCGTTGTGCACAAAACAAAGAGGAGCAGTTCTGCTGCAGGTATTGAATATGTATTTGTAAGCCTTGGACCACGGTACAGACCGGTGCTGTTCTCACAGAGGCAGCAGTGTGTACGTGGAAAACCTGGTAAACATGCACCATCTGCACTGTATGGCTCTGTTTACCTTATACAGGGATGCACTACTGAGTACAGTGAGGTGGTGCGACAGAGACTGACAACACAGCACCGGCTCCGTGAAGGGGGTACCGTGGTCTTAGCTACTGGCTAAAACTGACAGGAGATGGAGATCAAACAGGAAGTGGAGACACTGACAAAACATGAATATTAACCATCGATTCACTCAGGCTTTTGTTCAAAGCAGCGTACGATTCAAGGTTTATATACTGAGGTAGTTGCTATTATAAATTGCAGTTTTATTTATATATGGTATAAAAAAATTTATCTTAGTGATTTAGTATGTTCTTCAACTTTTGCTTACTTTCTTCTATGGTGCCACTTTGATGTTGTTGCTGATGTTGATGATATTGTTCTGTCAAATTGAACCAGTGTGAATAAGCATCCATCATAGGAAAGTTGTTTCATGTGCTTGAACATTAAAGTGTTATCTTATATGCGTGGTAGCCGAGTTACCCAGCGCCGGCTGAGTCAGAAAACGGAAAAGTAAACAGCAATAACACATTTTGTGTCACTAAACTGTTTTATCCTTAAAGTGGTCACATTCGGTGCGTAAATATTGTTTGCGCTGTGGAACAGGCGGGCGCCACAGGGAGTGGCACACAAACCGGTTGCAGGAGAGATGGAAAGATGGAAAGGAAAAAAGTAATAACAAAATATACAACGTATACCGTGTTGGCCTGAATATAAGATGACAAAGTCTTTTTGGAACTTTATATCTTATCTTTAGAAAAAAAAACATATTTGTCATATTTGTCATATTTGCATGTTTTAGACGGTCTTTTTGATCTCTCCCTCTTCAAACACGACATTCTGTAACTTTATATTTCTTGGCTGTTTGACATTTGTTTGACACCTCATTGCCTCATTGATCGCCATTATCTTAAAATTGACTTCATAACTCCTCCTCAGTCTTTAATTTGGCCTAACTTTTAGTTACTCTTTTCCAGACCATCTCGGGATTTTGCCATCTGTCACGCTCCATAGCTCAGTCCATCATTTCTGTGGATAATTGATGCCAATGGATAAGTGACGCCACCTACTGGTGATATACGGTGTATAGCCTTTACAGGTCCATTCCTCAAATTTAAGATGACCCCAATTTTTTTTGGATTTTATTCCTAGAAAAAAGACCTTCTGATATTTGAGCCAATATGATATATCACCTTTACTTCTCATATTGCCAATGTGTGTAGTGCTGTGTGTCATGTATAATTTCTTACATCTCCCTCCAACACCCCCCCTCCCTGTGACTCCTGCCTGTCACCACTTTGTTTCCTTCCTCTAGCGCTCCCCCAACACCCCTCTCTATCATCAGTTCGCATCCTTCCTCCAGCAAAACCCCTTTGACAATGTTGCCTGTTGCTGTCCTGCGAATGGTGGTGACTGGAAGGATGACCAGGCCACAAATTCACAAGGTAAGTCAACGGCATTTGTGACAATTGTGTCAAGTTGGTAGATGTGGCCCAGCTGGACCTGCTTAACCCGCCACAAAGCAGGTGGTTCTCAGTGAGGCTCCTTGGAGGGAGGATCTGAATGGCCTGTGTAGCCCACTGCTGCTTTCATGTTTCCTATCAGCAGGTGGTGCTTTACTCCACCAGATAATTTGTTCCTGCTGCAACACGAACATAAAGATGGAGAAGTCAGGAGTTACCATGGTGTACCATACTGTAGTTACCATGAAATCAGCCTAGTTATAGCTATTCTATCACATGCACATTCTCCAGTGCTCCCATAATCCTCATATTTTGTTTTTGTATTTTTATTCTAATTTTATTTGTTTATCTGACATCTTCCTTGAAATCATGCAGTGTGAGGTTTGTGTACAGTTATTCACCCATTTGTACAGCTGGGTAATTTTTTACAGCAACCCCTTGCTCCAGGATACTACAACAGGAGGCGAATCTTTATGCTGTAACCACTATGCCACCTGCTGTACACTCCACTTTGACAGCCAGACCACAGCAAAGCAAAAACAAGCCACTTCTTCCAATTGCTGCTGAATGTGCTTGAGGTTGCTACACAGTTTAAAAACAGATTGTAGTGTTTTAAATTGGCTGCAGCTACTTTTAGACCTCCTTCCCACTTTAAGGCTAAAGTTGCAAAAGTTTAAATACACCTTGCTGTTAAGAGAGAATTTAAAAGCGGCACAGAGCCTGGGTGCACTTGCTATTCAACTTGGGAAGAGAATTTGGGAGTCCGGTGTGGAATTTGGATTTTCCCGTGTTGTTCATAACTCAGTCGACCTTAAGTCACAGTCAGTGCAATCCTAACAATATAGGAATACCTTGATGTACAGGTAGGGTTCGGGAAAATGTTGATCATAACTAATAAATAATGAGAATTCTGTAAAACTCCTGTTGAAAGCCAGTTGTCAACTGATTCATCCAAAGCGACTGGCAAAATCTGGTCTTTACTGCCATCTATCAGCTTGGAGGGAACAAACAGGTCATGTTTATTTCACTGCAAACCAAATTAGGAAATAAATAAGTAAAAAAAAAAAAACTCAACTGAAATAAATAAACCAGAAAAAAATGGTAACATGTCTGAGAATTCGTGTGCATGACTTAAGAAGCCAATGTATCTGATTTACAAAAAAGTGGACATAATGTCAAAATCTGGACAGAAGGTGAACCTGCTCATGCTGTCTGTATTTGGGAACAACTAAGATATTCACAGGGAAGCTGTGATCCAGTGACACCATAACTGTGATGCTGTTGTTCCCTACCCTGTTGTGAAGCCCTTGCATTGCTGAGAGCTAAACCTGAGGTACCCTCCATGGGAGACAGCACTGTCCATGGTTCTGAAATCATGGAATGAGTGCCTAAAGTAGCCTACTGAAGCCCACATGACCCAAAGCATGTATCTCCTCACATGGGCTGGTTTATTTCAGAGCCCCACAACAAGACACATTTATATGTTTTTAAGCAATACTTTTATGTAAAATGTGAATATATTATCTCGATATACACTCACCAACCACTTTTGTTAGGTGTTTAGTGGCATATTATTTTGATTCCAAATCAGCATGAATTCAGCAACAAGGCACTGGACATGTTGCCATAAGGTCCTTTGTTCATAGTTTTTTGTCAGCTTTGCTTTTTCTGCAGTTGTTTTTTTTTTATTATTTTTTTTTTTTTTATGGCACATTAATTCTGTAGGCATCAAATTCCACTTCATCCCAAGGATGCTCAGTTGGCTTGACAGATGGGACAGTATTGGCTACTGTAGTGAAGTAAGGGCACTCTTATTATAGTTGTGGAACTGTAGTTTGAAAAAATCCCACAAACTTGGCTGTTTCTAAAATGCTTGAACCAGTACAACTGAGACCAATGATCAAGCCATGTTCAAATCAGTTATATCATACTGTTTATTCAAACAGTGACTGGGTTCCCAAACCTTCTCTGGGCCCTTCAGGTAGTGTAATTCAAACTTTTGAACTCAGTTATTATTCAGTTACAAAGTATCACACAAACATGTTCTCCAAACCAATGTATAAAGTAACTCGATTAGTAGAACAGGCTGTATTGTATGTTTAAACAGTAAAATCTAATATAGTGGAGGCAGCAGGTGAAGCAGCGGTTAGAGCCGTCACCTTGCAAAGTGAAGGCAATGGGCTTAAATCTCCTTTCTTTAGTGGCTGTAGTGCCCTTCATTAGGGTACTTACCCTAAATTGCTAGAGTAGGAATACCTGGCTACATAAAAGGGTAAATCATGGTGAAGTTGCTTCTCCAATGTGGTGAAATAAAGGTTAATACACTGCCCACCCAAAAAAAGTCACCGCCTGGATTTAACTTAGTGTTATGATCTGAGGTTGCTTCAGTTGCTCAGGTCTAGGTTCAGCAAGGTTAAGTACCCAAAAAATTATCTCAGCTGACTACCTGAATATTCTGAATGACCAGGTTTTTCCATCAATGGATTTTTTCTTCCAAGATGACAATGCCAGGATTCATGGGGCTCAAATTGTGAAAGAGTGCTTCAGGGAGAATGAGAGAGACATCATTTTCACAAATGGATTGGCCACCACAGAGTCCAGACCTTAACCCCATCGAGAATCTTTGGGATGTGCCGGAGAAGACTTTACTCAGCGGTCCGACTCTCCCATCAATGCAAAATCTGGATGGAAAAATCTGCGAAAAATGAATGCAACTCAGGACGGAAATAAAGGTTGTGACATTGCTTATTAAAACAATGCCATGGTGAATGCGTGCCGTAATCGAAGCTAAAGGCGGTCCAATGAAATATTAAAGTGTGTCACTTTTGTTTTGGCCAGGCAGTGTGGCAGGCATGATCTTTGAGGGACCAGCATCGAACCCAGGAGGTACTGATGCTGGCTGGCTACGCAGTGATTCAAGGATGCGACCCTGACTGGGACGAGCGGTTAAAAAAACGAGCAAGCGAGTGAATATTGCAGATCCATTGCAGATTTCTTATTCCTCTTCAACAAGTTCAGAACTTCCAGAGATCCAGTTCTGTGTTGTGTGTGTGTGTGTGGATGCGCTTGGGAAGGGACTCTTCCTCTTTAAGAGACGCTCCTCCCCTCCTCCTCCGTGCGCCGTCAGACTTCTTCTTCCCGCCCGCCGCTCCTCGCGCTCCGCTCCCGCAGCCCGCGCTCGCGCGCTCCTCTCCCGCAGCCGCTGCCGCTCCCGCTCCCGCTCCCGCCGCCATGGCCGAAATAAAGACGGGCATCTTCGCCAAAAACGTGCAGAAGAGGCTGAGCCGCGCACAGGAGAAGGTAGGCGATGCGGTTCCGAGGACCGTCGATGTTGGGATGATGGAAGGGGGGGGGGGAGGGGATGCTAAGCTGACGGAGAGAGGATGCTGGGGAGGAGCAGGTGCGCTCGAAGCGCAAAAATATTGCCGTGGTGAACAACCGCACGACGCATATATGCGTGTGTGTGCGTGTGTGAGGCGGAGAGATTTCCAGTTGTTATGCGCGGTGCTGTGCTGGATTAATGGAGCTGCGATGGAGGACGCGGTGCCGGGCTGTGGGTCCCGCAGTGCTGCTTCGCTGGGGACCGATTCCGTTGTTCTGCCCAGTGTGACCTTGTTTTACTCTCTCACCCTGGTGTACCCTGGTGCATCAGTGTACAACCCTGCTGGCGTGCACGCTGTCCCTTACACTGTATATGTGGGGCCTGGAGGGCAGCCACTGTGTGAGGGGGTTGCTGCAACGCATGTATCACATTTCATGTATTTAATATATTTGATTCTTGTATAATTCCTTTGTTTTTCCGGATCAAATGTGGGCAGTATGTAAAAAATATATTACAGTTTAGAATAATGGTGATCCACATGGAGTGACTGCTCCCATATTTATGCTGCAAGGTCACTACAGTATTAATGTCAGGATTCTACTGTGCAAAGGGAGGGAAGGAGTAGTAAGAGTGTGGTTATGGTGGAGAGAAGGTGTAGTAAGAGTGTGGTTATGGTGGAGGGAAGGTGTAGTAATAGTGTGGTTATGGTGGAGAGAAGGTGTAGTAATAGTGTGGTTATGGTGGATGGAAGGATTAATAAGAGTTTGGTTATGGTGGAGGGAAAGAGTAGTACTAGTATAGCTATGGTGGATGGAAGGAAGAATAAGAGTTTGGTTATGGTGGAGGGAAAGAGTAGTAATAGTGTAGCTATGGTGGATGGAAGGAAAAATAAGAGTTTGGTTATGGTGGAGGGAAAGAGTAGTAATAGTAGTAGGGTGTAGTGAAAGGGTCAAGTGTGTATGTATTTGAGGGATAGCAAAGAAATAGTAAAAGAGGAGTAACATTTTAATGAAGGGGTAGCGATGCAGTATTTAGTGTGTATTGAAGGGGTAGTGAAAGGGTGATTTAGGTGAAGTGAAGGTGTGAATGAAAGATGTGAAACTGTGGTAAAGATGTGAAGAATGAATGTCAGGGTAGTGAAATGGTAGTTAATGTTAATGAGTAAGGTTGTGTTGAAAGAGTAGTTTACTTGTGAAGATGTGATAAAAGGTTTGTAAGATATAGTGAAGGTGTGGTGAAGGAGGACTGAAAGGCTACAGAAGGTGCTGGGAAAGAGTGGAGGTGTGGCAGACTTAGACTGTACTTCCACCTCATTATTCTCCATCGCTCTACCACAAAAGAACCTTGGCTGGGACGTCCTGTTTATAAATTTCCTTAAATAACCTTGTAAGCTGAGACCAAAGGCCTCTGGCATCTGGAATTTTTGCACAATGAGATTAAAATATCAAGCAGAATGATGCACTGCAAGGGTTCACCACTAAAATTATTTTCTAGTCTTTGAAACATTACCTTTAGTTTCTGCTTCCAGGATATCCGGTGTAAACTGTAACTGCCTTTGGATTAAGTACCAAATACTTTTTTACCAATGTGTAGATCTTTTTCATAAAAATTACAAATTTATCCTCATTCCATGCAATAATTATAGAACATCTTATTAAAATTACACACGTTTGTTTCGATGGGTGTGTAAAAATGGTCTAATCTGGGGTGCTTTTACACTGGTATAAAAGGTGTATTTCCGTGCACACGATGTAAAAAATTAGAGTAAACAGGAGGAACAGGTCCCCCCGCCGGTCTCAGTCCATTCCCTCTAAGAGGATTGTCCTTCTTTTAATATCCACCATGGCGGATTCATCCCGTGCTAATGGTGGGTCCAAGTGCGCCAACAGTCAGTCCCTTCAGACGTTCCATAATCTCCGCCGTGCTTCACATCCGTTTCCCTCTGACCTCAGATCAGGTATTCCACACCAAACCCTAAAAATCACCACCTGCTCCTTAAATATTTTACAGTTAGGTGTCTGGTGCGCCCGAGCAGAACAAAATTTTGGCGAACACTGACGGAGGAAGTTATCAGATTTACAAGATCAACTTTGCAATTTTATGTCACACATCATAAATATTTCCTTTTTTTCTGTTGGCTCCAATGATGTTAGATGTGAAGGAACCATCTGGGCTTTAATGTTAGAAGTGCAGGGTCCACAGTTGTTTTATCTGCAGTGCAGTTGAGCCTGAGTCTGCAGCCAGTGTGACATCACACAACATTAAAAAACCATTCTGCATGGACTGGCGCAGGAGCTGGAGTCCAGGAGGATCCGGAAGCCTCTGCCCCAAGGCGGCAAACCCCGCTTCCACATCTACCTTAATCTTTCCACACCGAGGCCTGATGGGGCTTTATTACCCTTCGGTTGGGAAAAATCATAGTATGACCAAATACGTTTGAATGCTCAAAAAAAACGCATCTCTGTTATTTATTCATAATGAAATAAATAATGGAAGCGTGGCCTGTGTTAGCGTGTACTGTGAAATTACTCACATTTTGGAATCCAGAGCTGTGAGGGAGGCCTCTTCAAAGAGGGAAATAATTATAAATTTGCTGTCTTTCTTTGTTAGGCATTTTGTAAAGGCAGGATCCTCATATTAATGTCCTGTTTTTGGGTTCACTCTTTTGCCAAGAACAAAATGTGTTTATGCTGTAATGTACCGTAAATGATCAAAATCAGAATAATTGACAGTATATGGATGCCTTGTTTTTTTATTTATTTTTTTAAAATGTGTATTATTTACAGGCAGGTAGTTTCAAATGGTCTGCGTTTGTTATTAAGTACGGTGGTGCATGTTTTTTTTTTTTTTTTTTTTTTTTTGTCGTGTAGCAGCAGCACTCCTTGTGCAGCCACCAGCACCTCCATCTGTGAAAATAGTATTATGTAAGACATGAGTGGCTTGTAAGATATTAGGAGATTTTCTCTGCACGCGCCTTCTTCCTTTTGGCCTTTGCAGTCGTCTGTGTTATGGTTTCTCATTTAGGTAATTTATGCTTGCCGTGGTTCGAGGGGAGAGGGGGTGCGAGTCTCCGGGCCTGGCTTGGTGTCTCTGAGAGCCTGCAGTAGATTAGGGGCTGGTCACAGTCCTGTGGAGCCGCTGACTGGCCAAGTAGGAGACATACTGTGTTTTCTGCTGCTTATCATTTGCATTTATTTTTACAGGAATATTACAGTTTTTGTTTGATCGTTTCAGGGTCTGCTCTCCAGTTGTGAGGCTACTTTAGTATTAATAGTGGTTACTTTTCAGGTTCCACTCACAGACTCAGAATAAGAACAGCAAATATTTATATGTTATACTACTGTATATTCACCAGCCACTTTATTAGCTACATTTAACAAGTGGATGATCGGACCTGCTTTTATCCCCATTATAGCATGAATTCAGCAGTAGACATGTTCGCACGGTTCCTGTAGATTTTTTTGTGGCACATTCATTCTTCAAAAATCCCAACCTCATCCCGGAAACAATTTTTAATGGCTTGCCTTTAGATGTGGGGACTGTGCAGGTTACTGGGGTCAAGGAAAACCACTGCCACATTTGTCGACCCTCCCGAGATGTTGTGTGTTCTATTATGCAGTCAGTTGTCCTGCTGATATAGGCCAGACTATCCATGTAGGGGTAGATGCACGGGGCCAGTATCACTGGTACATTGGTAGTCTGTGACATTCAAATGATCCTCAGTAAGGCTAAAAAACATTTGAAAAATTGAAAAACCTAATGTGTGCCAAGAAATCATTCCCGTCCCCATTGCACCACCTCCACGAGCTGGTACCTGCCAGTTGTACTTAATAAAGTGGCCAGTGATTGAACATTCCAAGGAAAGTACCCTATAAAACAGGCTGGCTGCCCTTGGTGTCTTCATCCTTTTAGAAGTTGATATGTTGCAGGAAAACTTTGAAATTGGCTGTTTCTACTTCACTGCATAAATTACCACAGTTTAACATCACAGACTGCTTTCCTTGACCACCATCTCACCATCCAGCCAGGAAGCCAGCTGAGCTTTTCACACAAGCCGGATGACACAGAAAGGATGAATGCAGAAGAAAAGCTTGACGCAATGATGCACAATACAGTTTGTCAGCTGGCCTGTACGAAATTAGCTGCTGATTTCCGATGTTTCCCGCCTGTTTATTTTTAACCGCATCGCCAGTCCTCTTCAAAGCATTGAAAGATTTCTTATGGTCCATAACCCCTTTTTACCCTCCCTGATGCCCCAGTATTTGCTTCTCAAACAGTCCTTTCATCACATTTAAAATTCAAGGCTATAGTTTAGCATTTCAGCATTATATTTTGGGAATGGCCAATACGTACATGCTGTTAGAACATAGGCATCACCCCCAGACACATGCAGAAAATAGTTTTTTATTTATGTAACAAAGTGTAGGAAGTGTAACACCTGCTTTGTGCAATGGTAGGCTTTACTTTTATTGATTGTTATGGTTTATTCAGAAATGTTTGAAAAGACCTGCAGACTCATTAGATTATGATATAACAGCTATTTATGCTACCAGAAGGTGTTAACTGTTAAGAAATATTTGCTGAATTCGCATATTAACGTCCAGTTTTGAACAGGAACTCCACGGTGAAAAATCTAGTCAAATGATCTGTAAAATGGCTCATCCACAGTGAACCATGTTCCAGTAAATGGCTGTGTGGCTTAAACAAATTTTACATTATATCTAATTAAGAAGAAGGGAGAAATACCAGGGACAGAGAGAGGAACTGCGGAGAATGTGGACGGTGAAAACAAAGGTAATACTCTTGGTGATAGGAGCACTTCGGGCTGTGACCACTAAGCTGGAAGAGTTACTCCATCAGATCCCAGAAATAACAACATCAGTCTCCGTAGTCCTAGGAGCTGCAAAAATATGGCACTGTACTATCAAACCCCTACTTGTGTGGTAAGAGGTCTAAGTCTGAGGGAAGTTTCCACCCAGAGGAAGAAATGGGTTAAAAAAGGACTTTGTGTGTGTGCGTGTGTGTGTGTGTGTGTGTGTGTGTGTGTGTGTGTGTGCAATGCAAGAAAACTGGTTTGTTTGGAGATTTCCTGCTTTTTCCCTCATTTTGCTCTGATGTTGCCTGTTTTGTGTATTAGTGATCTTAGATGAGAGCCAGTATTTCACCTGCAAATGTCTTACAATCATTGCCATGCAAACTTCACAGCACTTTGGTATTGTACTGTCTTAATGCTGTGGGAAACTTTAGAAAAATATGACATAGACATAAATTGTCATGTAATAAAATGAATTTGAAGATATAGGAGATGAACATCTTCCTACTACGGTGAAAAGCTTGTACAGCTGTTCGTCTTCATGCAGTAGATAAATCCTCCCAAATCCAGCATGGCATTGGTTCAACCCAAGGCAGCGGTCTGTGCCGACTCCTTGACTCGCAAAACCACAGTCCCTTAACTCGCTTCCCAAATTTGCATATCATTCAGTTACACACAGTTAAACCCGTGTCAGCTCACAGCCCTTCCGCAAAAACAGCAAGCAGCCATTTAGAGTCAATTTCCCACGTAGGAGAAGTGGTGGGTGGGGTTAGCTGGTGACGGAAGCCTTATCAACGGAGAAGTGCAGTTACATTCTATAAAGAACAATATCCGAGAACCCAAGGATTACGTGACATATGGAAGGAGGGATCGTATGATGATGGGAAGAAATAAACCCTTCTCAGATCAAGACAGACTGCACTGAATATATATGTTGAACTGAATGTATAGATCTTGCTGAAGAAATATGCTTAGGAGGATCAGTTGGTATTGAGAGAAGCAGAAGCCCCACCTTAACCTCTGTAGAATCTTAGTGGAGGTGTTTATTTATGTCACACCCTGCGCTATTTCCTTTAACGCCGTAATGAAAACCCCACTCCTGAATACAGACCACTAGGTACTACTGGGATGCCTTACCATGACCATGATTTGTATTTTTCATAGTGCACAGGTAACATTTTTACATAGCAGCCATTTCCTGAGTGCTTACGCCTGACATTTGTGAATTTGGGACAGTTTAATCCAGCTTTGCTTTACTAGGCTGAGCGTTGATGGAAAAGTGTACTGCTGGGTGCTCTGTGGAGGTCTGTGGGATGCCTCAGCTTACAGGGCGTCATGTATAATTGATCACCCTCTGCCAGGATGCAGCAGCCATCCTGCTGTAATGGAATATCCCCCAGCCCTGGTGCGTCTCATCAGCCATATGAGAGGCTCACCTGGAGTTGAGTGGGTGTGGGCATTTCCATTATTGATACTGAAAAGCCAGAATGTGCAGGCAAGGTTATTGTAGTGAGGTGGGGACTGGAGAGGGTGGAGTGAGAGGTGGGGTGATGGAGCTGAGCAGAAATGGAAGGCAGCAGAACAAAACAAGAGAGGCAGAAGCTGGAGGGGGCAGAGCTACGGAACAGGTGGGAACTGGGGAGGTGGAGCTACAGAAGAGGTGAAGACAGGAGCAGATAGGGCTACAGGACAGTGGTGAAGGAAGGGGTGTGGCTATAAACAGAGGTGGCGAGTCGAATGGATGGGGCTACTGAAAAGGCAGAAACTGGATAGAAGTGGCTACACAACAGAGGCAGAAACCAGGGAGTGGAGCTCCAGAAAAGGCGACAGACACTGCAGGGGGTGGGGCTACAGAGCAGAGGCGGGAACTGTTGAGCTCCAGAAAAAGGGGCAGATACTGCAGGGGGCGGAGCCACAGAACAGAGGAATTGGGGAGGGGCTGCAGAAAGGGGAAGAAACTGCAAAGGGTGGGGCTACAGGACAGTGGTGAGCACTGGGGGTGGAGCTACAGAAAAGTGGGAAGAAACTGCATGGGGCTACAGGACAGGGGTTTAAGCAGGAGGGGGTGGGGCCAGAGCAGAGGTGCTGCAGTGTTTGTTGCCTGGTTCTCTTAATTCTGAAGGGTCCGTGGGCTGTGCTGCAATGTCAATATTTAATCTGCACTGGACGGCGACCTTCACGCTATTCTGTCTTCAGCCTGGATACAGGGCCTGGGGTAAAGAAGTGGATGCTCAGAAGGAAACATGAGGCACCCTGCAGGGTGGGATGAATTGTACTGTCTCACCAGAGCCTGGTTGTTAGCCTACCTGCTTGTTGAAATGATTTAATCACGCTAGAGACTCAAATAACACTTAAAATGCCTTTTGCTTCATCATCATGAAATATTTGTGTCTGTCTGGAAACAGGGCAGCACGGGGATAAACGTATCTGGCATGCAAAATTTAACATGTAAAAGTAATTGTGATCACCTGAATCCTCCGCCCACCGAACCGTGCGTATCTTCGCTCCCTCGTACAGCCTCGGTCTCGGCCGTGAGCCCGCAAAACCATGTCGCATGTGACAGCTTGGAGGCTGCGTGAGCTCGCTCACTAAATAAAACAGCGTTACGGCAAGTGTGATGCTGCAGATGTTCTTGTTAATATAGCCCCACATTTTCATTAAACCAACACATTGTGGTTAAACAAGCCTTTTTTTAATCTGTAGGACTGGGCAAAAATTTAGAAATCGTAGTGGTGGAATGCAGACACGGTCCTGTTCCTGCCATCCTTCGCTTTTGTGAATCGAGAAATGGGTCTGAAAGAGAGATGCGCTTTTCGATTTTTCCCGACCTGGCTTCTCTGGCGTTAACATCCAGTTTAAAGCTCCGGCTCATCTGCATGACAATGCGGAAGTCTTTTTTTTGTGGCCTGAACTTGTACATGCTCAGAAAGTAAGCATGAATTTCTAAAGGGAACTGACAAGATATATTACTTTGTCATTTTTGTGAATGTTTTGCCTGTGCAGAAGCATAATTGCGGGTGTGACCGAGCCCGAATTGTTCTTCTAGTGATCTCGGGAGGCACAACGCTTTCACCCATCCGTTTGCTGCGACTAAGTATTGAACGGCTCCAGTTCACGTACAGAGGATATGATCTGAATTCATGGTGGGAAAGAAGCTCATTAAGGCATTGATGTGTTTGGGGGCTTTCTTGTGGCTGGTGTGTCCCCGGGCGGGACCAGAGCAGATCGCTGTGACAGCTGAGATGAGTCCCAGTAGATTCGCTCTCAACATTAACACCGGTGAGGAGGCATTCAGTAGAATACCAACTAGTTCACAGCAGAACTTTACACTCCAAACAAGCCGCAAAAGCACTTTTATAGCACCTGTGATCCAAAATATGTCTTATTTCCCTCTGCATGTCTTGGTTCTTTTTGACTTGATGAAGACTATCAACTATGAAGCCGTCTGCATTTGTTTTTGGTATTCATGCCCGAATACGACCAGGATTACAGCGATGAGTTTTCACTGTTCTTGCCGATGTTTGTTTCTGCATTTTGATGAAGTCCTACAATGGATTTATTTAAGACGAAGCATTGCATGATTCTTCTGTTCTGTTTTGTGCTTACTAACAGCTGTACTACTAAATCCAAAAGGCCTGTCACACCGTTTCTGTGCAGGTTCAAAGCGATGAAATCGGTGTCGGAGAATTCTGGGCTCTTTTTGATCAGTTTTTGACAGAATGGAATTGTTTTTAGGTTGCTAAAACGTTCAATGGCGTTTTCTGTTATAATCTATCCACTAAATGACACCTTTCCATCATTTGCTTATGGACTTATGCCTCAAGTGCCCCTGTGCTTAGCAGATAACATTCTGTAGCTGTCTCATTGTAGTATTTGCGGCAGTGTTCAATATGTAAATGGAAAGCACCTTTTCTCCTTGTAGAGGCTGCATTTTGGGTGTTGCCAACATTAACACGCCGATCGAGGCTGAGTGGTAGGTTAATAATATATTTCACTAAATAAAATGGCTTGTCAGAGCATCCAAATCAATCACCCGGGTGCCGGAAGTCTCCCAGTCTCCCAGTCTCCCAGTCTATTCATCTATGCCATGTGGTCCTAGTATTACACGTGAAGGTAGAAGGGAAAAGCTGACCAATTTTCGTGCAGCCTGAATATTTACTATTGGAACGGCACATTTGAAAATATCACATCTGCTACTACAAACAGCGGCAGCAGCAGCAGCCTAGGGGATCTTACAAAGCTTTGCAGGTCCTCTGCTGAGATAGCCAAGCCTCTCCTTTGAAAAAGTGTGCCTATCTCCCAGTTCTGAGCACACACTCCTCTTACACTGTTCCATGACTGGGGGGCTATATAGATGAACACATTGATATAATGGCTTTCAGATGATTTCATGGATTAACAAGCATGAATTTGAGTAATTCATTCCATGACCTGACCTGGTATCTGAATTCCCTGTACTGTGGTAAGACCAATACAAGACAAATATTCTGTTATATAACATAACCTGGCTTTATTTACACTTAAAACACGAAGAGAACTCAAGGAAAATCACTGCAATAAATTTAGGTGTATACAGATTTTTTTTTTTACTAAATGAGCCTTTTCCCACAAATAATAAGTCTCATAAAAGGATTTTGAGGACACCATAATGAAAGAATTGTCAAGTCAGATATTATTTAGCTGAAAAACCCAGGGTTTGGAAATATTAGATGCTCTCATTTTCCTCACAGGAGACCTTTGCTCTACAGTTGCATTGGCTGAGGTTAAAGTCCTGTGGTTATTTCTGAATAGGGCATATTGTTTCATCAGAAAGATGTCGTACAGTCCTGATCAGATTTGTGAGAGTACATGAAACGTGCAGCGGTCCATCAGAATCAATGCACTCGGTAAATTTTTGCCCCAGCTGCAAACATGCCTGTATTATTCCTTAATTTAATTTAATTTTTTCATGTCTCCCAGTCTGTTCATCTATGCCATGTGGTTTAAATAGGCATAATACAAGTATTTGAGCTGTACAATGACATTTTGCAGTGCCGTATGATCAATTGCTTAGAATCAAATGTTAAATTAAATAATGCTGTGTATTTGTTGCTTACATCATAGTACATAGTTGCACACATTCATTCCAGCCATTTGGATATATTGGTGTTTACAGAACTGCATCAAGGGTTAAAGTACTGCACTTTGACCCAGTGAGCGTGCAGTTTTCTGCCATTTTAAGTCACTTTGCAGTAAGGTGTTAGTTTAATAAGCAATAGTAAGAGAGTCAATGATGATATTAATAAAAATACAGGTGTTAATCAGTCAGCATTCAAGTTTTTTAACTGCGGCATCATCTTTCTTCTGAAGATGAAGAAATCCCATTGTGTACCATATGAAAAATGGCGCTGACGTCTGTTTGGCTGAGCAGCCATGCTGCTGACTGCAATAGCAAGGACTTAGCAGGCAGAGAGGAGTGTGTTCTCTTGGGGGGATGGGGGGTGCTGCTTCCACTCAAATCTCCAGGCTTACTAGGGTCCCCCCCCCATTTATGCTGCAGCAAACTGCCACCTCGGATGGCGGTCATTCTGGCTGGCAGTAATCTGCTTTTTCATGGTCAGGACTGGAACCCTCGTGGGTGAAACCGAATGACGTGTTCAGCTTGAAAAAAATGTTGTATTTTGGATATATGTAATTCTTCAGATAATTTTGGCTATTCAGAACAAGGTTGAGAAGCTGTCAGTATGGGGTCATATCCAATGGTGTAATTATGTTGTAAATAGCAAATTTAGTGCTAGAAAAATATTGTGTTATTTTAAAATGACACCTGAGTTCACTGTTTAATTTGATGCATTACATACTCCATATGCAATATACACTGCACAATCCAACTAGGTATTTGTTTTGTCTTGGCTGTGGCACTCTGTCAACACACACACACACACAGACACGTTATTTTCCAGCTGTCATATGGTCAGTTTTGGCATCCAGTACAAGTAGATCGATGCTATTGATGCATTTTGGGACCAGTCCATAGGACTCCACCTTGGGGGTTTGAGATGAGGTCAGCTCCAGATCATTTTGTCCTCTCATACTATAGATGACCGCAGGAACCCTTGTTGAATATCTGATAAAGGACTGTCATAATAATGTCAGTGAGATCCAGCAGGTTACCAAAACCAGCAGGGAAGGAGGCTTCTGCCAGCAGTAGGTAGTTGAGTAACACCTCATCCACCTATTATTTCAAGTGGGAGTTGTACACCGAGTGTAATTGAATCACATGATGTTAATGGTACATTTAACTGGCATTTTCATGTCTCCAATTAGCCTTATCTTGATGCAGAACATCTCACTAATGTGGCTATTTCAGCGTGACGCGAAAGCATAGTGAGCTGAACCTGGAAACACTTCTCCCCTCTGTCTTGCTGTCGAGCAGCAGAACAATTAAAAATAAATAAATATATTATTATTATTATTATTATTATTATTATTATTATTATTATTATTATTATTATTATTATTATGCTTTTGCATAAAGTTTTCGTGACCATAAATGAAAAACAATTTGAAAATCTCGAGAATGTGCAAATGATGTGGTCTTCTACATGTTACATGCAATAAGATAAATATGAACATGTGATTAACATCCTGGTCCTGTACTTCTTAAGTCTTGACATTTTTGTTTTGAATTTGAATATATAGATCGCATTTATATCCATTATATCCTCTTGAGACTTGAGGTGTCAGGCTCTGTTTTTAGGATTTATAAGTTGAGTGAGCGCCACACGCAGTCACGTGGCATCATTTTATCAGCAAAGAATATTCTTTCTAAAGTTCGTGAGGACGGTAGCACTGTTTTGGAGTTATATCTAAGCACATCTTCTAGGGTAGACCCCAGGAGCACATGACCTTTTTACCCAGAGATGCTTTCTGTTATTCTGAAATGAGATATGGAAGTCTCAAGCTCACCATGGTACACACAGTTTGAACAGGAACAGCTTACATTACAGCTGCAGTGCCCTTTCCCCTGTAATTTTGTTCCTGTGGTGTTGGAGTGTGCGTCCTGTAGTTGTTGCCATGGACACACTATTGTCAGCAGCCAGGAAGTGGCGAGATTGATCGCATACTCTAGTAGGGAACTGATGGTACTGTCCAACTCCCCTCGTCCTTCCATGACGCGCGGCCCCATGACACGTGTTTTATAGATCGGCTGCAGTGGCTGCGATGTGCATAGCCCTTGCCTTTCCAGTTTGGCCTCGAGGACGTAGCAAACTCTTCGCATCCGCGAGGCTTGCACATCTAGTTGTTGAGTAATCTCCGGAGCTACACAGAGATAAATGGTCTTGCAGATGTAATGCGTTGCCTGCAATTGCACCTGACTCAATCATTCACAGAATGGCTGCACGACACACTGGACCATTAAAGCGCAGGACTAAGGTAATGGAAGGCCTTTTGGGTGTCAGACTGTATCTCCCCCAAGCCACCCCCATCTCCCAAAGGGTTCCATTTGACCCAGGGTTCCTTCCACCATAGCCCTCCTCTATTCCTGACTTCCTGTTACTTGCCTTCACCCCCATCCTTAGTGCATGGTGACTTTTATCGTCCTATCTAATATAAAACTAACTCTTTCTAGTAAAAGAAGTTATTAAAATTATAGTAACTACAGGGGAATTACACAAACTGTTCTGAATTGTAGATATATGTCTGAGATTTTGGAGGCATCTTGCAAAAGCAGTTAACAGATAACTAATACTGTCCTTATAACATGCATCCATATTGCACTGTAGGTGCCTTCATTGAGTGTTTATTGTTTATCATGTACTTGTTATTCAGAGTTGGTAAGAAATGTATTATATCTCTTAGGTTGTTAAAGCTTTCCAAGAAATTAGCTGTTATAGATAAAGGAATATTGTAGTGAGTAATTCTTATTTCTTTCAAGAAGATTATTAATGCTTTGCAGATAACATGGCTTCAGCTCATTTAAGGTGAACAAACACATTTTTTCTGGCAAGGATTAAAATCTGTAAATTCTGTAAATATAAAAGCACTGCTGTATGTCACAGTATTGTATGAGAGGACGTGAGGCATGTTTATATGTATTAGAGCATTAAGGCTATAAATGGAATAAGCACAATGATCTTCCTGATTTACAGCCTTTTTCCATAATCTGTACCGGTAATACATTTATGCTGCAAATAGTTGGAATCATGAGAAATCCAAAATGAAATTTGCAGTAGCTGTATATTGTTTATGGAATTTCTGGTAACATACATGCATGTACTGAATACATTATTTTACATGTACAGGAAGTTGTGTATTCAAGCGATATATTCCAATTTTTGCTATAACAGGTCTTAAAAATTTCCATTATTGGTAATTAGATATACCATTATTACCAATTTTTGGTATCGGAACAGAAACTTTTGCGCTAGCAACATTTTTATCATAAGCTTGTCCTCGATTAAAGAAAAAATCAAAACGCAGTTTTCATTTTTACTGTATGTATCAATATTACTAACCTGTTTTGTAAGTTCTTTATATATCTTCTCATTTGTGACTATTTAAAAAGAAATATGAAGTATTCTGTGGATGGGCAACTGCAGAACAGATATAAAAAATTCATTATGTAGTAAAAACAGGGTATTGTACCCATCTGTGTCATACTGGGTGGTCCTATGAGAAGGCTGTATCTCTGACTTGGTCCAGAAGAAAAGCTGCCATTGGCTGCTGAGGACCACTGTACTATGTCACTTTATCCTAAGTGGATTGGCATGACTCACCCTTCACCCAGAGCCTATTGTTTCCAACTGGTTGCATCTTACGCCCTCATATAATCTGGGTTTAACCAGAACTCCCTGCCTGCTGCTGACAGGGCTGTGCCTTGGCCTTGTGTGCGAGAGTGTGTGTGAGGGTGCCTGGGGTCACCAATTAAAGGTTTAACTCTTCATCTAAGAAAAGAAGGGGAGACAGCCAATGGTAAAAGGCGAAGAACCGATAGAGATTTCCTGGAGATACTGGACATTTTCACTTTTGGTAATTTTTTTCAAGGCTGTGATGCATTAAAAGAGGTACAGGGATGAGCAGCTTATTGACCAGGTCACAATAATAAAATAAAATATAATCAATGTAATGAACATGAAAATAATGCAGTGTCAGTAACAAGTCTGTGGCCCCTTGCAGGAAGCTTCAGTTTCTTGACATGTTTGGTTAGCCGGTTTGAAGACAAAATGGGCTACCACATCTTCGAAGCCCTTCTGCAGTAGTTTCCAGAGATGTTGGAAACTTGTGGACTTCTTTGCTTTTACTCTTCTGTCCATTTTGTCCCATAAAATTATCTTGCCAAGTGTGCTCAAACTTTTGATTTGAGCTGTATTTCACACAGATATAAGTTAAATCATTTCAGGCTAATGATGTCTTTTAAGGGTACAAAAACAGTAGTCATCTCATGTTGTCGTTCCTTAAAAAATCCAGTTTCTGTTTCTCACTGTGCTGTTAAATTAATGAAAACTTTAAAATGATGGCGGTCAAGTTCTAGAGGTCAAGTTTTGGCGCTCCTCAGTTGATATGGATCAGAATAAAAGTACTATCACCCGGACATGGCAAAACCCAAGAAGAGAGGAATGCTGATCCACATCAGTGTAAAGAGGCTGTGAATGTCATCATGTGCCAGGAGTCCGAGACCTGCGTCAGTGGGGTGGTGATGAGGAGCTTAGATGGCTGTGGCTTTTATTACCTTGATTTTTTCTTGTTCTTACAGGTCCTCCAGAAGTTGGGAAAGGCTGACGAGACCAAAGATGAGCAGTTTGAACAGTGTGTTCAAAACTTCAAGAGACAAGAGGTGAGGCACAGCCCCATTAGATGTGACACGCTGTGGTCCCCGTTGCAGATCAGTTTGTGACCCCAGAAGAGAATGGGGTGCTGAAGCTTAATGGGTGAAAAATAACAACGTGGAAGGGAAAGGATTCAAAACATTTCTAAATAAATCAGTGGTTTAAATTTTATGATACCTGTTGGAAGCAAAGTGGCACAGTGTGTCACAGTGTCTGGACTGTGTGCTTGGTTAAGGGTTTGAATCCAACTCAGTCTGACCTGGAGTTTGCAGGCCTTCTGGCTTACTCCCACAGTCCACAGACATGTGTTTCTTATGAATTGGTGACTCTACCCTTTATGTGTATGTGTGTCAGATTGCCTTCTGATGAATGGTGGTTTTCACAGACTGCCTCTTGGATAAGCTCCAGATCACCCTGAGCCTGCACTGAACAAACAGTTATTGGGAATGGATGGATGAATAAACACATTTTGACTTTCTGTACTTGCATCTTTATATCAGGATTTATGGTTAACCAGCAGATCCTGTCCCAGTACTTCCATTTCCAGAATTTTCCCTGAAAAGTAGACTTCAGTGTTAAAGCTGAGGAATCTGGATTTCTTCCAGCTTGCCAGAACATTCTTAGATCCCTGTGGTTCTGATGTGGTGAGTGTCCACAGTCTGAATCTCTCTTCTCCTCAAAGGCGTCTTCCCCATAACACATGTGCCGAACATGGGAGTAAAACAGAGTAATCTCACTCCCCAACTGTCTGTGCTGATCCTGATTAGAGACTGTGCCACGTGTCTTGACTCTCCCATCCAGGCTTTAAGGCCATTACAGTAACCAGTCTGTAAGACCCCTCGCTGAGCATGTAGATATCTGCCTGTGAAGGAAGGAAGAGGAAAGAACCAAGGGAAAATGTTAAAGAAGAAAGTTTCAAGCTTAAAGCAGGAAAAACAACAGCTGCAGAACCGCACTTTGATTCGCTATTCTTATTCGTACTCGAGTCCCAACGTCCTCTGCATCTCGCTGTTTAGATCAAACAGGTTGCAGACTGTGTACAGGCAACTAATGCAGAACTTTTTCTCAAATGGCTTTGGGCAAATTCCTCTATATATCCTGGAATGCAAAGACACCTGAATCTGCAGTAACCAGCTTTCAATTTGTGTTACATTAGTGAGTTTCATTAGCATTTGCCTCTCAGGTAAGAAGTAAAGTATAAGCAAACTAAGAAAGCATGTGGCTGTATGCATATGAGGGTAGCAGGTGGCAAAGAGACTGAGCCATCTTCTTGCAGTTGAAATACCTGGACTGGAATCCTTGCTCTGACTGCTCTACCTTGGAACTGATGCAGTAGAAATAATAATAATAATAATAATAATAATAATAATAATTTTACACTGCAAGTCAAAATTTAACATTTATTTATTTATTTAAATTTTATTTACCTCTCAGTTAAAAGTACATTAACTATAAGAATATTAAATTACTTGAAACAAATGTTAAATTTTGACTTGTAGTGTAAAATTTGATAAGGATCTCTATTACTCTTTGTCCCAGAACTGTGCTGACCAGTTATCATGTTTAGCGACTATGTACAGCTATATGCTGACACCGAGACAGTCACTGACTTTCAGGAGATCCTTGACTGGACCATCTGCTCCCATGGTCTGGGCAATAGAAAGTATCTCAAAAATATACTTTTGTGTGTTTTTTGAGGGATTTAGGGCCTTCTATGTTTTGTTCACAAAACACTGTGAAAGCACTTGGATCCTCTCTTTTTCTTTTATTTATTATTTTTTTCCTACCCCCTGCCCTGCTGGAAGTTTCTCAAATCCTCAAGCACTGAATTTTAAGTGGCACAACTTAAACTGCAGTCAGCTTGTTGCTTATTGTGTTTCTTCATGGCTGTGGGATCCAGAAAAAAATACATCTCTGTTGGTCTCAGTATCAAGATAGGATGATGTGGGATTTGCCTGGCTCACAAGACACAGAGATGTAACAGCATGATCTCCACTTAAACCCAGTGCTCAAGTGAAGTCCTTCATTGCTGAGATTTGATCAGAAATCCCTCTAAAATTTACATCTAACTGACGGCTCACAAACACAGCTTTCATTCATGAGTGATGAGTGACGTTCTGTGTGTGATTTATGAAGAGAAACTTCCTTTGGGTCACTGATATTGGATTATTTACTGTGTGTGAAAGATGTTGAATTGTTTGAGGTATATGTAAGATGTTAGATTAGTTCCTATATAAGAGGCTTTGAGTTATTTGAGGTATGTGTCAGATGTCGGATTACTTCCTGTATGAGATTTTGGATTATTTGCTGTGTGTGAAATGACCGTCAGCCCTCTCTCTTGCCAACTCTTCTTCAGGTGCTGAATATAGCATTGTTAGCATCACTCAAAACTGTTATACAAGTTTCATGTATAGCTGCTTTAGTTTAATTTCCATGCTGAAGTTACGTATTAGAAAAACGTGATTATTTTTCTGATAAATTTTTTAAGATGTAATTTGATTTCAGTTGTTATTTGAATGTCTTGAGTGTGTTTGGAAAGATTTATAGCTTTCAATAATCTCCACAATAAGCAGCACAGTTTTGTATGAATGATTAGTTATGACTGCATATAAAAAAAGACTTTAACTGTGTATTTGTTTTAGCGTAATGCTGTCACAGAATTTCTTTTGTTAGGAAACATCCATCAATGCTTAAGAACCGTGTTTAAAGAGTGAAGATTGTTTTACCTGTATTGGTGAAGCATGTGGACAATGGCAATAATTTGGGAAACAATATTGCTTCATTTCCATTTGTAAATGAGTTGGAGAAGGACGTGCATAAAGATAACATCAGTGATGTTCTCAGCAGAATGAATTTCGCTTCATGAAGATGTTAGAAAATATGTGAAAAGACAAGAAATAGGACATTTTCTGTTTTTCACAAATGTGTCCTTCTCTTTCCCCATACAGTTTTGACCATATTCTCCATTATTTATAACCGATTCTTGCTTCAGTGAAATTGTTTCGATTCATAAAATGTTTAAAAATTTTATTACAGCACTTTGTCTTAAAAGAACAATGCCATTATTTTTTGTTAAGATATCTTATTATGTTAGGGTGGTTCACTAAACTGCTTAAACTGAGATAAACATTTAGATAGCTGGGTAATTTTTGCTTTATCAGTTCAGGGTGCGCACTTTGATCAGAAGAGGGTTGGATTCAAACCTGCATCATTTGGCCATGATCCCTGCTGTCACTGAATATGTCACGTTAAATGAGAAATCATACATTTCCATGGATATAGAAGTAGTGTCAGTAGGACTGAGATCAGTGTCATGTTCTGAAATCAGCCATATTTCTCAGGAAGGCCTGGCGCTGATGCATCGCCGAATGCTGGCCATCCCCAATTTTGTGACTCATCTCTTAAAAACATTCAGTTTTGACTGAAATTGTATTCATAGTGTTTGAATAAGCAGCACTAGGAAATGGGGTTTAATGACATATCCAGGCTTTTTCTCCCGCTTTTTGATGCGTACGTGTGGGTGTGTTGGGATCAGGGATGGAGGCTTCTTCCATAGACGTCACCTTGAAGGACAGTGACAACTGTTCAGCACCAATGGAAACAATGTAAACCCGTGACTGTTTGGCTTCCAGGATCGCATGTTTGGCCTGGGTGCAGCATCGATCACATGACTGTCTGACACGCTTCTCTGGGAGAAAGGTTATGTGACACACCGCCTGCGGGAACGCAGTTGGTGATGTGACACAGGAATATGAAAGAGTTCCTCACCCCCACTCTTCTCAAGCCATTTTAACAAGAGCAAAGCTGTAATCCCAGATATTATTTTCCCCGCTATTCTAACTGCAGGAGGCAGCAAAAGGGTATTTAACCAGTTTATAAATTCAGTTTCAACCGAATAATAATGAAAAAAAAAAAAATTTAAAAAAAAGGCAAAACAAAAAAGCGTGCATAAAATATTTATATAAAAATGAAGAGTTATTGGAAGAATGACTCTGAAGTTATTACAGAACAAACATGTTTCATTTTAAACATTTTAAGGATGCGGATTTTCAAAATATTTATATTGCCTTCTTTATTTCAAAGGCCCTCCCCAGTGTGGTGTTTTTTATGTATTATCTTTACAATCTAGCTTGTGGGTTCAAAGCCCGGTTTTGTCTAGGTCCTCTGAAGGGCTTGACTCTTCATTCCATATCCACAGAACCGCAAGACAGCTATTTCAGGACCCTGGACAGCAGGAGCCACCCTTCCTCAGTCAGCGTATCTGGCAGTTGTCAGTTCTGCGTGACAGTGATCGCTTCAATTCTGCATCACTGTGCTCCCACCTGAAACGCGTGAACTTCTGGTTGGAGCACAGAGAAACAAAGGGATTAGTTTGATCATCCAACAGATTATTTACTCGGTGTCACTTCGGGAGCATATGCAACAAGTTTTTTCCACCCATTCTTCTGCCACATTTCATCTTCCACATTGTTCTACTTTAACAATGATGAAGAAACAGACTGCTGAATGGGACGAGAGTTTGAGCTTCAGAAACACAAATTTGACCCATGAGATGTCCAGAAAATAATGTAGTTTTTTTCTCAATCACTCTCTGCCGTTCTTATGTAGCAAGAGCTGAGTAACACAGACAAGCAACCAAGCTGCTTCTTTTTAGACGGTGTAACACATGCTTAAATTATAATAAATTCCATCACTAGTGGCATCCACTGAATTTTGAATAATGTAGTACTCAAGTTCTTTATACATCTTTAATACAAATCACAAAAGGATGGTATAGCATGTAACAATGTTGGCTCATAACTCGTGGGCTGTAGCTTTGGATGTAGGATGGCATCCATCTCAGTCTGTGTGGAGCGTGATTGTTTTATCCATGTTCTCTTCAAGTTCTTTGGCTTCCCTGTTGCATGTTTTTCAGTTGAATTTGTAACTCTAAATTGCCAGTAGTGTGTTTGTGATGGTGTTGTGGTGGATAGATGGATGGAAAGGCACCAACCAACATTAGACAGAAGTCTGAGATATTCAACCGTCAATTTTTAGTTTCAACATTTCAGTTTTTTAAATGTCTTGTATACCTTGTGAAATCTTAAGAGGTCACAGACAACCTGATTTAAAGAAAATTTGTTCCCTATGTTCCTGAGTCTGTTTTTACAGCAACATGTGGAGCTTGTTAAAGGAGATAGGAAGTATGCGTCACACAGTTGTTCTTAAATAAAGGAGGTAGAAACACCATGGTTGAATTCAATGGACTGCTATCAGCGAATGTAAAAGAAACAGCTGACAGCTAAAACCAATGCTCTCGGTGAATGAAAAGAGTTCTCAGTCCCTAGCGATGTTCTAGTCCTACTCACTGCTGTCTCCCTCTGTCCATACCACAGTCGGAGGGTTCGCGCCTCCAGAGAGAAATGAAGGCCTACCTGGCTGCTGTGAAAGGTAAGCCCTGCAAACACATTTACAGACACACATGTGCAAAAAACGAATAGCCTTGTCTCAGGGGCAACCCTGTTTGGTGCAGTCCCAACAGGAGGAGTTCTAACTGAGTGTTTTACATGAACCAGTGCTGGAAAATGTTTTCAAAAACAAAAAACAGATGGGGTTGTGAGGCTGTTGTAGCCCATCCTCCACAAAGAGATGGAGGGGGGTGAGACTTTTCAGCAGCCCCCTACCCTGCTCTTGTGAACAGATGGCCTTTGTTCCCTACCCTCCAGAGACCAGGAGCCTTTTTTCACCCACACTTTGGTCAGAACATACCAGGTGGCTACCATTCAGGTCAATATGGGTGACAGTTGGCCCAAGGCACTTTAAGAACAGCTGATCCAGCAGCACAACTTTTCCTCTTCATTGCCCAGATACCTAACAGGCAGCCTGCCTCACATGGGTATACAGTAAAATCCATCATTTTGTTTTCAGAGGAATGAGAAGCTTAGCTGAGCTCAGAAAGTGACATATAAATTCAGTCTGGACCTTCGCTAGCATTCATGGTACTGATATTTATTATTATTCTTTTAGCTGACATTTTTCTCCAAAGTGACTAACAAAAGTATGTTTAGTCAGTAAGCTACTCACATTTATTGACCTACTTTGACAGCTGGGTATAAGTACAGTAATTTTTACTGGAGTAATAGCGGTGGACTTTGATATTTCAGATTTTGAGCTTTATGGACTGCCACAGTAATATTCCAAAAAAAATATGAAGATCATAACTAACTGAAAAAGCCTATTTTTATGTATAACGTAAGAGAAAATACCTACCTAAGATACTACACCTAATTTTTGCCTATTTTAGAGAAATTAAAAATAAAAATTAATAATATATTAATGATACTATGGCTCAAAAAAGAACCATCCATCCATCTCAATGAAAGTGCCATCTAGTCCCCTTTATTTCATTTTTCATTATATGTTCATTACACACTACATTGCAGTATAAAAGTGTTACTATAGTGCATAGTGCAGTAGTATACAATGACACTTTTGTTATTTTAGACTTTAGCCATGTTCAGACATCTGTTTTCCTCATATAATTGGGAAAACTGAAGCGGGTTCTGTATTAAAGTATTGTTCTATCTTTGTGAATATACCAGTGTCATTCACAAAAGAGTGTGGTAAGTGACAGAGTCCTGTTTGGCAGGGATGCAGCAGGCCTCCATGAACCTCACCGAGTCACTGCATGAGGTCTACGAGCCAGACTGGTACGGAAAGGATGACGTCATGACCATTGGGAAGGTAACTCACATCCGTCACTTACTGTACTTCCACTGAACAAAGTTCACCTTGAAGCAGGTGTTTTTCCTGGAGGTTCACAACCACTTCATTTGACAGGAGAGACAGTCTCTCCCAGTTGTCCCCAGGAAGCCTTGTGGCCTCCTGTCTCAAGCAATATATTATTTGTGAGTCCCTGTGTTTGACTGTAATGGTTATTGCTGACTGCTCCATCGACTGTATGAAATCAGCCAGCTGCACTGTTCACCTTTTTTTGTTATAGACTCTATGTTTGGGTTTTATTTATGTGATTCCTATCAAATTACTTATTTGCAATACCTAGTGAGCAAAAAAGTGTTTGTTGTGGTGATGATGAAAAGAAAAAGAAAATTGATTTAGAAATGTACGTGAAAATAGTGCGAATAAAAACACTGTAATTGTATTACTGTAGTGTATTAATATTACTATTCTGTATTTATATCATTTTAACATTAATAATGTGTGACGTTAATGAAAGCATTTAACAGCCTTGTTATTTAATTTAGAAGGTGTGTTCATTGTTTATGCATCTTTATGGTTTATATAAGATTGTATAAGGAGGTTGGTGATTTACGATGAAGTCGATTAGGGTGAGGTTGTCTGGACGGAACCCTGCCTTAAGTCAAGAACCACCTGAATAACTTAAATATGGACACCAATATTTTTAATAGTTCTTTTATAACATTTTACTGGAAAAATGTTATACATAAGTGTGGTTATTATGGCTATAATAATGATGATGCTGTAGCTCTTATTTTGGGAGTATGCTGATTTTTCAGGTGCCAGTATGATGTAAAAAACAGTAGAGAAATACTGAGACTGTAGTGCTCCATCTTTGTCCTGGGTCTTCAGATTGGCAGGAGAGAGCTTCACTGGTCATGGAACACAGGATGTGTAGATGCATGTGTACACATATATACACACATGGTCAGTGCTGTGCTTGGCACCTGCTTGGCCTCAGCTGTGCATTGGTAGAGGTGGGCAGTTTCTGCAATAGGGTCCGTGTGTGATAAGCCACACCACCAGAGAGGGAGTGGGTAACCATTAAGCATCACAAAGACACAGTGGGGGACTGCAGTGTGCTGCTGAGTCAGCACTTGTGGGGTGTGTGCTGGATTCAGGGGACTTTAGCAGCCTGCAGCAGTCAGAGCCAGCAGTATTCCCTTCCTCATAGAAGGACATGGGCTTCAACCCTGGAGGTTGCTGGCTGAAGTCCCAGCAGTGACTTTGCTGGAGTACCCTGCAGTAATATACCTGAACCTCTTCAGGGAGCAGAAAAAATGTAAGTAATTTTGATAAAAGCTTCAGCAATTAAATAATAATAATAATAATAATAATAATAATAATAATAATAATAATAATAATAATAATAATAATAATATAACAGGTAGTAGTAGTGCAGATATCAATAGAATGCGGTTTGATGGGAACATGTTTGAAACAAGAGTGGCTGAAGATTTAGCAACCCCTAAATAGGAGAGTTTCCTCTGTCAAGTAGTCTTGTTTTAAGCTCCAGGAGGCCGTGAAGGCTGGCACACAGGCCCCATCAGGTCATGTCCCTCCACTGAAACTCATCACCAAGTATGCTTGAGTTTTGAATGCTGGCCCAGAATGATCTTGCCGTATCATTCGCTCCGCATGAACATTGACATAGGAATTTTTCCATTCGCAGG
The DNA here is from genome assembly GCA_018136845.1 of Heterotis niloticus. NCBI lineage: Eukaryota > Metazoa > Chordata > Actinopteri > Osteoglossiformes > Osteoglossidae > Heterotis > Heterotis niloticus. The sequence goes on along the minus strand of CM030903.1, from coordinate 19,626,441 downwards.
AAGGTCAATGATCCGATGCTCTGAAGCCCTTGGAGCAATCAAACTACACAATGAGCTCTTGGACCAGATAAATGCAAACATTTACTGGTCATCAGGCTGCCTACACAATGTCTGTGCCCATATGTGTTTATACTATGATCTTATTATGTCCATCCCATGAGAACATTGGATTCCTCTTTTTGACAGTTGTATTTAATTCCACAAATGGCTTTTTCATATTCCTGTTCTATCTCACACATAAAGCTTGTCCTCCCAGCTCGCTGCACTGTCCGGAACACATTCACTTGTGTTTGTGTTCTCCGGAAGCCTACGCCTGAGAGGTACAATAGGCTGTGTTTAACATCCCACTTTTCATCAACTGCCGTCAGCTGAGTATAAATAGAAGCCAAATTTAATTGTGACCCCCCCCCCCACACCAAAATGCCTGACTCACAGATTAAGAGCTCGAGGAGCAGTTTGCTTGTGTGCTCAATGGGATGTGCATTAAAAGCCTTGTGTTGTTGGTTACCTTGAACAGATGTAGATGACCCTCAGTCTATTATAACACATACTGTCTCTGAATAAATGGGTCCCTTCTAAAATGGCTACCCATAATATGGCTGGCATGTGGTTTGCTCTTTCTTTGGAGGAGCGGTGTGTTCACTGGACCGTGTCTATACATTGGATTGCTTTGTTATAGACATCCCACATAGGCCCATTACAGTACACCAGAATGCCTTCTAGTTGTCCCTGACATTACAACAGGCTATGTACTAAGGTTAATGTTGTTCCATGGTAGAATTTGGAGTTTTTAATTAAAGTTATCAGCCAGAATAAAAATATTATTAATGGTAGAATGAGCTCAATGTAGGAGCTGTTAAGCACCAGGACTATTTGGATATGGGTTCAAATTCAACTCAGTCTGGGTGGAGTTTGCATGTTTTCTGTGTTGGTCCCTTCTAAGCAGTCAGTCTCAGTTGACCATAATGTGTGTGTGTGTGTGTGTGTGTGTGTGTGTGTGTGTGTGTGTGTGTGTGTGTGTGTGTGTTTGGGCCACCCTGCAATGGACAGGCATTCCATCCATGATCTGGTTTCCCCATCCAGGATAAGTAGTACAGGGTAGGTGGATGGATTTCAATATGTTTACTTCATTCCAAACCAGTTCCTCCAAATTACATTCAGAACTTACAAAGACCACTATTAATTTTATTTCTTATATTCTTAATTATTATTAATTTAATTATTAGTATTTTACTCTGGGGTGTATATTTGAATTTTCCTTTTTCATAATAATACACTTGTGTAATAAAATAATAATAAACACACCAAAATGTTTCACGTTTCTAGTTTGGGTTTCTTTTTGTTTTCCTTTCCTTGCTTGTCAGCTGGCTTCCTACTGTGCTGAACAATTGCAAACCACTTCCTATGTTTAATATGTTTAAAAGCCTTGCTTTTTCTTTTAGTTACTGGGTCACTGCATGTGCTTAGTTATTGAGAACAGATTCAAACTAACTGAATTAAACTTAATTCTTCATGTTCTGCATTTACATTAACCAAACACATCCACCAGTTAAAGCTGTTTTTGGCTGACATCTGATGCAGGTCACCATCTTTTCATCCAAATCTTTTTACTAGGGTTTCTACTAAAGTGTACTAGGGTTACAGTGTCCCTCTCAGACTACTCTCCTCTGTCTCCCCCAGAGCTGCGATGCCCTCTGGGAGGACTTCCATCAGAAGCTGGTGGACTCCTCGCTCATCACCCTGGACACATACCTCGCCCAGTTTCCTGACATCAAGGTACATCCTCTTTATCTTAAAAAAACCTGATGCTGCCTACCAAGTGCAAGTCCACAAAAGCTAGGCCCAATCTTACTGAATGTATTCACAACAAATAAATATATTTATTCAATTTATCAGCAATAATATTTAAATATAGCAAGAGCTATGTTATCAGTCTGTGTTATGTCATAAATAACACATAGCATAGTTCAGACTGTGCACCACACAATACAGTTACTGTTATAACCAGTTTATCTCTCATTTTATTTCATTTATGTTGCAATATGTTTAGCTGAATTATGAATTATTGAATATAGTAAATATATAGCTTCTTAGTAGCTGACAGATATGAGTTTCTCTAAACACACATGCATGAATAGACTTTCAGTTGCTTTCTTAGGAACGGGTTTCAATAGGGCGTGTGATGTCATAATCTATTGTTAATGGAAACAGCTGAATGCACTGACAGTGACTGCTGTGTGTACTGAATACCTGTAGAACCGCGTGGCAAAGAGGAGCAGGAAGCTGATAGACTATGACAGCGCAAGGCACCATTTGGAGACCCTGCAGGCTTCCACTATAAGGAACGAAAGGAAAATTGCCAAGGTGGGTCAGCTGGTGTCGAGATCACAGAGGAAGACACACAAAAGTGTGTGAGTGTATGTGTGCGTGGGCGAGTGTGTGTTTACAATCCGCACTACACTGTGCCAAACTGATTTTGGTGTCAGTCGAGGTGTGAAGCCTGAGATGAACCAATGACATTCAGTGCTGATGCCAGTCTTGGTGCCAGCGAGGCAACACAGTCACACACACACCAGGGTGGAATGAACAAGCAATCGCACAGGATGAAAGCACGTCTGTTGTACATACACTTCATTGACAGTATGAGGGCAGTTTGCAGAGTTGAAATCGTTTTAACCGAGTATTTTTGAAAATGCTTTTTTTTTTTAAATTTGAAACTGTATTGTTATAATTTTTTGTTTATTACTGACCACTACATTACGGCCATTACTTTTCTTTTCCCGAGGAAATGAGTTACAGGGAAAGGGAAATTTTATCTCAAATATTACTGATACAGTTCTGGCTAGATTAAGATCTTAGCCTTTCATCAGAATCAGATTTATTGGTCAAGTATGCACACACATAAAGGGAATTTGCCTTTGGCTCGCAATGGCTCTCAGTGTACATAACACAACATACATCATCAGGAAGCTGTGTGTGTGTTTGCAGGCAGAAGAGGAGTTCCAGAAAGCTCAGAAGGTGTTTAATGAGCTCAATGTGGACCTACAAGAGGAGTTGCCATCTCTCTGGGACAGGTAAAGGACCAGCATGCATTGCATTAAGATGCTTCCATTTCACAGTTAATACACACATATTTGTACAGTGCATAATTCACTCATGTTGCAATCTAAGCTACAGAATAGAAAGTCTGACTACAGTGACTGAGTTGTGCTTCATATAAAATGGCTAAAGTTAGAGATTGTCAAAGCACATTTTTTTCCAGATTTGTTGTATTTTTCACTTATTCATTTTCTAAACCTTATATCTCTTATGCCACAAACACGATCTATGTTTACAAATATGGCCAATAAATGGAGCAGTTAATTCAAATGTCTTCCACAGTGTTTACAGCTCAGTAAGTATAAGTGCTAGTGATCATTAAGATGACAAATATTGCTCCTGTTTATGGAATGCATTAGTCAGTAAACTATATTCAATATGAGGTTTGTGTAAAGAATTTATTTTTTCAGTCATGTTTGAATTTGTTTTATTATTTATTCATCTCAATTAATATATATGTTAATGTTATTGTTAAGTGCTGTTGAGTAGGTGTCGACTCATGGCAACTCTATGGATAGCTGTCCTGAAAAGAAATATGTTAATATAAATATTAATTCAGTAAGTTAAAACTGTTATGATGAATGATGTAACTATAAGCTATAAATCTGTGTATCAGGAGAGTAACTAGTCTTCAGGGAACTCCACTATAACCTTAAAGAAGCAAAGTTGTATTCTCACCCCTGGTGTGTTACACTGCATTTAGCGTAGTGTGGTGTAGTCAGTGGAGTTTCCCATATCAGCGACATCAAATGAATTGGTGGCCTTTCAGTGTGACATTTCAGTAACTTTCCAGTCCTCTATTAACTGCGAGGTACAGAAAACCAAGAAGCATCCAACTTTACCACTTCTTAATCATTTGGGCCCTAATGAGATTCACATTGAACGTATTGCCTCCTTCCTTCATTTGATCCTTTAAGTTTTTCATTTTTCGACTCACGGCAGATTGTTTTTTATCGAACCCTCTTGGATTTGAATTACCCTGCAGAACAAATGAGTTTCTGTACTAGGCCCAGTCTGCAGCTCATCTTGTGCATATAGAAAGCCATTTGAGAGGCATATCGACGCGCTTTACAGCTGAAGATTGGAGATTAGACCGAAGGAGCAGCAGCAAACCCCCGTTCGAGCAGAGGCTCCACGGCCGCAGCTCACATAGAGCTTCTTGTTTGTTTCTGGAGTTTGTCCCTTTTCAATAACTCCAGCCCTGACATCCTGCAACCGCTTATCTCACTATTTATTTGATTTTTTTTTTTTTAAAAAAGGAACATCCCACATATGCCCTTATCTCACACTACCACTTTAAACTGATGAACACTCCATTTTATGTTGCTCTGAGGTTATGGGAACCTTCTGACAGCGTTGCACATCCACTAGGCTTGTGCCAAAGCCTTCTGCTCAGCAGAGTGGAAAGAAGGCCCAGGTTACGTAACTGAAAGGTGGGGGGGGGGGTTCAGCCTTGCAATGCCTGCAGCCCTGTCCCTCACACAAAGGGATGGGGCTCCAGCTATTTTTAACATCATCATCAGTGGTCTTTATGTCAGAAATAAATGGAACATCTCTGAAATACTGACTTCAGTGCCAGAAAAATCTCTCTTGCTAACATAAAGCTTCTGCCTAAATCTTATTTTAAAAATGTCCATCAATTCTTCATCAATAAATTATTGTCCAGTGGAAGGAATTTGTAAATATGATAGTCCTTTGGGATTATTTCTGTAGGTTAATAAACGTCCATGTAGCACACAGGGGTGTGCCTGTGAACAGGTATGGCAGTATTGCAATTTAAGTATTATAGAAAAATTTAACTCCAGTTTGTTTTTGTAGCTTTGAGTGAATCTTCAGAACTGCTAGATAAATGTAGTCTATGGCTACCTTATAATTTCTGTCCAATAACCTGTAATTTCAAGCACTGGCAGAATTTATCTTGGAACATCATGATGCTGTCAAATAGCCGTGTATTTCCGATGAAATCCAAATCCGTGTTTTAGCCGGACATGCCTGAGTCACTTTTTTCATTCAAAGAGTACATTGGTGTTTCTCCCAGCTTTTAAGCATTAAGTGCATGTTTCTCTCGGAGCATAAAGCCTTCGAAGCAGACCTGTGCATCTTAATGGCATTCTTCCTCAAATGTGATGAATTGAGACAGGTGTGTGTTCTGTCACTTTGGCCTGTAGCCGGGTGGGATTTTACGTGAACACGTTCAAGAACGTCACAAACCTGGAGTCCAAGTTCCACAGGGAAATATCATCGGTGAGTACAGAAAATACATACCTGTTATTAGGGGAGTGAGTAAAGGAAATGCCTGTAACTATGTTTTTTCTGCCTTTGACTATGGCAGTCTGATGTACTGAGTTGTAAAAAGGAATGTTTTGTACAGTTTCTAGCTTTCTATTAATTATGTAGTTATTATAAATAATATGAGTTTCAAAAGCACTCGACAGTGTTGTTTACCACAGTACTGCAGGGTTGAAATTGATGTTCCGGTAGCAATGAAAAGGGCTTCGAGCTGGTTGACCGCTGCTGATTTTACTGATGTACAGATCAGTGAAAAGTGTGTTTTACAAAATTTCTTTGCAGTCTGATGGTTACTGTATGTGGATCTCTCTTGTTAAAATTGCAGCGCCAGTAGTTATGGTACAGTGTACATTGGCTGAGCTCACATGAGGTGCAAGTAAGCTGGTTGGTGATATTATGCTGTTGTTTATCACCTGACAACTTTGTCCAACAAGACTTGCAGTGTTAAATAACCATCTCACATTGATACATCCATCTAGACAGCAGGCTATTTTTATATGTCAGTTTAGGGTAAGTATGTTTAATATTTATGATAAATGGTACTTCAGCAGCCATGGAATTCAAATCAGGACCCTTCGGAGTGCAAGGCTATACCCACACCTACAACACATCCTTTCACCCAATATGTGAATTCTTTGTTTCATTCTGAAATAAGTGTTTCTTGTTCTACCATAGTGTTTTTTTGTTTTTTTTTTTTAATTACATTACCCATAAATCCCCATACACCTTTCTTAAGATGTGGAAATCATATAATCTTTCATATATCAGGGTTCAGAAAATTCAGTGCAGAACCTGCAGTAGCAGTAGGGACAGCATAGTGTTGGTCACGGTCGTGGACGTCGTGTCTCGTTCAGCTTGTCACTCAGTCAGCCTCAGGGTTGGTTGCTTGTGTCATCGTGGAGAAGCCAACATGGCCGTGCGCTTGGAGCGAACGCCTGCCCTTCTGTATTATTTTTATCTGCGGCGCTGAGCTGCAGGAACCTCCACACAGGGATACGAAGAAACGCTGCACAAGGAACGCTAATGAGAAACTAGCATATCCATATATTACTTAGCATTGTGCTCCAGAATGTCCTTCACAACACATTTCATGCTGAAAAAAGGTGTTTTCATCTAAATTCTCAGCTTAGAGATCATGCTTGTTTATTTTGCTGCAGTTTACCTTAAAAGACTAAAAATATAGTTAATATAAACAGTCATCCATCCCCGCGCAGGATTTGTCACTGAATTGTGCGGCTTTTTGCCTTCATTATTTCATCATAATTTTCTTAGCTGCAAATGACAAAAGTTACAGTTATTATAGGTCTGTACAGTTTGATATTGTACTGCAGCCCTTAAGGTTATGGCTTTTGCTTGAGGGTACAGCAGCGGGGCCCCTCCTGAGACTCGAACCACAAGGGCCCCATGTGATGCGCATTACACAGCTCCCTACGGGTGACGGCGTGTCTGCCGGGGGCCTCGTGGCACGGCCCGCATGGCTGGCTCTGTCAAACATGGCATACCATGTGGCTGCCCGAATTAAATATGCACATGGCAGCAGCTCTCCCTTTAGCTTCTACTGCATGAGCTGTGTGTGTGTGTGTGTGTGTGCATGTGTGTGTGTGTTTTCTCTTCTCCCTTCTGTCACCTCTTGTCTCTGTGCAAAATGTGCTTTCATTTTTGCTGCCTGGAGGCTTTGGCATCAGCAGAAAAGCACAGTGCCCATTCCTGCCCCCTGCCGTTTGTAGCAGCCTGTGGGATTTCCACAGTGCACACTCAGCCATGGATGCAGCAGGAGTCATGCTGAGCTCTAGCATCATGTGCCTTTTGCTCATCTCACCAGTGAACTGTTTCCACCTTGGTCTGATTTGTTCTGTCCTCCCTCAGCATAATAATAATAATAATAATAATAATAATAGCAATGATGATGATGATGATGATGATGATGACGACCTAAGATTGACTTCAATAGAATATGAAACATCAAGAACAGCGTAGTAGTAGTGGCTGGAGTGGTTCAGTAACAACATGGAGATGCGGACCCATTGCAATGCAAGTTGAGGAGAGCATATGTAGGAATATAATATATAATATTCTGCGCAAAGTACATTGATGAATTTCTTTGGTTGCTTGTTAAGACCTGAATTCATCAAGAACCAGCTGAAATATCTGACTGGGAATAATATATAGAATTAGCAATATATAACAAAGTGCTGAAGCTCTATACAGAGGTTACACTCAGTTTATATTACAGACAAAGCAGGAGATATGCACTGACTCACAAAGCTGTGGATTTCTGTTTGTTGTAGGTTACAGTGGTTAGCTCATGTTTGTCTTTGCTGAGGTACAACCCCACTTCATCTTGCACACTTGAAGCCAGCAGGGAATCTGACACTGGGCTCCCTGTATGTGACTTTGCTTGAAGGTGATGAATCATAGTTGTGCTCATTTGTTTGTTTCCTTCCTGCAGTTAACAAGTAATGAAAGATACTGGAAGTGCACAGTGTGCCCTGAAACACACAGCTTGTAGACAAATAGACTGTAAATTATCATGAGCAGATATGAAGGTACAGAAGTCCCTCAGTCTATGAACGTGATGCAGTCCTGAAAAACCACTTGTAAGTAAAAAATCTGTAAACCTGTAATATAAAATCTGATGATAATTATGTTTAAAGATGCCGACACTGAAAGAAGTGTGATCGTTGGAATCAAACTTCACTTCTACACTGCATGTCAGACACAGCAGCCCCCACTGAGCACCACAACTAACCCTCCCCTGGAGCGCTTAGACACACCATGAGAGCCAATATGTCTCCTGTAAGTCCCCACAGCAGTGAAACACTGTTTATACACAACTATTTACACACAGATCAGACAGGCCGTACCAAGGTACGAACGTGGTATTACTAACTGTCCAACGCAACAGTTATAATCTATCCACATAATCGACATATCGGTCTACGTATATTTCAAACTCTTTATGCAAAACCAATACGAGAACTATCTGCGTACCTCTACAACAGCAAGGCATGATGGGAGAGAAACAGCTTGGTACTACTGGCAGTGAATGGCTGCATTTCTCATATCCCCTAGGGTGGTTATACATTTCCCAACTCCCTATTTTAATGTGCTTTATTGGCACAACAGTTTACACATTTGTATTTCTAGAGCAAGGTGACAAAATTATACAGTCTCAAGTACAAAAACACTGCAGTAAGCACCCAACAACAACAACAACAACAACAACAACAACAATAATAATAATAATAATAATAATAATAATAATAATATGCAACCAAAAATAAAAATAACTACATTACTAAAAAGTAATTTGTGTGACCTGCATAGTATGTATGTGTGTGTGAGAGAGAAATTCTTTATTTTACACAAAAGTACACACATTACACAGGACAAGAACATTACAAGTTCCACCTGGGGTGGTAGATATTTCCCATCACTGTTTGCTGCGTACGGTGCCATTTTTGTTATGTTTAATAAGTGTTTTTGTCTGTTATGTTAATAAGTCACTGTTATATCTGTTATGGTTTAATAATTACTACAATTGGGTTACTGTACTTGTGATATTTGTAATATTTGGTTACCAACCCCCAATATGGCTTTTGTAGAATTTTGGGGTTTCGGTGCATTTAGGTTTAGGTTTAAACTAAACAGGTTTGTCTCTACATGCAACATGAATAAACAGCACGCATTTTGAATCAGTTATTCATTATGGCGGGGAAACATTTGTAAATTGAAATGACAGAACTAGACAAGGCTGTTATATCAAGTTTTTATATATCAAACCTTTATAGATTAAGGCATTACTGTACATGTCATTCTCTTCTAGGTGTTTTGAGGGAATTCATGCTTCCTTTGGATGTTTGTCTTCATCTGGGCCACCATTTTCTCTTGTCATCCCACTGCCTCATGTTTCTTTGTGTGCATAGAATTTTAGATCTGATTTAAGGAACCTCCAAGTAGCACTGGTGCTTCACAGCCTCTGGGCTGTGGGTTCCTTTGTGGGCTTAAATCCACCTTGGTCTGTGTGGAGTTTGCATGTTCACCCCATGTCTTTATGGGATTCCTCCAGGTGCTCCGGTTTCTTTGCACAGTCTGTAGACATATGTTTCAAATATACTGGTGAGCAGCTTAGCATCAGTTACCTTGAATAAAGATGTCAGCCAAATATGAACATCGGAATAGTGATACCTTTTAAGGCTCTGCAACTTCTTCGCGTCCTCTCAGGGTCAGACCTTAAGGACTTATTGGATTTCCGTGAGCATTATGTTTCTACAAAAAATGTTAAGATGCACACAGACTACCGGTGAATGAGGATGAAAGACTACTAGGGAGAGTATATTAGAGCACAGGAACATAAAATAACAGTGTTTACCCCTTTCTGGGGAAAATAAATCCCCATTGTGACAAGGTCAGGGCTTAAACTGAAGAAAATTGTAGGAAATTAAGCCAGCTGTGAGTGACGCATGGCTGCGATGCTGCGCTTTTGTTTATTGCTGTAATTCACCATTGCAGGGGGAATGCGGACGCTGGCTGGGTTTCTATGGTTACCAGAACCTGTAACAACGTTCTGGGGAGATGTATCTGAACCACTGCTGGAGTAACTCCACAGGAGATGTGATTTTATGTACTGCTCCCACTTTATTACATTTAATGGGTTAATGCATATGGATCTATCTCGCAGAAAGTAAGTGTGCGACCACTCCTGTTATAAAATGGAGAACTGTCATCCAATTCCAGAAGCTTCGTGTAGGTGCATCTCTCAGAGACGTGCTTGACTTGTATTTTGATGAGCGACAAGCGGAAATTAAATTAATGGAGGATAGGAGGGGAAAATGGTACTTTTTAGCTCAGGGAGAGCAGTCAAACAGAATAGTTTCCTGTATAGTCAGCACAGGGAGGAAAATGGTGAAAGGCTGTGTATTTGTCTACAATCACCTTTACCCAAGTGCTCAGCTTCTCTGTTTACTTTTGAACTTCCTCAGTGACGTTTGTGTTTGATTTATCAATCTGTCTAGACAACGATTGTTCTTGTCATCACAAAATGCTACAGCTTTATGTTCCAAAGACTTTGTTCACCAAGTTATGGAGATGTTGAGGCAATGTACTGTATATGAGGTCAGTCCTGCTGTGAATCCCTTTCACTGACTGCTCTCTCCTGGCTGATGTAGCTGTGCCACAAGCTGTACGAGGTGATGACCAAGCTGGGGGAGCAGCACTCGGACAAGATGTTCACCATCCAGGGAGCTCCAAGGTACTGGTCAGGGCTGGAGTGGGGCTGTTAGTGTCCAGTAAGTACAGACACAGACACACAAACCTGAGATCCACTCTCCACCAACTGCTACTATCTAATGGGTCACATCAGGGCTGGGGATGATGACTTTTGACCTTGGGAGACTGTCATCATGGTCTTACATAGGTCACAGTTCCTTAGAAAAAGCAACTGTTGCACATAGGGAAGTTCCAGGTTTGGGGAGTGAACAGATCAGAGATATTTTTAATAAAAAATAATATAATAAAACACAAACCAGTAACAGTATCCACACTTTTTTAGGTGCAGTGTTGAAATACAAGTTCCAGTCCTCCAATTTAAAATAACATAGCCACACATTTTTCCTATTTCCTTCCCACCCATATACATCTTTTGCAATTAAATTCAAATCGCACAGAGAACAACAAACAGGCACTTTGGGGCTAAACTGTATGAAACCACTGCAGGAAAATTATTCTGTTTAAAATAAACACTTTTACATTCTGGTGTTGGCTCTCATAGAGGTGTGAAAATCACAGGAAAATTTAATACTTGCAATTAATGTGACTGATGTTCCACAGCAGTTACTTTAAGTGCTCAGCAGGGCTTAGCGTAGGAAACCCAAGAAATTCTTCTAAAAACAGTCTTCAGCTAAGTTTTACTTAGAAAGTAGTGCTAGATTTGTTTGAAAGTTCAGACCTGCTCATCTAAGGTGTGATATGACCTCTCAGGTTGGTGTGTAATGAACTATTGTGTTTGCCATTGTCTTTCTCATGCGTGGAGCAGAACAAAAAGGTATGTAGACCTATAGGTGTGTAGATGCTTGGCCCCAAACGTGCTCCATCATGTTGCCCACATACCAAGTGCAAAGAAGTGGCGGGTCTAAAAGTTCATGCCGATTTATATCAGACGATATCTACACACAGTGACGTTTCCCAAGACTGGGAGTCATAGATTAGATGAGTAAATATTGTGCTCCATACTGGTGAGTACTTATGCCAGTCAGTGACTGGGGTTTCAATATGCAAGGTCTAGAAATTCAATGTTTGAAATCATTTTTTACTGTTTTTCCTTAAATACGTTGAGGTTCTTTAAGCTGACCGTTGATCCGCTTCCAGTGTTGTGAAAGATCAGCAGGGGAAGTTGCTATTTTATTTGAAGAATGACACAATGTGTTTGTAGATACCATGCTGCTTGCGATTAGGCTTTGAACCCAGCCATTTAGCAGCAGACTAGCAATGAGTCCCTGTAGCAGCAGACAGCCTGACTAAAGTAGTGAGGCGTGGACCCCAACATCATCCCTCTCAGTGACAGCTCTTGGGCACAGAGTATCTCAGTAGAGGTGTGTGTGGCGTGTTGTATGACATCCCTTGCTTTAGAATCACAGATAAAGGAGCAGCAGTGCTGAGACACAGAAGCCCCATTTCATCTTTGTTATCTGATAGCTTATATTTTCTACTTATTTCCAATAGCAAATACAGAGATCTCTGTGTTTTAACAAATTTTAAAATGCCAGAATTTCCTTTAGGTTCAGAACAATATGCAAAACTTACTCATGTGACCAACTGAAAATCAATCTTATAGACAGGAAATCTCAGGTTTGCTTATACTGCTACAAAAAATACATTCGGAAAGATTTTTTGCTGCTTTTTCATTTTACAGAAAAAAATGAAAAGTATAGTTTGAGTGAAAATAAACCCACAGACCTAGGATGAGGGTTCTTGTAGCTGCCGTCAACCATGGCTTCCTTTCTCTACAAAAGCATTGTGGGATATTGTGTGTGTCCTACTTCTGTCTGACTGGAATGTGGAAAACATGTTTCAACTCTCTACAAGGCCCCTTAATCCCTGCAGGTCTATGAAATGGAGTCGGGCATAAATATGTCTAGAAATCTTTGTATTCTTTGTAATATATTTTATTTGGTGTGTTCTTGTAGTAGATTCAGTGTGAGAGGTTCGCATTCTAGTCCCTTGGCTCCAACCTTTCTGTCACAAGACTGAAGTCTGTTTCCTACAGTTGCTATATAAGTCATGTGACCTGCTAAAGCTGCTTTTGTATTGGAATTGAAGGAATAGAGCATTAAAACATTCATATTTACCAGCAATGTGTCCAAGGTCATTAGTTATACGCAAACTACAGTGGCTTGAAAAGTGAGATTCTGGCCAGTTGAAATGCATCTTTTTGTAAATATGAAAAACATGTCTTTAGTTGTGCTCATTTTGTGTAAAATTTTTAAAAGTCTTTGTAAAAATAGTCATCCTATTCATTTTATTCATTTATTGTGTCAGTTTTGCTTGGTTAGTTTCTTTTGGCGGAAATGATAAGTCACCATTAGCTTTTGTAATAAATTCCTCTTGATTCAGAAAGAATCTCATTTAAGTGCTGGGATATCAGAAACTCATAATAGTTTCATTGTCAACAATATATTTTAAATTACTGGTGTCAATTATTTGAATTGCGTTTATACTTTTGAATAAATACAGTTATTGCTGCTTGTTAGAACAGTTATGTAGATACTAAGCGAGGACATGAAATCTTTTCAACAGAGAAATGTCAAAATAAAGCATCTCTGTCTCTGGGGTGTTAGATGCGTATGAAAACATTTGCTTTGCCTTTGAAATCCCACAGTGATTCAGGACCCCTGCGGCTGGCCAGGACCCCATCGCCGACTGAGGATGAGTCCCCACCGGGCAGCCCTGAGGCAGGACCAAACCACACGCTAAGGCCCACCTCACCTGGTCCACCCCGGCCCAAATCGCCGTCACAGGTCCTCAGCCATTTGAAGGCTGTTGAACCAAATGTTGTGTGTCTTCTTCCATACACACAAACGCTCACATTAACTAATGTGTCATTCGGTGTTCCAGCTTAAGAAGGGTCCCCCAGTACCACCCCCACCCAAGGTCACGCCCACCAAGGAGCTGCACCAGGAACAGATCATCAGCCTGTTTGATGACAACTTTGTCCCCGAGATCAGCGTCACCGTACCCCCACAGGTCAGTGCTGCCCTTCCCCTTCTCTTGATAAGACTTTCATCTTTACTTCTCTTCAACACCTCCTCAGCCTGCAAACTAACCCTCCAGGGAACCACAGTGAAGCTATGTTGGCTTTGGTTCTGATGCAGAGCATGTTAATATTAGTCCTAAGCATCAGTTTCCAGTGGAACCAGTGTGTGTGTGTGTTTGTGAGAGAGAGAGAGAACTTGGAGGATCTCGATTAGATTAAACCTGATCAACAAAACAGTATGATCTTTGCAACTGAAAATCGGGCCATGTAAATTGAATTTAAAGAAGAAACGGTTGAGTATCTTAAGATGAGTCTTGCAATTTCACTGGTTCAACCACATGCGCGATGAGCGATGTTTCTCTGATGACTTATTGTGCTTTCATTGCCGCTAAGTCCCCGCAATTCTTCCTGCCTTCTTACAAAACCGTCACTCTGCAAGGGTCACTTTTTTGCACATTGAGATAATCCCACCCCCACGCACAATGATCATGTGACCCCATTCGTCTCCGATGAAAAACAGGCCCCGCCCCTCAAGGGAAATAACTCCTCATTTCACTCTTTCGTCCCCCTGAATGGAAAAACATTCATCATTGAATATGTGAACTTTTTTATACTTAAAACCGATTACTATTTGCCAAAAAAAGTCCATGTTTCAGTTGCACCGATGGATTAAATTGTTCCCAGCAAAGCTAAATTATATTTTCATAATGGATTTTCTCAGACAGCGTGCTGCATCAGGTCGCACCGCTGTAAAAAATTTTTTATTGCAGCGGAAGTACGGCTGTAATGGCTGAGTTTATTCATCACCCGGGATCAGTAAAAAGGGACAGTAATGAGAAGGAGTAACTTATTAGATGTGTGAGGAATCGGATGAATCGGGATGACACACCATCATAATGTCACTTTAACAATAATACTGGGATTACCTGATATAACCTGTGATTTGCACAGGTTAATATGTTCACATGGACGCAGGGCAGTACTGTGGCATGGGGATGGCTGCGGCATCTCCCATCTCTTGGGCAGCGGGGTTGAAGTATAGATGTTCTACCTGTTTTTAGGTCTCCTCCAGGTGTTCTAAAACATGTGTTTCAGGTGCACTGGTACATTATACATGTGTGAGTGAGTACCTGTGATTTTCTTGTGATGGACTGGGTTCCTACCAGGGTGTGCCCTTCCTCACAGTCTATGCTTCCAGAATAGGTCCTGGACCAATGTATGTGGTTATTGATAGTGGATGGTTGGTTCCCACTGAGCTCTTAATGTACATTGACTGAGCTAGTGATGATTTTTTTTCCTCCAAAATTTGACCTTTTGCGGCATTTTTTTTTTTTTAGTGTGAGATTTACTGAGATGTTTGAACTGATAATAGAAAAAAGGAAGCACATTTGACAAATGCAGTGTATATTTAATCCGCTTACATTTAGTAGTGCAGCATTAAAGTAAATTATGGACAATTTATTGTCTGATTATTAACACTTATTTAATAGTTCCATGCCTCTGGCCATTTGGTTAACCAGCTGAGTTAATAGCTGTGCCGCACAATTTTATTCAGTAGACACAAATCAGCGGACATTTAAAGGACATTCTGTGTTTATTACAAACACCTGCTGACTTTAAGAGCCTGCAGTTTGTAAAAGCTCATAGATGTGGATATTTAATTATATATTTTGTTGGGATCGCACCTGTCAGTTAGCTGGTGGTGACGTCACGCGGAGCTCTGTGACTCAGTCGCCATGAGCTCCTCTTAAGCCTCCTGGGTCAGTGAACAGACGGAGAGAAGCTGAGCAGCAGCTTAGTTGGTCTCAGGTTCCCTGGAGGGGGCACAGAGGGGTGCTGTCTGGGGTGTCTCGCTGTCAGCTGGAGCGAGTGGCACGGACCGAACACCCGTGTCCTCCTACACCTTCCATCACACATGGTTCCGTGTGAACTTGGCAAGCCTGGCTGGCGATTTTACGGCATCATAAACAGGGGAAAAAAACTGCACAACATTGCCTTGCTCTCGGAGATCTGCTGCACCACTCAGTAGACATGCAGTGATTTTTACACTGAATATTCAGATACCGGTGTGGCAGATACTTGCATTTAGTTATGTTAACCTTTAGTGTATATTTATTATTTTACAAGATGCATTTATTTAGTTTTTTCCTGCAAGATTTGCCATGGTGTTTAAACTGGTATAAATAAGTTAAATTACCCAGCTGTGTCAAAACCATTGTTAGTAACTTAAGACTATAAATCTCCTTTAGAGAAAAGCAAACACTGAATCAACAGACTGAATAAATGTAAAAATATTTTGTAATATGTTACTGTTATCCCAAAAAGGCACAAATCGCTAAGTATAAATATTTTTAACAACAGACTAAAAATTTTAAATGCAGACATGCGATCATGAAAGCAGAGTTTGTCTGATGTCAGAGTTTTATTGGTGCATGTGGCTCAAGTGGCTGTGATGACAGTCAAAGAGATGACAGTCAAAATGGCAGTTGTGTAGAAAACATGGCAGATGGTGATGGACTAACATGCAAATGGGCCTGAAAAAGTTGGGCTTTGAAATGCTTCATGAATCCTGTCAAGGGTTCAGGAGTCATTTGTTCCTCTG
Organism: Heterotis niloticus; assembly: GCA_018136845.1. Lineage (NCBI taxonomy): Eukaryota > Metazoa > Chordata > Actinopteri > Osteoglossiformes > Osteoglossidae > Heterotis > Heterotis niloticus. Next base: position 19,610,200 of record CM030903.1, on the reverse strand, counting down.
CATTGAGGCCCAGACTGAATGGGAATCCCATCTCATTCCTTCACAGAAAGAGTCCGCTGCAGAGTCTCTTCTGGACTTGGACTTCGACCCCTTCAAGCCTGATGCCACCACCCCAATTGGGCAAACACAGTCCCCCATCTCACAGGTGGGCATGCTCATTTACCACAGCTCATAGATTTACCACATCCTTTAATTCTAGATATTGGTTATTCAGAAGTAGTTCATAAAACAGACATTCAAGTAATAGATGAGTAAGTGTCTTGAAATATGTAAAAGATTCACTTAGTGACCACTTCTTAAATAAATCACTAAAGCACCAATTGTGTTCCTCTGCAGACTCTGCCTTGGGATCTCTGGACGGTGAGGTTTCAAATAGGAATACTGCTTTTGTCTGCTTTTCCTTGTTCATAAATTTAGAAACAAAGTCTTTCACATCAAATAAGTAGAAATTTAAGTAAATTTGCCTAATGGCATTGATAAGCAGTGCTTCTTGCATTATCATAAACATTTTAAAAAGCGTTATGTGACCTCCTGTATGTCTTAGATCATCCTATTTATATCTAAGTCATACAGGAGGTCACATAACCCTTTTGTACAGTATAGTTCTTCCTCTCTGAATAAACACCTTTTGTTTCACATACAGTATGTATATATAACTTGTATATGTTGTATACATTTTTAATGCTATATATCATATATAAATACACATACTAAATATACAGTACCTCACAGACTTTATTTATACAGTATATAGTACCTATATATTAATTATATGAGTATTTAGTTTGCAGAACTACATATACTGTAGTTACATGAATGCTTTAATGGTACACTATATGGCCAAAAGTATGTGGACATCCCTTCTAATGATTGTGTTGAGCTGTTTCAGCCGCATCCATACAGCATACAAGCACAATCCAGACAACTGTGTGCTTCCAGCTTTGTGGCCACAGTTTGGGGAAAAAGCTCCTTTCCTGCTCCAGCATGGCTGCCCCCCCCCATGCACAAAGCAAGCTCCATAAACACATGGTTTGGAAGAACTTGAGTGGCCTAAATGGGGCCCTGACCCCAACCCCACCTTTGGGATGAACTGGAACACTAACTGCAAACCAGGCCTTCTCACCTGACCTCGCTGATATTCTTGTGACTGAATGGGCAGAAATTCCCAAAATCTGGTGAAAAACCTTCCCAGAACAGTGGAGGTTGTTATAGCAGCAACAGGGGAACAACTCCAAATTAATGCCCATGGGTTTGGGATGGGATGTTCAACAAGCACATCTGGGGGTGATGCTCAAGTGTCCACATACTTTTGGCCATATACTATATATCTTTGTGTACCTTGCTTTATCGCTGAGGATTTTCTGTGAAAAATAAAGCTGCAAAAGTTGTTTTGCTGGAATCAACAACCATTTATCTGCCAGTCTGGTATGAGCATCTATGCAGTGTGTGCACTGAATAGAAGACAAAGCACGTACTACCTTGAGATATGCTAGAGCACTTCACACCGTCTGGGTGATTTAAGACAGGTGCCAAGGTCCTGCTGGAATGCTCTCCATTTTGCTCTGATTGACTGTGTTTGTCTTTTGCAGACAACCGCTGCTGCTGCACAGCCTGTAAGTACCACCTTTTAGTGTTTCTTGACTCTATTTTATATGAGAGCTGGGGCTGGAGAGAGGGACTTGTGAGATGTTTGTTGGGCTTCCTGTGCAGCCTGGTGCAATAGGGGTGGTTGGATTGCAGAGAGGGGTAGTATAGCTGTGTAGGGTGGTAAAATGGATGAATCACTGAGACTGCAGGGGGGGCCGGAGAGACAGTTTTGGCCCCTCTTGGCAGGACTCAATCTGGCGCCTCTGAGACTTAAATAATAATAAAGGTAAATTAATAAATGAATTAATTAAGGTATACATACATATAATAACAAAAAATGTTTTATATTGATACATACAGCCCTGCCTGGCTAGCTGAGTCGGTAGAGCATGTGACTCGTAATCTCAGGGCTGTGGGTTTGAGCCCCACATTGGGTGTCGAGGTGAATCCAGCCACAAGGGGGTGCACCTCTGTGCCGGTCCCAAGCCCAGACAAAATGAAGGGTTGTGTCAGGAAGGGCATCCAGCGTAAAAATCTGCCAAACCAAATATGCGGACGAGTTGATCCGCTGTGGCGACCCCTAACGGGAGCAGCCAAAAGTTGGTTTTACAGATGAGGAAGATGAAAAATAAACCTTGAATTTATGAATAAAATATTTCATTCCATTATTTGTGTAACATGTATGTGAACATTAAAAAGGAAATGAATACAAATGTATAATTTAATTTATTAAACGTATTTTCAAGACTGAACAAATAGATATGTACCATTTACTGCATAGTCTTTTGTTCAAAATGTTACCTACAACAACAGGATACAGGGTGTTGCATCATATAATGGATAAGGTTTTCTACAATTGCAGTTTATTTTTGGTTTTTAATTTACTTGCAATATTTGGTGCCCCCAATTTTCAGTGCCCTGGGTAACAGACTTTATAAAACTGGGGCTGAATATATTGTGAGCTTTCCCGCTAGTATTGACTATTCTGGGAGCCAGCGTTAATGTCAACCTTGGGTTCCTTCCTGTGACCATCAGTACCTGCAAAATGACGCAGGGCCAAGAGCTTTATTACAGCGACCTCTTAACTGCCTGTGATTTATCTGTTTCCATTCACCGACTGCAGCTTCTGTCACCTCCTTCTTCCTGTTTCTTTTTACTGTTTAATTTCAATTGCCTTTTTTCCTTTCCACGCTTTTTTCTCATTGTAAACAGCTTTCTGTTCTTTCTTTACTTTTTATGTTTTATCTGCTGGCCCAAAGCCTGAGTCTCTGTCTCTGGGTAACATGGTTGGGGAGGAGGGCACTGACAGCCATAATGCTGAGGATGTTACCCACCTGCCCCCGGACCAGGGCGGCAGTGGCGGCAACTTCACCGCTGACTGGGCGGCTGACTTTGGGTCCCCGGCCACAGCCCCTGATGGCAACGGCGACTCTGACCTGGCCCCGCCTCCTTCAGCTGACCAGGAGGAGCAGGAACCCAAAGGGGATGTCAGCCAGTTCACCGAGGACCCCTTTGCTGTTCAGGGGGAGGCACAGGGCTGGCCCCCCGCAGACAGCTGGGGGAACGAGGTGCTGCCAGCACAGGCGGAGGCGGCCGGAGCCGAGGTTAGGAGCTGGGAAAATGCCCAGAGTCCTGATCCCAACCCAGCGTGTGATCCCTGTAATGTGAGCGGTGGCGAGGCACAGCCAGGGGAGGGCTGGAGGGTGGGGCGGAAAGACAGTGTGCAGCCCAGTATCATATTCACCAATGAGTTTGGCCAGGAGATCCAGGACACCACAGAAGGGAGTGAGCAGGGACTCTACCTGCCGCAGGATGGGCAGGATGGCATCGCCAGCACCTGGAGGCTGTCTAGCCAGCATGACTTGGACGGTTCAGGGTCCGAGTACGAGACGGCAGAGGAGTGGGGGGATGGGCAGGGGCACAATGGCGGCTGGGCAAGCGCAGAGGAGGACCCCATAGCAGCAGAGAGGCCAGAGGTCACTGTGGAGGGAGGGACAGAGAAACAGGACACAGACAACAGTGTATCGCAGGTGGGCTTTGCAGACTGGGCTTCAGCAGACCAGACAGACCCCTTCCAGAATCAAGTAGGGAGCACAGGCTCTCCAAATAAACCAGCAGGGGTGCCAGGGGATCAAGGCAGTGAAACAGCCACCGGGCAAACTGCTCCCTTTGATCTGTTTAGTCAATCCCAAGGTGACCCTTTTAGCCAGTTGGGTGGCGACAGTGAGCAGGTGCTGGATTTTGTGTCTGATCCATTTGCGGAACCCCCAGTAGCAGGTGGGTCTGGGTGGGCTTCTGACCCCTTCGCTGATGACCAGAACCAGATGTGGCCGGAGAACTGGGATCCCACGGTGGGCAGAGAAACGTGGGGCTTTCCCAGCGCCCCGGAGGGGCAGGATAACAGCTTTGCACAGTGGTCAGCTTTCCCGGAAACTGCGGCCGATAAGGATGCAGCCAGCAACGGCAGCCCCTGGCACGAGGTCAGCGGCAGCAGCGGGTTTTTCTCCAGCGATGGCCAAGGTGACTTTGCCAGCGGATGGGGTGACGGTGACCAGAGGGACGATCCCTTTGCCGCCACATCCGGTAGTCCCACCAAAGACTCCCCAACCACCCCGGAATACCAATTTGAGGCTAAGGGCTCAAGGATTGGCGGCAACAGCGAAGTAACAACTCATAAAGAAACCGAGAACAACAACTCGGACCTCTCCGAAGATGAGGTCGCGAACCGGCGATACGGAAAGTTGTACCAGGAAATAGATACGGAGAAGGAAGAGGTATCGGACTCTCTCATCTGTCCGTACTTAGCGTAGTGTAGAGTAGCTCAGGAGGAGCAGCCCCGCACCACCACCTCCTTCCTTCGGATAACAACTGCCCCCTCAGTCTTCCCCACCTTCGGCCCTACTGCTATGCCAAAAAGCCTTGCCGTCCCCAACCCCCAACCTCCCCGCCCCTTTTGTTTTGCTTTCTTTGTTATTTGTTTGCTGTTGCTTATTTCAAGAGTGTTTCATTTTGCTGAAATGCAGCCGCGAATACGTTTTCCCAGCGTTCTGGAGCATCACTTAACTCTTTCTCTCTGATCTGACGTAGGTGTCCAACAATGCTTTTAATGGATTCTCCCAGGTAATCTGACTTTCCAGAACTTTGCTTCGCTTCTAGCAGTAGCATTAGCCACAAAAACAGCCATTATGTTTTTGCATTAAGTTATTAGCAGTTTTCAGTCATTTCTATCTAAAAATTGATCTTTGGTTTGAACAATAACAAAGAATCCTTCATTTGAATATAAAATGTCTATCAGTGAAGGCAAGCTATGGTGATAACAAGCCAGCGGGTTTAATTTCTGCTCCACACTAATGGTCTTATAAAATGGGCAGTATGATCCTTTACTAACACTATTCCCACATTATTTTTCCTTCACTGTTACATCATTTCATACTAACCACGCCATTTATAAGACCATTCCAGTTTAACATTTTTTAGTGTTGAGAGTCAAAATGTACCACAATAATATCAGCCCAGCAGTATGAAGGACAGCTCTTGGTAGTGGGAAAATGTAAGAAAAGTGTAAAATGGAATAACATGTTTTTGCCTTTACACGGGTCCCCATATACAGTAATTTGAAAAAACCACAGTGCAGAATAAATCCCAAAAACCCACATCCATGCAATTGACTGTCAGTTACTTTCTGCTGCATTTAAATTGGATTTTGAAATATATCCTGTTCAAACCGAGCTGTTAAAGGCCCTCTGTTTCCGTTGGGGATTTTGCTGCTTTTTCCCAGGGATCCTGGATGTATTTCATGATTTCTGTTATAATAACGGGTGCAACACACCTCATAATGAAAAGCAATTACAAACACATGTAAATAGTGCCACTGTGCACCCTTAACACCATCTAACATGTGGTTTAGTTGTCTGACTTCATCATTTTAATATTTTTTATGCTTTATAGAGACAAACAGTTTTTAATTACAAAGCTTTCTTTGACCTTATATAACACTTTCAAGCAGTGACACCTCAACATAACAGATGAATGGATTGAGTTAAAAGATTTTTGTCCCCTTTAAGGGTTACTTATTTTGGAAGAGGTCAAAGGTCATGCTGGTCAAGATTCACTGTCTTGTCTCAGTTTGAGATGAATGTGTAAATGAAGGAAAGCAGTGTGTGTTTTGTGGACACCTTCCACCTGTGTGGGTTCTTATCCTCTGTTAACTCTCCCTCCGCCTCCATAAAGCTGGACTCTGGACCCTCTTTTACTGCCGATTTTGATAAAATGGTGAGTGATCAATTTCATCATCATCCTCCACTCGCCACTCCCTCCCTCCGAGCCTGCGAGGGTTTGTATGTGCGCTGAGCCTGTTGTTTACTGTAGGTTTGCGACACAATTTCTATTATTTATGTACATATTTTTTTTGTATTTGTTTCTTTTTTGTGCTGCTGTGTATCAGATTTTTTTGTTAGTTTTTATTTTGCTGTTTTTGTTTTTTTTTCTGATTTTGTGTGCCATGTTTGAAGCTATTTCTGAATCTGCGCCATTTATTTCTGTGTTTTAGCACCCATGTTTATGTATTTCCACTTGAGAGTGTGTTTGAGGTTTTGCCGTAGGAGTGCGTTTGCCTGCTTTAAAGCTGCTGACTTTGTTTTGATAAAATGATGGGCCACAAGTGTTGATTCATTTTAAAGTCCATTCAGTGGACATAATGGTGTTAAGGAGTTTTTGACTGCTTCGGGTGTATAGGCTGATGACCTAAAGTTCCCCCCTGGGGTGGTGTGTACATTGTGGAGGCAAGAGAGAGCGACAAATCTTCCTTGGTTGGTTGGGAGTGGCTACTGCTTAGCCCCCCTGCCGGTGGGGGGGGTGGCATGCTAACACCTTCTCCTCCCTCATTACGTGACAAAGGCAGAAGCAGAGGTAGAGGCAGCAACCCCTGCCCCTGAATCAGAGGAAGCCCCGGAGTCACAGGCCGAAGCAGCCGAAACAGCCGAAACAGCCGAAGCGGCTCCGGCACCAGAGGCTGAGATCAGCTGTGCCGCTGAGGTTGCGGAGGGCGCAGAGCTCGCAGAGGGGGCGGAAGTCTCTGAGGTTGTGGAGGCGGCAGAGGCCGAAAAAGGCGCCGAAACCAGTCCGCCTGCCGAAAAGGCTGCGGTGAGTTTTCAGCGTGGTGCCTTCATCTGCTCCTTCATCTTCATCCCCTGCATCAGCCACGACACTGCCTTCGCCACCGTCAGCATATCCGCCGTCATCATCGCCATTGTCATCAATGACACCATCGCCACTGACATCTCTAGGCATGGCCACCATTTTTGTTTCGCCCACCGTCTTTTCATCAGCGCCTTTGTTTGCTTTCCGACAGCTGCGACTCACGTGCTGCTCTGCTTTCATTGTGAATGTTTCATCTGCATCTCATTGTCTCCATGATCAGCTTTTTTGGTTATTTTCCTACATTTCACTGGCAGGCAATGTCTTATATACTGTATGTATTTGCTCATGTATAGCACAACCATGTGCCATTTCATTACCTACAGCTCACAAACATCACAGTGAGGAACCTGAAAATGTGATAAAAATAACCTTTTTTTTTAAATTTGTGTATTATAAATGGTTAACCTTTATTAATCTTTAATCATTAAATGTTTATATGATTTAAATACTTTCAAGGCCCACACTGTAAAAATTTAACCTGATAAGAGTGGAGAAATCCTTCAGGACATTTCAACTCAGTGAAGAGAGAAAAATGTGTAACAGTACTGTCACCGGAAGGACTGACTAAGGCAGAACCCCATAGATAGGAAAGGGAACCGTCTGAGACCGTCCTGATAGGGTGACACCAAGGTCAGGAGCAGCAGGGATGATGCTGTATTTGGCTGAGGGAGGGATATACTTTTGTCAAACCCATGGAAGCAACAGACCAAGGACAGTCAGAGGTGATGGTGTGATAGTCGACCTCCATGTGCTGTTCGGCTTTCGTGACCTGTTGTTTCGCATTGCCCCGTTGTTTGTGTTCACTTGGACCAGTGCCCACCTGTCACTGGGGGTGAAACTTTGGCCTTGCTATCCAGTGCAAACCAGATCTGCATCCCTGGATGGATGTATGCTGCTGTCTTCATTGGGATCAGTCCTGAACACGGCAGTGCTTGAGACGTGACAGGGCCTCAGAATCCATTTGTGGCTGAGGTCAATCGTAACTCACAATGTAATTTGCAGGACAAGGACTGTAAAATTAAAGATGTTTTTTGTGTGTTATGTGTGCGCTAACAGGAGCGAAATGGCTCATGCCCCGAGTTGTCAAAGACTCATCATTCAGTATTGCCGTGTCCCGCGCTGTGTGTACGTAACCATGGTCCCGTCAACACTGAGCGTGGGGTAATTTCCCACCAGTAGACAACTTTGTTTTATCTCCACAACCAAAGATCATGTGCATTAGCACCACATGAAAGGACCTGTTCTTGGAATGCAGGATCTTAACCAACGGTGGAAACGGTTACCACTATCTAAACTGCCCACAATGCACCAGTGTTCCTGCCACCTGCTCTTAAGCTGTATGATCAGCTGTACATGTTCTTGAACCATCAGCCACCTCACCAAACTGCTGCAGTTACATTTTTCCACATTACAATGTTTCCATACTTTCATACTGCTGGTAAATTTGCGGTGCATCAGTGATCTTGTGTTAGGATTTTATTGCTGTCATTGTTTGAAATATACTGTTGGGTACTTGAATAGCTTGTATTCCAATTGCGGGCACCATGGTGGCACAGCGGGTAGCACTGGGCTGTTCAAATTTGACTCTCTCTATGTGCATCTTCTCCCCATGTCTGTGTGGCTTTCCATTGAGCACTCTGGTTTTGTCCCATGGTCCAAAGACGTGTGCTCCAGGATGACTGATCACTCCAAATTGCTCATAATGTGAGGTAATGGAGAAGTGTGTAGTTACCTGGTGATGGATTGGCTTAATGCCCAGTGATTTTGTGATAGATTCTGGACCTCTGTGACCCTTACAAGCACGAGCAGTTGAGAAGGGTGCGGGAGTTTGCAAGTGGTTCGCAAACAGTGAAAAACACTCTGATGGCCAAAATTACAGAATTTTAACCAGAAATAGGTGGAGGAGTCCTTCAGAAATGATTTCAGTGTTCAGCCTTTCCCAGCTCTCTCCCAGATAGAAAAAGGATGAGATTGGGGGTGTGGGCCCCTGAGCCCTATTCAGGCTTGAAGCCAGATTAAACTCTCCTCCCTGCTGTACATGGCCCCTGAGCCATGCTAACACTTGCTTATCATTGCTCCCTGTGAAGGATGTCCCTGAGGCACAGCCATCAGAGCTGCCGGTGAGTCCGGAGTCAGAATCCGCTGAGGTACGTATGAGACCCCCCCACCGGGCCTCCTCTCTCCCGTGCATGAGCCCAATGGTTGGGTAGGGGCCCCTGTATGGCTTGTCTCACCCTCCATCATCACATTAACTGTTCCTACCTGTCAAAACCATCAAATCAATTCCATGGGGGTGAGAAGCGTGTCGGGTTCATCCCTGGTCGCATTGGTTTTATCATTTTGTAAGGCATGGTGCTTTGGAATAAATAAGTATTTTTATTGAGAAGAAGGCTGCACACCAGCATCAACAGACTATGCATTTATATCCCACTGCAGGGCTTTTTTTATTTTTCAGTTTGATACTTGTCCTTTTCGTTGTTAAATCCATCATCTCATTGTGCGTAGTGGGTCAGGGTTGTGCTGGCTCGTGTATGTTGTATAACCAGGGTGCATGTTTTCTCATACCAAGGATAAATTTTTGCTTTTTAAAGAGCCGTGAACAATTCCTCCCTACTTTGGAGACAGAGTTGTCATCTTGAAGGAACTGAAAGTGTACCTGTTTGATCTGTTTATCCATAACAAAAGTTTAATGAGTTACTGTATAATAGTGATTCGACTGGACTTTTGTGTATTTGGGTGATTTTCCTGTGTTCTGTGATGAAAGCTTAAAGACTGCTGCTTAAAACTGCATCCCCCCCCCCCTTTAAGTTGCTGCTGCTGGGTGGACCAGATTTATTGACATAAATTAGATCAGTGGGGTCTGTTGGGTCTGTGATTTGGTTGGTGAGTCACCACTGCAGCCAGATGCCAGTTCCCTCCCTGCAGGCATGTCTTAATGTTTGGTAAAGAACATCTCACTTTCTGGAGATGCTTTACACAAAAAAATGCAAGCCTGTCCAGTACTGTCATTAATGGACTATATGATATATATATATATATATATATATATATATATATATATATATATATTCTATAATGACTCATTAAACTTACTCTAAAACTACCCATCTTTGTTTGTTAATGCCCGACGCCTTATATTTGTAAGATATTTTCATATTTTTCATCTGTACTATAAGCTGCTTTTAAGGACTCAGTGTCGGATTTTGCCCAAATTCTGTGTTATTTCACTCATATGGGTACTTTATGGAGTTTATAGATATCAAAAACTTCCAATACCACAGCACCTGTTTGATAATATCTTACAAATATGTTTTGTAACAACTACAATTTTAATGCTGCAGTATTTATTTTTTTCAGTTTCATTTAAATGAATGCAAGGTATACATTTTTGTTCAAACAGATGAATCATGGTGAATGTGTATTTTTAAAGGAATGCTTTGAGTTGTAATTTCAAAGCATCCTGAGCATTGCAAAGTACATGAATATGTTTGTCTGTTTTTTGTATCCTTATTGTGTTATTTTATTGTTTATCAAAGTTGTGCATTTTTTTAAAGGTGTTTTTGTGGTTGTTTACCTAAATATGTATTTGCTGTATTTTCATGAGACTGTGCATTATGCATATTGATGTTTTTGTACCAGGCCTCATGTGAAATGGTGATGCTGTTGGAATGTGTGTGTGTGTGTGTGTGTGTGTGTGTGTGTGTGTGTGTGTGTGTGTGTGTGTGTGTGTGTGAGAGAGAGAGACTGCATTGACAAGTGAGGGCAAACACTGGTGGGGAGTTGGCATCAAACCAGTTGATTTGCCCTGGGAAGAGCTGAGTACTGCAGCATCTCATGTATACATGTACTGTATATTTTATGTTCATTTTTTGCCTGATTTATTTATTTATTTATTTAGAAATGCTGTCTTATCAGTTTTAAGCCATGTTCCTATTTTTTACCCTTGGTGTTTGCATGTTTGAGATGTTCTGCAGCTCAAAGAAGAGATCTTTATCTAAAATGAAGTAGCCCATGATGAGCTAGAGCAGCTCCTCTTTGCTTCACTGGTGGACCCAGCTGGCTCCGTTTATGGTTTTTCTAGATAAATGCTGAGACAGAGGGACAGCGTGGCTCTTGGTAGAAAATAGGCCTCTGTGGCCACACCGCTGAAGGCAGCCAAGCCAGCAGTAATTGCTCGACATGCGTAAAAATATACCTGGAAATGGTGATATGGATACGTCTACTGTAGTTATTGCTTGTAAATCAGCACTGTGCTGCATCTGTAACAGTCATAGCCTCTGAAGCAGAACGTTGCAATATCTACTAGAATCATAAAATTTGTGAGTACAGCACTATGTATGTGTTGGTTATCACAGGGCTTCATCTTTTAAAATGGTTAGTACAGCACTGTGTGTTAGTCAAACTATCTAAAGTGGGTTGCCGAGATATGAGTATTATGGTCATAAAATGGTTCATATCTCATTGCTGCATGCAGCCACCTGACATGGTTACCACATTGCTGTGTAGAGCTATAATATCCATGAACATAAAATTATGACCATAGTGTAGCATCTTAACCCTTTTGGTTCTGTTGATGCTACTTGGTCAAACTAAAACAAACAAAAAAATTGTGTGAACTGACTTTAATAATTTAGCATCAGATGGACAAGGTATTGTTAACTTATTTAGGAAATAGTTTCAAGTTCAGGAAACGAGTGAACAGTGATACATTGATCTGTTTGACAATTTTGGAGCCACCAGCACACCTTCAGGAATGAAGGTTTAAGTGAGTAAAGGCTGTTCATGTAAAATTATTGCTGTTAGACTATAAGGAGTTTTGTTCCCTCTTGTATGGGGGGGGCATACCTTTTTTTTTTTTTTTTTTTTGAAGTCTAACATGTAAAGCACTACAAAATTTGTCTGAACAGTGTTCCTGCAGTCTTAGATAAAGATCTTGCTGCAGTTGTGTCTTAATCTTAACATCTGAATACACGGTTATGCAAGCAGAACAGCTTTTCTGCTCTCAAGGGAAAAAAAGTGTTATTTTGATGTTAAGAAGTTTTTGTTATGTGTAATAATGACAGGAAACTTTTTGTTTCCAGACCCATCATTTAAGAACCACCCACCAAGCTGTCTCGCCCAGCACGGTTCTGCTCATTGTCTGTCATGGCCCGCTGCTGCCAAAATAACTGCTGTTATCTCTCCATGCGTAGATACGCCCACCAGCCCATGGCGAGAACGAGTCCTCCAATGAGGCGGCACCGGTAATTACGTTGCGTGATCTCGGGCCAATAGGAGCCAGGGATATACAAGAGGGCGGAGCTGTGTAGTTCGCTTTGGCGTTAAGTCGGCGGATATGTTTTCAGAAAAACGGAGGGATGAAACGGAGAGAGGGAGGGAGGGAGAGGCATGAGTTCTTCGTGTTCGTTTTTAAGATTAGGAATGGAAAATTTCAACTGTGAAATTCCTTAAAGGTTTAAACTTCAGATTTTAAATGCAATGAATCTGTCATAGTTGAATAATAGTTTTATTTTCATCGATTAACAATAGAACAGAACGGTCACGGTGACAAAGTGACAGAAGCAGCGTAATGGAAAATTGCACATCCATGTGATACATAATGCAATGCGAGGGGTAAAAGTGGTAAATATTTACCAGGGACAGTTATGTTGTACTGTCTCAGTTTCAGCTTGGTCATCAGGTGTTCCAGAATTCATTTGGGCTATTGTGCAGCTTAAGTGTTCACTTTTATATGAACTTTTGGAAAGAAGAAATTTAGATATAAATGTTTACATTAACTTGTTTTTGAACGGGAATGATTTTTTCAAATGCATTTTTAATTGGCTGCCAGGTTGTGACGAAAAGTCTATAATATAAGGAGGCCGTATCTTGCACAACCTCCTTATTCTGAGTATACAAAACTCTACAGTACTTTTTACCGTGATGAGGCCCTTCCTCTGGCTTTAAGTGTCAATAACTTCTCCTGTGTAGGATGCAGCCCCAACCGCAGAGGCCGAGACCGGCTCACCTCCTGCTGAGGCTCCGGTAACTACCTTCCCCCTTCAATCCCCCAAACCTTTCCCAGAATCCTAAACTGGGATCCAACCCAAACTCCACTCAGCCAGTGTAACTGCCTTCCCAGTGCTGCTGGGATTTGCCCTTCTCCACTCTGGTTGTAACGTACTTTACCTGTGTTTGCACGTAGGCCTCAGCCATGCCATCGGAGCCCCCGAACGAGCTGCCCCCGGTAACTACCCACCCTTTACAGGTTGAATAACCGAATCCTGAGAGCTGTGGGGCAACTAAAGGGGATTAGTGAGCAGCAGAGCACAGAACTACTGCATGACACGCTGACCAGGACAGCACTTGTATTACTGCCACACAGTGTCACAGCAGAGGATAACAGGCCTACATTGTTCAACAATATGGTCATAGCCTTCATTCTGGATGACACAAACAGTTTTATATGGGTTATGGTTTTAACAGTGCAGCTGCCTACCAGAAGTGTTAGCATCCCAGTGGGGCGCCATTAACTTCTCTTTTGAGATGAACTGGTTTAGTGTAGTATAGGGGGTTTGGAATGTCATTTTCTGCGAGGCCCTAACCAAAGAACACAAAGGGCTTTTGGAACATGGGTTATTCTTCTGGAAATTGTCTGCACCTGCTGTTGCGTGCATGATTTCTGATGCCGTGTGTTGATCTTTGTTATGTATTTCCCTGCCATTCCATGTCATCGCCTTCATCAATCAGAACTGTACAGAAAAAGTGTGTCCATCTGTTATGCCATTATAATTTCTTATATTGCGTAAGCCGGTATCACTTCAAACACTTTATGTAGCTTTTACTGTCAATTTCAAAAAAAGGTTCAAATTTGAATAGTTTTGGATTCTGGGCTGTACTGTATTCAGACTCACTTTACACCTTAATGTTCACCGTTGGTTCAGCATTTTTTTTTTTTTTTTTTTTAAAAAAGGGTCAGCTGGTGCTTGCTGAAATGCTCTGTTGGTGAATCTGCACGCCCTAAATTGAAAACTTGTAAAAAGTGTGCAGGATTTTCCATGTTACTGTAGCGTGCCCACTTGCTGTCGGATGTTACCGTACGGAAAGGCGATCAGTTTCCCAGTTTGGGTGAAGGTTAGTTGAAATGAGAGTGCATTAACAACAGAGCATATTCTATATTTTATTAAGGTGTAATAAGTCACAAAAATTGACCTCATGAGGTGGCACAGTTTGAGCTCGATTGTGGACACACAGATGGAAGCGAAAATACGTCATGGTGGTGTTTTCTTTGTTTTAAAATGTATTTCTGTGTGTGTTTTTTTTTTTTTTTGGCATATTTCTGTATTCACTTTTGTGACTAAAGTTGTCGGTGCAATTTGGTGACAAAGACAAAGGTCAGCGGCAGACGTTGTGTTGCCAGTGTCACTCCTCATGTCCCCAACCCCTTGACACTGGAAAGCAGTGTATTGTGGGGCACGGCGGTTAAAGTGAGCCATTTTACGCACAGGCTCACCCCCACCAGCACAAACCGCTCGATGTGTCTCCCCCGGGTGCCGATGTTACTGACGTTCCTGCCGCTGACCTTTCCTAGATTACCCCCTCCTCCCGCCTCATCCTTAACCAACATCTCTGAAGCCCCCTCTTATAAAGATCTAGAAAATGCTGTAATGAAAATAAATCTGCCTGTTTCCAGTCTGACCTCTGTGTGGTACAAACGTAGTGTCTGTTGGAGCACGAAAGAAAGTTCCGCCGACCAGTGGTTCCCAAATTTCTTTTGCTGGTGACCCTTTAATACAACCTTGTCGCACCCAGGTGACCTTAAACATTGCTACATGCAGCGTTCGTGACCCATCGGTTTGCTGTGTTATTTATTCATAAGTTTTCTTTTTTCTTCTGAAAAAATGACCAACACATAATGATTTTCAGGCTGTTTTAGGTTGAATGAAATGGAAAAACAAATCTGCATGAATGCGAGCCTTTATTACACATTCCTTCTCCGGCTGGACCCTCATCTATCTCACCTTCAGTATTTCAGTAACCCCCCCCCCCCATACTGTGCCAGTGGAGTAATCTTTCACTGATGCTGTAATGTTTCTTTATTTTCTCATTTTTCAAGACCATCCAACAACCCTAATTTTGGTCACAACCCTGAGTTTGGGAACCACTGATTTATGGCCACATTTTGTTGGCTGTTTGTTGGAGGCCACAAACAGACATGACTGTGCATAATTTTATAAAATTTTGATTCTTTATAAGGGGAAGAATTTGCTGGGCATCGGCCTTTTGGTGGTAAACTGCAAAGTTAAGGGCAATTTTTTTTTTTTTTTACCATAGCCGATGCCAGTGGCCTCACTAACCCCCCCCCAACCACCACCACCACCACCTGCTCTTCCCAATGCATCTGTCCCCTGATGCATTGGGCCCAGGGTATGTTTCTTGTAGTTTGCCCCACCTTAATTCAGTGCCAGAACAAAGGCCCTCATGTGTAAACACCGTGTTTTAG
Organism: Heterotis niloticus; assembly: GCA_018136845.1. NCBI lineage: Eukaryota > Metazoa > Chordata > Actinopteri > Osteoglossiformes > Osteoglossidae > Heterotis > Heterotis niloticus. The sequence continues at coordinate 19,594,932 of CM030903.1, read as the reverse complement.
AGCGACACGCCCGCACCCGCACTTGAGGATGCCATGGGTACCGAGGGCACCGAAGACTCCGAAGCCAAGGAGGTAGATATTCCTCAGAGCTCTGCCCCCCCTCCACCCAGCATAGTGCTTCTGAGCACGGCTCTCTTTCCTAATTTTGCAAACAGAAACGATCCTATTTCTCCATCTCATCATAAAATGTTGCTGAACATTTTTATTCTAATATTCTGATTTTTTTTGTCTTTAATTTACACTTTTGTTTTTGAACAAGTGGTTTTTTTTTCTGTTCTCTATTGATGGGGAGAGGGAGAGATGTCTGGATAAATGATGTAAAAATTTGTCTGACAAATGGTGTGTGCAGCATTATTTTTATTTGGATATTTTTATTTGTCTAAATGATTTGTTGGGCAAATTTGCTGCTGCTTTTTTTTTTCTCCCGTTCTCCGCAGTACAAACTACAGTGTGTGCAATGCAGGGTAATAAATGTATGAAGCATCGTGTGTTTTGTAAAGTTTTGATGTTTACTTTGTGTTCCAAGCCTTGTATTTATGAACAGATATGTTTATTGGTTTTACGAAAATGTTAAAACTCATATACGCTGTGCTACATATGTGAGGGTAGCTGTTTTGTGTGCATGTGTTTGCGGTGACACTCTCTCCCTCGCTGGCCTTCCAAGGAGAAGATGCCCATCCCCTCGGTCGTGATCGAACCTGCCTCCAGCAACGAGGGCGACGACGACCGCGATGGAGACATCAACTCGCCCAGCGGAATCAGCGACAATGGGGTCACACCCGACGGTCAGAGCACTGTTCCTGGCCTACCTCCCGGCTTCCTCTACAAGGTAGGCTGCAAGGCATTATGGGATACCTGGAGCGGCACAAATCTACAGTATCTCATGGGTTCCCCGAATTATGTGAATAATGCAGTAAAAATTTCTGTCTTCAAAAGAGAATTGAACACCTTCATAAATTCATTCCTCTGTTACTCAAGTATCATAAGAACATGTAAGAATTTTTGTGGGGTTAAGAAAAAACTGCAGCTGCTTTACAGTTTGGTTTGACTACATGTTCATTTGTGGAAATGTTCAGTTTGAATCACCCTGTATAACTGGTTAAATTATTGTAAACAATAAATAAAACTCTAATGGAGAAAAGTGTCAGCAAAAAGAATGGACAAATGTTGCATATTGTAAGAAAGGAGGTGAATAAAGGGTTGGGAATGTACTCGCATGTCAAATTTTGCTCCTCTGCCACAGGTGGAGACCCTGCATGACTTTGAGGCAGCCAACTCAGACGAGCTGAACCTGAAGAAAGGAGATGTGGTCCTGGTCATCCCCACAGAACTGGTTGAAGACCAGGTAGGAGACCCCAGCAAAAAGGACATCTAGGAAGCTGTCCGAGTCCAATCCGTCCACATCGAGCATCAGTATTGTAAAAACATTAGTACTGTAAATGCGTACAGTTTGGGAGATGCACTTCAAATGATGTACTCTACAGTGGACAAAACTGAATAGCCAAATATCAGGAGGATGTATTTCAGCACCCAGGATGCGGTCCACTACTAGGATGCCAAAACCCTCAACCGCTCCTCTCTGCAGCCTGTGTAATGCGCTGTATTTAAAGGTTGCTTTTGTCCTCACCTGTGTGTTTCAGGATGCTGGATGGCTCACAGGCATCAAGGAAGCTGACTGGTTGCAACAAGGAAGCAGCGCCCCAAAGGGACTCTTTCCGGAAAACTTCATTCAACGTTTAGAGTAGCTCATGGGGTCACAGGGCAGCCAGCGGCTGTCATCCAAGTGACATCTCCACGAAACCAAGCATGGAAACTGCAGCCCGCCTCACCTTTGGAGACACCTCTGTCAGATAGTGGCGGGCCTTGATTTATTTATTTTTTTATTTTATTTATTTTTCTTTGGAGGAAGAGAACAGTGAGGGAGAAGGAAAAACAGATCCTGAGCAGAAATACCCAGCAAAAAAGTGAAATGGCAGAGTGTGAAGGGGAAGCGGCTCTCCAACTTTGCTCGGGATCTGGGAGCTCCGCGCATTTGTCTCTATACCTGTAAGCGGCAACAAAAAAAAAAAGTGTGCTTTGTCCGAGCAATGTTGACCTCCATATGTAATCCCTGTATGTGAAATGGAAAAACAAAAAGAGAAATTAATTATATGGGAAAAAAAAATTTATCTTCTTTGCACAAAGTGTATTGTACGAATTTTGTTTGATCAGCGACCGGTAGTTATAGTGTATTTCAACGTGGTACAGACTTTTACAACGTTTTTATTTTAGACATAAATGTTAAATTTGATCATTGTTAGTGTCCACTGTAGTTTCATTGCAGGACGTGTGAGGCTAAGGTAATACTCGGCATATTCGGTGTTTGACTTTGTTCATGGACAAGATTTGTTGGTCTTTTCCGTTTGCTCTTTTTTGCCAAAAACAAGTTTCAAAACAAATAGTGATAAACCTAAATTCTGGCTTATTATGACTCACGTATGTAATGTATGGGCTAAAATGACCCTGGATTTGACCCCTTTCTTTTTTTCTTCTCCCCAAATGTCCTCAGATGCAATCTTTATGTAAACTCCCTGATGTGCACCTTTTATCCGTAACCACCAGTGCATATGTCCTAAAATCAGATATTCTACAAAAACATATAAAGATGTTAAATGGTGAGCAGCATTTTATGTTACAATATACTGTACTTTAATTTTGCATTTCTGTGTGTGTGTGTGTGTGTGTGTGTGTGTGTGTGTGTGTGTGTGTGTGTGTGTGTGTGTGTGTGAGACTGGCAGGATGGAAAATCAGGTATTCAGCTCATGTTACAAAGCAGAACCCACATACTGAGGTCCTACTGAAAGCGCCGCCATTCTGGTGCCCGTATACCCCCCTCACTACCCCCAGCCACCAATAAAGTAGAGCGTTTTGTTATGTACACATCCGTGTTTATTTATGCAAAGGTGAATAAAGAGTAGTTGACACTACTGAACCACCTTGAGGTTCTAGCTAAGTGGAGAATTTTCTGGTTTTGTGCAGTTTCCTTTTCTCTGGGCTGTTGTTTGGGTGCCACCCAATGGGCTGGAAGTGTTACAGCAAGGTGGCTTTGGATGTGGGGGCATTTTGTGGGCCCAAAACTCAGTTTCTATGCTGAACTTTTCTCAAAACAGATGTTGATTTTATTTTTTCCATTTATGCTGACATTCTTTTCTTTAATTTTAAGTATGAGAGGGAATTACCTGAGGAAACCGTTGAAGATGCTTTTAAAACTGTGTTGTCGCCTCACTTTTCTGAATTGGGGCGACTACCGGCCACTTATAGCAGTCGCGCTCCCCCAGCACCATTTTCATCAGTAAACAAAATAACAGAAAAATAAGATGGAAGCTTTTTTGTCAAATAAAATAATTCCAGTACATTCTGAAAATCTTTAAAACAACGTTTAAAGATTTTCAGAATGTATTGGAATTGTTTAAAACAAAAAACCCAGCGTTTCAAGTAGAAGTTTATTTTAAAACAAACATTGTGTACAACTGCAATAACTATTTAAAAAAACAACTTGACTGGATAATATAAAAGCTGGAGTTTTTAGTAGCTAAAAGGTTTTAACTGGAAAAAACAATTTCAAATAATCGCATAACTAAGCTTCCACCACATGGAATCCCCGTGGCTGCTGACTCCCCTCTCGGTTCCCGCCTGACATTAAAACCGATACCGCTTGCGCACCAGATTCAGTTCAAGTGTTATATTTTACTTTTGTTTTTTGAATGCTTCCTGATCACCAGCTGCGCTTTAAGTAGTTTCCGGTTCAGTAGAGCACATCACTATTTGCTCTAAAACTGAAAGATAGACTTCTATAAAAGCCAAGCAGCATCAGCAGGTGATATAGCAGTCAAAAAGATGGATTTTTTGGTTGCTGGTTCAAGTCCAACTCGCTCCAGCAGCTGCAGTACCCAGAATTACTGCAGTACAGTTCCCAGCTGTATAAATACTGCTGTATTGGGTTATACGCTGCTGCGACTGCCCCCTCCCACACCCCCACCCTCCTTTAAAGTCCAACGCTCCTTTCCCACAGCCACCTCAGACCTCAATAAAAGAAAAGAGAAGCTGAGTAAAAGGCTCATAGCAGGCGGAGGGCTGAATTAGGACCGAAATGCTGCACCTGGGGACGGTCTGCTGGTTGTCTCTCATGCTCGGTAGGACCACAGAATTAATTCATACAGAAAGGAAAGTGCAGCATTTAACCTTCCTTCCAAAAAGGATTAAAATATGTGCGTAATCTGCTTTGCTTCCCTCTTTAGGACACGCACTGTCACAGATCACGTACCCCAAATCCCGTATAATAAGCAAATCTAGAAGGGTCGTGCGGATCACCTGTGAGGTGGCTTCCTCGGTGCCCCTGGGCAGCAATGCCCTCCACTGGTACCAGCAACAAGAAACTTTCCAGCGTATTTTATACTTCCCAGCTGGACAGAACACACCACAGACAGACAGTGGTTTCTCAAATAGGTTCAAGGCCACAAAGAAGGAGCAGAAAAGTACTCTGGTCATCACCGACGGACAACCTCAGGATACCGGCTTTTATTACTGCGCCTGCTGGGTGTCCCACTGTGGCAGAACTACGCAGAAGCCAAGACAAAAAAACGTCTGGTTTGGCAATGGCACGCAAACCACGAGGTGTCAGACAGGTGACACAGAAACTGGCACTGCATCATTCTTCACCCAAACCCTGAACTCTGCCTGTGCTGTCAGACTGGAATCTGCTCCTCATTTATATAAAATCAGCTCTTATTCTTTAACAAGCAATAATAATAATAATAATAATAATAATAATAATAATAATAATTCCATATATTAGGTTTGTATACCAATTTATTTAAAATAAATATAACGGGGCTCCAGTTTCAGTTGCTTTAACACTGAGGTAAGTACAACGCTTAAAACCAAGGGTGCAGTGTTATTTCTACACAGTGGTTGTGTTTGCAAGCTTCTGGTTATGAGAAACATCAGCCTCTCACTAAAAAAACAAACAGTAAAAACAATTAATAAAAATGAGAACCGGAGGCGGATAAGGACACGTTCATGCATCACAGGCCGTGGACCAGCAGCAGAAGCAGCAGATCTTCACCAGGACAAACCCCCTCTGAAGGTGAAGCTGCAGTTATCACCTGCAGAGGAACAGGTGGCCCAACATGGTTAAGGAGTCTGAATGCAATGACTCTGACAGTAAAAAGCCAGATTCTGGCACTTTCCACTAGAAAGCAAGTACATTCCTCTGGAAACATTCAGCTGTCGCACACTTGTGCACTTGCTACATGGGTTCACTCCGCCGTCTGGGAAAAGACGGCAGTAACCAAGCAGCCGGTGTCAGCGAGAGTCTGAATAAATTCAGCAAACATCAACGCTGAATTAATATGTTACCTAAAGAAGGCAACTGTATATCCACATGTAACTGGACAAAAATATCAGCAAATGTTAACCTGAAATATTAAATTCACCTCACGGAGACAGGTGTACAATGACAATAAATCCCCCAATACTTTAAATAATATTAAAACTAAAGTATAAACCACACACCTGCAAATGGCTCCTGCACAGGTATCCAAGACCGTGATGGAGTCACTTTATACTCGACCTGAGGGTAAAGCAGACCTCTCTTGCCTGTGATTGGCTAAAACAAACACAAACACACACACACACACACACACTTCCCCCTTCAAACCCTCACCAAGCCCTCCTCACAGCACAGACTGCTGTGGGAGCAGAAGGTCAGAACTGCGGTCCAGCATGGGTCTGATCTCCCTTTTCGTCATCTTTTCCTTTCACCTGGGTAAGAAACTTAGAGTAAATGGATTTATGAGGAGTTCAGATAAAGATAATAATATTAATAAACAACATCTGAATTATTATTATAGTAAATAACACAACAAGCTTCAGTTGTCAGATCACTGTTAATCCAGGTACTTTGTAACTATGGCTACTCAAAGGCTGGAGAGTCACTTCTGTTGGTCTGTGAGGGATATGACGGCAAGACCTCCTGTATCTCCTCTCCTCAGCGGTAGGGCAAGCCGTGAACCTCGTCCAGGAGAATACCCTGACAAAATCTGAGAAGAAAACAGCATTTTTAACCTGCAAAGCCACGGAATTATCGAGCAGCTATGTCCACTGGTACCAGAAAAAAGACGGCGAAGCCTTCAAGAGGATCCTTTACATCAACTCTAACGGCCAAGTCACCAAAGAGGGAGGTTTTGACGACTTTGAAGGTCAAAAGAGAGGCTCCAACAATTACATTCTGAAGATACAAGCTGTCAAAAGCCACCACTCAGCCACATATTACTGTGCCAGCTGGGACTCCACAGTGATGTAAGCTATACAGAAATGTGGTGTAAAACCACCATAGAAGCCATTATTCTCACTCGGCACTAAATTAGAACCAAAACTTCTCAGCAGCAGAACAAACCCTTAAAATCTATTAGTTTAAAAAAAAGAGCAGATGTGCTCAACAAACATACAAATGATAATTTACAATTTTTAATGTAAAATTTAAAAAATTGTTTTAAAAATAGTGATGCAGAATAACTAATACTTCATCTAAATTTTTCTTAAGGTCCTTCATCAAAGTCTGGCCTGAACTTGGGTGCTCACTTCTGCAGGACTCGAAGCAGCCACATCGATGACTGTGTGTCACACACATTGAGGTTCTGGTTGCTGCTGCTCGTGTTGCTCTACTGCATCGTCATTTGGACCCGTGAGACTGTAGAACAGTCACTTTCGTGCTGACAGGTTAAGAAGGTGCAGCCACACATTGTAAACAGTCACCTGCTCAGAACAAATACCACACCCCTGGACCATGAAGTAGTCTCCCATTTGGAGTACAGATTCTGCTTTCTTTCCTCACCGTTTCTTGGTGAAGGACCACTAATTTTCAGACTATGTCCTTTATAGATGAGAAAACCAGACATCATTCACTTTATTTCTGTGGTCATGGGGCAACACAGGTTGTCCAGGATGTAATGACCCTGACAAAAAGCCAGGGCGAAATGGTATTCATCCCATGCAGAGCTTCTGGCCTGAGCGCCAGTAACTGCATACAGTGGCATGCAAAAGTTTGGGCACCCCTGGTTAAATTTTTTTGTTACTGTCAATAACTAAGCAAGTAAAAAATAATACCTTTTGAAAATCAGGTTAAGGTAAAGATGACACATTTTTTCAAAATATAAAGAACATAACTTTTTTTATTTCCATCTCTTACAATTTCAAAATTAGAAAAAAGAAAATGGGCCTGAAACAAAAGTTTGGGCACCCTGCATGGTCAGTACTTAGTAACACCCCCTTTGGCAAGTATCTCAGCTTGTAAATGCTTTTTTTAGCCAGCTAAGAAAATTCTTATTTGGGGGATTTTCACTCATTCTTCTTTGCAAAAGGCTTCTAGTTCTGTGAGATGCTTGGGCCATCTTGCATGCAATGCTCTTCTGAGGTCTAGCCACAGATTTTTGATGATTTTTTTGGTCAGGGGATTGTGAGGGCCATGCCAAAACCTTCAGCTTGTGCCTCTTGAGATAGTCCATTGTGGACTTTGAGGTGTTTTGGATATCATTATACTGTTGTATAAGCCATCCTCTTTCCATCTTCTGCTTTTTTTTTACACATGGTGTGATGTTTGCTTCCAGAATTTGCTGATATTTAATTAAATCCATTCTCCCCTCTACTAGAAAAATGTTCCCTGTGCCACTGGCTGCAACACAAACCCAAAGCATGATCTATCCACCCCGTGCTTAAAAGTTGGAGAGGTGTTCTTTTCATGGAATTCTGCGCCCTTTTTTCTCCAAACATACCTTTGCATATAGAAACCAAAAAGTTCTCTTCTGACTTCATTGGTCCACAGGACTTGTTTCCAAAATGCATCAGGCTTGTTTAGATGTTCACTTGGATACTTCTGACGCTGAATTTTGTGGTGAAGACACAGGAAAGGGTTTCTCCTGATCACTCTTTCATGAAGGTCATACTTGTACAGGTGTCGCTGCACAGTAAAACAGGTCACCACCACTCCAGAGTCTGCTGAATCTTCCTGAAGGTCTTTTGCAGTCAAACGGGGGGTTTGATTTGTCTTTCTAGCAATCCTACAAGCAGTTCTCTTGGAAAGTTTTCCTGGTCTTTCAGACCTCAACTTGACTACCACCGTTCCTGTTAACTGCCATTTCTTATTTACATTACGAACTGAGGAAACAACTACCTGAAAATGCTTTGCTATCTTCTTATAGCCTTCTCCTGCTTTGTGGGCATCAGTTTTAATTTTCAGAGTGCTAGGCAGCTGCTAAGAGGGGACAAGGTTTGAGGAGTCAGAGTATTTACTGTATAAAGCTTTGAAATTTGCATCACCTGGCCTTTCCTAACAATGATTGTGAACAAGTGGTAATCCTAATGTCTGAGACCTTGGTAAAAGTTGTGAGACCTCAAATCTTTTGGGGTGCCCACACTTTTGCATGGTGCTCCTTTCCTTTTCTCTCTCTAGAATTGTACAAAACAACAATAATACACTAATCTTGCTTAAAATGCTGAAAAGAATGTTTTATCATTAACTTCATGTCTTTTGGAGATCAGTTCATCTTCTACTCACTTAACTATTTACAGTAACAGGAATTTTGAACAGGGGTGCCCAAACTTTTGCAAGCCACTGTACATTGGAGCCAAAAGGAGGAAGGAGAACGGGAGAGCAAGACGGTTCGAGTTCCACCCATGACACTAGCCATCCTCAAAATGCTGACTTTGCGGTCAACAGACAAGGGGATGTTTACAGACTGTCTGTCACTGTTGCCACCACCACTCGCAGTGTCACCTACTACTGCGAATGCCAGGATGACCACAGAAAAACTGAAACCAGGTATCGCCGTCCGAAAATCACCTGCAGCAGCACACCAACTCTAGGGTTGGGCTGTGTGTTTGTCACATCCCTTCTCTTGCTTTGCGCAGCAGAAATACAAAACTTCTTCAACAGCAAATAAATGTGACCACCTGGTGGGTATCTTAGTGCATTCTGGTTGGTTGACACGATTTAGACCCTCCTCTCTCATAAAAAACACCCTCACTTAAAGCTCAGAACAGCAGGAGGGAAACAAAGAAAACTGTCAGCATCCCATGTAGAGCTTACAACTTGTGCTGGGTTTATTACATCCACTGGTACCAGAAGAAGGAAAGTGGACCTTTCAGATGGATCCTCTGCATTAACTATAAGTGGAGCACAGCGCCACCTATTACTACGCCTGCTGGGATGACCACAGTGACAAACAAAGCATAAGTCACTGCACAAAAACTGCATCAACCCCTTCCAAACAAACATAAATATAAAAAAAGTGCAAACACTTACATTTTACTACACAAATTGTTGTTGTTCAAATTATAATGATTTCAAGCTCAAAACTGAATATTTCCAAAACAATTTGAAATAAAATAAAATCATTGATTTTAACAGAGCTTATACTGTTCACAAGCAAAGATTTGGAAACAAAAATATGAGATTAATATAATCATTGCAAAATGATTTTTCTGTTTCCATTTCTTATTAAAATTCTCTTAAAAGAAGTCTTGTGTAGAAACCCATGAACAAAACTTCATTGTCAGTTGGGGGTGAAATCCAGACAATCTCACCAATTCAAAAAATTTGTAATGCATTTTTAATTTGATTAAAAATACGTTGTATACCTGCGTTCACATCTGCTCAAGTATGGCTGCGTAAGAGATGCCTGTAACCAAGTAAACTTGCAAGATACAAATCTGAAAAAAAAACAACTTTTTTTCCATGTTAAAAAAATATCACCAAAAAATCACCAAATTTTGATTTAAAAATCTGTTTCAATCCCCACCCGTGCAGAAGCAATAAATGTGCACTACGACCACCACCGCGTACAACACTGCTCTCCTATTGGTTCATACAGTGCAGGGCCATCCCTCAACCCTCAATCCACGCCCCCACCAGTTAACCAGCTTC